>CM053592.1:159942364-159982428 GCA_028646515.1 Pseudochirops corinnae
TGTGACATTCTCCAAGCCAGGAGAAGGCTATATATATGCCCTGATGTGAGGTTTTGGTTTGGGGCTCACTTTGAGAAGAGTTGTGTGATTTGGCCAGAAGAGACTCTGGGCAGCCGTTGAGCCCCCCGGCTGTGAAAAACCCAGATGTTGCTGCTTCCCTCTCTGGTAACTGAATAGGTAACTGATGTAATGGTCAGACGCTGGAAGCCGTCTGTCTGCTGATCTGTTTCTTTGTCTGCTTGTAACTTGTGTTTGTATTCTCTGAAGTTCAGGGTGCTGACTTTTTCCCCCTGAACTAGGTAAATGATATGTATTTGATTGATTAAAGTGAGACTGTTAACCCATTGTGAGTTGCTTTCCTTTAGAAAAGCAGATCTAAGAACCTGTGCTAGCAGCCATCCTGGGCATGCTAGGGGCGGGGAGGGGGAGCCAAGAGGACTGAACAAAGAATCATCTGGATCAAGAGATACATGGTACAGCTCATGGGGCTGGTTAATAACAGGAACGTTTCCAAAGCTAAGACCACTTTCTTTAGGCCCTTTAATTTTCTGCCTGGATAAGTTCTGTTCTATCTGTCCTACTAATGGCCTGACAAAGGGAGGGGGACTTAAGGATAGTCACATTCCTGAAACTACAGACCCTAAAGGAACCTTAGAATCTTAGGAAGCAGTACTGGATTTCAGAGGAAAAAAATCCTTGGTCGATGTGTCCCAAACAGCTTCGTAGGGTGAATCAGTATTAATAAGGGTCAAAAGGCCTTTCTGGAAATCTGTCCAAAGGGCTTGCCTTGGATGTTAGACCCATTTCCACTCAACCCCTTGCTTAGACCCTAATCACAAAAAGGAGCTAAGGGGAGACAAGGAAGGGAATGCATCCTACTGGACTGTAACTAGCCTATAAACTCCCAAAAAGCCCTTTTTTTAACCTGTTCGGGTCTAGCCCCTAAGCACAGCATATTATACTGCAGTTCATAGACATTTAAAGGAAATAGATTGTTCCCAAGCCTTATTCTGGCTTATGGGGCTGGTTCAGGACAGAGCTTACTCTAGCCTGTACCCCCAAAAGTGGTAGAAGCTATTCTCACTGCCCTGCTTGAAGCAGCCACGTCTCTGTCTCATTATAAACATCTCCACCAATGTGACTAAGGACAGGTGGGACACAAGACTCGGGGATCTCACATTGATGTTGCTGTTCAGCATGGTCTCGAAGTCCTCAGGGGCAATCTTGGGAACTTGGTTAACCAGGCCCATCAGGAAGCGGCCCACAGTGTTGTCAGCCGACACCTTTCCAGACTGAATACCAAAATGAGATTTTGTTATAACAGGAAAGATGCATTGTTTTGTCCATGGAAAGCAGAAATAACTCAGATGGCCTGGCTTCCCTTCACCCTTCGTGCCCACACCCCTTCCTGCCCACGCTATTCCCCTTGTTAGCAGATCCTTAGGGCATCCTAGACCTGCTTACCCACCTTCACCACACGTTTTTCCCCTCCCCCTCACCAGCACATCCTCAGCATACTGCAACACTGTGCTTAGAGCATCCTGGATCCGGGCTGATGCACCACCAACTTGCTGCAGATCACTTGAAAGACCAATCACACGGTTGGGGCTGAAACACGTCTTCATGATCAGGTCAACTGTGGGTTAAGGAGATGGGAATGTTGATCTACAATGGTCACTTCTGTGGCTACTAAAAATTCTACCAAGAGACTTGTCTCCTTGTCCTTCCAGCTAGGCTCCCTGCCTCCCTCTTCCCCCAATGTCCTACAGCAAAATGGGAGCACAGAATTCCAGTCTCCATGAAAATATATGGTTAATGCCAGAACTTACAGACTGCTACTAGCAAAGGAAGACATAGGGAAAAGGCAATGCACAAGAAGGTGAGACTGAATCAGGCTCATCAACTTCCCCCTCCCTTGGCAGAGGTAACCACCACAAAGCAGCCAGAGGATGCCCACTAGAATCTGGCGCCTAGACGAACAAGCCCCGAATGCTCAGAGCACTTATGCCTGACTGGTGCCTGTTTTTGTTCCTTTGCTGTGATCTACAGCAGGAACTAAGGGGGCAGCCCAGTTAGGGAATGCTAAGCAAGAAATAAAGTGAGAAAGTCTAAGTTAGAGAATATGAAGAGGAAGAAAAGGAACACAAAGGCTTCTGGGTGGAGGTTGGGGTCAGAAAGAAAGTTTCTCTCTTTAGTGTAGCTTAGACACAATGGAGAAGTAGCAGCAGCAGCAATAGCAAATATATGAAATGAAATCACTGTTACTCAGATGCTTTACTCAGGGGCTGCCCACTTGTGAATGGTTTGGATGGAGCCACTGTGGTTGGGCAGATGCACTCACTAGTACCCCTGACAGCACCCCATCTCAGCTGCCAGCCAGAGGGCCAGTTCAAGGTTCCACAGGTGGGTCACAGGCACATCCAGATCAAATGCCTCTCTGTCTGTTACAAACCCTCTGTCCACACGAGAGGCTCCAGAGGGACAGTGGAGGGAAAGTTACTCACTTCCAATTCGCTCGGTATCATAGTAGACATATTTCACTGTCAGTGGAGTGAACATCACCCCCATTGTTTTTCCAGGAACGCCCATGGAAGCACTGGAAAGAGAGAATATCAATATCATCCATATCTGCTGAATTCAGTTGGTCAAGTAGACTCTGGATAGCCCTGAGATGACCCTGGTGGGGGCCACAAGTGGCACCAGAGTAAATGAGAAGTTGGGCTAATGAATGCCCTCAAAGTGTGAGCCAATCTGCAGCAGCAGCCAGGACTCAAAGAAGTTTTTGGACACCCTGTTATCACAGTTTTTTGCAGTAACATCTGCTCTTTGAGACTATGTGGATATGAATGGCTCTAACCTTATTCATCCCATCCCTTCCCTTTTAGCCTCTACCAACCTCCAGTATGCCCAAAAGTAAAGCAGCATGCCTGCTCACACCATCTAGATGGTGTGGGACTCATCACCACTAGGCCTTATTTTCTGCCCTTCCCCCAAACCTTTTACAACCTTGGGAACTGTCATATGACCTGTCCCTTCCATCCACCCCAAGCAGTGGGTTTTGTCCATTTGTAACCTTAGCCCTTAGCTTAGTGCTCAGTACATAGTAAGTACCTTTTCATTCATTCATTCATGGAGTTTGGTAGGTACTGGGGAGCAGGAGAAACACTGATGGTCAGAAGGACCAAGAAACCATATGGCTATGTGAACAACTGTGCAATAACAACAGGGTTTCAAAGACCTGGATGGTAGGTTAGGCAGCTAGTTCAGGAGCAGACATATATCTGTTTAAAGTTAACTGATGCCCAAAGATCATAACATCTACAACTATCTCCCCCAGCTGGCTCCTGGTCCCTCCAAGCACCATACCTGACATAAGCTTTGATGCTCATCCGCCCATTCTGGAGGCTGGTGTCCACAGTGAGGTGAATGGGGCTATGGGCCTCCCGGCTGTAGTACTCATGAATCAGCACTGAGTGTTCTGTGATGTCATGGCCTGTGGCATACCTGGAAAATATAACTGAGTACATATTAGGCACCCATGACACTCAGCCACTGGTGGGCAAGAGTAAGTAAATGAGTGCTGGAAAGAACTTCAAATGTCATCTAGGTCAACCCTCTCAATCTATGGATGAGGAAGTTGGGGCCCATAGAAACCAAGTGACTTTCCTAAGGCCACAAAGGCAGTAAACAGCAGGCCTAAGACTGGAAACCCACATCCTTTTGACTCTAAATCCAATGAATTGATACTGAGCTTATATGTGAAGTATAACTATTTTTTGTTAATCCTCCCTATGAAACTGAAGACCTTTATCCTTGCCGTGGATATCATGAGAGACTCTAAGTAACAAGATTCCCCTGACCTGCTGGTATTCCCAAGACAAGTCCTACAGTTCATTTTATGTTTAATGCCTTTCCTCTCCAGTCCAGTTCTGCATAGCTCCTCTTAGCATTTGCTATGCCCGTCCCCCAAACAGAATGTGCTTTCAATTATACATATAAAAGGTACTAACTCCCAAGTATGTAGGGGCTGTGACCTGGTCACTGATCTTCTAAGCCTAATCACAGTATTATCAGTATCAGCCTAAACAAAGACCCAGCACTAGAACCATGTTAAACAAGAGCTAGTGCCTACCTAATCATTTTTTTGAGAAAGAGTACAGACCTGTCATTTCATTAGTATAGGGAAGCCATTCTGAAAGTGTGTCCACAGAACCTTGGGACTTCAGGAGGTCCGAGAAGTCAAGAAGTATTTTCATGATACTACTAAGACATTACTTGCCTATTAAAACACCCTTCTCTTTTCCAACAACCTATCTCTGTCAGCTGGATTTCTTCATATCCAAAATGATAAACAATATCCTACAACAAACTGAATGTAAAAGCAGATATGAAAATCCAGCTGTCTTCTATTAAGGCAGATGCTAAAGAAATTTATAAAAAGTAAAACAATGCCACTCTTCTAATATTTTTGTTTTAGAAAAGTTACTTTTCATAAAAATTGTTAATATTTGGTAGATTTTTTTATTTTTAAATGAATATTCTAAAAGTCTGTTTTAATTTCTAATGTGATAAACAGCAACAGATATAACCCACTAAACTGAGAGTTTGTTCCCTTTCTTCCTCCCCCATCCCAAAGTTTAAGAACTGCTGGTACAGGAAGCTCCTGACGAAGACAGCCTCCATGCCAACGCACACCCGAAACTACTCGGCAGTCAAGAAGTTAAGTGACTTAGAGAAACACAAGTTTATGTCAGATTCAAGACCTGAACCCTGGCTTTCCTGACTCTAGTAATAAGAAAGGTCCTGAAAGGCCAAGGGAAGAAAATGGAGGATACACACCAGGAAACAATCTCATTCTAAACAGACCAAGGAGCAAACACAAAATCCTGGTACGTTCTCACACCCTGGGCAAGTACCCCAGACAAACTGGTCTATCCCCGTGGATACCACGTCCTTAAATGCGGGCGTTTCCAAGATCTCTGTCCTTAGCCTTCTCTCTAGGAACCTCATTAGCTCCTGTCGGTTGAATGATCATCTCCACTCCAATTTCCTGAGATTCCATCTTGCATTAATAACTGCTTACTGGACATTCCTACTCCATGAATGAGTCAATAAATCATTAAGTGATTATTTTACATTTATTCTATGCCTACTTCTCAATGTACTCACTGGCTCCCACAACGGAATGTAAACTTCTTGAGAAGTAATTTGTCATCCTTGCTATATCCTGAATATGTAGCACAGTGATAGGCATATAACAGATGCTTAATAAATGTTTGTTGGTGAATTGATCCTTCAAAGAAACTGCCCCTAATTTTAACTTTACTCCATGGAAGGAGAATAGAGCCAGGTCTGGGACACCAAAGGAAAACAGCTGTCCCAAAGGCAGCATGCTTATTAACAAAGTTTCTCCAACTAGGACTGAAAGACTTTCCATCTTGCCCTGCCTCAGTCTGGAGCCAGACTTACCAGCCCAGAATCAGTTCACTTGGAGACACTTTCTTGTGTAATTCATACATATTTTTAGCAAATTCCATGTCCACAGCAACCTGTAGAGAGGAACATGAAATTCACGGTTAAAACCCAAGCGACTGATTCCCCAGTGATGAAACTTGGGAGGTGGGAATAAAGAAAAGAACACCTAAAGAAGCAGTCTCTATCCCATAAATGGTAATATCAAACTCCCGACACAAAAGCAGTAAAACTGACCATAGTCTTAGAAGCTCTAACCTTGTGTTCTGATGCAGGGAAAGTTAAAGTGGCTCCTGTGGATGCCTTGGCCACAGATTAGCTGGTGTGAAGCAGGAGAGCTCCCAGTTATGGTGTATGCCCAAACCCCACTCACCTCATCCTCAGACTCATTATGTGGCACTGAAAAGCAGTTGGTGACTTCTACTGAGTGTTTGTCAATTGTTCCTACAAGAGAAAGAAAACCAGTACTGTGTCAATGCAAGTGTCCCATAGACTTATGCTACTGCTGCTTACTATCTTCATCTCTCCTGGGGTGGAGGATCAATTGACCATCTGCTACCTGCCAGTCCTGTGATAAGTATCAAGAGGGTCAAAGGCTATAATACAAAATCCTGGCCCCAAGAAGCTTATGGTCTATGTAAGAGGAAGCCATAATGAAAAGAGCTAGCATTTATATAGTACTTTGAGGTCTGCTAAGTGTATCAGCTATCTCATTTTATTCTCATAGCCCTGTGAGAGGGGCTATTATTACCCCAATCTATAAAAATGATAAAGGCCATGAACTGCCAGGGTCAGAGAACAAGTAAGTATCTGAGGCAGGATTCCAGACATCATATAAAAAGAACAGGCAGTTTCAAAAGCATATTATCCAAAATGAAGGTACTTAAAATTCCTGCAAAACTATGCCCTACTGGTAGGGGCAGGGCAGTGAGCAAGCAGGGGGAAATTCCTATTCAGATTTTTTCCGATCTTGACTCCACTGTTTAATTCAACAATCTTCAAACTTTTTTTGACTATGCATCCCTATCAGTAAAAAAATTTTTAGAGAACGTTTCTCTGATTTGTGTACATTTACTTATATGTTATTTACACAGACTACTGTACTAATAACTATGTATGTTAGAAAACACAACCATAAATATTTTAACAGGAGAGTGACATGGTCTGAATTACGTGTTAAGAAAGTCACTTTGACAACTACATGGAAGATGGATCAGAGAGCGGAAAGACAAAGCAAGGTAGTCCATTAGGAAGCTGTTGCAGCTGGTACAGGATGGTGGCTTGAAGGATGTGGAAATAAAAATGACACAATATGGCAGCTAACTAGATATGTAGATGAGCTGAAGATGATGCTAACCTATTAGCGGTGCTTATGACAGTAAAAGGGCAGTCTAGAAGAGAGTGGGTTTGGGGTTAGAGGCAATGTCACAAGCCCCCCTGCCTCCCCATCTGGGAGGGGCCAGCTACAGCCAGGACAGGATGTGAGGGAAGCTTCCTAAAAGGGTACCTAAGGGTGGGTCCAAACTGTCCTGAAGGGCTGAGACTTGTGGCCTGCAGGTGTACTGGAGGGGCCACCCTTGAAACGAATCAACTGATTATTTCTGAAACCCGTTGACCTAAACTTCGGACTTTTGAGTGAGGTTGTCTTTCCCAGACTTGTGTGATCCACTCTGCCTTTACCAAATCCCCGGGGGGAATCCAAATTAAACGAGAGATCAAGGGTGGCTTCCCACTCGACAAGACCCTGGCCATCGTCAATAGCTACTCTTCCGAGCCAAATTCACACACAAAACTTTGCACTCAGGCTGAGCCGCGCTGTTCTCTGGCTCCCGTCTTTCAATTCTGTCCAGAGAACGCCCGCCAAGGATTTACGAGGCACCTTGCACAGCATAAATGCTCCGCCTTCCCACCCCCCTACTCCCCCCCTCCCCGGCTCCGGGGCAGACCAGACGAAAAAAACGGGCGTAGAGTCGGTGAAGAGGGAGTTACGAAGGGCTTTGAACACCGTCCAGCCCAACGCCCTGGTTTTACAGATATAAAAACTGAGGCTCCGAGAGGTGGTTTCCCCCCCGGGGGGGCCAGAGCGGGCCGGAGCCGGGAGGGGAGCTGGGCCTCCACGGGGGTCGCGGGGCAGGCCGGGACGGCGCTTACCCAGCAGAGTGCCGATGACGCGGCCCGCGCCCTCGTTGCGACGCTCGTAGCTGTCCACGATAGAGGCGAGGATGACCGGGTGTAGCCGGACCACGCGGCCGCCGGGGAACGGCCCGGGGAGCCCAGGCCCGAGGGGGGCCGGCGCCGGAGCCGGGGTCGGGGCAGCCGGCGGAGGCGCCGACGCCGGGGCCTGGCCCTGGGCTTGTGCCGCGGCCGGGGCGGGAGCTGGGGCGGAATCCGGTGTAGATACTGGGGTTGGGGTCGGAGCTGGACTCGAAGTCGGGGAAGAGCCCGAGGCTGCGGTAGCAGCCGCCATGTTGCCGAACCGCGAAAAGAAGGAAGGAGGGGCGGAAGTAAATTGGGAAGGCAGGTCCAATGAAGGGGAGCCTCGCTATAGGTCCAGCCTCAGGCACGAAACTTCCTTCTTGGCGCTTATTGGCTACGAAATCAGTCTCGGAAAATGAAGGAATCTCGCTAGATTCGGCTGGCCGTGGAGCACCGGAACTTCTGGCTCTCTCCTGGGTTCGACGAAAATTTTTTCCCCCGAGACTTGTGTCTCGTCTAGGAGGGTTCCGGGGCACGCAGGGCCGGCAGTTGTTAAATTGTAACCCGACAAACTTTTGTTTCCTTTCGAGTTGAAGTCCCGTATCTGACCCTTACGTTGTATTTCTCTGAAAAGTTAGGAAGTTTCATAGCTTGTCCATAGAGGCTTTTGCTTATATTCACAGAACATATAGTTATTAAGAGCCAGTAGTACTGCATGGAAATCATTGTTAGCATGAAATAGTACAGAATGAAGAAAGGAGAGTCAAAACAATTACATACTTTTCACGAAGACACTCCACTCCCAACTTTTGTCTCCTTTTAGATGGCTAAGTTGGAAAGTTGTGCATACTTGACCCTGTAAGAGTGAATTACTATTGCAGTTAAATATTCCTGATAAGGACCTGCAAGGAAGAGTTAGGGTAAGGCTTAGGGTCAGAGTTAGGGTTAGAGTGAAATTAGGGTTAGGGTGAATTTCCTAAAGGAACTCTCTCTGAAAGAATGGCTTCAGGTATCAGCTATGAGTGTCCCCAACATAATATAATATAGACAATATAAATAAATACGTAAGCACTGGCCAATCAATTTATTAAATTTGAACAGGGTAGTTGTAGGCAAGGAAAATACTGCAGTCTGGTAGTAAGAATTCTGGAAATTAGGGGAAGAGGCACAGAACTGCCACCCTGCTAGTTGGGCAAAGGACAAGTATGGTCCTGTGCCAGTATCTCCCATGTCTCACAATGGATTCCAAAGTTGCCTGTTATGAGTAAAAGTCTTTTAGGCAAGTGTATGTTTGGCATTGCAATGATGTGGAGTTGCACAACCCCTTGGAGTTGCACTCTCTGCATTGGAGTTTAAATGCTTGCCAGTTCAACTCTAGAAAGGACCTCAGCATCCAGTACCTTATCCTGCCAGGTGATCTTTAGGGTCTTCCTAAGATAATTCAAATGGAAGTGATTCAGTTTCCATGCATGATGCTGGTAGACTGTCCAGGTTTTACAGGTATACAACAGTGAGCTCAGCACAATAACTCTGTGGACTTTTAGTGTGGAAAGCAGCCTAATGCCTCTTCTCTTCCACACTTTCCTTTGGAGATTCCCAAACACTGAGCTAGCTTTGGCAATGCTTGTTTCAACTCATCGACTATAAGTACATCCCTGGAAATTTTTTTCTTTGTTGTTCAGTTATATTTCAGTTATGTCTGATTCTTTGTGACCTCGTTTAGGGTTTTCTTTGCAAGAATGCTGGAGTGATTTGCCATTTTCATTTTACAGATGAGGAAACATAGGGTTAAGTGACTTGTCCAGGGTCACATAGCTAGTATGGCTGAGGCTGAGGCTAGAATTGAATTCATGAAGCTGAATCTTCTTAAACTTCAGGCCTGGTGTTTTATCCACTTCAATACCTAGCTGTGCACTCCCCCCGCCCCAAAGGTATGTTGCCAAGGTAAGTGAGGAGTATTCAAAATTTCTCTATTTGCTGTAACTGATGGTTCCATGTACGGATGGCATGGTACTGGCTGGTGGAGCACCTCTGCTTTCTTAGTGTTAATAGTTAATTAGCACAAGAAGCAGAAAATTGCTCCATGCTCTGTTGCATCTCAGCCTCAAAGGCATTGTGTGTACAATCATACCAACTCTCCCTCTACTTTAGACTTGGCTTGTAACTTTTTCAAATGAAATCATTTATTGTCAGTGTAGAGCTGACTTTGAGGCTGTTTTCATGCTTGTTGAAGCTGTCTGACAACATCACTGAGAACATCAGGCTAAAAAGTATGGAAGCAAGCACACAGATCTGCCATGTGAGAGCATGTGAGCATCATCCAGAACCTGTGCAAACATACCATCATGGAACTGGCATATAATCTGATGAACTTCTCTTGTCGATGAAATTTTGCCACAAATTTGCACAAACCCTTGTGATTGACAGTATAAAAGGCCTTGGTCAGATGAACAAATGTTGTGTACAGACCTATATTCAACTCTTAGCGTTTCTCCTGGAGTTGTTGGGCAGTAAACACTTTATAAACCATTCCTCAATCATTTCTGAAGGCATTGGCTCTCGAGTAGATGACCATCTTCCAGGTGAAGGATTAGCCTAGTAAATTAAGGAGGACTCTGGCAAGAATCTTGCTAGCTATGACTAAGGGAGAGAACCCTACTTCCACCCCCGATGATTGTCACAGGACAATATATGTCCTTTTCCTTTGGACAATGGAGGCATGCTTGAAGTTGTGGAGGATAACCTCCTCTTGCTGTCTAACCCAGATTTCAGTCAGCCTTTGTATGAGTAGTGAATCCCCTGCTTTGTAAATCTCTGCTGGAATAGAATCAGCACCAAGTGTTTTGCCACACTAGAGGAGCAAAATGGCATTCACAACTTCTTACTCAGTTGGAAGTTAGGCTAGAGAGAGATTGACTTCAACCTGAGGTATATGGTCAATGGCTTCAGCATTGGTTGATGACACTGTGGAGGATGCTATGGAAGTGTTTGGTTCATATCTCCATCTCTCCTTATCACTAATCAATGTACCTGCATCAACACTGAGTAGTTGAGATGCACCATAGGTTTTTGGCCCACAAATAGCCTTCAGGGCATCATAAAGGCACTCTGGATTGTTACCATCAACATAAAACTGAATTTCATGTGCCTCCTTACTGAGCCAAGACTCCTTCATCTCTTTAAGCTTTGCTTGCAAAATGGAGTTAAATGCTGCCTTCTTAAGAGACAGATGAACTATCTTGCTGGAGTTCTCATTTTTCACTTAGCAGCTTCTGAATTTCTCCATCATTTTCAATCAAACTAGTCTTGATGTTTGTAAGTGTTCTGGCACTGATGACTAAATGTGGTGCTGTATACCAAACCTCTGAAAACTGCCCACTCCTTTTATGCTCAACTCCTGACAACTGTGTGTTGGCTCAGCTTTCCCTCCAAGTTACCTACAAACTGTTCACCATGGAGAAGTGCTCTAGTCTCTTGACATTAAATCTTCTGGTGGTCATCTTGCTTTGGGACCACTGCTTTTGTGGATTGTAAATGTGTAACTTGGAGATGATAAGTCTATGTATGATCAGTCCAGCACTCGGTGCCACACATTGCATTTGTCACTCTCACATCCTGTCTCTTCTTACAATGAGAGTTTATTAAATATCAATGTTTGCTGTGACAATGGGTCCATGAAGTTTTATTTATTTAGGTAAATGGAAGACAGTGTTGGTGATGAGAAGGTCATGAGATGCAGAAATCTCCAGGAATAAGTGATCACTGTTGTTGCTGTTTCCAACTTCATTCCTCCCAAGGACTTCCTGAATTGTCTGATAGTTTGTACCTAGTCTGGCATTAAAATCACCAAGAATTATAAGCTTGTCTTCTTTTGGCATTGATGATGAAGATCTTCAGGTCTTCATAAAATTTTCCTTTGACTCATCAGGCTTGTCATGGCGCTGATGACAGTGGCATGGTGCTTTTCTGCAAGTGGCAATTGCATTGTCATGAGTCTGTCACTCACTCCTTTTGGGAGTCACACGAACTTGTTGACTAGGTTAGGTTTTATTGTGAAACCTGTGTCAGCTTCATAGCACTCCCCTCCTCTGAGGCCACTCCATAAAGATGTGTATTTTTTGGAGTTTTGAATTCAGTAGACGGGCCTTCATTTGCCCACCTTGTTTTATTTACTCAGGGCTGCTATTTGAATGTGATATCTGCTGATTTCTCTCCCAACAAGAGCTGTTTGTTTTTCAGGCCTACTGGATTTCTTGCTGTCTATAAGTGTGCATAATTCTATGTTGCAATGGTGAGTGGAATCATCTCTGCAAAGTTTTTGTAGTTTTTTTGTGTTTTGACTGCAGAGTAGGATCCACATTCGCCACAATAAACAGGCCAGGGCTAGGTTACATAAAGCAGACAATTTTTAGGCACCTTTCTAGCCTCTTCTTCATGCCAGGAGGTGAGCAGTGCAGTCTCCAAAAAGGGCTGCTCAGACACCCAGTGGGATATGGAATCTCACTGCTGCTTCAGTCCAGTGAGATGACCCTATGGCTTGGGCTGCCTGTGTGCAGGTTTGTGACTACAGCTCCCAGTGTATCCAGTCGTGCTTCTTTGTCACTTACCCATCACCACAGGGCTTTAAGGATAGGTAAAAATGTTAAAATGGCATGGGTGCTGGTTTTTGACTCACATATAAATTGAATTTAAGTGAGGCAGAGTTGCTCCAAGTTGTTGGCTTCACTCTCTCTTCCAGAGTCATCATAGTCCAGTGGCAAGACAAAAGTCAAGATAACTGGTGATGACTTGGGATGCAGTGAATGACCTTGGCATTTTTGATGTCTAACCAAGCTCTGAAGTGCTCCACAGCACCTGCTTCTGCTGCATTTGTGGCCTATTGGAAGAAATTCTTCACATCTACTGTTCCACCAGGGAAAGTCTTCACATGCATGGGGCAGACATCCCCCATAATTTACTGTCAGGTTTAAGGCTCCTCCTGCTCCCCCTACCCCCGTTACTTGTCTGTTGAAATGGTTTGCCAGGGTGTGACCACTGTGCATGCTACAGCTTCTTAGAGCCACAGGTGAGAATTGAGTGTCAGGTGAACACCAAAGGTGGATTAGTAACTTTGAAAAGGGCTCAGCAAACCCTCACGTGAGAGATACTAGTCTTCCCTGAATAGCTATATATCCCTGTGGCTTGATAGTTTACTTATGACAGTGAAAAGGTAATTGTTGAGGAGCATAGAAGAAGGAATGTCAGAAATACTGGAATTGGAAGAGAGGACAATTCTTCCTTACTATGTCATCTGGGTCTGTGAAAGGAGGATGAGTAGCAAGAATGGCAGGGGGTTGTGGTCCCTCAATAGCCAGGTGATCTAATAGCCACAGAACACTGAGCATGGCACTGGCCACAAGGAGAGAAGTACAAGTGATCTGGACACTGTCCTCAGGAATGAAAGGGAATAGTACCCCAGTGAAGAGACTCACCCTGCCCCTCCTGTCCTGGGTCATCTCACCTGGGGCACATTCCCAACAGCTCTGGTCAGATCTGAACTCTTAATTAAAAAGGTTACTCAAAGATGATTCACTGGTTCTGAAAAATGGGCCAATTCCTGTGAAGATTTTCAGACATAGGTTTCTACTTCTCTCTGAAATAGTGGAGAAGGTGGATCAGAATTATGGAGAAATTCTGAACATCTGGGCTTTGGTCACTTTTTGCCAGTTCTACCAGAAATATCTCCCCATAAAGGTTAACACCTTTCTTCTCCTTTAACCTCACACCATTGAGTTCACCCCTCAATAAAGAGGAGATTCAGAAACTCAGATGGTCTGAGGGTTCGAATTTGAAGGATAAACTCTTTGGTCTGACATTGGAAAGACTTTTGAACCTGGCATAACAAAGACTTTTCAGCATTAGGCACAGCAAGTTAATCATAAATCCATTCAAGTGTTACTCCTGCCAACAAGATAAACCAACACCAAAGTATTTATTTGTATTTTTATTCTCCCCCTCCTCATTTAACAGTTGACAAATTCTGTATGTAAAATATCTTTCCTTTAGCTACATTTAACCAAATGACGTTGTTTAAGACATAGATCTATTGAATAGCATTGAATGTGCTTGCAAATTCAGCCCAGCAACACTGAAATTATGGGAATCTGAGAGAGAAAAACAGACATTTAAAGATTGATAGAAGTTGTTAACGGGAGTATAAACATTCACTTTTGTTGGATTTGATCGTGAAGGACTCAAAGATGAAGATCTAGAACAAACATGGTAACTCCAGTTGCTTGAATGAAGATGATTTTTTTCTAGGACAGAGACTGCCTAGGGAAGAAAGAGAAAAGAATTATTATTAGGTCATCCCACTGAAGAAACTCTTAAATGTGCCTTTGTAACCTGCATTTTTGTGGCCCTCAACAAGAGAAGGTATATGAGAGCTAATGTATACCTCTTAGCGTAGGACCATCAAGCAAAGAAAGTTATGGTCTTGAAATGAAGGGGCTGAAGCAGTGTTGGGAGGAGAGAGGAAATGAGGAAGGAAAAAAAAAGACAAAACCAAACCAGGACTCTTCTTCATTCCAAAAAACCCAATGCCATGAAAAACCTCAAACACTTCAACTCCAAAAGAATTGACTGAGCAAAACAGGCTCTCCAAATCACGGCCGTAGAAACTGCAAAAATATTGAGTTTCTCCAACCTTTACTTCTTTCCTGGAATTTAGCACCTCTATCTCTAGAATAAGTTTTCCACAGTGGAGAAAAGGATTTAGCACAGATTAGCAGCCCCTGGCTACAGCCAGTCATCACCTGACCCAAATGAGACTCATACAAATCTTACACTCCCCTAATTTCCTTACTCCATAATCCAATATGAACATTCCATTTTCCTCCCATCACTGTGACTGAGCACTTCTTCCTTTTCTCCCTCATGCTGTGGCCCTGTAACAATAATACACCACCACCTCTTATTCAAGACCAGTGGACAATTGTTCAAAAGCAAGGAAAGTAGTCACTGAACACAGGGCATGGATGTTTTCAAGATTAGCATTAGCCTTATAAGGCAGTGTCCTCCCAAGCCTGATTATCTCCTGATATTTGATAGCATCTGCTAAATTACTTGTCATCATCTCCCACCTGGAGATTTGTCACATCAACCTCTTGGGACCTCTCTCTGAGGCATTCAAGACTTTTACACATTTTTCTAACATAGCTTATGAATTCACAGGGCTTCGAGGACCAAGTTTACTTACTTGGACATCTTTTCTTACCGGCCATTCTCCACATTTCTTCTTTTTTGCTCTTTGATTGCTAAACCAGTTCCTAATCTGTCAAAAATAAATGTTAAATACAAATCCTTCAACAACTGCTGTACTAATCTGTGCATATGAGCGAGTCATCCTGATGATTCCCTCAGAGTTGTGGCTGGCATTGGCCAGCCAGGGAGCGTGAGAACGTAGGGAAGGCAAAGGGATCATGTTCTTCAGGAGAGGGAGACAACTGGGGCAGTTAGGTAGCACAGTGGAGCATGGGGCCTGGAGCCAGGAAGACTCATCTTCCTGAGGTGAAATCTGGCTGTTTCACAGGAGGCACTGGAGAATTTTTGGACTCAAGCCCCTAACAGGTAACACCAACTATGCCAATTGTTGGGCAGGTAAACACAGGTAACACGGGAGAGCTGCTAGCCTGTGTTTTAGCATTAGCACAGGTTCATTCTAGATCCAGGAAGAAAGGAGCAGAGTCATAATAAGGGGTTAAAAAACTAGCTTACTTTATTCTAGTCTATTCTTCTTAAAGGGGCTGCTGATAATGGGAGCACCAACTCCTACAGCTTCCCTAATCACCCTTTTCAAAGGGGCCAGTGAGAAGGGGGGAGCAACTACTTCTATATCTTGATGGGGGCAGTGGAGATGGACACAGCATTCCAGCTTGTGCACTCCCCTACACCCCCTGAAGCCTCAGTGGGGGCCAGTTGAGGCACACACAGCATTATGCTGCCATATTCCCCTATGGCTTTCCCACTTACTAACCAGTACCCACTTGCTTTATAGGGCAACAGACAAAGAAGGTGATTTACCAGCAATAACCTCACAAGTTTACATTTTCTCACCGTTATATCTCACTGTGCAGCCACAGTGCATATTTACAGTTTTAAGCACAAATATTTATATTATATTTATCATTATATAAAGCTGCGCAAGTGTGGAGGAGATGTTTACAAGTCATGAGCCTGGGAAACAGAGATTGTTATGGCCATGGGTCCTAGGAAACTAAACTCTAAGAAAGAATAACAAAATCCTCCTTACTTACACTGGCCTAAGACACTTACTAGTCGTGTGACTCTGGGTGAGTCACTTAACCCCATTTGCCTTAGCTTCCTCATATGTTCAATGATCTAGAGAAGGAAGTGGCAAACCACTTTAGTATCTTTGCCAAGAAAACCCAAATGGGGTCACAAAAGGCCAGACAGGACTCAAAAAACAAACAACTTAGCATTTCAGGTCCAAACTTTCACATTGCTGATCAGCGACATCTAAATCTTTGCATCCATTTCTTTAAGCTAAAGTTTCCATCATCAAAAAATAATGCCATTTTACTGAGCCCAAACCAGTGACTTCATCAACTACACCAGAATTCTGAGTTATGAAAGACAGGAATAAATATAAAATCTGAGCATATTTACCTGAATTGGAGTCAAGCCTACTTCAACAGATAAGACCTTGACTTGGTCTTGGTAGATATACTGATTTCTATTAAAATGCTCTTTAAGGATTTTCAGTTGGTGTTCTGAAAACTCATTTTTTCTCTTTTTTCTTGTTTTGTGTCTAAATGCCATCACATTGTCTTGCTTTCTCTTTTCTTCCTCATATGGTGATTTCTCTAAAGTAGTAGGTTGGAATGGAGGATCTGAGGAATAGCCATGGAGAATAAGTTGATTAGATCAAAACAAATGAGATTCAGGTGAAGTTATGGATTGTGCTGATACATAAAGATTCTACTTTAAGTGAGGAAACATATGCTTTAGAGTATATGATTAGCAACTGCCAGTCACCTAATCCCTCTGCTCCATGAACTCACCATAATTTTAAATCCCATTTACCCACCCAGACAGTATTCCTGAAGACTAGCAACCTGGAGTTGTGTAAATCTGCTACAGATCCAGGTTTTAAACTTCGGGGAAAAAAACCCAACCTTTTTCATTCCACTCGGATTGCACCGTGTTCCTCATTGATTGAGCCACACTCCTGTCATGTTCCACTAGGTTCATCGTCTTTTTGCTAGGCTGAATTTCTATAAGAAGTCAGCAAAGGAAATTTTCCTAAATTTTGGTTTCTTCTTGCTGGGTGGAAGAAAAGGGTTATATTTATTAGCTTGGATTACCTGGAATGGAGAAGTGAGACATGATAGGATATTCCTCCCGTTTTGGAAATGCACATTCTATGAATGGATGCAAAGGACTGATGAAGGAAAAGACAAACCTAATTATTTGGAAGGTTTTTGAAAAATTTTAAGATTTTGATGAAGAGAAAGAGTCCCCAAATGAAGAATATTGAGAAACCTTGTGTCATTACCTTAGTGCTATCATTTAAGGGCAGTACCTTAGTAGTACCTCTATCCACTGATACAGATTTGGGTTAGGAGTCAGAAATGCTCAGTTCCATCCCTCCTCTGTTACTTTATGTGTCACCCAGACAATTCTCTAAAATATATAAGACTAGAGATTATGGAGATGAAATTAATAAATTAAATAACAATCATGAACAAATAAGACAAAAACAACAAAATGACTAAGATCAGAGAGTACAGAGAAGGCGCTTATCGGCATTGGTACAGGAAAGCATCTTTGCACCAAAGAAATCACAGGGCCAATTAAAAAAAAACTGAGACAAATTAAAACCATAGCAACACTTCAGAATTAACTATCTTAGACTCACAGCAAAAACTCAACAAATACCGAGACACGAATGCCTAGAAAACTCTGGCTAAGAACATTGACATACAGGCTCAATATCAAGGTGACCACGTAAATTGTTTGTTTTAAACCAGCAGTTCTCAACCCCTTGGGGGTCGAACGACCCTCTCACAGGGGTTGCCTAAGACCATTGGAAAACACATATTTCTGATGGTCTTAGGAACTGAGACAGCGCTCCTCTATCTGTCAGGCGGGTCCACCCACATAGGAATATTAAAAGGTCTCAGCATTAGGAAGGTTGAGAACCACTGTAACAATATGCCAAAATGAACGTTTCCAAATGTGTGTTTATAGTTGCCTTGCCTTCATTTGTACTCATTTCCAAATTTCTCTTTTGTACATGCCTTAAAAATTCCACTTGATTGGTCAGCAGAAAACCAAATAAAACTCATGTTACAACCCCGGTTCTCACCAGCAATTTTCGATCCTGTTTGTTCCTTTACACAGCTTCAGCTTTGGGTCCTAACCATTTAGGGACTTTTTAAAGAGGTAGGCTGCATCTTAACAGCTGTAGAGACTTTAACACCTAGTTAAGTAATCAAGCTCTTTGCTGAAACAAAGGCCTCTCCCTTATGACTTTGGTTAACAAAGAGTTAAACTTTAAATTGCACTTACCCTTTCAAAGAGATTTAGATGGGTGTTAACCTCTTCCTCCAGGGAATACAGTCTTCACGACTTCTCCCTTTCATTGAGGGATTGTTTGAAATACTCCTTGCTTAGCTTAGCTCAGAATCCTGTTTTACCTTGTCATAAAATATTCCAATCAATCCCTGTCCAAGTAGTTCCTTCCTCCCCACATAAAAAAAAATAAACAAACTTGGAAGTAATTTTACTTTATTAAAAAAACTCATAAACTTAATAAATATGAT
Organism: Pseudochirops corinnae; assembly: GCA_028646515.1. Classification (NCBI taxonomy): domain Eukaryota; kingdom Metazoa; phylum Chordata; class Mammalia; order Diprotodontia; family Pseudocheiridae; genus Pseudochirops; species Pseudochirops corinnae. The sequence continues at coordinate 159,960,859 of CM053592.1, forward strand.
AGACACGAACATTTCCATATATAAAGAATAAAAAAAGATGATTGTGTATGATAGTTGTCCAGGTAGATAAAACATTTATTAAATACTCACTATTAGCCATGGACTAGTTCTAAATGCTAAGGGTACAAATGTAGGCAAGACAGTCTCTACCCTCAGGGAGCTAACATTCCATTGGGGAGAAACAATGCATAAAGAGGAGCTAGAAAGTAAGGAAGAAGTTTGAGAATGGGAGAAGAAATACAGTTCTGAAGATACCTAGTGAGAGTGAGAAAAAACACAGTTGGGGTCATTCCTAAAATGGTGGTCTCTGGGTGGGAGCACTAATCAGGACAGGTCAGAGCAGAAGTTTATGTTAAACCAGGAACCTCTATTACACATTTCCCCCCCCAAAATATACAGTGCATTTGGCATGATAGTACTGATCCTATACTGCGTGGCTTTGGCCCATTTTAATTTCTTCCCATCTATATATTTGAAAATGATTAACTGAGATTCTTTTGGTTTTTGAATGGTCACTATCACTACTTACCTGATTTGCCTGGCTTTACTCCTTCTCCTAAAACAAAACGAACAAAAAAAACCCTTTCCCTTTTAAACAAGTAAGTATGACTACCACATCTCAGATAAGAGAAGGGAGTTGGCAATACCTCATCATCAGTCTTCTGAAATCAAGATTTATCACTATATCAGAGTTCTGAAGTCTTTCAATATTTTTAATGACTATATTCATTCTATAAATTTATCCTGGTTTAACTTTCTTCATTCTGTATCCATTCATATAAGATTTTCCATATCAAATGGTCTCTTTTAAAATTTCTTATGGTACAATAATGATGAGGTGTAGGCTCTGGGACCCCCCCTTGAGCTCTCCTTGAATCTTTGAGGTACAGGCTCTGGGAAACCCTTGAAGTCTGATTGAATCTTCCCACTTGATGAGGCATTTGTAGAGGCCACAAGTATTTCATTGTGGCTGGGCCCAAAACTCTCTTACTAGCCTGGCCCTCCATTGTCCATCTGCTTCCCACCCTTGAGCCTTTCAAAATATCAATCCACTCTTGCATTGACCTCATTAACTCCTCCTGAAGACCCTCCCCAAACTCATCACTGGAGTCTGACCTCATTGACTCCTCCTGAAGACCCTCCCCAAACTCCTCCTCTGGACCCCCCTAGATTCCTCTGTATATAAGAATCCCATCTCCCTTCCATGTGGTGTGAGAGTGACACAAAAGGCCCTAGGACAAACTTGCTCTGTAAGAGTGCCATAGAGTTTTCTAGCACAGACTTGCTCTGTGTCCAATACAGGCAAAGTTTTAATAAACTTTACTTTTCTTTGGCTGAGAAGACTTGAGTGGAATTCTTTCCGCAGGACCCGGCATGTTGGTATTTTGGGTAAACCTCTTCAATAATATTCAATTACATTCAAATAAGAAAAATTCATGTGGTCATTGCCAAATGGAAGGGCACCCACTATGTACTTTGCTAAAACAAAAATTGCTGTTAGAAATATTTTTGCATAAAAGTTCAGTCTCTCTTTGATTGCTTTGAGGCATATGAATATATTGGTGTTGCTGGATCAAAAAGGGTATACATAATTCAGTGACTTCTGGGGATTCATTCCACATTGCTTTCCAGAATGTTTGGACCAATTCACACTGTGACCAACATTACAGGAATGTAGCTATACTTCCATATTCCCTCCTGCAATGGCTATTTTCCTTCTTTTGGGGGGTGGGGAGATCCTAGTTGCCAATGTGGTGAGTATGATGAAGAATCTCAAGGTTATTTTTATTTGGATTTCCTATTATTGGTGATTAGTAGTAATCTTTTTTAAATATGGAAATTGATAGCATGTAATTCCTTATTTGGCAACAATCTGTTGATACAGCTTTTACCATTTATCTTTTGAGGAATAGTTTTTGTTCTTATGTATTTATATCTTATCTCTTTTATTTTTTGAAAAGTTTTTTGCTTAGACAACATTGATAAGGTGCAGCTCTGGGGGCCCCCTTGAGCTCTCCTTGAATCTTTGAGGAACAGGCTCTGGGACACCACTTGAGCTTTCCTTCAATCTTCCCACTGAAGGCATTTGCTTGAGGTCATGGGCTTAAGTTGTGGCTCTGCCCAAGTCTTTAGTTCTCCTTTGTTCCAACTGTTTCCCACCCTTGATGCTCCTGTTCCCCCCCTTGAACTGACCTGGCCGACCATTATCTGTGGTCTCCAGGTAGCCTCACTCTGCCTCATTTTTTATTAAGCCTTAATTGCTGAATGGGCATGGCTTCAGTCAAACTGAGACTTGCTAAAGACCTTAACTTCAAAAGGCCAAGGTGCCCCCATTGCATCCTGGCCCATCTCCAGTCATCCAGATCTATATATGGCCACTAGACCAGAGGAGGAAATGAGGCTGGTGACTTTGCACAGCCCTCCCTCACTTAAATCCAATTCACTTGTATATCAAAACATCACCTCCCTGGTGTTATGGTCTTCTTTGAGAATGAAGACAAACAACTACAACAACCCTCTGCCTTAGTACCCTATATAAACCCTGTTCCCAGCCCATTCTTCAGGTACCCCAATACTTTCTATGCGGCATACTGAGTGGCAACTCATTTGCCCCAATTAAGACCTCAATTTTGCTATCTTGGCTGTTTGTTTTTTTTAATTCAGGTTGACACAAGAAAACCCCAAATGGGGCCATGAATTCAATATGATTGAAACAAAGCACTGAACAACAATATTCATATAAAAAATTAGATCAAGTGAGCTTTTGCCCTTCTGCCCCGTGGGAAGTTTCTGCCATCCCTGGACTTGCCATGGGATGTCTTCCTTGAGATTAGGAAAGTGGTATCCTAGTGAAACTCTCCACCTGATACTGTCTATGGAAGCTGTGGCTGTGGTGGGGATGATTGGTGCCAGAAACTAGCGCCTATGGACTCCCCAACTCCACTGGGTAATTGAACAAAAGATGCAGAGTAGAGGTATTTCAGATGTAGTAGGGGTATTTACTGATGCAGCTGTGGCCCTCTCAGTGGGTGGTCTTGGAAGGGGGAGTCAAAGGCCTCCTACTTATCCTTCACCTCTCTTGACTTTTCACTCCCCCAAATTAGAGTCAAACTCAATAGCATCTTTCTGGATGGTTTAGCCAAGCCCTTTTCCTAGGATGTGATTTCCTTGGGTGGTGATAGGGCTAGGAGAAATCTCTTTCATCCATTTATGGTTGACACTATTGGCTAAAAGAGTGAAAGTAACTGGCCTATTTATCTGTAGCCTCTTTTAATTTCTTCTCTTTGATATTCAGAGCTGGCAAAGAAATCGCATGGCCTTAACAGCTGACTCACTCCTTTGTTATGTTTGATTTTAGTTGAGTGATAGTCAAAGCCTCCTAGTCCAGTGATTCTCAACCTTCCTAATGCCTCGACCCTTTAATATGTGTACCTGGGCATATCTGCATGTGGGCGGACCGGCCTGAGAGGGATAGAGGAGTGGTGTCTCAGTTTCCTAAGACCATTGGAAATATGTGTTTGCCAATGGTCTTAGGAGACCCCTGTGAAAGGGTCGTTTGACCCCCAAAGGGGTCACGACCCACAGGTTGAGAACTGCTGTGACTTAGTCCATCAAAATTCTAGGTAAGCCCCATACCTTGCCTGCTGTGGTCCTCCTAGCATGTGAGGAGGCACTTTATAACCTGTTCACCTACATTTTCAGTCTTCTTACACCACCCACCCATCCTAAAGGCCAATCTAGCAACACTGGTCTACTTGTCCCCTTTCCTCCCTCCAAAAATAACCCCTCTGTATCTTAGCTCTGGGCATTTTTGGGGTGTTCTCCACCTCTGGAATGCTCTCACTCTTCATCTTCACCTCCTGGCTTTCCTGGCTTCCTTCAAACTAACTTCCCCTTCTTCAAGAAGAAGGCTTTCCTAATTCCTCTTAATTTGCTGACTGTTTCCTATTTGCCTTGCATATAGCTTGTTTGTACCTGTTTACATATTGTTTCCACCAGGATCATGAGCTCAAGGACAAGAATTGTCAAAGGCAAAGATCTTTCTTTATCTCTGGTGCTCAGCACAGTGCCAGGTACATAGTAGGCTCTTAATAAAGGCTTAATGACTAACTGGGGTGTATGGGGTATTTAGGGAGGAGTAGCACTTCAGGTGCGAGGGCTGGCTGAAGCCTTTTCAGGGTTGCTCACCCACCATTGGTGTCCATCTTCACCCAATTCTCACCTGCTTCAAGAAGCTATGGTATGCACAGTGGCTGATAGGAGGATATTTACCCCAAGCATGTGAATACTCCCTCTGGCAGAATGGGTGGACGAACAATTTGTTCCAATGGCCATAAAGGTTTTTAAAAGCAGGTGTGAACTACTTAGAGCTTGGTCAGATATCCCAGAGGGCAAGGTAATCTACTGTTTCCTAGGCCATCACCAGTCATCTTAACTTTTGTTTTGTCACTTGACTTCCATGACTCTGGAAGAGAGAGTGAAAGTGACCCCTTTGCACAACTCTGCCTCATTTAAATCCAACGCACATACAAGTCAAGAATCACTGATATGGTTACCCAAAAAGAGGGGTAGGGTTGATCTGGAGACTCCAAAATACCAACACACTGGGTCCTGCCAAAAGAATTCCACTCAAGTCTTCTCAGCCAAAGAAAAGTAAAGTTTATTGAAAGTTCGCCATATGGGGTAGACTCTTAAGGAGCCAGTCAATGCTCGATCATTCTATGGCGCTCTCACAGAGCAAGTCTGTGCCAAGCCATTCTATGAAGCCCTCACATCATGTAGAGGGAAGATGGGGTCTTATAGACAGAGAAATCTAGGGGTGGTCTAGAGGAGGAGTTTGGGGAGGGTCTTCAGGAGGAGTCAATGAGGTCAATGCAAGGGTGGATTGATATTTTGATAGGCTCAAGGGTGGGAAATAGATGAACAATGGAAGACTAGGCTAGTAATCGAGGTTTGGGCCCAGCCACAATGAAATACTTGTGGCCTCTGCAAATGCCTCATCAAGTAGGAAGATTCAATCAGATTTCAAGGGGTTTCCCAGAGCCTGTACCTCAAAGACTCAAGGAGAGCTCAAGGGGGGTCCCAGAGCCTATACCTCATAATCACCATATTATGTTTATATGGCAAATCTCTGGAAGTTCTACAAAACAATGTCTTCAGGATAAGAAAAAAGTTTCCTCATATTGCATCAATAATATGTCAACTGGAGAACAATGTTTGGTAAAGAGAAGAAACCAGAGTTGTTTGATCAAGGATATAAAAATTGGCATGATTTATGCAAGTTTTGTAGTCTCTCCTGCAGGCTACTGCTTGCATGTATTCAGCATACATGTATATATTCTGGCTACTGCATGTGACAATCAAGCTTCTCATTAACTTTAGATAATTTCTTCCTCCTGATTTTTATGACCCAACAATTATCACAAGAAGAAGGGGGATTACTCTCATGGATTTGAGGAATGCTACAATTTTTGTATGAAAAGTGGCCATTACTAAGCAGATAAGAGATCCTGAAATATCTAATACATCCCCTCCCCCCCCCAGTTGTTCCTACTCTGCCAATCTGGAAGGGGAATATAAATGAACTAAATTGACATTTGGAGTGATTTTCATTTGTAGCCTGGGGGTTCCTGCAGTCTTGGAATCTGGACAGTCAAAGATACCATCTGGGACTCCTTTAGAGGCAAATCAGCCAATTGGGTTTGCTCCAGGACAAATTAGTCAATCTATATGCTTCATGAACTTGAAGTGTTAAATGTTTTATTTGTAAGCATTGTCTGTTTTGTGTCATAGTAAATCCAAATGGACTTTTTCCTATGGCCTGACCAGTCAAAGGAAAAGGAATAAAAAATGAAAGCTTTTCTGTGGAGCTTTCAAAGTTCTCCAAAAATGCTCTGTCTCTCTATCTCTTTTTTCTCCAATCTGTAGGAATTTACAGAATTGTAAACTAATTAGAAACTTAATTTGTGAATGAAATGTAATTTCTCTACTGTGAATTTCCAAATTATGATTTAAACAGTTTCATAAACACCGAAATATCTTAGTAAGTTTTAAGGTACCACTCTGTAGAGTTCGTTTTAAGGAAAAATAAGAATACAGACATACCTGATTTTATTGCACTTCACAGATAATTGCATTTTTTTTTTTAGTAAATTGAAGGTTTTGACAGCCCCATATTGAGAAAATCTATTGGTACCATTTTTTTCCAATAGTAAAGATGTCATTAAGGGCTCTGGATAGGAAATATGCATTAAAATGGGAGAAACTTCAACATTAATGTCTAAGAATTCTGCTTTTTTATTTTCCTGGGAAATAGTATGTGACCATTTATATGGAAAGTTAGCTATTTTACCTTATTGTTAGATTAAGTAACTCTTTTTTGGTCTACTAAAGTAACTAGAAATCAAACACTTTTTGGAAACATACAAGGATTATTGATTTTCGAAATGATTACCTTTGTAAGAAATCCTCCATCATACTGATATTTTAGAATTATTAATTGAACAATGAGCCATTTCTAGTAAACTGTTTATTAAACCAAAGAGGGGTAAAAACCCAATAATACATTCTGGTCTTAAAAATGAAAGGTTTTGAAATCAGAAGCTAACTTGATTTCCTTCTCTTCCTCCTGGGTTTTTTCATTATATACTCGGTGACACTGAGATGAAAAAAGCCTTCAAGGTCATTCACTCCAATTTCAAAAATGAATGTTTTGAAATATTTCAGGAGTAAATGGTCTTTTTACTAAATTTTGACCCTTAACTCTCAACAAACATCAAAGAGAAATTAGAGTTCTGAGAAAATTTTGGGCTCTGTTTAAGGCAAGAAGATTCAAAACTCAAATGCTTCATTACAACAATTTATGCTATGCTAGCTGCTCCAACACTGTAGACAAAATTAACATGAAACAGTACATTATCATCATTACAAACTGCTTTAGATCTGTGAAATACATGCATATCAAAATTCAACCAGATAAATTAATATTTGGAATTAAAATTTCAGAGCAATATCTGTACATGTCCTGAATCTAGTTAGTAAGAAATCTTGACCTAAGTCCAGGCCCCTTTCTAATGTGCCATTAGCATCAGGACAGGATATTTTTCCTTGGTGGACTTTACTCAAACTGAAATCACCGCAACAGCAAATATTCTGTTGGCTTTCCAGGAGATTCATAGAGAAAATGGTGAGGCAAAATGTAGGTTGAAGTTGCAAATCTCAATCTCAAGTTTTAGATTCTCTTATCCCATTGATCAAATTCTGTACAGTGTTTTCCTGTGGGGGAGAAAGCATAAAGAAGTTTCTTTCATTTTATACAAGAAAATTTTCAAACTGTGCCATGTTCTGTCAGTGAGGTTACTGAGAAGGATAGAAAATAGGAAAAGGCAAGTCATAAATCTTCTGCCCTTTTTTTCTGGTCAGACATATATACGGAGCACAATGCTCAGTTTTGATAACTACATATTAAGAATATAGATAAATTGTCCTAGAGTCAAATAAGGGTGGCAGTGATGGTGAGAAGACTGTAGAATGTGCAGAACATGCCATATTAGAATCTGTTGATAGAAGAGAGGATGTTCAGGCTGGAGAAAAGAAAATATAGGGAAGTGGCACATGGCAGCAGTCTTCGAATATTTGAAATTATGTTTTATAGAAGATGGATTGGACTGGGTTTGCTTGGTCCAAGAAGTGGAGCTAGGAGCCACAGGCAGAAATTTTAGAGGAAAATTTTGGTATGCTGTTAAGGAAATACTTCAAAAGCAACTGGAATATTAAAAAATGAAATGGTTCTCTAAGCGGGTATAATGGGTACCCTCTCTGGCTATCTTCCATGTGTCTGCATTGGCCAGACCACTTCTATTTGGAATATTGAACAAAAGTCTTGAGTGACTTTTTATATATTGACTACAACTGTAAAACATGCCTTAAAGTTTGGAGGTTGGATTGGATGAGGTAAGAGTTAAATCAAATGCTAATAAGATGGAAAATTTTATCCACTCTGTTCTCTGTGTGTATCTTAGCTATTTGATTCTTTACATTTCTTTCTTCTTTTGGGGGGGGAGGGGGTAAGGTGGAGAAATTGGAGTTGAGTGACTTGCCCAAGGATACACAGCTAGTAAGTATTAAGTGTCTGAGGCCAAATTTGAACTGAGGTCCTCCTGACTTCAGGGCTGGTGCTCTATTCACTGCACCACCTAGCTGCCCCTGATACTTTACACTTCTAAGCAGTAATTACTACCGTTGAAGCGTGCAAAAAGTTATTAACTCTATAGATAGCAAACATTTGGGACAGAATAATGGTTGTTTTATGGACTCATCAGGTGTGGGAATGCAGACTTAAAAGAATCTCATGAAGGCATAGTTAAAACTTGTGAGTAAAATCAAGTGTTCTATCCCTAAATCTAGCTGCCTCTTTCTTAACTAATCATTACTTAGGAGTTCTGATGAGCAAGGGAACTAGAGGATTTTGTTTTTTTTTTTTACCAGCATGTGGTACAGTGCCATTTTTTTTTCCCTAGGGAAGGGGAGGAAAATTAGATTCCCTTCTCATGTTGCTGTCATCTTGAAAGCTGAACCCAAAGGTACTAATGCTTATTTGCCTCCTACTTGTCATGAGACCATATCTCAAAGATAATCTCTCATCTAGATACATCTGAGAGAACCATGATAGCTGGTCTTTTTGGCTCTCACTCTGACCAATACAATTGGATCTTTAGATTGTGATATATTCTTGTAGGAAGGCATATTCTAAGGACAAAGGAAAAAAGAAAAGAGTAACTGTACATTGGGTGGGGTAGGTGGCAAAGTGAATAGAGCACTGGCCCTGGAGTCAGGAGGACCTGAGTTCAAACCTGGCCTCAGACACAACACAAAAAACTAGCTGTGTGACCATGGGCAAGTCACTTAACCCCAATTGCCCTATCTTCCCCCCGTCCAAAAAGCAAATAAATGAATGAATGAATGAATGAATGAATGAATAAATAAATACTGATACACAGTATCAAAAAATAAGTATGTTTCTGGCAGTGCTTCTAGCTTAATCCATCAGTCACCATGGCAAACTATCATAGGCACTCACACTGAAGTTTGCATTCCCTAAGATGAGACATTCCTAATAGGAGTGGGTAAGTGGTTGAGAAAATATACTTACCATAACTTGAACCATTTGTAAGAGGTTTTGTATTGTCATTTGAAAAGACTCTTCCTTTTTTCTTTTGAGAAACTCTTCAACCTTCAATATAGAGAATATAGTATGCCATCACAATGAGAGAAGGTTTTATCTTCAAGGAATATTTACTAATTAAAGGGAAAGGTTTGAGGGAATATTTGGAAACAAAGAAAAATTGGGGACCATTACTGTTTACTTCACAGTATTTTTAAGCAGGAAAATGTGGGCACATGTGATGACTTGTCAGAAAATCTAGGTAAGCCAAGGTATGAAAATTATTTGTCTTTGATGGAGTCTTACCGAAACAGACATTCCAAGAATGCCTTGCCACCTTGTTTCATGATTTCATGATTTATGCGTCTAACTCAAAATGATTCCAGAGACTTTTCATGATTAGGATTACTATGGGAAAATTATTTTGGATTGAGTGGACCCAAAATACAATGAGATTTTGTTCAAGTTTACCTCATTCTTTTTCTTTTTCTTCTTCCTTCTTCCTTCTACCTCTGGTTCTTTTTGTTGCTCGTTGGACAGGTCAGTTTGTGGAGATTGCCGGATTTCTAGATGACTGCTTGGACGAGGTAGTTTTATATTTGCTATGAATGAGAAAGAAAGCAGGAAAATACTAATGGCTGATTAATTAACTAAGTGAATTATATGTCCTTATTCGAGTTCATTGAGGCAGAAATGCTACCATGTTCAAAAGAAGTGACCTCTATGAAAAATACAAGCTTGGTAGGAATTATAAATAAATAGCACATGGATGAATGTCTGTTCTATTTGGAGTTGAAAAGAATAGAGGGAAATTAAAGGAAGTGTAGTGTGACATCAAAACATCAGTAAGCCTAGGAAGAAAGTTTCTTCTTAAAATTATTTGGCGTTAGTTTGAATTGCAGGGTAAATGAAAGAATGAACAACATATTGTTTAAAGGAGAAAAGAGAAAAAGCTGGAAACATGGATGGAAATGCCCCCCAAAAATTTCTGTGAGAAATTATCTGGTACATGCAGCTGAAGTTTCTTTGTACTTCTGTAGTCAGCCAAACTGGATCCAAGAACCCTTATGCTCTTTTGACTGCCTTTCTTCTATGCCAGAATTTTGTGGAAAATTAGTAAGGACTTTCCCACCAATTTTCTGTTTGTGATTCATGGGTATCAATATATGGTAGGAATCCAGGGGTGATGGGAGTGCTTTTGAATTTCCTGGGCGAGAAGATAACATATTAGTTCTTCCCTTCACTTTGTGGAAAGCCTTTTCTATGATCAGACTCCACAAAATTATGAACATCTAAGTCCTGAGCATCTTGTATGTGATGCCAAGAAATATTTGGAAAAAGAGAGTGGGATGGGAAAAATAGGGAAACCCAGAGATATCTCTGAAGGATTAGTTTTGAACCAGAACATAGAATTTTGGTGTTACTATTCCTAGATATTCTACAGAGTACTAGGTATGAGCTTTGGTGACCAGTTTGACTAGTGAGAATTAATGCAAATTAATGAGACCTTTCCAGAAAGGCATGCAAAAATGTGTATGTCCATGATTCGCTATTTCAAAAAAATGACTTCAGAACCTTATTCATTTTTATTTTAGTGGTCTTATGCCAAGTTGGAATTGCTTTCTTTGAATTATTTTAATTCTACTTTATATGACATAAAGGGCAAAAACTGAATTATGTTGTATTCACATTCAGTTTTTCAATGGAAACATTATGTTCATTATTCAATTATCAATTTCCTCCCTCTTTTTCTAGCAAAGTTCCAAAAAACTGAGATTCTTTTTTTCAAAAGAAAATCGACATCCAAAAAGGGGAAGTTTTTTTGCTTTTTTGGAGGTCAGAGCAATTGAGGTTAAGAGACTTGCCCAAGGTCGCACGGCTAGTTAGTGTTAAGTGTTTGAGGCTGGATTTGAATTCAGGTCCTCCTGACTCCAGGGCCGGTGCTCTATTCACTGCACCACCTAGCCACCCCAGAAGATTTTCTTATGAAATAATTGAAATCAAAGTAAAGCAGGTCACTTCTATTCTCTATTGACAGAGCATATCTCTACAAAGCCTTATTTCTCATTCTCCTAAAATGAGAACAAAGAAACAAGAAAAAATGATCAATCTTTTCTCAAAAAAAGTTCTAGACCAAGACTCACCTATTATCCGTTTCTGATTCTGTTCTTTTTTTGCCTCTGGAAATTGAGTCAGGAGATAAGGTTGAGTGGCCATTGGATCTGGGAGGTGATTGGTAATCTGAAATTCATCATGTTCCTGATTCCTAGGTTGACTTAAATCTTCCTGCTTGGCCTTTCTCTTCCTAGGGTTATTATTGTCACAAACCTTTTTCATGCCCTTTTCTGAGGCATCTTTGACTTGGGAATCTGAAATGACTAATCTTGATGAGAAAAGAGAAATGGCAAGCATGAAATCTACTAGGAAAGGGTGACATGTCTAGTTTTCACAACATTTTGTGCTTTGTATCCTAGAAAATGTAGAGAAAATGAAACTTTCTGAAAGGAGAGAAATAGCATATTCCATGAAAGAGCAGGTGAAGAGAAAGTAACAAGGAAAAGGAAAGGACACTGCTCATTACAGGACAGAGGAGAAATGTCAATTACAGAATGATCATGCTCATTTCTAATAGAAACTGTCTTTAATTTACTCATTTTTTCTTTTTCGTTCTTTACTATTAGGTTTTACTCCTCTACTTAATAGACTCCATGGCTCCAACTACCACCAGGGTCAAATATATAACCTATAATGTATATAATATATATGATATATGTAATATATATAATATATGTATATTATATATAATATATAATGTGTATAATATATAATGTCTAGTGTTAAATATTCTTCACAACCTGGATGGTTCCTACCTTTTCTACATTTCACTCTCCTCCAAATACTACTCATCTTGCTTTTCTTCAAATAAAACTATTTCCTGATTCCATGCTTTTTCATTGGTTGTCTCTCATGCTTAGAATTCTTTACTTTCTTGTCTCTACTTCTGTTATGGCAATGGGAATCAGAAGATCTTCCCTGCCTCTAGGCCCTTTGATAGGCTTAAGTGACTCTAGAGAACCTTCCCTGATTTCAAAATATACTCTGCCCCCTAATAGGCTGAATGTGGTCACATGGAGCCTGTGGCGGGAGGCTTGTTTTTCAGGAATGCCCACACCTTACTGCTTTGTGATTGGGCAGTGGGTCAAGAGGGTCATGACATTCTCTGATCCAGGAGAAGGCTATATATACCCTGATGTGAGTTTTTGCTTTGGGGCTCACTTTGGAAAGAGTTATGTAATTTAGCCAGATGAGACTCTGGGAAGCCGTTGAGCTCCCCGGGCTTTGAAAACCCAGATGTTGGTGCTTCCCTCTCTGGTAACTAACTAGGTATGGATGTAATGGTCAGACAGGTGGAAGCCCATCTGCTGATCTGTTTCTTTGTCTGCTTGTAACTTGTTTGTATTCTCTGAAGTTCAGGGTGCTGACTTTTCCCCCTGAACTAGGTAAATGATATATGTTTGATTAAAGTAAGAATGTTAACCCATTTTGAGTTGCTTTCCTTTAGAAAAGCAGATCTGAGAACCTGTGCTAACAGCCATCCTGAGTATGCTAGGGTGCTTGCTGATACAACTTCCTGGCTTCCTTTAAGACTCAACTCAAATTCTTCCTTCTACAAAAGTATTTTCCCAGTTCCTACTGCTGCTGGTATCTTTCCCTTTATATGACTTAAGAGTACATAGTTGTTTGCATGTTGTCTTCTTTATCCTCTCCTCTCCTTTCCTTTCCTCAAATTTCAAAACAAAAGTAATCTTTAATGAATGAGGCTGAATACAATGGAAAGAGCCTTGACTCTAGAATTTGAAGACATAGGTTTAAATTCTACCCCTGATGCTAATTTTGGAACCTTGGACAAGTAATTTAAATTCCCTGGGCTTTAGTTTTTTCAACTGAGTAATGATGGATTTTGACTTAGATGATATCCAAGGTCTTTTCCAGGATCAGAACTATGAATTTATAATTTTTCTTTTCTATTCAAGAAAAAGTAGTAAAGCAGTTTCCTCCTCAATCTTGGGAAATTTATCATGCCCCATCAGACACTTTCCACACATACCCTTACACATTGCTAACAAATTGAAGAGAAAAAAAGATGATGGAAGATCATCAAAATTCATCCTTTCCAATAAATGAAAAACAAAAAAACGCTGGACCAAGACTTACCAATCCCTTGGTTGTGACTCAGTTTATTATTTTCCTCACTGAGTTTGACCAAGAGGGAATCTAGAATGTCAAATGGGTTTGGAATATGATTGATAGACTGCAATGCTCTCCCTTCTTCCTCATCTTTAAGTAGACTGGATTTCTGTGCTGTATACTGGATACTTCCACCAGTCTCACTGGTGCTTGTCTTCCCCACACCTCTGTCCATTGTGTTTTTTTCTGCACAATGTGAAGTGAAGAAACCTAAATAGAAAGAGGGATATGCTTAAGACTAATTTGTATGGGGCATTGTGCAACTGAGAATATTTAAGACTCTCCTGTTTGTTCTCTCTCTGTCTCTCTCTCTCTCATTCCTACTGATATATGCACGCAATATGTATAAATATTAACAGAATATATGTATATATCTATACATATATATTTGCATATATATGTAAAAGGGGTATGGGAATGAGAAGGGGCAAAAGGAAAGAAAAAAAGATTTATGGAAGTGAAAAATGAAGATAAAAAATAAATCGATCTTTTAAAAAAGCTATGTGATCTTTGAGCATTATTGGTTGGGCACAACCTTACCTATGTTTGTGAAGTTTCCGTAGCCTAATTTTTGAATCTCTTGACCTTTTGCTGGCTCCTAGAAAACAAAACATATCTTATTTAATATTTCAAAAACTATACATTGCCTCCATCTTTCACCCCATCATTTCCTTCATACTTTCTTAGATATTGAATACTTTTCCTTTGATTTCTCAGGTATCAAAATTAAAGTTCAATTGGTCAGTTGAAGACAGAGCTCCAGAATTATAACTACAATAGTGGAGGCAGTACACTTTTCTTGTCTTCTAGGCTACATCTTTCCTACCACAAAAAAAAAGAGATATGTTACCACTACCACTACAAAGGTATTTGTGGTTACTGAATATGTAATACTGGACTAGGCTTGATCATAGACAGGTCCACTGCACCTTGGGTGTCCACCTTGGCATATTATCTTTTATGGTAGGAAACATAGTTCAGTAATGTTTCAGTATGATAGTGAAGATTTACTTTGACCTTAGCAAAACAAGGTGACTACTCACAAATTGATTTCAGTCTTGTTTGAGATCTCTAGTTGCATGACCAGTAGCCCAAACCTACTTATTTGCCTTCTATTATTTGTGAATTGGAAAGAACTTCAACTTATATTTGTTCCAACACTTTAGCTTGTGCAGTAATCTCTTTTGCCTCACCCAGACAGGCAGGCATCATACTCAACTATAGAATTTTAGATTTCAAAGGGACCTAGATGACTATTTGATACAACACACACACAAAAGAAGCTCTACTGTAGTATACTTGACAAGAGGGTGTAAAGGTCCTTGTTTAAGCCTTCCAAGAATGAAAAATCTGTTGCCTTCTAAGACATCTAAGGATGTCTGAACAGTTCTAATTATAAGGAGGTATTTCTGACATCATAGATTTGCCTCTCTGCAACTTCCAACAATTGCTCTTTCATATAGTCTTATTCACAGCTGGCCTGAGCCACCATGTCTCAGGAAGACCTAAATTCAAATTCAGTCTCAGACCCTTCACTAGCTGTGTGCCCTGAGAAAGTCACTTAATCTTTATTTTTTTTTCCATAATTTCAATCGACACTTAACACTCTCCTTTCATATTGTATTTACAATCTAGCCACTTAAGAAATTCCTTCCTCATATTATGGTTAACACATACAGGAGACTTTAATTTTGGCTGACATAGGCATCCTGAGCCAGGAAGGCAGGGGTGAGAGAGAATTGCTCTGAAGATATAAAATCCCCTTTCTCTGTCTATCCTTGGGTTCACTGTCTACAATGAACTCCCATGTGTATCTTTACATGCATGTTTTGCAAATTTTGAGAAAAATGAACACATGTTTACACATGTATCCTAATTTTGTCTTTCTTAGAATGAACTCAGTAATGGTTGAAACTCAGTATCCTCAGAGCCAAAGTTAATGGTAGCCAAGTTAAGTGTTTGTTCAATGAATCCATTTGTCTCCTGGAGAAGGCCCTTACTAGAGTTTAAATTCACTCCTTCAAGCCTCAAAACCTTCAACTCTGGGAGAAGGCAAGGGGGAACTTTGGACTTTGCTTTCTATGATATTATATCTTACTGAAGAATTCTCTCCTTAGCCCTTTCAGTTGCTTTGTGACCCCTAAGGAGGGGACCTTTGGTTATTTAGGTCATAAACTCATTTGGGACTTTGAGGATGCACCCCCCCCCCCAACCCCAGTCCAACGCTGCCAGGGTTTTCTAGTCTCCCTACACTTTTTGTAGAAGGGGGGGCTCTTTGCCCCCACTTGCTGTTCAGTGGCTTAACAAATACTGGATTGTGTCCGTTTCCTTCAGGGATCTTGTTCTAGCAATCTATTGTTCACATTACTTAAAAGTGGTTTTCGTGGCTTTGTAGAAGTGCAGTTTCCTTTTGATAGGCAGGCTTTACTGTCCCTTTTGGTCAGCATTTCTCCTGAGGTCTTGTACCTATTGCCACCCTCACCCACTTTGTGACTTTGTCTGGTTATGTAACAGTATCATGATTTCTTTTTCTTTTTTTTTTTTTTGCATAGCCTTAAATGTCAGGAAGAGGAAACT
The DNA here is from genome assembly GCA_028646515.1 of Pseudochirops corinnae. NCBI lineage: Eukaryota > Metazoa > Chordata > Mammalia > Diprotodontia > Pseudocheiridae > Pseudochirops > Pseudochirops corinnae. The sequence continues at coordinate 159,976,847 of CM053592.1, forward strand.
GAGCTTTCTAGCCTAGGCAGCTTCATAGCCTAGAAAACTCCCAAAGGACTTAGGGGAAGGCCCTGATAAGGAACAGCCAAGGTCTAGAAAGGACTTAATAGCAGGGGCCAAAAAGGCACTGGGTGGATGGACATCAAAAAAAAGAAAGACTAAATCATTGATTTGGACTCCCAGTGTTAGAGAAAGTGTTCAAGCCACTTTCAGCTAATCAAGCAGTGTCTATTTCTCCATTGTAGGGCTTGAATCTGGGCTCTTCCCTACTCAATTCAGCTCTGGAACCTCGAAATCTCTCCCACCATCAACAGAGCTGCCGGCCTGTTGCAGACTCTAGGGCACCAAGATCCCAAACCAGGTCAGGGGATCTCTCTCAGGAGATGCCAGAGGTGCAGGTGCCAGTAGGGTGGACCGCAAAGGAGAACCCTGAGGCTATGGCCACCTCCGAAAGCACTGGAGGAAACAAAGACTCAGACTCTGGATCCCCCTAATCAGTCACACCTTGGGTCTCCTTGGGTATCAAGTCCTTCTGGGCCCCAGATCTAGTGGAAATCACCTGGAACTGGGGCCAACCAAGCTCAGGCTCACTGGTGCAGACCCGGAAGAGGGGGGCCATAGAGCACTCATACTGAAGGGGGCTGATAGCCTTGGCACCCATGGCATAGCGAGCCTTGGAGAGGGAGAACCAGCAATTCAAGGGGACCCAATTCAAGGAGACCGGGATCAGGATTAGGGCCAAGGCGGGGGGTGGGGGGGGTGGCGGGGGTGGGAGGGTGGGGGGGTGTCGGGGGCCAAGGCTCGGATCTTCCCTCCTCTTTACCCCTCCCCCAAGTCTCAGTCTCTCCTTCGCGACCTGCCCCGCACCTCCTCCACTCCGGAGTTCAGTGCCTCCCGCTTTCCTTCCAGCTCCTCCAGATCCAGGAGCAGCTGCAAGGAGGCGCGCATCGGACCTGGGCGTTCAGGGACCGCAAGCCCCGGCCGCCACCCCCGACGCCGCGTTCTGCCTGCCCCTGGTCGCTGTCACTTAATCTTTAAATGCCTCGCTTTTCCTCAACCTTATAATTATTAATAGGGATAATAATAGTTAATATTAATTATTAATGGGGATAATAATAATAGTTTCACTGACAGAGTAGTTGTGAAGATCAAATGAGATAAGATTTTTTTATAGCACTTAGCATATTACTTGGAATGTTATAGACATTTAATAAATGCTTGGTCCATTTCCTTCCCTTCCTCTTATTCCTATAATGTATAATTGGTGCTTCAGTCAAATTCTACTAGGCTCCCACAAACTAGTATTTTCTATTGCCCTTCACTCTCCTATAGTTGACAGCCATGGCCTATACAAAGGTTCATTTAATTTCATGTCTGCCTTGAGCAAACTCTGATCAAAACCACTGCTATCCCTCTTCCCATTGCTCACTTACCTGAGAGTGAAAAATTTACTCCATATTCAAACCAGCAAGCCCAAGGTCCTGTTTCACATGCTCTGGAACTGAAAGCCTCTTATATATTCCTGGAGAGTCCATCAACAAACTCATCAGTATAGGAATTCACACTTTCAAGGTGCTGATGAAAAGTTAGTTAACACCTTGCTTGACACAATCGTCCTGCATGAATGCTTGAAACATCATTCTCTAGTTTGGATGTAGGTTTCCAGTCATATCCAATCAAGCCATTCTAAACCACCAAGCCCAATGTCTATTTCCAAAGTATGTACTTTGGAAAACACAGAACAAAGGATGTAGGAATTTGGAGCAAGAACTGTAGGGCAGTTTAGACATTTTAATGCATCAGTAGACTATAAAGTTCTTGAGGATAATGACTGTCTCACATTTATTATTCTGCTCCCATACACCAGGCTTATTTTGAAAACAAAGCTCTTGATTGGTTGATCGGATCAATCAACTACTAGGTGCTAAGTCAGTTGTTTCTTAATAATCAGGAAATAGCCTTGTTACTGGGAGTGTGAGAGTGGGAAGCTGAATCTTGAACCAACAAGTACTTGTCTAGGCAAAGCTTATAGAAGAAAGATTTGGTGCCTCCCCAATTCCCAACTCAACCATAATACTCTCAAAACATCACCATTTTAGAGCTATCTAATGGATAGAATCCAATGGATCCCAAGTGAGTCTTCAGAGAGAAGAAGTGACTCACTCAATTCATGATGAAACTGAAGTGACGTAGAGTCAATAGGGTTCATGATAGATTAGAAGATATGGTGAAGGAATTGGATTCAGGGAAATCTGAGTTCAAATTCTCCTTTAGACACTAGCTGCCTTGTCAAGTCACTTACCCTGCCTCAAGTGAGATCCATACTTAAAGTGTTTACCACACCTTAAGATTCTATTTGATGGTAACAATCATCAGTTATATGTTCATTTACTACTAGAACTGGAAGGCACCTTAAAAACTGGTTTTTTTTTTTTCCATTCCCTTCATTTAAAAAATGACAGCAGCTAATATTTAAATAGGGCTTTATGTTTTGTGGAGCATTTTATGAGTATTATCTCATATGATCCACACCATCATTTTGCATCATAGGAAACAAAGTCTCAGAGTTAGAATCTGGACATTTGGTATCATCTAGATCATTGCAATTTACCCTCCCTCATAGGCACAAAGATATAGAACACAAAAGATGATTCTATTTGAATGGTAAGAAAGATCCTGAAGATATAAATTTATGGTCACAAGAAAGTAATTTCTCTCATTTCCTATGAAAATACCAAGCCCTGAAAACCAACTCTGTGTCTGTGATTATATGTATAAATATATTTGCATAAATACACAAGAATATACACACAAATATATGTATATGCACACATGAATTGTGTACATATATGTGTTATATGTGTATATATGTATTTGTGTGTGTATTTGAAGAACCCCAACTTGGTTTCAAAATAATCAAAGCTATCTATAGTTATATAAAAATGCTCTAAATCACTATTGATTAGAGAAATGAAAATTAAAACAACTCTGAGCTATCACCACACACTTATCAGATTGGCCAATATGACAGAAAAGACAAATTATAAATATTGAAGGGGATATAGGAAAAGCAAAACACTAATGCATTATTGGTGAAGTTGTACACTGATTCAATCATTTTCTGGAGATTTGGAACAATGTCTAAAGGGTTATAAAACCATGCATATCCTTTGACTTAGTAATAACACTGCTAGGTCTTTATCCTAAAGAGATAAAAAAAAAAAAGAAAAATATTTAGATGTACAAAAATACTTATAGCATCTCTTTTAGTGGTGGCAAAAATTGGAAATTGAGGATGTCTGTCACTTGGGAAATGATTGAACAAGTTGTTTTATAGGATTGTAATGGAATACTATTATGCTATAAGAAATGATGAGCAGGATGCTCTTAGAAAAACCTAGAAAGATTGCATGAATTGATGCAAAGTGAAATGAGCAGGACCAGAATATTGTAGAAAGTAACAACAATATTGTAGGATGGTCTACTGTGAATAACTTAGCTCTTTTCAGTAATACAATGATCAAAGAAATTCTAAAGGACTTAGGATGAAAAGTGCTGTCCATCCCCAAAGAAAGAACTGGAGGAATCAGAATGCAGAGGAAAGATAGTTTTTCTTCACTTTCTTTATTTTTTCTGCATTTTCTTTCACAGAATGTCTTACATGGAACTGTATTTTACATGACTACACATGTATAACTTATGTAAAATTGTTTGCCTTCTCAATGAGAAGAGATGGGTGGGAGGGAGAGAATTTGGAACTCAAAATTTTAAAAAATGTTTTGTTTTTACATGTAATTGGGAAAACTAAAATATTAAATTAAATAAAAAAAGAAAAACCCCATGCTTTGAGTAAAGATAGAGAAGTATGACAAAGGAATGAAGTTTTGATACTGTGTGAAGTAGTCTGAAGTAGGACCTTTTATATTTTCCTGGAGGGTCAATATAAATGAATTCCTATTTTCAAGGTTACCCACTAACAAGGAGTTAACCTCTTGCTGCACGGTCCCAAGATGAATGTCTACTTGAAGCTTTCTAACTTGGCTATTAGTAAGATGTTGGAAAGTGAATAAATTGCTGAGCCTCCCAATCTGGGCAATTGTAATGGCAAGCAAATGAATACTTAGCACCTCAGTTCAGTTACTTAATTGTTTAGCACCTTGTTTCAGTTCAAGTGTCTTCAAGCTTTGCCCATGATTATATCAAGTCTTTGTTAAGAAGCAGAACCTGTGAATCCCTCAATGGGAGGGACTCCTCACCCCCACAATTGTCATAGGACAATCCATTTCCTTTTCCTTCAGAGAGATGGACAATGGAGGTATGCTTGAACTCCTAGGGGATAACTTCTTGCCATATAACCCAGAGAATTGCAGTCAGCTTCTGTATTAGCAGTGGACCTTGTAAATCTCAGCTGAAATAGAATCAGAACCAGGTAATTTGCCACAGGAGAGGAGTCTAATGGCATTCACAACCTTTTCTTCAGTTGGAAGTTAGACTAGAGAGGGATTGATTTCAACCTGAGGTATATGGTCAATGGCTTCAGTATTGATTGTTGATGGTCTATTTAGAACACTATGAAGTGTCAAGAGTCTTGCCAGAGTCCTCCTTAATCAGGTGATACTTCATCTGGAAGATGGTCATCTACTTAAGAGCCAGTGTGGCTTCAGAAAGGACTGAGGAACCATTGAGATGCTTTTTGCTGCCTGACAACTCCCAGAGAAATGCCAGAGACAGAACAGAGGCCTGTATACAATGTTCATTGATCTGACCAAGGCCTTTGGTACTGTCAGTCATGATGGCTTATGGAAAATTATGTTAAAATTTAGTTGCCCAGAGAAGTTCATTAGTATTGTATGTCAATTTCACGATGGTATGCTTGCCCAGGTTCTGGATAATGGATGATGCTCTCACACTTTGCCAGCACCAATGGAGAGAAACAAGGCTGTGTGCTTGCTCCCATGCTTTCTAGCATGATGTTTTCAGCAAAGCCTTCAGTGAGGACAAACAGAGAATCAGCTACCACACTGATGGTAAATTATTTAACTTGAAAAGGCTACAAGCCCAGACTGAAGTGGAGGGATGGTTCGTGACTTTTTTGTTTGCAGATGCTTGTGCACTCAAATGCAGCCTTGTATTGGTAATGGAATTTGAAGATACCCTTGTGTTGGCTAGGTTTTTGGGTTGAGTGTTATGTTATGGGAATCTGAAGATCTTCCCTGCCCCTAGGCTCTTTGATAGGATTAAGTGACTCTGAGAACCTTCCCTGATTTGAAAATGTACTCTGCCCCCTAATAGGCTGGATGTGGTCACATGGAGCCTGTGGTGGGAAGTTTGTTCTTCGGGAATGCCCATGCCTTACTGCTTTGTTTTTGGGCAGTGGGTCTAGAGGGTTGTGACATTCTCTGATCGAGGAGAAGGCTATATATACCCTGATGTGAGTTTTTGCTTTGGGGCTCACTTTGGAAAGAGTTGTGTGATTTGGCCAGATGAGATTCTGAAAATCCATTGAGCCTCCTGGCTTTGAAAACCCAGGTGTTGGTGCTTCCCTCTCTGGTAATTAACTAGGTATGGATGTAATGGTCAGATGACTGGAA
>CM053592.1:159982928-160003992 GCA_028646515.1 Pseudochirops corinnae
AAAATATACAGTTTTATCACTTAATTTTTCTTTGTGTCCTTTTTGGAATGGTTTAACCAATTTACACCTCCATCAATAAGAGTACTGAAGTACCCGCGTTATTATACCCACATTTCTCAGCATACTAAGGCATCTTTATAGGATGTGATAATTTACTAGCAAATAAAGAAATTATAATCAAATGTTAAAAGGTTAAAATAATAAATGAGTCATTAATATATAACTTGTAATTCTATTTAATATTGTTTAGCCACTAAATGATTTATACCTTTTTAATTGAATATCACTTGTTTACCAACTTGATGATGCTATTGACAAAATAGTACCCCAACCTTGAATGAAGAAATTGGTCATTTGAAGGACAGAAACCACCCCCTTGCATTGGCTGATAAGTACTGGGAGGATAAGTTCACAGAAGAATAAGTATTCATCTTGCATTGTGTTGGTTATGGAATAAAGTAATAGCAGTAACCATGGGATTCTGGGAACTTGAATTTGGGAAAATGGCTCCTGCACATCTGGTATCCTAAATAAGAGAAAAAAAACATTACTTTCTTTAGTGATGAATTTCTGAAGACACGACATTGTTAACCTCATTTACAATTCCTTCCACTTCAGAGGGAATAAAATTATGTTGGATAGAAGCATACATGTACAGCAGTCAAGAAAGATAATGAAAAACTTTTAAAGGCTCCTTGGAAAAGGCCTGGAATTACCTTTGAAATTCAAGAACTGATAAAGCAGGAAAAGCTTAGGAGTCCTTCAAGGACATTTATTGAAAAAATTCATCAATTAGTAGGGAAGACAAGAAGACAACAATTCACTCAAAAGGGATCTCATTGTAAAGTCATTCCCATCTTCATGAATTAGAGACTTCCTCTTATACTTCCCAACAACAATGGGTTAAGGAATAGGTCCCTTCTAAGCAGAGAGAAATGTGATTTAAAAAAAAATCATTCTACTTAGGAATCACTATCAACCACATGCTCCTGTTTCCATTCCCCATAAACTTCCCTTGGCATTTCTTTTTACCTACATTTTTAATGCCTGAAAGCCAGACTTTTGGTTCTCAGAGATGGCATTTTGAATGAAGGACACCATCCTTGCATATTCTGATCAAATAGCTTGTGTATCCTTGCTCATGTGACAATTTTGCCTTTCTTTTCCAATAAAAAGCAAACTTCTTGATTTGCTGCCCTTTTCATGAAGGCTTTTTACAAAAACACATGTTTTAATGTTTTCAGAACTGTCATGACCTCTCTATTCCTGTCTTCTAAACTCTCATAGATTTTGTCTTCACTTTATCCCAAAGAAATATGAGTACTTTCATATATTCATTCTTACCAACAGTTCCATGTCTATTAGCAAGAATTTCAAATTTCCTTCATCAAATCCCCCATCCTTTTGGGTTATTATCTTTATCATCATCATCATCATCATTGTTGTCGTCATCGGCATCATCATCATCATCATGATGTCAACCACACAATGCCTAAAAAAAATCCCTTTCTTGAGCATCCCTATTCTCTTTTTTTTTTTCTAGACTCTGGTGAAAATCTTGGTGCTTTCCAAGGACATATTAGTAAATGTAGTAAATTAGTAAATAACTGATTCTCCTATGAATATATATGCACATATCGATACGTACATATCTATATATACTGCAGCACACACTATTGTATTTAATCTGCATTATTAATATTTTCCCACAACTTTCTCAAGGCTAGACAATTAGCAACACAATTAATTTGTAGCGTTTGCTGATGTTTGACATACATGTATATATGTATATGTATATATGCATGTACACACATGCATACTTACATACATACATACATACATATAGTTACATTAAACATTTAACAAGAGACTCTCAGGAGACAGTTTTTAGCTGATTCTAATGTACCTTAATGTATGAGCATAACCCTTTTACTTGTAGCCATGATCCCATCATTCTCAACTCTTCTAAGAGCTTTTCCTCTTAAACATGCTCTTTTTCATCTTCAAGTTTTTATAATCTGTTTGTTCCTTTCCCACTACTAAAATGTCTAGATATTCTCAATCCATCCAAGATAGGAACTGAGCCAAATACAGAGTAGCCTTTTCCATAATTTTGGAAATGATATTTTTCCAGGGAGGGAAATTCCCCTCTGAACTTGGAGAGACAAATAATTCTCTTCAGTATAAGGATAAACCTAAGGTGATGAGTTGGTAGAAAACCAAGAGGGAAGAGATTGTTATCTTTTCCCCTAAAGTCAAAACTAGCATCAGGGACCAAGTCTTTAGGGCCCATTTTTAAGGGCATGGAGAAGGTTCTTGTAATTTCTTGGACATTCAGATTTTTCCCCTTTTTCATTTCTTTAACTTTCTCTAATGTCATTCATAAGGGTTGGTATCAATTGACTCCTCCACCCCATTAAAATATAATTACTTTTGCCCGTTGAGAAACAATCAAGATAAGCCAATAATCGTTTATTGAGTATCCACTGTGTGCCAGACAGTATGTTGCTTGATTGAATCAATATTCAGTCAGTTGGTGAACTAGCATTTATTAACCATCTTCTATGTATCAAGCACTAGGCTAAGCATTGAATTTGATGTGACCAAGGATTGGATGCCTCCTTCAATCAACCAAAGACATTTTTCCTAGGAGTGATAAGAAATCTGTTTTTGTTATGTGAGGAATTTGGTTAAAAAAAAATCTGTGGGGCCTCTAGAAAACCAGAGCAGTCTTTCAGAATGCATGAAATGAAGTATCTGACAGCAGAGAAGAGATGGTATTCTTTCTGAACTTCTGAGAACAAATTAATTTGGGAGAAGTAACACAGAGTCTTGGACTAGGACTCTGTCTAAGTTTTCTTTCCTAACCTCTGAAAGAAAAGAGTAAATTTATAATCTCCCCAGGTGAGAAGGATTTTGGAATTTCTGTCTTTGCATTAACCTCCTAGAACCTTACATTCTATAGCTTATAGCAGCTTCTATCTGCATCTGGACACAATGAGAAACTCTTTGAAAAGTCAAGGCTTTACAGAGTTCCAAGTAGAAAAGGCTACACCAATACCTAAAGAGAACATTCTGACGACTCCAGAAAAATGTCTCCTAGGAGCTTTGAGTTACCCCTTCACATGTGCTCTTTAGGCTTGAGCTGACCTTCCATTGTACTCCAGCAGCACTTGAGGAAATCTTCATCATAGACCATTTTTATATTTCCTCAAGTGAATAACTCATTTCTAAAAAGTTAATGTCTGGCTGAATAATTGATAACCTATAATCATAGAGGTAAGCATACTGGTGGGGGTTTGTGAACTATATAGCACTATAAAACAACTATCATCTCTTCAGGGTTAGCATTATTGCCTGACAGGACATGGAACAGTTTTGATCTCCACCCTTAAGACGACAGTCAAAGTAGGGCTTTGGAAAGTAATGCTAGAGCCTATATGAATGACACATTTATTGATTTTCCAGGCAAATTGGAGTTCTTAAGATGTTGCTTTCATTCTGAATTTTCTGAAATATGAATGATTCATGATAGTAAAACTATTTCCAAATATTCTCCCTTGGTATTTACTTCAAAAGGCTAATATGAGTAAAAAAAAAAATGATGTGAATCCAGCTGTTTGTGAATCTGTGACCAGTTTAATTAAAATAACCCAATTCTGCCTCTTTGCTTAAAAAAAATTGAACAATACTTAATGCTTAGTGGATCCAACTTTTGAAATCTACTTACTTCCATATTTCATCTTCTGTTGAATGAACCCTCACATTTCTTCTTCTTTGTTCTCTGGTTACTAAACCAGAATCTGATCTGCAGGAAACACAAACGTTGGACAATTTTGTTTTATATGCAGTTTTGGGATAATTCTATTAGATTCTCTTTGAAAAATATGAACATCTATCCTCAGTTTAATCAGAAGGAAAGAATATGCTCTTAATATCTTGAAAATATGTAGACCCAATCAGGAGTTAATTCATTTATCAACAAAAAAAGATTTTAAAGGTTATCTATCCCAAAGCAGACATTTTAAAGGGGTGAGAAACTGAGGTTCAAAATGATAAACAGTCTCAATACCCCGTGGTTAATTAATGTCAGAGCTAGGAATTGAGTCTCCGTCTTCTCACTGCAAATTCAATCCTCTTTCTTCTTTTCAACCTACCATCTAATTTCCCGCATTGCTGAAACTTCACAGCTTCAGTATTATAACGATTTTTTTTGTTTACAGTGTAATAGAAAACAGAGAAAATGATGGTAGTATGGGAACAATACTGAAAATGTTATTAAGGAGAGAGTATTTGCGAAACATCAAGAAGAGAAAGAGAGAAATTAGAGCACTGTTCTGGGGTACAGCTGGGTGGTGAAGTGGATGGAGCACTCTCTTGGAGGCAGGAGAACCTGAGTTCAAATGTGACCTGAGACATTTACTAGCCGTGTGAGTCAAAAAGTCACTTAATCCTGCTTGCCTTTAAAAAAAAAAAAAAAAGAACAGTCCCGAGCATTTCTACTCGGAAGATGAAACATACCTTCTGAGGAGTCAGGCTCAGTGACTTAGAAAGAACCTGGACATCGTCACGTCTTATATAATCATTTCTATGAAAGTATTCACTGAGAATCTGTAGTTGATATCCCGAAAGCTTGTGTGGTATTTTGCTTCCTTTTTCATCATCAGATGCTTCTATGTTCTCTGCCTTTTCTTCTTCATCCTCATTTTTGAATCTGTTCAAAGCTGGAGTTTGGAGCAAGAAATATGAGGAGCAACCAAGATAGGACAAGAGAAAGTTAAAAAAAAATGAGCTAACTGAAATTAGACCAAGCCTCCTAAAATCACCAAACTGAAGAGGATGGCACTCAATGATGGCCATGATGGGTCAGTCAGATTGCAAGGTTTTCTTTTGGAGGGGAGAAGGCAGGGCAATTGAGGTTAAGTGACTTGCCCAAGGTCACATGACTAGTACATGTAAAGTGTCTGAGGCTGAATTTGAACTCAGGTCCTCCTGACTCCAGGGTTGGTGCCTTATTCACTTTGCCCCTTAGGTGCCCCTGCAAGTTGTTTAAGAGATAGAAAATGCAGAAACTCCCAGTAGCCAAACCAAACCTGGGCAAATTCTCTAGCTGTGACTCAGGGCACATACCCCAAAGATAAAACCAAGGATCCTCAGGCCCACATGTCTACTCTGACATCATGTCTGACTAAAGCAACTGTCATTCAATTTCTACTTCATTGCAATCTTGTGGCATAGAGGTAAACCTTGATTTCCTGTTCACTATGCTTGTAGTATGTAAGTTATAGCAGATCCTTTGAGGTAGAAAGGTTTCTATTTGGGGCTATGTGTACTGTCTGAAACCCAGCCTCATCCATTTGGGGAGAATTATCACCAGATTGCCCAGAAGAAGATGATTTATTAGGCACAGTCATTCACAAATATTGTCTCATTTTGTAGAGGGATTGTGTTCTGGGGATGTCGGGGGAGCAGGCCATGCCAATGAAATTATAGATCCTTTAATAGTCAGAGCTGGTAATTTAGATTTACAAGAAAAGTACTCTGACCCTTGAGTATATATAAGAAACCCCATCTTGTCTAGAAAAAAAAAAGAGTACTGGGAATATTTTTATGCACTATTTACTCCTTTCTTACCATTCTCCTCATGTTTTACAATCCCATCTCCCCCACTCAGTCCTGAGTTCTGGAAATTTCCTTTCCATGGAGTAGAGTTGTTCATACTCCTGGTTGGGGTTCCATCAGGTGCCTGTGGGAGGATAAAAAAGATCTGACATTATTTGAGTCCGTGACTTTGATGTCACAAACAAATTTGAAATTCTTTATCTGTTGTGATTCATAGATTACTTTCTATCTTTCACTTTGTACCACTACAAAGAATGTTGGGTCTTACTTCTACACTCCTGAGCACCCAGAGGGTCAAATCATCATCAGCTGAGAACTAAAAACTATTTTAGTGAATTTTTTCAAAGATAAAGTTAATCAGATACAGATTAGAATTAACTTGTGTTGATTCCTCATTCATTTAGCTATATATATATATATATATTTAGCTATATATATATTTCTGTCTATATGTATGTATATATGTCTATGGTGTGTATATATTTCGAGTGTGTGTGTGTGTGTGTGTGTGTGTGTGTGTGTAATCTTCCCAGTAGAATCATGGCTCTTGAGACCAAGGACTGTTTGTTAATTCTCATCCTAGCCCTAGCATGTTGCACAGTGTTTTGAGCAATGGTATTTAACTTAGACCTATATAGAGATGTCTTTCAGTGATAAAACACCAAATATTAATGCAGATAGTTATCCACTTGGGCACTTAGAGTCTTAGGAAGATGACTGAGGCTGTGAAATGGTCTATGTGTTGTCCAGGGTCAAACAAAGGTAATATGTGTCAGAGTTGGAACGCGATGATTGACTCTAAGATCAGCTCTCCACATGCTCAACCATACTAACTCTACCTTGTAGGCAGTTACTACAGTGTTGGCAATGTTAAATATATTGGATTAAATTTTTAAAATGGACTTACTTGTATATTGGATGCTCCTTTTTTTTGGCCTACACATTTATTCACTTTGAACCTTTGATTACGAAACCAGTGTCGGATCTTCAAGAAATGCAAAAGTTTATGATATAGTAATATTTGTTAAACAATTCTATTACAAATACCAAAATTACCTTCTAACATGTTTGTGTTTATTCTGGAAACAGTCAATGTTTATAATAAAACATCCTCTTGTGAAGGAAATAATCATATTGAAGAAATGTAGACACTCTGCATGACGCTAAAACTTTGAAAGACTGGGGAGATTTTAAATATAATTTAACACGATATTGGTATTTTAAAGACGAAACATGGGTTCAAGATGGGCAATTGTTTCCAAAGATTCTTGGGCATTAAATAAAAGCATTCAGGTTAAGTCTAGTGTAGTCCAACCCAAGGCTCTTTCTGCTATATGAGCCAAGGTCTGAACCAAGTTCTATCCTTACACATTGCTTAGAGCTTAACTTGACAATCTTCTCTTGACCCTAAGTTATGATATTTTGAGGGAAAAGCAAAATGAACTTTAGAGAGGCAACACCAGAAATGTTATCAGTTATTCAAGAAACACCAAGACTAAAAGTAAGAAGGGAATGAAGACATCATTCTGTGCATTTCTATTCAGGAGATGAAACATACCTGCTGTGGAGTCATGTTCAGGGCCTTAGAAAGGACATGAACTTCAACGGGCTGGATATATTTATTTTTATTAAAGTACTCCTTGAGGATCCCTAATTGGTATTCTGAGAACTTCTGTCGTACTTTTGTTCTTTTTTGATCATTGGATTCCTCCACGTTCTCTACTTTTTGCTCTTCGTCCTCATTTGTTTGTCTGTTCAAAGCTGGAGGGTGGAGTAAGAAATCTGTAGAGCAACAAAGAAAGGATAAGTGAAACTCAGAATAAATTAACTGAGCAAAATTAGAATTGTCCTCTTCAGATCACCACACCGAATATTGTATCACCCAAAAATGATCAGGCTCAGTCAGGTGGTTCACATGTTTTATAAGAGACAGAAAGCACTGAAGCTGCTGGTAGCCAGACTTCACTTGGGCACATGCTCATTTTCTCTCACTCTTTTTTTCTTTTTGGAGGGCAATTGTGGGTAAGTGAATTGCCCAAAGTGACACGGCTAGAAGTGTGTCAAGTGTCTGAGGCTGGATTTGAACTCAGGTCCTCCTGACTCCCGGGCCCATGCTCTATTCACCACGCCACCTAGCCACCCCAACATGCTCACTCTCTAGCATGGAATATCCAGCAATGCTTAAACCAGGAGCTGCAGGTGACATGTTTACCCTGATGCAATTGATGCCTGGCTATCATGAACTCAGACCAGTGTCCTACTGTGTTGCCATCTTGTGGCACAGAGGTACTCCTGGTTTCTGGAAAGCTATGTTGGTAGTGTTCCAATTGAAGCACATCCTTCTAGCTGAAAATATTTCCAGTAGGGGTTATGTGTAGTGTCTGAATACCCGCCTTGTCCACTTGGGGAAACTTATCACCAGATTTGAAAGAACATCATTATTCTCCTGTTACAGACACTCTCAAATACAATCTACTGAATTCTAAGGTATCTGCAATCTAGTGTGGAGGACGAACCCACACCAATGAAATTACAGATTCTTGAAATATAATGAATTGCCTGGAATTAAAGCAATGTATTCTGGCTCTCATGTATGACTAACACTACCTTGTCTGGAAATAAATGAGCAGTACTTTACGTATTATTATGCATTACATACTCTTTACTTACCAATCTCATTGCTATCCAATACAAACTCTCCCCTCATCAGTGCATCAAATTTGCTAGTATCTCCTAGGCTCTGGAAGAGTTTTTTCGATGGAGTAGAGTTGCTTGTGCCTGAGATTGGGGTTCCATCAGCTGGCTATGGGAACAAAATTAACCTAGCGTTATTCAAGTATCTGAATTTGGGATGGTAAATACATACATTTCATCACAATGTAACCTGAACTAAGAAATTATTTTCCATCACCCACTTTCCATCACTACACACAAATAAGTTACACTGTTATTTGTAGTCAACTGAGCAGAGACAGCACCTACTGAGCAGAGACATTCAACTGGACATTGAGAAGGGCACTGATAAAGATCTATACCAAAATAAAGAGAATCAGACCCAGAATAGAATTCCTCCTTTTTGGTGATTCCACTAGTAGAATGATAAATTGTCATTGAGGCAAATAAAGGAGGAATCAATGCTCAACTTTGGTCAGGCAGTCTATAAGCATTTACTAAGTGTTGATCTTGTGTTAGACACTCTGTTCTGTGCTAGGGATAAAAAACCAGGAACATTTTCTCTGCTTTCAAGGATATTGCTTTGTAATGGGAGAGACAAACTATATACAGTGAAAATGGAAGATAATCTCAGAGGGAAGGCACAGGCAATTGAGGAACAAAGGGGATAAGGAAAGGCCTCTTGAAGAAGGTGGAATTGTGTTAGGTTTTGAAAGAAGCCAGGAGAGAGAGGGCTAAGAAACAGCCATTCCAGGAATGCAGATAAACCAATGAAAAACCTCGAAGTTGGGAGTAGAGTATTACATCGGAGAAACAACAAATTGTTAAGTGTAGCTAGGTAGTAGAGAACATACATGGATGAGAGTAATGTAGGAATGCCAGAAATGGAGCAAGGGCTAGGTTTTGAAAGTCTAAAGATGCTACACTGAAGAGCTGTTTAAATTTAATTCTGCATGTAATTGGGAACCACTTAGTTTTGTTAAGCAGGGTGTTAGAACAGCACTTGAGGAAAATCACTTTGACAGTTGAGTGGAGAATAGTGGCATAAAGAAAACTCAAAAGATGATTGCAAATAGCAACATACCAGGTATGAGATGATGAGCACCTGATCTCAGTTCGTGTAAACCCATTTGATTGCCGATAGAGAGACATAAAGCAGATTTTATGAAGGTAGACACAATAAACCTTATTCACTAATTGAGGAAGGAATTGAGGATGACACTGAAGGCGTGAGCTTGGATAAACTGGGTGAATGATGATGCCATAAATGTCACACTGCATTAAAATTTGCCAAAACTTTTTCATCGATGAAAACTTATGAATAGTATAAAAATACATTGGAAAATAATGAGTTTGGATCATTTTTTTCATGTTAATATAGTTCGAAATGTAATGTAACCCTAAATAATAGTAATAGAAAAGTATATATGGAGACCATGGACATCTGACATCAAACACTGGAATATAAACATAGAGTATTATACTTGTTGTCTGATTCTAGTCCTATTTGAGTTCTAGAAGAAAATAAATTTATACCTAATGTCTCTTGGCTTCTTTCCTTATGTTACCTGAATGCAATTGGAAGCTTGTCTCTCTTGACTTTGTGACTGGTCTGATGGTGATAAAAAACTTTGTTTTTGGATTTTTTTTAACCATAGATCATAATGAGGACCAGTGTTTGTTTCAACTTACCTTGTCCACTGCTTCTTTCTTCTTACTTTGTGGCTGTATCTTCTGTTCTTTTTTCTGTCCTTCAGACAATTTAATAAGAGATGATGTATTTGTGGGGAGATGAGAGTCCATGGAATCTGGAGGGGGAAGGGAAGAAAGAATTCCATCATATTTTTTACTAAGTCAATTAAATGAGTAGGGGTTTCCATTCAGAATCCTCCAGTCCACACAAATTATAAATTCTTAGAGAACACAGCAAAATAAGAGGAAAAGGCAGATTTGGAAGAAATGAGAAATCACAGTACAATTAAGGAAGAAGTCATTATCTCACTAGAAATCAAGAAAATTAAAGGAATTTAAAGTTTTGAAAAATTCTTCAAAGGAAAATCAGACACGGCCAAGGTCAAAACAGTATATCTTCTAAAGACATCTTTTCCAAATGTGACTATATTTTGAATAGCTGCTTGTCAGTTTATGAGAATTTAATCATAATGCCATTTGTGTTTGATACCAAGAGATATAAAACTACCACTCTTCGGAAAATAGATTAAATGTTAAAATTATTTCAGATTACCACCCTGAAATTTTATTGTGATAATTGCTAAGTACAGAGTTATAGAATGTTAGAACTGAATACCCTCATTTTGTGGATGAGGAAACTAAGACCTAGTTAGATTAAGTGACTTATTCTAGTTTATACTTGGTACAAATAGATCTTTGTGATATCTGTAGCATATCATGTTTGTTTCTT
This sequence comes from Pseudochirops corinnae, assembly GCA_028646515.1. NCBI lineage: Eukaryota > Metazoa > Chordata > Mammalia > Diprotodontia > Pseudocheiridae > Pseudochirops > Pseudochirops corinnae. Next base: position 159,993,646 of record CM053592.1, read on the forward strand.
TATAATTTTATGTTAGTTAAAATAATGCTCTTCAAATAGTTTCTGAAATTCAAGGTCACTATCATCTCTCCCCTTTGAAGAAGCTTAAAATTTCATTTTTTAAAAGGTTTAAATTTAGAAAACTCAGACTCTAGATAACTGAGATTAAAAAAACTGTTAATAGTCCACAGTAAAAGTGTCAAATCAAATCCAAGTGAAGCTGGAGCTATCAATTTCTATTTGTATGTATACCTATGAGTTGGAAATTGTCTCCCCAATGTTTCTACTGCTTCCATGCTGTGACCCTCTACTGCTGGTTATGTACCATTATCAATTTAAAAATTTATTCAGCTTTTCTTGAATTAGCCCAAACTATTGAAAAAAGCAATTCTAAAGGCCTCTTTCTTTAAATTATGTCGTAGAGATTTCAGAATGAGTGAAACTCATGAGAGATTGCATTCGTTATCTATTGCAACGGTTCTCAACCTGTGGGTTATGTTCAATTTGTAACAATGAAGATACACCCTGCATATCAGATATTTACATTACGATTCATAACAGTAGCAAAATTACAGTTATGAAGTAGCAACAAAAATAATTTTATGTTTGGGGGTTACCACAACATGAGGAACTGTATTGAAGGGTCATGGCATTAGGAAGATTGAGAACCACTGGTCTATTAGGATATAATATTTAATGTAAGGTTCATGTGTGTTATGCCCTTTTGTATAATAAAAATTCTTATTGCTTGGAAAAAATAAAAATAAAAAAGACATCTTTTTCATTAGTGAGGATGGTAAAGAAGATGTGGAAGAGATGATAGGTGAGGGCTTGAAAAGTGAGAAAGTTGGAAAATAGAAATAGTAAATGTCAGAAATATTGGGAGTCTTACCTGGTACATATGACTGGAGTATTCCTGAACTACATGTGTTTTCTACCATGTTGGGTCCAGGAGATTCAGAGCTTCCTGTTTTCTCTCCCTTTGGCTTAAGTTCCTTTTGAAAGCTTGTGTGGACTTCTCCATCAAGTTTCTTTTCCTCATTTGTGACAAAGAATAAAGGTGATAGTGACCTTGAATTTCCTGGAAGGTAGGCACATGTTCTTTAATATCTCCTTTCAGTTTTAGAACAGACTACCCCACGAAAGAACCCAAAGCAATATTGGAGAAAAACGCAAATATGTGATACCAAGAAAACATTTTTGGAAAAAAAAAAATCCTCAGGAAAAGATGAGGAACTTAAGAATAACTGATAAAGAACACTCTTTTTTTTGGGTGCTTTTTGGAGGGGAGAGGGTAGGACAATTGGGGTTAAGTGACTTGTCTAAGATCACTTAGCTAGTAAGTTAGAGTGTCAAGTGTCTGAGGTCGAATTTGAACTGAGGTCCTCCTGACTCCAGGATCAGTGCTCTATTCACTGTGCCACCTAGCTGCCCCAAGAGGAATACTCTTGAAGTCACAGGGAATAGTTCTCTTCTAGAGATTTGATGACTGCCCTAACTACATATCAAGAACAACTTTTTAGAACCTCGTGAAAAGATGTGTATTTCCACATGGTGATTCCAAAATATTCACTTTGGGAAGTTACTGATTTAAAAAAAAAATTTTAATCATCTTTTTTTTTCCCCTTCGGCACAACCATGTAGGAATCTCCTTTTCAAAAAATTACTTTTAGATCCATTTCAGGAGACAGAACAGAATAATGATAATATCAATATCACACCCCATTTTCAAGAGAAGTATTGACTCTTGTGTAATCACCTTTTTTTTTAAATAAAAAAAATTGTTCCTTTTTCTAGACTCTGGTTCCAAATGACTCAACTGGTTTCAAACAACACGAACTGCCAAGAAAAGAAAGTTTTTCCTTTGGCAGAGTTGACTGCAAAATAAGTCTCTTCTTTTTTCCATTAGCCATGCCCCATATAGTCAAGCTACTCATTTTCCCCAAATAAGAGCACAAAAGGAAAGAAAGACGATGAGAAGATCTGAATGACACCCTTCTCTTCCATTACAATAAAATGGTCCAAAACTTACTTGCCACCTGGCTGTGCTCTTCTTCTTTGTTTTCTTCAAGATATACCTTCAAAAGGGAATCTGAAGTGTAGAATGGTTTTGGCGGGTGGTTGTTAATGCGAAATGCTCCCCCACTTTCTTGGTTTTCAGATTGGCTGTAATTCTGTTGCAGACTTTTGCTCATTCCACCAGTGACTTTTTCAGTCTCCTTTTCTGACATGTCTTTGTCTTGAGTTTTGGAAAGAGCTAGGTGTGAACAAAAAAGAGAAATGGTTAGAATTAAATATATTTGGAATTATGATTTTCACCTGATAACATTTTGTGTTGCCTCCTCCACAAATCAGGAAGGAAGCAAGGAGAGAAAGAAAATAATGGAAAAGAAAAGGCAGAAAAAGGAAAAAATACAAGTGAAAAGTGAGTGGGTTACACAGTGTGTGTGGGGCACACACAGACACAGTGTGGGGCACAGTGAAAAGTCTTATCTATTTTTTTTGGAGATATTCACATCTAAGTCTTGGAATTCATTTTCCTTAGGACATTTCTGCAATACATGAAAGACATGCATTATCTAATAGTTAGCTCATTACTTATTACTCTGCTCCCCAATCCCCTGATTCCAATAAATATCCTTCTATTTCTTGGGCTTGCTATTTCTTTTCTTCTCTGATCTCTCCTTTTTATACAAAGTCATGAAAAACTTTATGCATTTCCTATGCAAACTTTTTGAATACTTGTAGGCATTCACCATTTTCAAACCTCCAAATTGAAAATTTTTTTAAAGGAGTGATTAAAAAGTTTTCTAAACTCTATTCTTAAAATGTTTTCTATATTCATTCATATAGTTTGATTTCTTTTTGAAATTCCTATCCCTGTCCCTGAAAATCCTTAAACTATAATGGCAGGGATGGCTAGGTGGTGTAATGAACACCAGCTCTGGAGTCAGGAGGATCTGAGTTTAAATCCATTCTAAGACTTTTAGTAACTGTAGGATTCTGGGAAAGTTACTTAACCCCAATTGCCTCACAAACAAAAAACAAACAAAAATCATGATGGTAGATATATGAATATGTGTTTATCTTCAATGGAAAATTTCAACGAAAATCTTCAATTACTTGACAGAATCTCTCAGAACAAATATCATACTTTGGTCTATAAGTTTCTGCCACCTGAAGAACACACACATTTTGAACATGAGCATCTGTCATTGAATCTTGGCATCCCTAAATATATAGTAAAATATCATATCCTAATATCTCTTGTGCTCTGGTTTGATGCAGATTCATGGCTTTGGTTTTCTGCTTCTGGATACATGAGTGTAGTTTAAAACTAGCCTCTACTATCCACAAGATTGGTCTGATTACATTGAGCCTTTTTTGCATGATGTGGTCCCAAATTACAATGGAATGTGATAATCTTAACTTACCTTGTCTTTTGGTTTCTCCTTTCTCTTTTTCAATTCTGCTTCTTTCTCTCTTGTCTGATATTCAGGGACTTCAGTAAGAGAAATCACTGAAGATTTGAGAGAGTCCCTTGAAAGCAGTAGACAACATGCCTCTATAGAGGAGAAGAGCTATCTGTCAGGACTTTTTATTCGATTAACTCAGATGCTTTCCTACCCAAATACTCAACTCACTAAATGTTACCAGATCCCATACCAAAACAAACAAAAAAGCAAGAAAAGACAGGCCTTGAAGAAATGTGATAGTACAGAACAAGAGAGGAGGAATACACTGTCTAACTGGGGTACAAGTGGGTTGAAGAAATTTCAAGGGAAGAAAAAAATTCTCAAAAAGAAAAGCAGAAAAAGACAAGATCAAAATGGTGTCTCTTTTTGAAATATCTTTTCCATTAGTGAGGATGGCAAAGAAAATGGATGTGTGAGTGGGAAAAAGATGGAAAGCTGAAAACATAGATGGGGAATTCCAGAAATACTGGCTGGAGAGTTCCTGATCTACATGTGTTTTCAGCCAAATTGTACCCAGGGCCTCTAGAGCTTTTTATTTTCTCTTCCTCTGAGTTAAGTTCCTCTGGGAAGTATATATTGACTTTTCCATCAATTTTCTGTTCCCCATTTATGGCCATCAGTGAGGATGATGGTAAAGACATTGAATTTACTGGAGAGAAGGAAACAAACTAGTTAATATCATCCTTCAGTTTTGGGACAGATCATCCTATAAAACTCAAAGCAGTGATAAAGGAAATCACAAATGTAAGTGCTTATAATTTCAAATGTGGTATCAGAAAAAAGGTTTTGAAAAAAAAGAATGAATCCTGGGGAGGGGGGGATAAGAAGCTTAAAAGTAACTGATAAGAAAAAGTTGAAGCCACAGTGAGTAATTCATGACTGTCAGAGTCTGCTTCTCCTCCTGTCCCCCTGACACCCAAACTCAGATCCAAATGGAAGAGGTATTATCTTCTGTTATTCTAGGCCACATTTTTCTTGCTTTCCCCTCCCCCAAATGGGATGCCATTTCCCTCTTCTGTAAGGCTACCTTTGGGACTGATTACATAATATTGCCCCACACCTGAATCCAAAAAGGATGATGTATCTCAGGGATCCACAAATCCCTCCAGTCAAGACCCTGAAAAATTTTATGGATTATCAACTTTTTTTGAAAGTATCCATAGGCTTGACTTACTGAAGACATTGCTTCACTGTCCCATCCCTCAAGCATAACTGGTAGAAAGAGTTCTTTCAGGAGATAGGTATAAGAATACAACTCAACCTCTGACCAAGAGACTCATAAGATTAATGTTGAAATTAAATGTAACTCACCTCCTGGGAAGGAAGAGGTTCAATCTTTTTGGAAAAAGTGGCGATGTGAGTCAAAAAGCCAAGGACTATGCTCTAGCCTGACTGAGGAAGATGTGGGTATTTATAGTCACTGTCTTTATGAAGGTGTTAACCAGGAAGTCTGTTGGGTCAGGGAGTTGAGTTCACACTCTTCAACTCAAGTCAGATGATTCTTCAAAATATTGATTTCATTCTTCCTCAATCTCTTCAGTTTCGCCTCCACAAATGTCTCTGACTTTCTTAATTACTTGTATATTGAAAAGAATTTCAACTCCTGTTCATCTTTCAGTCTATGAAGATTTCACCTTTCCAGCTGTGGCTGGAAACCATAGAAAAGGTTTCTGAAAGGCTTCCTTAACCATCCATCCATCCATCCATCCATCCATCTATTCATGCATGCATGCATACATGCATTCTTTCCATCAAGTATTCATTCACATGCCAAAAACCTTTCATAGGTAAAAATGGAAATACTATTTTAGCTGAAATTTGAAAAACTGATACTCCAATGATTAAGGCCTCATGTCAGCTCACATATCTAAATGATGTTATTGCTGAGGTGTGAACCTGAGGATGTGACTTCAGGGTTTTTTTCCAAGGAATACCTTTCAAGTTGTGAACTAGATTGAGTGAATTACAAAAAATATTATCCAGAGGAAAATGAAGACTTGAAAAGAAATTCACACCTCTTCAGGAGTATATAGAAGAGGTGGGATAGCCCCTAAGAAAGTTAGCAGACTTAAAGGATAGGCAACCACTTTGAAATTAAAACAGAGAGAGCAAAGATGAACTTCTGAGGGAAGCAAACCTCCCACCCCCACCGGCACCCACCAAAAAAGGTAGGTGTGTCACCAGAAAATTTCAGGAGGTGGGTCTCTAGGTACCTCACTTAGCCTAGCATCTCAGTGCCCTCAGAAATTAGTAGGCTTAGCTAGAGATTCTACCTCTTTTGGTGTTGATGGAAGGTGAATTTTTGTGTTCTTTTTGGTAGTATGTGCTTTTGAGGTCAACTTCAGATACTAATGAATGATTGCACCACTTGGCAGATGAACTGCAAGAGATTCTGTTTCTCACAATACAGAAACTGATTCCCCACAACTCTCCCAAGAAAAAGTAGATCAGTCAGTAATGCCTTCAAGCATATTATGATAATTTGCTGTTCTTTAGTATAGTTCTAGGTTGATTTCTGGGTAGTATAGATTTGATTTATTTTGGTCGATGATGTTTCAAAAAACTGAGCAAAGCATTTCCCCATGCTTACCATACTCCCCTAGGAAGGGCCCTGGTTATTGTTTTCCAGCACTAGAAATACCACAAATCATTCAGAGTATAGAGGGGAAAGTTATCAACCTGTATTGGAGAGATTTTTTCTTTGTTGAAACTATGGGTAATAGAAATGACTACTGCCAGGATGTTTGGGATATCTCTTTAATGCAGTTATTTTCTACTCTCTAAAGAGAAGCAGAGATTCCCAGTAGGAGGTCTACCAGACTCAGCTTTAAGAATCTTTGCTATCTTGTCTTATCATTCTTAGGTATGTATTTTCACTTGTTGACAGTGAAATAGATAAAAAAAAAAACTGAGGAAAGAAAATCTGGGCAAGTTAATTTATCTACTAGGTTAGAAGTTACATAATAAATTGGATCAGATGCTCTTCCTTAGGCACAAATAATATATAACAAAACTTTCTTATAGTCAATAATAAGGAACAAGTAAAACTACGTAATATTGAGCAACAAGGATTTTTCTTATTTTTGATTGGACAAAGTATAACAAAATTGGAGGATATTAATCACAAGTTGTATCATTATTTCCGAGATCATTTTGCAGCTAAAACTTTCTGATTTCCCTGAAATCATATGAATAAAGCTTTTATAGGGATACGGAACTTTTAACTCACAAAATGGATGCTGTTCACAATAGGGAGTTGGTTTGGTTCCTTCAATTTTCCCCTCTGATCCTTGAGGAACCTGTTCTCCATGAATCACTTATCCAAAGCAATTTGCATGAAGTTAATTATACATTCAGGATTGGTATTTTGAACCATCATTAAATTATTAGGAATAAGTTTTGAACAGGCTTTGTTACAACAAGTAATACAACATGTAACACAAAGCTAAAAGACATTTATGAGGCATAGGATTGTAAGAGTCTATTTGATTATGATAGTCAATATGCATCCTTCTGTCAGTCAAGATAATAGTTAAGAACACCTGGAAGATGGGATCTCATGGTTCAGGCCATTGTGTGTCTGCCATTATTTGCTGGATTTTGTGTAGACTTGTCATAATGTCACTTTATTGGTTAATGTGGGGACAAGATTGATTGATAATGTGCAGACCCCTCCCTGTGAAGCAGTTATAGGATCTAAGACCACATGCTTTAGCATAACCATCTGGGATAAAGAATCTACCTTAATTTGAAGGGAGGTGGTGGTCTTTCTTGTTGCCTGGGCCAACTTCTCAATCTCAAGGAAGAGGTTTCTAGCTGCTTTTTCTAAGGTGGCAATCTCAATGTATGGAATTACGGACCAGAGAAACTTTATTACTGGATTTTTGTCTGAAACTTTATTACTGGATTTTTGTCTTTTGCAAGATTTCTGATCCATTTAGCTTCACCTTTTCACTTTTGACACTTCTGTCACCATGCTTCTAAATTTCTAGTGGAATGTTTTCTCATCATTCCTATAGAATGATACTGACACTGGAGGGAATGAATAAGTGATCCTACATATTCCAAACCAAATTAGGGAAAGAGTTATATATGTTTTTTTCCCCACAGATAAAAAATAGACCAGAAACCCCAAATCTACATGTGGAATTAGAAATGTGGGCCACTTCAAAATTTTTGTTACAAGTAGTAAAATTGATTCATTATAAGATTTGCAAACTTAATATGTTTAGTTTTGTAATCCACCTCCTCTATTTTCTTGTAAATGGTTGATCTTGCACAAATAAATGATCTCCTCTTTGAAAAAGGAAGATATTGTGTGCCCACCTAAACAGCAACCAAATTCAATGAATTACTGGGAGTTCTGTTCCTCACAATGGACAAAGAAAAATTTGGAAGAGGATTATTAACTACTGGTTATGAGATTGTCTTAGTTTTGCAGAGAACTATAGTTCCATTAAGTTTTATAGCTAAATAATTGCAATAAAGGTGGGAGAAAGTGAATGATTTTGATTTAGTACCATCTATAGATCTATTTGGATCAGATAAATGGCATAAAGCAAATTTAAATGGCCCAAAGGATCCAATAAGATACTTTGGAGTTGTATTGTCCAACTGGGAATCATTTGGAGTAGCAGGGAAAGCTAACCAAGGATCAGACTCACTTGGATGACTATGCTCACATATCCAGCATCCACGAAGCCCAATTGCTTTAAGATGGCAAAGAGCATGTCCTACTTCACAAAGAAGTTTACTAACACCTTTTCCACGCTCCTGAGAGAAGTGCAACTGAGTGGAAAGAGAGACTCGTAATACCATAAGAATTAAACAACTGTAAGGAAAAGTGAGAGGTGTAGAACATATGACAAGTGTGATTGTGAGGCATAAAGAAAATGGCAGGGTAAAAAAATATCCAGTTTCAATAGTTAAAATTTGTTCATTTCCAAGAGGGAAAGAGCTTTTTGGCCCCGGTCTCTAGCAGGTTTATTCTTGATCAGGGCAGGCAGAAGGACAACAATAGAGACACAATAGTGATTAATTTTTTTTTTATTTTTCTTCGGGGGTTTGCTGATAATGGGAGCACCAACTCCTACAGCAACCCTTAAGTCTCAATGGGAGGCAGTTGGGACAAGCATAGAATTTCAGCTTTCATTCCACACTTATTGACCAGTGCTTACTTGATTTATAGGGAAGTATACAAAGAAGACAACTTGCCAGCTAACCCCACAAGTTTACATGAACTTTAGCAATATCATGGTGATTCAGCACTCAGAGTAGGCTGTTTACAACTTAACTCAAATTTTACATTATCTTAAGGTTATGTCTCACTGCACAAGTTCAGTGAGATTGTTTAATGATGTGAAACCCTGTGAACTAGTAGATTGTTTATATATTGTTTATATCCTGGGAACTAGTATCTTAAAAGGAAAACAAATCCACCTTCATACACTTCTCCCCTCCAGGATTCTGGGCCTTACAATCTAAACAGGTGAAAACTTTGGGGTCCTTGAGCCAGGAAACTAGAACATTGTATCCACAATTCACAATATAGCCTGCAACAACACAGACGTTGTGTTGGTACAGCAACAATATACTACAATAACATAAACATTGTGTTGGGCATCATAATATACTACCAGAGCAGCCACTTTGCCTAAAACAGACAAGAAAGTAATTTGTCCTTTTCCCCAAGAAGTCATAGCATTCAGCATGTAATATAGCACACACCTCTTGTACATTCTTCAGGGACCAAAGTCTTTGGGGAGTGAGCAGTCAGCTCCTCCTTTGTCAGATACTGTCTAATGTACTGCTTGTACATCAGGGGGACCTTAGGTCACAATCCATTCGTGGGCCACAGTAGATTACAATCCCCTCAATCAAAGCAGAGGGTCCAATTATCCTCCAGAGAGTCCTCTTGGGGGTGTGTCAGTTTTTCCACCCGTTGAAGGTTCCCACCTGGCCCTTCGGGGCGCAAGCACCCTCGAGTGAGACAAAATGTCTGAGTCCTGGCAGTGCTTTCCAGTCTCCGCCCACAAGGTCTGGGGAACAGCCGTGCGACAGAGCATACAGGGTGGTTAGGGAGTTTCCTCAATACCACCATGGACAGCTCCACCTCTGGTTCCCAACCTACCTCTGAGGAACAAGGCAGGAAAATAACGTTCAGCGCTCCTGCTTTGGCTGAAAAGTTTTTGTCCCGGGCCTGGGTCCTGAGCACTCCTCCTGCAGGTCCAGTGGACAGCTCCCTACTCCTGCCCCAGGTCTCTCCTCACCAGGTCTCGCCTCACCGCGGGAGGGGCTGCTCCCTGCCTCCACCGAGTGCTGCTCTGGCTTGTGCTCTGCACCCGCTCCAACTTCTCGGTTCGGCCGGGGCAGCTCGTCCTCCTCCCTCATAGCGGAAGGGGTTGCTCTGGCCTGCACTGTCCCAGGAGAGTCTCCTTCACGCTGCCCCGGGGCTGGTGGGCTAGGCTGCCGACATTTGAGCTCTGACTTGCGCTACAGCCCTAGATCCTATCCTGTTCCTCCCCCTTCACTACAATAAACCCGGTATCATTTCCAGATTCGAACAATTCTCGGGCTTTCTCTCACGTACCTTTTTCCTCTCGCTCCTAAGATAAATCAGCGTGAACCTACCAGAGCCGAGCTTCCACTGACAACAGCTTGCCACTTTTTCTCGCAGTATTTTTTTTTCAACGTGCAGAATTTTATTTGATCCAGAATGTGCACGAGTGCGTAACAAAGTCATCTGGTATTTCTGATATTCTAAAGATCATTAACACCACACAAATCATAGCAATTGTGTTGTTCTAGAAAATAAGGTTTCTGGCAGCCAGACTTAGAGGTAGCATTGAATATCCTAGTCTACTCCCCACAGGTTATCTCCATTAAGTTGTGA
>CM053592.1:160004492-160022318 GCA_028646515.1 Pseudochirops corinnae
TCACATACATCTATATAAGAGGGTATATATGCATAGCAATACATACGTGAGTATGTGTATATATGTGTACATAGACAGAGAGCACAGGATCAATTGAATAGGATGGGTTAACATTTCAAAAGGTAAAATTGAGAGGTGGGAAAGGAATAGTATGAGAGGAGACAAGGAGAGACAGAATGGAGTTAATCACTCATATAGAAGAGGCAAGGGATAACTGTTACAAAGGAGGGGAAGAACAGGAAGGCAAAAGGGAATGGGTTAACCTTACTCCCATTGAATTTGGCTTAAGGAAGGAATGACACACTCTAAATTGGGTATCTTGGCCTACAGGAGAGTAGGGGGAAAGGGGATGAGAGAGGGGAGGATGGAAGGGAGGCCAGGTTGGGGGGAGGGTTGTTAGAAGCACTAACTTCTGTAAAGGGACAGGGACAAAGTAGAGAATAGAACAAGTGGGGGTCAGAATAGGAAGGAGGGCAATATAGTCAGTCTTACACAATATGTCCATTGTGGAGCTGTTCTGTGTAACTACATATGCACGGCCTCTATTGAATTGCTTGTCTTTCCAGTGGGGGTGGGTGATGAGGAAGGGAAAGAATCTAGAACTTAAAGTTCTAAAATCAAATGTTAAAAATATGTATATATAGATATAGATATAGATATAGATATAATCATTGTTATTATTAACATTGCCCCACTGGAAAGTCAGAGGGGTGATGGGGGAGGATATAGGAGAGAGCAGATTGGGGGAGGGGTTATACAGTGGGATTGCTGTTTTGGGGTAGTGGGTGAGGGAAAGACAGGGAGAAAATTTGTAACTCAAAATCTCATGGAAATGAATGATGTAAACCAAAAATAAACAAGTTTTAAAAAAAAAATTTTTTTAACCTGAAAAAAAAGAAAAAAAATTTCTTCCACAAGGGATACACAATAAAAAAATTTACACATGAAAAAAATAAGAGAGAGGAAGGCTTTCAGTACTTTGGGTTGGTCTCCTGTGATGAATATTAGAAAAGGATTTAGACAGAAATCACTAAAGATTGGCAGCCATGGAAGGATTGAGACCTGTATCATTGGATGGAATTTTTGAATCAATGATATTGCAGATACATTGAGTAAAGTCAAGTATTCGTATTATCTGTGATCATCTTTTTAATGTGTGTCTAGGTCTGTGACTGGTGTGAGTGAACTCCTGGTGTGGAAACTCCTTCTACTAATGCCCAGAACCTAATCATCTATAACTCATAGTCTTAGAAAGTAGCCCTGAGAAGTTCAGTGAGTGGCCCATGATTTCATAGACAATGTATTTCATGGGCAGGACACAGGTCCAGGTTTTCCTGATTCCAAAGTAGGCTGTATACCTGCTTTAGCATGTTGCCTCTCTTTTATCTTTTCAGAAAAATCTATTTTTAATAAGTTCTTAATAATTAACATTTAGATAGCAGTAATACATTTCAAAAACTTGTGTTGCACAACATATACATGTGTATGCATATATGTACATATATTTCAGATTTATAGATATATTTATCACTTAGGATTATAGATTCAGAGCTGGATGGGACCTCAGAGGCCATCTATTCCAAGTCAATTTTACAAATGAGGCGATGAGTTTATGTGAGTTGCCTAAGGTCATTCAGGTAGTAAATTGCAGAGCTGAGATTCAGAATTTTTATACTATGAATTGCATCATAAGTGGTGTTATGTAAAGGCATATTCACAGAAGCAGGCCAAGTAGATTAGAACCGAATCAGACCCAGATCAAAACATCTTATTGCAAATTGAAGCATATTCATTATAGAAACTATTGGCATAATTCCTTTAAATTCATTTGAAATTTGTTTATCTAAAATTATACTTTGGGCTTGGATTAGGAAGGCTTTTTGTAGCTTATTATAATAGCTCCTTAGGGAGTAGGACAGTATTTGCTGGTAGTAAACCTGTATGTGCACCTTGAGTTTTAACGTTAGCTTGAAGATTTAACAACTATATTTTGACTAGCAAATGATCTGTGGACACTAGCACAAAATCCCATGGATTGATGAGTAAAACACAACAAAACAAAAAAACTTTGCTCCTTGTTTCATTCCATTCCCCCTAGAATTGAGACTGATAGCACATCTAAGTCAAGAGTAATGCTGTTCCCCAGATAATGTATGTTAGAGACTCTTGAGTTTTACCAGAAATAACAAGGGAAGGGAGCACTCATTAATAAAGGAATAACTCATTAATTCTTAACATTATATATTCAAACAATTGAGTACATATGCTGCAATGATACACTTTTTGTGGAGGTCTTGAAGCTACCTAACTCTTTGTAACACAACACTATTGATAACTTAGATGCCATTTCTGAAATTGTTATCATTTGCTTTATGGATAATTGGTAAGTAGTTTACCAATTTTGCACCAAATCTTATAGGCAAAAGGAGAAAGGGGTTTAACCAGTAAGTTTTCATTTAGAAATTTTAAAAGGGTATGGAAATTTACTTGATTTGTCCATTAGAAGTTTAAATAGTGTCAAGGTAAAGTATAAAATACTGTAGGGGTGGTGGTGGTGAGATTCAGAGTGGTAAATTATTGTTTCATTTCCATAGAAAGCTCTAAATAGTGAATTAGAGAAATGTCAAAAAGCTTTAAAATTGTCTTTTTTCACTTGTGCAATTTGGAGATTCCACTTGCAGAAAAAAGTATAAACATATCAGATTTCTATTTTATATCCTTGATCTACATGATATGATCTATCCTTCCCCCTTTAAACGTTTAGAAAGACTGACTCAATTTTTATATTATCCACTGACTTAAATGTATCATATAATTAGGCTGACTTTACAGATCGACTAAATATTTTTTTTTTCCTCCTACACATCTTTGGGAGACTGGGAATTGAACTTTTGAATTTTTTTCCTTTACAATGACTTAACAAAGAGCAATGTTTTACATTTAAAGATGAATCACTTATAGAAGACATGAAGAGCTGTCTTAAAATTGTAAGTTACTGGCAAGTATGCAAAAGAAATAAAAATGGTCGGAAAATTAGAATGAAAGATTATGAAAATGGTTGGAAAATGAGTTTGTAATGATATACCTGAACTGGAAAAAAAAAAAAAAAAAGAAAGATCATCCACTCTATATTCATGTGACTTCAATTTACCAAAAGAATTCTAAACATAGTAACTATAACCAGACGAGGTTTTTAGTGAATTTTTTACATTAATAATTGTCACTTATATTATGACTTTAGGTTTGCAAAGCAATTTACATAGATAATCACATTTGGTCATCACAACAATCCCATGAGGTACATGATTATTATTGCCATTTTATGTGTGAGATCACTAACACTCCAAGAAATTCATTTACTTATTAAGGGTCATACAGCTATAATGAATATCTAACAGATACTATGATGTCAGGTCTTCCTGACTCCAAGTACAATATTCTCCTTAGTATATCATTCTGCCTCTTCGATGAATGAGAGGATATATATAATCAAAGAAGCCAAATCTACCATTCTTCAGGAAACTTTAATTCTTAGAAATCACATTATTATTCCCAATGAAAAGAAAACCTGAAAAGGACCTAGAGAACGTTATACTACACCCAGTAATGTAAGTGTTCAATACTTTATATTATTTAGTATTGGTGTTGTACTTGTAAAAGTATGCAGAAATAGTGTCCCACTTCCCTCTTACCTGAATATATTTCTTAGAATAATTAATTATGCCCTTAAACACATAAGCAAAATTTTCTCATCTCAGAGTTTTCAAGAAATGTTTTTTAAAAAGGACATAATAATAAATTGTGAAAATTTTGGAGACAATTTAAGGGTTAGTACAGAGCAGAAGGCCTAGCAATAGTGATGAATACAAGTGATGGGGAAAAGCAGACTATGTAAGACATGACAAAGAGAAGAGATTCCAATAGGTCAGTTTTCAGTTTGCAGAGGGGAGATGTATTTTCAGAGCTCTTTGGAAATGTTAAAGAAAATGAGAACAAGGATTCAAGTACAGTACCCCAAATCTGTTGCCAGAAAGCAAAGTTGAAAGGTGGGGCCGCTCACTGGGGATGCTAAACCAAACTGCTCTGGTTGGGAACTTTTTCCTCATTTTGTCTTGTTTCCATACGTTTTCAGAGAAGAAAAGTCAAAGAATGAAATGGCTGGAGAAAAGCAGAGCCCAACTTTGGAGTTCCTGTTCCAAGAGTTCATTTTGAGTGGAGAACAACAAGAGGTTCTATTTTTGTTGCTTTATGCCATTATTCTTATGGGAGAATTGGGTCCAATATTCCAGCTAGGTCAATATATCCTCTGTGTTCAGTACTGTTCCCTTAGCCTTAGCTTTTATGTGGATCTCTGCTATTTCTCCCAAATACTTTATACTTTGGCACAAAGCTTGGCAGCTGTTAACTTTGTCCATATGTATTTCCTAAATGTTTCCACTCCCACTAAACAGTTTCCCCAGCTATTGGTGATCTATGACTCTTATGTATCTGTGTCACCCTCTTTGCTGCTATTCAGTAATTATGTCCAAGAGGGCCTGCAGTCATCTGGTAATGGTCTTTTTTGCCCATGGTTTTCTCAACATGGTGATATACTCAGTTTCAGCTTCAATATCCTCCATTTCTTGTCTTGCCCTGACCCACAGATTCTCACCCTAGCCTCTTTGGACACTTGCCCTCAAGGAAATCAGCTGTTTATCATTGGACCGGTGAATTTTACCTGCTCTCTCCTGACTGTCCTCATCTCCTTTATCTGTATCCTGGCTCTCTTCTTCAAGATCTTGTGCTTCAAAAGGAGGTTCAAAGCTTTCTCTAGCTGTGTTTCTCACCTCTCGGTTTCCTCTTTATTCTATGAGACTTCCTTCTTTGAGTGGGTAACACAGTTCAGTTCAACCTCTGCTCTGAATTAGGATCAAATTAAATGAATATTGTATTAGTGTTCAATGTCTTGATGCTCAGTCTGGGTCCCTGTAAGGCAGGGGTTCCTAACTGGTCCATGCAACTGTTTTTTAAAACATTTCTATATAATGGGTTTCCTTTGTAACTCCATGTATTTTATTTGTTGCATTTCAAAATATTATTTCAAGAAGGAATCCAAAGGTTTCACCAGACTACCAAAGGACTCCATGACAAGAATCCCTGATCTAAGAGGCGTGGGGAGGATATGGAATTAACAACATACTTTGTATATAATAAAATTAGTAGGAAGAGTAACACCTATCCTATAAGTAATTAAAATCTAATTCAATGACATCCATTGTGCTGGGAAACTTTGAGATTGTATATAATGCTTGACACGTAGAAGGCTCTCAATAATTACATGTTGACTAATTGGTTGTGTTTGAATGGTCAAAAAATTAATGTAGCAAAACATATGAAAACTGTTAGAACAAAGGTGACACAGACAATAGAATAATAATAAAAGTTGTCATTCATGTAGCAATCTATGGTTACAGAGTGGATTACATACATAATGTCATTTGGTTCTCACAATAACCTATGAAGTAGTTAGGTCAAGTATCATTCATATTTTAAACAGAGGTGAGTTGAGGCTTAGAGTTTCAAAGACTTACTCCAGCTAGCATATTTGAACCCAGGCTTTCTGACTCCAGACCCAGTGCTGGCCCATTTAGCCTTTCAACAAATGATCCTCCCAAGTCTGAAAGACACACTTCTCTTCTCCTTTACCAAAAATCCAGAGCTTCTTTCAAAGCATGGCTCAGTTCTACTAACAAAAAACCTTCCATTTTCTTCTAATTATCAGTAATCTCTCCCTCTTGAAATTGCTTTGTATTGCTACACATAGATTTTGTATTTTCTACTTGTGTGCATGTTGTATCTCCCCATCAAAGGCAGGAATCATTTTGCTTTTGTCTTTGTAATTCCAGTGCCCAGGACAGTGTCTATCACTTATTAGACACTTAATAAATGTTTGTTGAATTGAGTTGTTGAATTAAGAAAAGGAAGCTGTGACCATGTTTTTCACTATTTAAACAAACAAGCTTTCTTTAACTGGTTTCCTTTCGCTGGCTCAAACTCATGGGAACTGTTGATAATTGCAATTGAGAGGTTATGGTTGTTTTCACTGATCATGATATACACATTGTATACACTAAGGTTTTGGGAGAAAGTATGTAATAAGCATCACAAATTGTTTTCTAAGGCTTCCATACCGATTTGCTATATCTTAGACTCCCCTATTGATCTATGATTTAACATTAAGCAGGGGGTTGTTTGGGGGGGGGGGGGGGAATTTCACTATACTTCCATCCCAGCGCACTACACAAATCTACCAGCCGACAATCTGAGTGGCTCCCAAATCACTCTTTCCAAATCTAAACCCCACATTTCTGAATTTACAACTATAACCAGAGGCATTTGAGCTACAAAATCCAGAACATTTCCATAAGACATAGTTTCTCTGAATGCTATATCACAAAAAGTTACCCTTGGCCAAATATTCCCAGGGTACCTAGCCTTGAGTGGGTAGGTACAGATGGAACACAGAGGAAAAGAGATAATAATGAAAATTCTTTGGTGTGTGTGGAATCCCTGATTCAGTAGAGATCCTAGCCTCTCTCTGACTTGGTGACTTTTCTTCTGCTGTGGCTGAATCTCATCAAGGTTGTAGGGCCAACATGGCTATGACCCCCTCTGAAGTTAGTGGTTCTCCACTGACAAACATCTAGGATCACTGGGCTCATACTCAAAAGCATAGGGATAGTACATTCATCCAGAAACTAATTGAGTTAATGTGGTTCACTGGAAAGCACACTGCATTTGGTGAAAGAACACACTGATTTAATACCTGATTCTGGAGTTGGAGTTCTAGTTGGAGTTCTTGGCAAAGTCACTTTCCATCCCTGAGCCTCTTATTTCACTTGTTTGCAAAATGAGGGAACTGGAAAAGTGATGTCTAAGGTCCCTTCTTGTTCTCAAGATAACTATATTTTTTGCCTCAAATTTCTGCATAGCATGATAAGGATCATGTAAACTAACAGGAAATTTGCCATAATATTATAGAATCCTAGACATGAACCAGAAAGGAACATAGAGACCATCCAGTCTGACCCTCTCATTTTATAGATAAGGAAACTGATGTCTAGGGAAGTTAAATGACCTTGTCCCAAGTCACAAAGGAAGAAGTACAAAAAGCTGCATTTGAACCAGTGCCCTCTGACTTCCTTATCTTACATTAATATCTTAGAAATATCCATCTGAAATTTAATTCCACACTGACCGATCTATACCTGGACTCACAAGTGATTCTTATGAGTTTATCTTTCTATAAGACCAAGGGCATCTACTGCTAATCACAAATATATCTCCCATGGTACAACAACAGATTAGTGCACTCATATCTTCCTGAACTTTCTGGCAAAATTATTGAACCCAATTAGTTCTTTGACTATGTTAGAGCAAAAACTATCATCAGTAATCTTGACCTGTGTATTAAAAGAAGTTCTCTTTCATGGACCCTTTCCTTGGGAGATAAGAAATAATTATGAGGCAATAGGCCATGGTTTTTTCATGAAGAACATCAGTACCTGAATCCAGAAGTAGTAGGAGCAAAGACTGGGACTAAGACTAGGAGTAGGAGTAGGTGTAGTAGTCATTGTCATCGTTGTCACAGTAGTAGTAGCAATGATAGCAAACAGGTACTTAACCCTTTAACATTTTTGAAGTACTTTGCAAAGATTTTCACATAGTTGCTGACCTTCTTTGGACCAAAGTTCATTCTGTAAATGATTAAAACTGGTGTTTAAAAGCACCCCTAAAACATCTCTTCCAAATTTTACCATACTTAGCACCTTACTCTCTTGTCATAAAACTCCTTCTCTTCTAAAGTAGTTGAAATGTTGGCCAAGATCTGAACACTGGGCCTGAAGTTACATAAGGTCATTTTTTGGTCTCCAGTTTCACATTTAATAACTGCTAGGAATTTGCTCTCATTGACCACCTGGACAAAGAACAATCTCTGTAAGCTACACATTACCTTTTTGTCAAACCAACTTTCAGGATCTGAGGCTATATACCATGCAGTGCTCAAAGTCTGATAGGTCTTGCTTTGTATATTCCTCCCACCTGTCATGAATGGTGGATAACTGATATAAATATCATGTGCACACACACACACACACACACAATATCTCAGCAAACCCATATTTCATTACTGTATGACCTGGATTTTACAATGAAATCTGATTCTCTTTGGATAAGGCCAGATCTATGAGCTTGGCTTCAGCATTATTGTATTTTTAACCTAGAAAAATGACAAAGGAGAGTTTCTTCATTTTGCCCCTTTTGCCAAGGTTTATTTTAAATATCTCAAATCTTAGCATCTCCAAAAATTAGAATTATAGCCATTTGTTCCTAAGGTAATAAGCTGTACTGACACACAGCATTTGCAAATTCATGTTGTTATTGTTCAGTAGTATCAGTTGTGTCTGACTCTTTGTGACCCCCTTTTGGGGTTTTCTGGGCAAAGATATTGAAGTGGTTTGCCATTGCCTTCTCCAGATGATTTTATAGATGAGGAACTGAGATAAACAGGGTTAAGTGACTTGTCCAGCCAGGATCACACAACTTGTAAGTATCTGAGGCCAGACTTGAACTCAAAAGATGAGACTTCCTGACTTCAGGCCCAACACTCCATCTACTGGGCTACCTAGTTGTCCTTGCAAATTAGGGACTCTATCAATAGGGAAGTCATCTCTACTTCTAATTTTCAAAGTCAAATGCTTCCAGGATACCAAATCATTCTCTCCTACCCCCATTATCAACCAATAAGTCAATCAATCAGCAAGAATTAATTAAGCACCCACTGTATACAAGCAGTATTGTAGATGCTGGGAATAGAAAGACAAAAATGAGACAGCTCTTACCTATATATGTCTGAGGTGAGATTCAAAATCAGGTCTTCCTGACTCCAATTCCAATGCTCCATCTACTGTACTATGTGTTGTACTAAGGACCATCATACCTTCAATTGTTCAGTCGGGCTTTATTAGCCCCCCCTTTAATATAAAATTCTTCAGATATTCTTTCTTATATCCTCCTCCTTTTCCCCTTCCTTTTTTCTCCTTCTCCCTCCCTGAGTTCTATCTCTCTGCCTCTGACTGTCTCTCTCCCCATTGCTCCCCCAACTCCTACCCTACCTCAGACCTGAAGATGGAAGGCCTGCTAACTGTCTGGAGCACTTTGGCTGTGATTAGCTTTGCAATATTTCCTCCTTGATTGGATATTTTATTAAGTATACAAATCAGAAAAGTCCTTTTATTTAATGTTTGATTATCATAGTAACAGCTAAATTCACAGAAACTGTCTTTCTTTAGCTATACTTAAAATGCTACTAGAAGTTTATCACTTTGGAGGGGGCATCTAAGGAATATCCTCATTCTAGTTTTGTGCCCCAGATCAGGGGTGGGGAAATCTTAGCTTTTAGTTTGCATTGGCTTTTTGTGGTCCTCAGCACATATTCTTTTGCAAATTGCGCCAAAAAACACAACTAAGGATGCATGATGCATTATATATCTCTAAAGATAGGCTTATGGTTGAGCAAAAATGACTTTTTTTTCTTGGATTTTATAAAAGCTAGTTTCTTTCTCTTTTTTCTCATACCAGAAATCATAAAAGTTACTAAATGCCAGAGCCAGAACTCAAATTTCTAATCTAATTGTCTACACTGTCAAAAGGAGTTGCATGCCATTGAAGAGCCCATAAGAATCAATATCTTCCCATGTAATTTATGTGGCTGATGCTCACTTGGGAGAGCAATTGAGGCTAGAATCAGTGATGCTACAACTAAGAATGGAGGTCTTACTTTACACAAGGAAATGCAATATCTATTGGCTTCTTTCTATAATTTTGGTGAATGTCAAGGAATGTGACTTTTTAAACTAATTGATTTATTTACTTTTAGTTTACAGCATTCGGTTCCACAAACTTTTGAGTTCCAAATTTTCTCCTCCTCCCTTTCCTCCCCTCTCCACCGCCCCACCCATGGCAGCATGCAATCCAATATAGGTTTTACAAATATCTTCACATTAAACGTTAGTCAAGTTGTAAAGAAAGATTATAATCAATGGAGTGAACAATGAGAAAGAAGAAACAAAACAAAACAAAAGAGAGAGCAAGTAGTTTGCTTCAATCTGCATTCAGACTCTGTAATTCTTTCTCTGGATGTGGACAGCCCTTTCTATCATGAGTCTTTTGGAGTTGTCTTATAACCTTGTGATGTTGAGAGGAGCCCAATCTATCAAAGTCAGTCATCACACATATGATGTGTCTGTAACTGTGTACAATGCTCTCCTTGTTTTGCTTCCCTCACTCAGAATCAGTTTATATAAGTTTCTCCAGGTTATTCCGAAATCTGTCTGCAAGGAATGTGACTTTTTAAAAAATTGCTACTGAAATTCAAAACATCCATTTTGGGTAAAATGAAACTACTTTTTAAAATCCTGTATGCATATTTGCCATTGTCCACTTAAAGCAAGGCTCTCCATCTCTTTCAGCTCCTGAGCCCGTTGGCTTTTCAATAAACTGTTTGGTGAAAAAAATCAGTTCTAGAATTTTCCATGCATAGGCATAAAAAAAATTAAATATTTTTCTTCTAAATATATACCAAATATTTTGTGATCTCATTGATTGAAATTAGCCCAGAGCATCTGCAATACTTTAATATATTAATAAAGGTATTTATCAAATATTTTCCAGACCTCCTTTATAATTTTCTTCTATATCCTGGGAACAGGTGTACCCCTGGTTGAAAACTCTTGTCCAAGGTGGCTTTGGGCCTTTCATGACGGAAAATCAAGTTTCTTGACTTCTGTCTCTATTCTTTTTTTAAATGCACTATTCCATAAGGATTAGGGCATCTGCCCTCAAGTTCATCTAGACTCATAGTTCTTTTCCTCAGGAGCCTGAACTAGTGATATTATTTTAAGATCTTTTTGACTCAGATCCCAAAGCTGCACATGAATGATGCTATGATGCTGGTGCAAAAGTATTACAACTGACTTTGTGCCTCTAGCTAGAGATCATTCAGGGATTTCAATTCCTCAGGGTCTTTTAAACCAAATATGAAGTACCCCCAACAAACTCTTAATAAACTGTTCCCTTGGTAGAGAGAAAGCTCTGGAATAACAAACTCATTATACCTTTGCCATTACAAATACTCGAGGGCTTGCCTGCGCATAAGGGACAAATAAAGCTTTCCATTCAGACATGAAAGAGCCAATCTGTTTTGCTGGAATTACACCAAGTGGATGTGCTAAATGCAGTCTGGGAAGCCTGTCTAACTTTCTTCCTATAGGCGGTTGGTGAGTTGTATTCATTCTTATGGCACTTGTAACTTGTTGGAAGTAGAGAAAATCACAGGTCAGGAAAGAAAATCATTTTGGTTCTGTGTTTACTAATAGCAGATGGACTACTTGACCTTGGTGCTATTATTTAGGACAAGTTTTACTTTCCTTACAACTAGAAGAGTGTAAGGGGATTATAAAGTTGTAATTGGAATTTTTGACAATATTCCCTTATAGGATCATAGTGCTTTCTAGAGCTGGATGAGATCTTAACAGTTACTTCATTGTTAAGAATAAGAAAGTACAGCGATTTGCTCAAAGATGTCAAGGAAATGAGTAGAGTAACTGGGGTTATAGCCCTGATCATCTGATTCTATAAAGTTTGTAAACTGTAAAGCCCTACATAAATGTAAATGATTATTTTCATTATTTTAGCAGTATTATTGTAGTTATTATTAGTGTTCCCATTTCAGAGACAGCATTGGTGGAATAGGAAAGAGCAATGGGTTTGGGGTCAGAAGGCCTAAATTTGGGCTTTGGCTATGACACTTAGTAACTTGTATGAACTTCAGCAAGTTATTACACTTCTCTGAATCTTGGATTCTTCATCCATAAAATGTGAATATTAATACTTACGCTGTCTAATTTGAAGAGCTGTTGGACATGGTAAACTGAAAAGTGATATCTAAGGTTAACTACTATTATTCCATCCAAAAGCGAAATCTATCCTTCCCTTTGGAGAAAGCACAAGGAAAAAAGGCCTTTTCTCTCTGCCATGCTGATTTGTCAGAAGTGGACATGGTACTTTTAGTTTGATTAACTCAATAAAGAATGAAAATAATCATCAAATGGGGTTGAATGGGATTCGTGAATAGGATAAACATATTTGTGAGGGAAGGGATCAATAGGTGTTGACAAATACACTAAAATTGGGAAGTTCAACACTATTTGTTAGCTAGTCCGTGTCTAACACTGTGAGAGTAGCTATATAATTAGGCAATATTGGCCCTTCATGGTTTTGTTTATTGGAAGTAACGTCTAAACAAAAAAATCAAAATTATGAAATGAAAGAATAAAGAATAGAATCTTAGATTCAGATCTGGAAGGAACCTCAGAAACCATCCAAGTTAAGCTCCTCATTTTAAAGAAGAGGAAGATAAGGTCCAGAGCTGAGAAGTGACTTGTCCAAAGTCACACAGGTCAAAAGTTGCAACTGGCATAATTAGAGCCCAGCTCCTCTAATTCCAAATTCAGTTATCTTGCCCCTGAAGGGATGAAATGACTGAAAAATGGATTTTAAATAGGAGCAAATGCCTATGTACATGTCAGCAACAAGTGCCATTGGATTCAATTGAACAAAATCGAACACTTGGTATGTTCCGAGCACTTTAAAATGTTGATTTTCAAAAATGTATAAAAATTGTAGCCTGTTTTTTGTAGCACTTTATAATGTAGAAAACCCAAATTATCTTATTTGAGTCTTACAGGAATTCTCTGAGACAGATGATATCATTACCCTCAATTTTTTTTGAAGACAAGGAAACTGAGTTTTAAAGAAGTTAAGTGGTTGTATCAAGTCATGTTCTGCTAATTGAACAAAAAGTGATTATCCAAAAGTGATCCTTGCAATTATCCTGGAATTCATTGTTATGTCTTATTCTGAGAATGCAATAGTTTCGTGTTAATATACTCCACCAAGGCAGACTGTGAAGAAAGGTACCTCCTAATGAACTTTGGCAGATATTTTCCAGAAAAGAATTGGTTGGAAATTCTTCCATATTTTATGTGGAAGAAATTTTTCATGTTAGATACATGAAAATAATTAACATAATCATCATTATCATTGTTCAATTAGATATATAAATTACAAAGCATTTTCCTCCCAACAGCCCTGTGAAGTAGGTCATGTTAATATTATTTCCATTTTTCATATAAGCAAACTAAGCCTCAGAGAAGTTTACTAAATCAGGATCACTCAGCTAGTAAGTGGAAGAAGGAGCTCAATAAATACTGGTTGATTGGTTGCTTGATTGAAAAAAAAATTTTTAATGGATGTGAGAATTTTATAAAATTTCACACACTTCTCATGTATATGGTTAGCCAAACACAAACATTTGGAATTTGGTCAAACTCCCCCATCTCCAATTTTAGTAAAATATGTTTTTAATGTTAGTGCTAAGGAACAGAGAAAATACACACATTTTAGACCTAACTATAATTCTGGGATAAATATACTGTGCAGCAGCGTGCCTATGAGAAGAGGGAAATGATTTGATCTATATTATCTAAGAAACAGAAAAAGATGAAAAGATTTCTGTTTGGTTTTTTTTTGTATAACTTAGATGTTTTTGTCTCTTTTCATGTCCCTAGCACTTAGCATGGTGCCTGGCACATAATAAGTGCATATGAAACCTATTGACTTATCTGTGATTTCCTCACAATAAGGAGCTTCCAGTAGAGAGCCTTTTGTACTGACTTGGAATGCAAAACATGTACAATTTAGTAGAGCAATCCAAGGAAATTGTCTATGTTGTAGACATTGCTTCAGTCAAACTGAGACCTGCTAAAGACCTTAGCTTTAAAAGACCAAGGTCTTCCACTGCATCTGGGGCCATCTCCAGTCATCCTGATATGTATCTGGCCAATGGACCCAGATAGCTTCAGAGAAGAGAGTGAGGCAGGTGACTTTGCACAATCTTCCCTCACTTAAATCCAATTCACTTACATGGCATTGCATCACCTCCATGATGTCATAGTCCTCTTGAAGAATAAAAAACAAACAACATATGAAGGTGAAATGATTTCTCCAGGGTCACACAATTTAAGTAACCAGTAAAGGTAGAATTTGAAACTAAATCTTCCTGATTTTAAATGTGACATTCTATGTACTATACCAAGCTATTTTATTTTCTTGGATTTTAAAGGTATAAAATAAAGAATATATTCATTGAGGAAATGTGCTTTTAGATCATTATACAGAGTTAAATCTTTCATCTCGAGCCTCTGAACATCTCGTGGTCTTCAGAAAAGCTATTAGAACAATAGAAAAATCAGGCTTCATGAACCATAAACAAGACATGCCCAAACAGTAAGGGACCGAAGTTAAGTTAGAAAGTGTTTGCTGTTTCTTGTTCTATAATCTCTAGAGATTTTATTCCATTTCCTGTGGTCCAGAACCTTTGCCATTGTATACTTAGAAATGCTTGAGATGTTTTCCGTGCCTCTTCTGAGTGAAGATTATAAATGATAAATTATATATATATATAAATTATAAATTATAAATTTACTGCTGTCATTTTACTACTAAAGGGAGGCTTCATTTATAATCCTCCCTTTAGTAGTAAAATGACAGCAGTAAATATCTACCGAAGACAAAATTTCTCTTCCCCAGAAAAAATTCAGTTCGATAGATATTTTGCATCCACCTGCCTGACACTTGAAAGGTTTTGTGCTGTGTTCTAAAGAAGATATAAAAGATTTTTTTTAAATGATATTTTCTCAAGGAACTTATAGTCCAATAAAGTGGATGGAGTGGGGGTGATATATATGTGTATATATTATATGTGTGTGTGTGTGTATATATATATATATATATGTTTAAAAATATAATGAAGTGCATGAGAGACAACAGCAACATTGACCTTGAAGAAAGAAGACATGAGTTCAAGCCCCTTGAACCCAGTGAGCAATAAGACTCACTACATAAATTTGGTCAAATTAATTGACCTTTCTGTGTTTCGGTTTCTTCATCTGAAGAACAGGCATGAGATTTATATTACCTACCTCCCAGCACTGTGAGCAAAGTGATTTGGGAACCTTAATTTCCTATATAAATATGAGTTGGTATTATTAATATAAATACAGGAAATACAGTATAAGCCAAACAGAATGGCTTGAGAGATTGGGGAATCAGAGAGGATTTCAAAGAGGATATGGTGCCTGAGCCCAGTCCCTGAACAAATAACAGGTTTTCACATGGCAGAGATGAAGAAGGAGTCTAAAAATAGTGGACTGCACGTATGTACAGACATAAGCAAGGACAGGGTTATGTGATTAATGGTAAATAATTTAATTTAGTACAAAAAAGGGTAATATGGAATATCAAAGACAGATTACGAAGGGCCTTTGCTACCTAGCTACAGCATTTGTAAAACACAAATTAGCCATGGGGACCTAGTAAAGATTTTTGATCGGTAGAATGATGTGGTCTGATCTCTGGCCTGTGTGCTCTTCGACAGCCATCAGAAACAAGTTAACTTTTCTGAAGAGTGTGGAGGGGGAGAGGGGGAGAGAAAGAGAGAGAGATAGAGAAGGTATTGCGTAGTGGAGCGAGGCTCAGTCCTGGTTCCAAGAAGACCTGGATTTAAGTCCTTCATTTAACACATCCAGGCTCTATGACCCTATACTTTAGGTAGTTCTCTGACCATAAATGACAGAGGAGGTATGGACTTGAATTGAAAGAGGGAGTTTCCTAATCCAGAAGTACCCTCTACCAGTCCCTACATTTGAAGAATGAGATAAAATAACCCGTGGTATTTTGGAGGGTCTTTAATCCTTAACTATTTTTTTTTTTGCTTTTTGGAGAGGCCATTGGGGTTAAGTGATTTGCCCAAAGTCTCATGGCTAGTAAGTGTGTCAAGTGTCTGAGGTCGGATATGAACTCAGGGCCTCCTGACTCCAGGGCCAGTGCTCTATTCATTGCGCCATCTAGTCACCCCTAATCCTTAACTTTTGTGACTGATGTAGCATAAAAAATAAAATCACTTTTCAACATCTTTTGCTATCTCGTAGACTATATTTAAAGGCAAATTCCTTTTTTTTTTGACAACAGAGAAAAATTCCTGAAAAAATGGCTCAAGGAAATCATACCACCGTGGCAGAATTTGTCCTCATGGGATTCACAGATCGTCCAGAGCTTCAGCTCCCCCTCTTTGTAGTGTTCCTTGCAATTTACCTCATCACTCTCGTTGGAAACCTTGGAATGATTCTCCTAATCAAGCTTGATTCACGACTTCATGTTCCCATGTATTATTTTCTTAGCCACCTTGCCTTTATTGATGTCTGCTACTCATCTTCAATTGGGCCCAAGATGCTACAAAACTTAGTTGTGAAGAAGAAAACCATTTCCTTCCCAGGATGCTTTGCACAACTATACTTTTCAAGTGCTTTTGCCACAACAGAGTGTTTCCTCTTGGCCACAATGGCCTATGACCGTTATATGGCTATTTGTAACCCTCTGATTTACACAGCCATCATGACCAAGAGGGTCTGCAGTGAGTTGGTGATTGGTGTGTATACCTACGGTTTCCTGAACTCAGTAATACAGACCATCCTGACTTTCCAGTTATCCTTTTGTGATTCCAACGTTATCCATCATTTCTATTGTGCTGACCCACCACTGCTAGCACTGTCTTGTTCAGACACTCACTCTAAGGAGAAACAGCTCTTGATCTTCTCTGCTTTGAATCTCACTAGTTCTCTTCTGACGGTTCTTGTTTCCTATGTTTGCATCCTGGTTTCCATTCTGAAGATTCATTCCTCTGAGGGGAAGTGCAAAGCCTTCTCCACCTGTGCCTCCCACCTGACCGTGGTCATCATCTTCTATGGGACTCTCTTCTTCATGTACCTCCGGCAGCCAAGAGCAGGAAATTCCTGGAAATACAACAAAGTGGTCTCTGTATTTTATAGCCTTGTCATTCCCATGCTAAACCCACTGATCTACAGCCTCAGGAACACAGAAGTGAAGGATACTCTGAAAAAATTCCTAGAGGGGAAAAGGTCATAATGAATGCATTCTGTCAGTTCATAATAGTGGAAGAGAGTAGCATGTGAAGAGAGAGGGCCCATATAACAGGTTCAATTGACCCTTTGACTACAATGGATGTAAGCTCCTGGAGGGCAAGGAAGATTTATTTTTAAATTTGTATCCCTAGCACTTAGTGCTGTGCTTTGCACATAGTTGTTGCTTAAAAATGTTTGTTCAATTATATTTCAAATACATTCAAATGTATTTCTTAGCAATTACTAAGAAATCAGAGAACCAATGGTAGTTATACCTCAGCAACCAAAATAACAGGGCCCCTCACTCTACAACAAGTACTCTACTCAATCATATAGATAATCCCTGTGCTTCAAGAGTCAAAGGTTTGGAGATCCTAAGTGTAAATTATACCTTTTATCTCATCAAAATGATCTCATTAAAATTTTGAAAAAATAAGAATACTTAATATATATAATAATCCCATGTCAATCTAAAGTTCTGCAATAAGCTAGGCAGATAATTGAGTCTAAGCACAAAAAAAACATAAAAGACTGCAAAATAATGAAGTTAATTTCTCAAGTCACATATGAAAATCATGTCAATGCATCTGTAATCTCATTGATACGGGTACTCCTTGTAGGGTGCATGCTGAAACACATTATAGCTTTCTCCTATGTGACTCTTGTCCATGCCATCCCCTAAATCTTCCATAGGGAGTCTACCCTGTGTGTTAGAGGACTGCTTCTTAGATTTCTTTTTTTTTTT
>CM053592.1:160022818-160050755 GCA_028646515.1 Pseudochirops corinnae
TATATATTCTAAAAATGAAATTTTTATGAGAGAAATTTGATACAAAGATGGTTTCCTAGTTTCCTGCTTTTGTTCTAATTTTAGCTGCATTGGTTTTGTTTCTTCAAAATCTTTTTAAATTTAATGTAATCAAAATCATCCATTTTATCTTTTGTAAACATCTCTATCTCATTTGGTCATGAACTTATCCGCTATCCACAGATCTGGCAAGTAATTTATTCCCTACTCCATTAATTTGCTCATGAAATCACCCTTAATGTCTAAATTGTGTATCCATTTTGAGTTTATCTTAATATAAGGTGTGATTATGTTGATCTATGCCTAGTTTCTGCCAGACTACTTTGTAGTTTTACCAACAGGTTTTGTCAAATAGCGAGTTCTTGCCCCAATAGCTGAAATTTTCCCACTTTATTAATGACTGGGTTACTGTATTAAGTTGTTACTGTGTTTTGAGTACCTAGTCTATTCCCCTAATTAATCTTTTTCTTTTTTATCCAGTGCCATTGTTTTTGATAATTACATCTTTTTAGCATAGTTTGATATCTGGTACTACCAGACCTCCTATCTTCCCATTATAAAAATTGATTCCCTGAAAATTTTTTATCCTGTCATCCTCCAGATGAATTTTGTTACTATTTTTAGCAGTTTTATAAAGTGATTATTCAGTGGTTTGATTAGTATGACATGGAATAAATAAATTAATTTAGGTAGATGCCATTATTATTTTACATCTTATTTTACAGATAAGGTAACTGAGGCAAATAGATTATGTGACTTGCTCAGGGTTGCACAGCTAGTGAGTGTCTGAGACTGGATCAGGTCTTCCTGACTCCAGGCCTGGTGCTTTCTGCCCTGTACCCCTTAGTTGTCCCTAGTAATGCTGAGTATGAGCTCTAAATACTTAAACATACCTTACAGTATCAGTTACTTAATAAATCCTTTACCTTATGCAGTATTTTTGTCTTCCTATTGTGAAGATTTAGCTTTCTTTAGTCTATATCTCTCAAAACACTTTCATTTCTACTATCTTGTTTGATTTCTTCAACAACTCCATGGAGTAGTCATAGTATCTATATATAAAATAAAACAAAAAAGGAAATTCATCCTAAAATGGAATGGTTTGCACCAGTGGGCAATTATTTGTCTCTAGAAGTACTTGAGAAAATGCTATATATCATTTGCCAGGGATTTCATAGAGCAGTGGTTCTCAACCTGTAGGTTACGACCCCTTTGGGGGTCAAATGACCTTTTCACAGGGGTCACAGGGGTCACCTAAGACCATCGGAAAACACATATTTCTGATGGTCTTAGGAACCAAGACATCACTCCTCTATCCATCTCCAGGCAGGTCTGCCCACACGCAGATACACCCACATATGAATATTAAAGGGCTGCAGCATTAGGAAGGTTGAGAACCACTGAGAGGGTTTTCTCATGCTTTACTTTAAAAGTCAAGTGATTTAAGAAGAATCTCACAATATATTAGCTACAGATACAGGACTAGAACTCAGGCCTCCTGCCTCTAAGCCCCAACTTCTTTCCTCCATGTTACAAGATCATATGAAAAGTAATTCTACCTCCTTTTAGATCCGTGACCATGTCATACTTAATCCTGCATCCCCTATATCCTCTGGAGCAGGACTGGTCAGATAGTGGATGATCAATAGAGCCTTATTTACAGATTTCTAATGTTTATTTCCTATTGCAGTACTTTTAGCTGATGAAGCACAATTGTCTCGCCCTCTTGTATACCACAAATGGAAGTGTTCTATTTACTGACTAATTAGTCTCCACAAAATCTCAGTCATACATAGTGAGAAGGCCTCTTGTGGTAGGATTTACTCACGCTTTCTTGGCCACCTGTACATACCTTCAAATGGTTCCTTTGCATTATTAGTAGTCTCTCTCTGCTAGTGATTGTCATCTTTTATGTTGTACCTTGAATGCCGTAAGAGGTGAAAACTATGCTTAATGAGTTTGGCCGTTGCACTTAGGTAGTAGAAGTTGATCCTACTTTTGCCCAAGTTAGGTGAAATCAGCTTATAGAAGTCTTACTAGTCTCTTATTATTCTTTTTCCTATGCTTGGATTGCTTATTCTGCTTTTCCACCTCTGCCTGCTGATATATTACCTAAGCCTTAAATGCTACCTTCTCCAGAAAGCCTTCCTATATCCCCCAAACTGCAAGTGATCATGTCTACATTTCTTCTCATGGCCATTTGTACTTCTCCTGTGCACCTAACACACAATCTAATTTTTATTACACCACTTGTCTATTTTTCTTATATCTTCCTACCAGGATTTTAGGATCATAGATTTAAAGCTGGAAAGAGCCTTAAACATCATTTAGTCAAATTCCTTGATTTTACGTGTGAGGAGATACCTCAGAGAAAAGAAATAGCTACCGCCATGCCATATAACCAGTAAAGGTTGTAAGAATCTAATTTGGAACCTAAGAGTCCTGTATCCCAGTTCAAAATTGAAAATATGAGAGCCAGTGTGACTAGAAACAAGGAAGCGTCCAGGAGAAATCTTGATTATTCTAAATACAAGATGAGATCTTTTGGACCATCCCACCCTGGCCCCTTATTGATTACTAAAGTGTCATGCAAGCCACCAAGAGCATGCTGAGCAGAAATGGGAGACAACTGATGGTTTCTGAATGACCTCCATCCCTGGAATATACTCCCTCCTCACTTCTGACTCATAGAATCCTTATCATAACTCCTTCAAATCATGGCTCAAGCAACACCTTCCATATGAAGTCTTTCCTGGTTCTCCTTTTCTTCCCAAAATCACTAGTGTCCTCACTCTCTATCTTGTGTATTTGTGTGTGTGTGTGTGTGTGTGCATGTGTACTATCTTTATACTTATATATACATGTATATACGTATATATGTATATATACGTATATACATGTATATATGTGTATATGTACTTCTTGCCTCCCTATTAGAATATAAGCTCCTTGAGAGCAGAGATTGTTCCATTCTTTGTACTTTCATTCCCAGCCTAGTACATAATCAGTGCTTTATAGACATCTGTTAATTCATTGAGAAAATGGGAAGTTTCCTTACATCCTTGCAAGTTTTTCATAGAAGTCAGAGTTTTATCAATCATCTCTTCCTTTGTGAGATCGAACCCATTAGTGCAGTGGTTCTCAA
Organism: Pseudochirops corinnae; assembly: GCA_028646515.1. NCBI lineage: Eukaryota > Metazoa > Chordata > Mammalia > Diprotodontia > Pseudocheiridae > Pseudochirops > Pseudochirops corinnae. Next base: position 160,025,982 of record CM053592.1, read on the forward strand.
CCTTCCTAATGCTATGGCCCTTTAATACTCATATGTGGGCATATGGGTGGACCCACCTGGAGATGGATAGAGGAGCAGTGTCTTGGCTCCTAAGACCATTGGAAATATGTGTTTTCCGATGGTGTTAGGCGACCCCTGTGAAAGGGTGCTTTGACCCCCAAAGGGGTCGTGACCCACAGGTTGAGAACTACTGCGTTAGTGTAAAGAGAATGTTTTTACTAGTTAATTCTATTCCTTGGTCTTCTATTCTTTGTTCTTTATGCTGTTTTATATTTTAATCAGATACTTTTGCTATTAGATTTGTGTGTCTCTTGTATTGTCTAGAAATAAAAATAAAAAGGTTTATACATATTTCTCAGCTGTGCATGATACCTTTACAAAAAAATGATGTCTTGGAGTAAAAAAAATCCTCACAAACAAATGCAGAAAAGCAGAAATATTATACAAATCTTTTATAGATCACAACACAATAAAATTATAGGACCACTGAAAAGAAATATTTTTTGAGACAATTAGGCTTAAGTGACTTGCCTAGGGTTACGCAGCTGGTACATATCTTAGGTTGAATTTAAAATTAGTTCCTCCTGAATCAAGGGTCAATGCTCTATCCACTGTACCACCTAGTTTAATATTTGAAAAAAAATATTAAACATCATCTGGGTAAATAGCTTAAACCAAAAGAATAGTAGGGTTAGAACATTTCATAGAAGTGATAGCTAGTTTCACTTAAGATAATGACAATAACTGGCCAGCATCAAATATTTTGAAGGGTATAGACAAAGCAGTCTTTAAGGAAAACTTTACATCTCTAAAGATTTATATGTATTTATTTATTTTATTAACATAAAAAGAAGAATGGATAAATGAATCAGGAATGTATTTTTATGAATAGTTGCAGCCATTCTTGAAAGTAATTTGGAATTCTTCCAAAATGCTACAAAACATACCATACCCTTTGATTCATCTATACTATTGCTTGATCTCTATTCAGAAGAGAAAAAAGAAAAAGGAAATGATCCTTTATGTACAAAAAATATTTATAGCTACTCTTTTTTGCAGTGTCAAAAATATGGAACCTAAGGGAATGTTCATCAGTTGAGGAATGGGTAAATAAGTTTTGGCATTTGATGTGATGGAGTTATTGTGTATTAAAGAAATGGAAGACTTATAAGAACTGATGCATAGTGAAATAAGCAGAAACAAAACAACTTAGAACATAACATCCACATTATGAATATAAACAATTTTAAGACTTTTATAAACTTATGAAGAATAAATAAAGAGAACGATTTATAAGATGACAAAGCATTATAAAAGCAAATGGATTTGAAAAGTAAGAACTATGCTTAATGCAATGAACATTATTCCAAAGAACTGATGATGAAATATGCTATCCATTTACACAGAAGTGATGGATTTAGGACACAGGATTATATATAAATACATATGTATGTATGTGTATGTTCTCTAAAGTCATGTTAGATTTTTTTTTAGCTGTCATTTCACAATATTGATTCACACATGATTTGCATTTCATTTAAATCTCCAGATACTTTTTTCACAAGCATTGTAGTGGTGCCATGCCCATCCTATCCTGTTCTTGTGCAATTAATTTTTTAATCACAATCAGGACTTTATATTTATCTTTATTAAATTTTTTCTTACAAGTTCTGGTTGAGTCTTCCAGTCTTTTTAAATTGTGATCTTATCCTCCAACATAATATCTAAATATCCTCTGTTATAAATTATCACCCCCAGCTTTATGTCATGTGCAAATTTGATAGCATCTCTCCTTTTGTCTATGTCATGAATAAAAATGTTGCCCAATATAGGGCCAAAGGCAGATTTAAGGGCCATTACACTGGAGAATTCCTTTCAGAGATATGTTGATGCATTCATTTCAATTAAATAATATTTTGGATCTGGTCTTCAATGAGTTTGGAGTCATCTATTACATGCTCACAACTGTCCATAAAATCTACAAGGATTATATGGTAGATTTTGTGAAACATTTTGCTGAAATAGTATATTATCTCTGGCATTCTCCTGATTGACTATTCATTCAATAAGCTTGCATTAAAAAATATGCTAGGCACAGTGCTAGGTGATGGGGTTTCAGTGCCAAAAATGAAAAAGTTGCTGGATTTGATGAGTTTACATTCTCCTGGAGGAAATAACATGTATACATATAAGTATATATAAAATATGTGTAAAGTAAGTAAAAAGTAATTTGGGACAGGGCATTATGAGCTGAGGGAGTATACAGTAAAAACTCTGGGAAAGAAGTGCTACTTAAGCTAAGCTAGGCTACACCGCTTTGAATTTCTCCAACACGACTTTCCAATATACTTATCCCTTTCCTCTTTCTCCCTACTCTCAGCTTTTCCTTTTTGTGGTGTCTTCTGCCTCTACATTTTAAGCTTCCTGAATGTAGGGACAATCTTTCTCTTTCATATTTGTATCTCCAGTGCTTATAACTATGCCTGGAACATAGGAGGGGCTTAACAAGTTTTTTGTTGACAGACTGATTGAAACCTAGCAACTATTTAGATAGGTGAAATGAGGGAAAGGGAAGACTCAAAGATTACACAAAGATTGTCAACTTAAGTGACTGTTAATGGTCCCTTAAAAGAAATAATGAAGCTTAAAGGAAGAGTTAGGCTTTAGGGGGAAATTACATTTTGGATAGCTGATTTTGAGATGCTCGTGGAATATCTAGGTGATGATATCTAGCAAGCAATTGGAAATGTCAGCCAAGTTAAGCAGATATTGAGACTACATACATATATTTGGGAGTCATCAGGATAGAGGGGAAAGATGATAATTGGACCCACGGGAGCTGATGAGATCATCAAGAAAATAAACATTGATAGGGAAAAGGGCCCAGGATAGAACTTCGGGGAATACCTCTGCTTAATGAATGATAAGATGTCACAGAAACAAAAGGGAAAAGAGATGGACAGACAGTGACAGAGATAGAGAGACAAAAACAGAGAAATAGAAAGAGATAGGGGAAAGAAGAAGGGGGAGGGAGGGAAGGAGAAGGAAGGGAGAGAGTATATAGGACAATGATAGAGTAGTTCAAAGTATGAGAAAATTTACAGGGAGACCTGATACAATGAGGATTAAGGAAAGCTCTCCTCAGTTCAGAGATATTGATCAACTTGGACTTAATATATCCAAGACCGATCTCATCTTTCTCCCCAAATTCACCTCTTTCCTAACTATTCTATTCTTGTGGAGGCTACTACCACCCTTTCAATTACCTGTTTTAGTAATCTAGGAGTTATCCTCAACTCTTCCTTGTCCTTTACTATGATTAATATATTACCAAATCTTTCTGATTCTGCCTTCAAAAAGTTTCTGATATCCGTCCTTTTCTTTCCACAAACAAGGCCATTTCCCTAGTTCGGGACCTCAAATGACCTTTCTTAAATTATTGCAATAGCTTCCTCCTTGCTTTCTCTGCTTTTGGTCTTTCCTCTGCAATCAGTACTTTCCATAGAGATACTCGGAAAGTGACATTCCTCAAGTACAGGCAGATCTTCCCATGTCCCTCACTGCCTCAAGGAGACCAAAGATGAAGTCCTGGTAGACTTAATCCCTTCATCTAGAACTCAAGCCCTGGGCCCACACTATTTTGGCTGGTGAATGCCTCAGGAATCACATGGCCTGGCTGACTCCGGTCAAGTTTTACTTAACATACTTTACATTTCTGCCATCTTCTTGCCAGCTACTGTATGAATACCCTCTTCTCCTCTCCACTTTTCAGTTCTAAAACCATAATCCCATCAATCCTACTATTGGTCCTGGTAAAGGTTTGTTAAGTTACACCCTTATGGCAATACTCACCGTCCTTGTAATCATCCAAACCAAAACACATTTCCCCACTTATGATTCCTCTATGGTATTGTCTCCCTTTTTATAAAATATGATCCTTGAGGACAGGGATTATCTTCCTATTCTATTTGCATCCTTAGTACTTAGCATTGTACCTGATATATGTTAATGAACGTATTTCTTAATAAGTACTTTTACAATATTTAATAAGTGCTTTTACAATATTTAATAAATGCTTTTATAATATTTAATAAGTGCTTTTACAATATTTAATAAGGGCTTTATCATTCATTCAAGAAGCTCCAGGGGCCCCCTTTCACCTCCAGAATCAAATAATAGTAATAGTTAGCATTTATATAGTGTCTTGAGACTTACAAAGGACATTAGAGGTGTTATCTCATTCGATCTTCACAACAGCCCTGTGCTATTAATAGGAGTTGTTATTATCCCCACTTTACAAATGAGGAAAATGAGGCTGGGGAAGGTTAAGTGACTTGTTCAGCATCGCACAGAGAATAAGTGTTTGGGGGCAGGATTTGAACTCAAGTCCCATTGCACCATTGCAATGGGCATTTAAAGCACTTCACGATCTAGCTCTAGTTTCCCTTTTAAGACTTATACATGTTTGGTTTTGTTTCTTCTTTCCCATTGTTCATTCCATTGGTTACAACCCTTCTATATAATCAGACTAATGGCCAATGTGAAAGTATTTGCAGATCTTATACTTGATTGCACGCCGCCATGGGTGGGAGGAGAGGGGAGAGGGAGGGGAGAAAATTTGAGACTCAAGGGATTGTGGAACTGAATCTTGTAAACTGAAAGTAAATAAACAAATCAATTTTTAAAACTATAAAAAAAGAAAATTTAAAAAAGACTTATATATGTTATTCTGCTTCATTCACTCTGTAATCCAGACAAACTAAACTACTTTTATTATTTTAAAAAAAATGACATTAAATTTCCCATCTCTGAGCCTATGTACTGGCAGGCTCTATGCCTGAAATGCCCTCTCTCCTTGTTTCTACTTCTTAGAATCCCTAGTCTCCTTTAAAATTCAGCTTTAAAAAAAAGCCTATCCTAATTCTCTCAGTTTTTACATCTCCTTATACATGCACTCAGTTCTCCCCAAACAGAGCAAAGTCAGAAAAGTTAATTCCTCATCATGTATTCCCTCCTCATTTCTGCCTCTTAAAATCCTTGGCTACTTTCAGGATTCAACAGAGGTGCCAACTTCTGCAGGAGGCAATTTCTTTATTTTTTAATTTTTTTCCCTCTATATTCATGGAGTTTATTGTCTAGTTGGGATTACAGCATACACACAAATAGCTACATGGCAAAATACAGGTTACACTGTAAGCTAGCTGAACCTTCTTGAATCTTTATAACAACATGCACATATGTATATATGACTTTATGACTACATATGTATCATAGCATCCATATGCAGACATAGACATATATGGACAGATATATATAAAAGTATGCATATATGCTTTTTCTATTATATATATACACTCATCAGTGATTGCCATATAGTAAGCACTTATTAAATGCTTGCTGGTTGACATTACTGTTCATTACAACCACGGCAGTTGCTACAGGTCTTCTATAACATGCTGATTCACCCTATTTCACTTCAATCAAATTAGAGAGGAAGGAATCTAAAACTTCAATCTAGTCTGATTCCATCATTTTATGTGGAGATGAAGCCATTAAGCTCCAGGCATGGTGATCCCTCAGCTTTTGCAGCAGAACTAATACTGGAACCCAACTCTCATGCCTCCAGTTTGGTTTTCTTTATTTTTTTAAATCATCTTTTTTTTAAATTTTATGTATTTATTTATTTTTAGGTTTCAAAATTCATGTCCATAAGATTTTGAGTTACAAGTTTTCTCCTCGTCTCTCCCCTACCCCCACCCCAATATACCAATCACACTGAATACTCCTTCCCCCAATCTGTTCTCTCTTATATCCTCCCCAATTGTTTTTAACATTTGTTTTTAAAACTTAGATTTCCTTATTCTTTCCCTTCTTCCCTCCTCACCTACCCCCACTGGGAAGATAAACAATTAAATATAGGTTGTACATGTATAGTTACACAAAACGCTTCCATAGTATTTATATTGTGAAAGACTAACTATATTTCCCTCCATCCTATTCTGCCCCCCATTTATTCTATTTTCTCCTTTGACCCTGTTCCTTTTTAAAAGTGTTTGCTTCTAACTATCCTCTCCCCAATCTGCACTCCCTTCCGTACTCCCTCCTCTTATCATTTTCCCCCCTACATTCCTGTAGCACAAAATACCCAGTTGAGTTTGTATGTTATTCCCTCATTAAGCTAAATCCAATGAGAATAAAGTTGACTTATTCCCTTTCACCTTTCTGCTCTTCCCCTCCATTGTAACAGTTCTCTCTTGCCTCTTTTATGGGAGATAATTTACCCTTTTCTATCTCTCCCTTTCCCCTCTCCCCATATATTCCTCTCTCACCTTTTAATTTTATTGTTTATATATCATCTCTTCATATTCCACTCATCCTGTGCCTTCTGTCTATGTCTGCATGTACACATAAATACACATACACACATACACATATACTCTCTTATACATACATACACATACACATATACATACACATACATTCCCTTCAACTCTTCTCATACTGAGAAAAGTCTCATGAGTTATGATTATTGTTTTTCCACGTAGGAATGTAAATAATTCATCTTTAATAAGTTCTTTATGATTTCTTTTTCCTGTTTACCTTCTCATAATTCTCTTGTTTCTTGTATTTGAAAATCTGTTCAGTTCTGTTCTTTTCATCAAGAATGCTTGAAAGTCCTCTATTTCATTGAATATCCATATTTTCCTCTGAAGTATTATACTCAATTTTTCTGGGTAGGTAATTCATGGTTTTAATCCTAGCTCCTTTGACCTGCAGAATATCGTATTCTAAGCCCTTCAATCCTTTAATGCAGAAGCTGCTAGATCTTGTGTTATCCTGATTGTGTTTCCACAGTATTCAAATTGTTTCTTCTTGTCAGCTTGTAATATTTTCTCCTTGATTTGGGAACTCCAAAACTTGGCTATAACATTCCTAGGAGTTTTCTTTTTGGCATCTTTCTCAGGAGGTGATTGGTGAATTCTTTCCATTTCTATTTTGCCATCAGATTCTAGAATATCAGTGTAGTTTTCTGTGAGAATTTCTTGAAAGATGATGTCTAGGCTCTTTTTTTGATCATGGCTTTCAGGTAGTCCAATAATTTTAAAATTATCTCTCCTGAATCTATTTTCCAGATCAGTGGTTTTTTAGATGAGATATTTCACGTTGCCTTTTATTTTTTCATTTGTTTGGATCTGTTTTATAGTATCTTGATTTCTCATAAAGACATTAGCTTCCATTTGCTCCAATCTAATTTTGAAGGAATTATTCTCTTCAGTAAGTTTTTGAAATTTCTTTTCCATCTAGGAAACTCAGCTTTTTAAGGTATTCTCCTCATTGGCTTTTTGGGCCTCTTTTGCCATTTGAGTCAGTCTATTTTTTAAGGTGTTATTTTCTTCAGTCAGACTGTTGACTTGTTTTTCATGATTTTCTTGCATCATTCTCACTTGTCTTTCCCATTTTTCCTCTACTTCTCTTACTAGATTTTCAAAATCCTTCTTGAGCTCCTCCATGACTTGTGACTAGTTCATATTTTTCTTGGAAGTTTTTGATTCTGGAGTTCTGACTTTGTTGTCTTCTTCTGGTTCTATGCTTTGATCCTCTTTGTCCCCCATAAAGGATTCTGTAATCTGATCGTGCTTCCTCTGTTTGCTCATCTTGCCAGCCAATGGCAAGACTTTTGAGCTCTTTGCTATGGTAGAACTCTGCTTCCAGAGGGGAGAGTGCTGTTTCCCAAATTTCTGGTGTCTTGCACAGCTATTGTCAGAGTTTTTTCTAAGCACCTGCCTCAGAACTGTAAGAAGGACTTTCTCTCCACAGCCTCTATAAGCTCTGCCACACCAACGCTCCTCACTCCAAGACCACCCAGATCCAAGCCAGGCAAAGTAGGAGAATCCTACCTCAGTTCCAGCAGAGAGATTCCTGCAAATGTCCTCCAGACAGTCACTTGATCCCCCTACAGCCTGTAGGCCAGGAACTGGAAGCAGCAGCAGTGGCAGCAGTTGCAGCCACCACCACCTCTGCTGCCCTGGGGACAGGTGCTAGACCATGCTCTTCTCTTACCCTGGATCAACAGGCTTCCCTACTGACCTTTTGCTTTCTCTTTGGCATTTATGGGTTGAGAAGTCTGGAAACCACCACAGTTGCCGGTGATTCACTCTCCTGCAGTCTTCTCTGGCCAGTCTGTGCCACTGGTCAGGGCTGTCCTGCATCTGGGCCAGTGTGACTCACACAGGACTGCACTTGGCTCCCAGCGTGGTGTGATAGACCCTTCCTGTCAGTCTGTCAGGCTGCCTTCAGCAAAAGACTTGTTTCTCTCTGTCAGTTTGTGGGATCTGTAGCTCTAAAATTTGTTTAGAGTCATATTTTACAGATATTGGAGGCAGTTGGAGCAGGAGTTCAAGCAAGTTCCTGTTTTTACTCCACCATCTTGGCTCCGCTCCCCTCCCCCCAGAGAGCATTTTCTATTTTTCATAGCTGTTGGTGTTCTCTCTCTTAACAAATTATTTTGGATTTAGATATCTAATTGTTGTACTCCACACTCACATCTTACACTAGAATGTAAACCCCCTGAGTGTAGGTGCTGTTTTTCATTTTACCTTTATATTCCCAGCACTCAGAATAATATCCTGCACATAGTAGGAATTAAAAAAAAAGAATTGCCAAATTCAATGGAGTAATTGAAGTAAACTCCCAATCATGAAAAGACTAAAGTGATGTGGTTTCAAGTACTGACTTCGATGAGAACATTTTTGTATTTGAACACCTAACCCCAGCAGAATGCTTACCGTAATCAAACACTTAATAGAAATCTCTTGATTCATTGATTGATTCTTATGTAGAATTTGACCCCTTTACTCTCTCCCTCTGCTTGGATGCTTTCTCTTCCTCAGACTTTTGGCATCACATTTTTGGTTTCCCTTTCCTGTCTGACTGCTTTACTGTTTCACTTTTAATACCTCCTTGGTGAATAATTAAATAATAAATCAATATCTCTCTCTCTCTCTCTCTCTCTCTCTCTCTCTGTTTCTCCCAATATATATATATATATATATGTGTGTGTGTGTGTGTGTGTGTGTGTGTATGTGTGTGTGTGTATACACACATATAGACACACATACATGTATACATATATAAACACACTAATAGATATGGGGGTGTTGTATGTGTGTGTGTGTATCCATATATATCCAAATTGACCTTGGGGAGTTAATTGGCATAGTGGATAGAGCACTGGTTCTGCAGTCAGGAAGACTCATCTTCCTGAGTTCCAATCTAACCTCAGGCACTTATTACCTGTGTAACCCTGGGCAAGTCACTTTGACCTTGTTTGCCTCGGTTTTCTCATCTGTAAGGTGAACTGGAGAAGGAAATGGCAAACCACTTCAGTATCTTTGCCAAAACAAACAAACAAAATGGGTCATGAAGAATAAGACACAACTGAAAAATGACTAAATAAAAACAAATCAAAGTTGACTTCTCTTTAAAAAAAATTATTTATTTACTTTTAGTTTACAACATTCAGTTCCACAATCCCTTGAGTTTCAAATTTTCTCCTCCTCCCCATCCCATGGCGGCATGCAATCAAATATAGGACCTACAAATACCTTCACATTAAACATGAATCAGGTTGTAAAGATGAGTTATAAACAATGAAGTGAACAATGAGAAAAAAGAAACAGAACAAAACAAAAAAAGAGAGAGAGCAGGTAGTTTACTTCAATATGCATTCAGACTCTGTAGTTCTTTCTTTGGATGTGGATATCCCTTTTCCATCCTAAGTCTTTTGGAGTTGTCTTATAACCTTGCATTGCTGAAAGGAGCCCAGTCTATCAAGGTTAGTTGTCACAGATATAATGTGTTTGTAATTGTGTACAAAGTTTCCTGGTTCTGCTCTCCTTACCCAGCATCAGTTTATATTAAGTCTCTCCAGGTTATTATGAAGTCCTAATTTCTTATGGCACAATAGTATTCCATTATATTCATATACCACAACTTGTTCAGCCATTCCCCAATTGATAGGCATCCCCTTGATTTCCAATTCTTTGTCACACAAAAAGAGCTGCCATAAATATTTTTGTACATATGGTTGACCTGTCTTTTGAACTCAAAACAATCTGCATGACATTTACACTTGAGTGTCTACTTGAGACCTCAAAACAAACTTAAATAAAACCAAGCCCATCCATTTGGCACCAAAGTCATTTATTTCCACTCCTTCAGCAACCCCCTCCACTCTATTTCCCCCACTGCTGCCTTATGCCTACTGCCATCATCCTAGTCAAGGTCTTCATTACCTCTGTTGGGTCTATTGTCGTAGCCTACTACAAGGACTTCCTCCCTTCATTCTCTCTTGCTGCTAATGCATCGTTCATCCCTCTGCCAGAAGAATTTTCATTATGGTTACCTATAAGCCATGTCACTCTGCTGCTCTAAATTTACAAGATGCCTGGAGAAGAAGATTCATGTTGGTTGAGAATATCAGTGTTTTAAAAATATTTGTCATGGAGTGGATGGCAAAGTGAACTGGCAGGTTCCAGTGAAATTTATTAATTAATACATATAGTGGAATTGGATAATTCAGGCTAGAATGAACCCTCAAGATTTGTCCTAATATTCTAGATAATTTCTGCAGTCTCCGCTTTGCCTTTGTCAGTGCAGTCACAATAAGGAGATATAGATCTCTCAGTTGAGTGGCAAAGGGCGGGGGAGGGCTTTATTTTTCTTATGCTGAAATAAACAGAATAAATTAATCCCTTTGGAAATTGCAGAGACTTAAATATGATATTTGGGGCTGAAATTAACTCAACAAAGTACACCATATACATGCCATTTTTAATGACCTAATGGGTATTTCCAAGAAAGTTCGCTGAGGAACTTCTGGGAATCAGTCCCCAAATACCTGAAAATCCAGCATAAATAGGATATCATTAGCTGTATTTCCTTGAATGACTTCTCATTCCAAAAGGTAGGTTTTGTGGAGTGATATTCTTTTTCCCCCCGGCCATGGTTAGACCCTTCCAATTCTCAATTACATGTGCTAATAGAAGGGAAGAGGGACATAGAAAGTCTTTAAAATAATCATTTTATATGAACACACAGGATTCTACCTTCCTGTCTGGTGGCTTTATAAAGGCTGTTCCCCTTGCTTGGAAGCAATTCTTCCTCACACATTCCTTCCTATCTCTGCCTCTAAGAATCCTTAGCTACCATAGAGACACAGCTAGGTGCAACCCCCTACAGAAGACATTTCCCATTTTCCATAAGTCTAAGTGTTCTTTCTCTTAACAAGTTATTTTACATTTAAATATCTGTGTAAATGCTGAACTGCCTCCCTCCCTCAGAATGTAAGCTTTTTGAAGACAGTTGCTTTTTCCCCCTTTTACTCTACTTTATCAGCACCTATCCTAGCAAGAATTTTAAAAAAAATTAATTGAATTGAACAATTCAAGCAGACTTTCAGAACATAGTTTCAAGCCCTAACTTGGCTGTATGACCTTGTGAGAGCCTCTAGCCCTCTCTGAGTTTCTATTTCCTCATCTGTAATGTAGGGAACATAATGTTTGCCTTATCTATCTCACAGGGCTTTTGTGAGGTTGAAAGGACAAAGTGTATATGAAATACTTGACCACCATAAAACTAAGTTCATATAAATTATGGGTACAATTATTGCTAACTAATTAACTTTAACTAATTGTTAAGTTGGTAAAGATTTCTATTTGATTTAAGAAGATAGTGAATTTACTTCGTAGGACTTTTGAAAACTCATTTTCTCTTTGTGATATATTGGTCTTAGCTTGTCATTTCTGAGAATGTGGTGTAGGGAAAAGATCGTTGGGTTTAGAATCTAAGCACCTGGTTCCAATCCCAAGCTCTACCATTCTGCTACCATACACAAATCACTTCCTTTTTCTGAGTCTTGTTCTTATTTGTTACACAAGGTGTCTGAGCTAGATGACCTCAGAGGTCCCTTGCAGCTCTAAATCAATGGACAGACAATTAGCCAGAAAAGGAAAAAAGGTGTAAGGTGTGTGGAATGGCAGAAGCAGCCATCGTACTAGATTGTACTAGACTGTACTAGACACAACTCACATGCATATAAATCAAAGACTGTTAGGTTTAAAATCCATTCATTAAAACAGGTGCTCTAGTGCTGAGATTCTTTGTCCTTTTTGTGGCACGGACTTCTTTTGTATCCTGATGAAATACAAGGATCCCTTCTCAGCATCATGACTTGTTGCTTATATTCATCATAATTGAAAGAAATGTTAAATTTCAGTTAGAGGTTAGTGAAAATAAATATACAATTTTTCCATCCAAGTTTATGAACACCCTGAAATTTCTCCATGGGCTTCTTAGGGTTTGGTAGACTTCACAATAATCATGTGATTCCACGGTCCGTATCACCAAAAAAAGTGTAGGCCTAACTATGTTATTCAAACTGGTCAAAATGCAATGTTCCTCTCCTTTTACTTAAGACAAGTTGTACTTCCTTTTGGAGAATAAAGCCTGCCTCTCCCTTTCTGAAAGCTAGGAGGAGAGGGAAAAAAGATAAAGGTAATATAAAAGTGCATTAGGAGTAATAATCCTGTAGAAAGAAGTATAACCTAATGACATCTTTTCATGTTTATATTTTGGGTTGAGAGAACACAACCAAACACCTTGAAAGGTAGGAGAATGGTAAACCTACAGTTAGTTCCTTCCTTTGACTGATCCTTGGAGTCCAGTAATTTCCTTCTCCTAATCCTAATCCCAACTTGAACCCCCAATGGGATCTATATTAACATACCAGACTTTTGAAAGTTAAATTCAGTCAAATAAGTGTTTTTATCAGGGTCAAGCTGAAGGTACAGTGGAAAGGACAACATGGTCTTGGTTATGCTAAAGAACCAGTTTGACAAGTCACATTTGGGAGCCATGCGGAAATAGGCAGAGTGAAAAAGATGGCCTTTCCTATTGATCTAGTTTGGTGTGGTATGTGCAAAAGTGAATCAGTTTCTCTAGATGTATTACTGCAGTACATAGTCTTCTACTTGTCAGAAAAATAGTAGGCACAGACTTAAACAGCACTTTAAAGTTTCAAAATGTCTTATATAGGTTATCTCACTCAAACCTCACAACGCCAAAGTCCTTTCCCAATTTTATAGATGAGGAAAGTCTATCTCAGAGTTTATCTATCCACTTTGTCATGTTGTCTGTACAAGTTAAGCAAAAGGACCAGATTCCTATTCATTGTATCCCCAACATTACTTACCATAGGGTTCTGTGCATAATATATATGCAAAAAAAATCTGTTAAGTAAATATATTATCAAAATAAATTTACTATTGAAATTTAGAGGAATCACAATTCTTTGCTCACTGTTACTTTCATTTTAAGTTGTTATTTAATTTGGAGATATGGAGCACTATCAAATTTGCTGACCCTCCAACTGCTCTTGGTCAATTTAATTAGTCTATGAAATCAGCACCTCTGCTTACTAAAGGACAGTTTAGATCACCCAAATCACACAATCAACAGTACCCAAGGATACTGCAATTTGCCATAGATTTTCTAAATGTTCTCTAGAAAAGAATTGCTTAAAATAATGAAGGATATTTTTGAGTGTGAGTGTGTGTGTGTATATATGTTTAAATTCCTAGAAGGCCCATTTCAGGATATTCTTTGATTGGGGCCAGTGCTACTAAGAAAGGAAATGTCACAGTATTAAATTGCTCCAACTATTATTGAGTTTCAATCTTCACTTTTGTCATAGCAGGAATCAAACATGGAGTTTAAACCATTGGGAAACTACACTGCAGTGACCAACTTCCTTATTCTTGGATTAACAGATGATCATATTCTTTGTATCATTCTCTTTGTGCTATTTATGGGGATATATTTATTCACTGTAATGGGAAATTTCTGTACAATTATTCTAATTAGGTTGAGTCCACAGCTTCATACTCCCATGTACCTCTTTCTCAGTCATTTGGCTTTTGTTGATGTTGGGTATTCCACATCCGTTACACCTAACTTGCTAGTGAATTTCATGGTGGAGAAAAACATCATCACTTATCCTGGTTGTGTTACCCAGTTATGTTCCCTGGTGACCTTTGGGGCCACAGAGTCCTTCTTACTTACATTCATGGCTTATGACCGCTACATGGCCATTTGTAATCCATTGCTTTACTCTGTGAAAATGTCTGACCAAGTCTGTTCTCTATTAATAGTGACTGCCTACATAGGTGGTTGTTTGAATGGGGTAACTTATACAGGTTGTGTATTGAATTTATTCTTCTGTGGCCCTAATGTAATCAATCACTTTTTCTGTGACTTCTCTCCTTTGGTTAAGCTTTCCTGTTATCATGTCTTAGCAGCAGAAATACTTCCTGCTATCTACTCAGCAATAATAATAGCTATAGCTCTTCTAACCATTGCCATCTCCTATCTGTACATCTTCTTCACCATTCTCAATATGAACTCAACAGAAGGAAGACACAAAGCCTTTTCCACCTGTACTTCCCATCTAACTGCAGTTACTCTTTTCTATGGGACCATTATTTTCATTTATGTGATGCCTACATCCAGTTATTCCACGGATCAGAACAAAGTGGTGTCCATCTTCTATATTGTGGTGATCCCAATGTTGAACCCTATGATTTACAGTCTGAGGAATAAGGAGATTAAAGATGCCTTAAGAAGACTGGTTAGTAGGAAAAGACATTCTTAATTATTGGAAATTCAATAATGCTAATTAAGCAACATTCTTATAAAACACATGAGAAAATGTCACCATTTGAGTAACACCACATAACAGACAGAGTACTAGACTGGTCATCAGAAGAAATTTGGGTTTAGTCTCAGCAGTCTTACTGCCTAGTTGTTTGATCATGGGAACAAATGTGTTAGTCTCTCTGTATTTCAGTTTCATCTCTAAAATGAAGGATTTGGTCTAAGTCAGGTTAGGGAAACTTTTCCTGTTGGAAAGCCACATTCAAGAAACTTCAATTAGATGTACTTTAAAATGTACATTATTTCGTAAAACTCTAACTGCTATGTACTTAATAATTTCAAAAAATGAAAATTATTTGTTAATTTTGAAGTTAACTGTCCTTTTAATGACTTGCTGTGTCTGCTTTTTATTGGAAAGCATTTGAATATTTGGTTGCAGCATGGAGTTCTGCAGTTTCAGTTGATCCTCTAGAACGGTATCAATTATTTATGTCCTTGAGGGAGTCTTGATTTGGGCTGGGTAGGAGAATGTATATTTGCAGCAGTAAGTGGGTGAAAAGCAAGAAAGTATTTTTGGGGCATGTTGCTGAAGGCGTGGGTATTCTACAGTGTTTTTCCATATTTCAATTGGAGCTTTCTTGGCAACAAACAATGACTTTGAAATGTCATCTACTGAGAGCTCAATCAATCCCATCTGTAGTTCTGCAGGTGTCTTGGTGATATTAACTAGGGTAAGGGTGAAATGCTCATTTGAGCATGATGTCATGATTCTCAAAGTCAGTGAACTTTTCACTGTATTCTCTAATTACGAGGTCATCCTGCTCATCAGTGACCTTTGCTTAACTTGGGGAAATGTTCATCCAAAATCTCTTTTTGAAGAAAAACTATTTTGAAAAACGATAGAACTTTTTTGAAATGCTTAGACTTTTTTTTTGCCATGTATCATATATAGACTGTTTTACCTTGCAAAGAAACATCCAAGTCATTTTTATTTGACATATCATGTGGAAATGCAGTATTCCTATAGAAATCTTCTTTCAATAATTCACATTGCTGATTTGTTCTGCAAAACTTGGATTCAGTCAAAACACTGCACTTAAATACCTAGAAGGCCATATGTGACCTGAAGGCCAAATGTTCCCCACCTCTGGTCTAAGTGATCTCTAAGGTTTGTGGCATAATTAAAAGAGTCCTGCATTTGGAATTAAAGCTTTCTCTGCCATTCTCTGCTTATGTTACCAAGGGGTAACAATCGTAACAATTAACATTTGTATATCTCCTTCCATGTACCAGATACTCTGCTAAGTGATTTATGAATATTTGAACCTCACAACAACCCCTGGATGTTCGTGCTATTGTTATCCACATTTTACAGATAAGGAAACTGAGTCAGGTTAAGTGACTTGCCCAGGATCACAAAGCTATTAAGTATCTTGGGCTAGATTTGAACTCACTTCTTCCTGACTCCAGACTTAGTGATCTATCTGCTTTGCTTCTTTACTCATTTGTAAAATAAGGACATTTGATTAGATGATACTGGATATTCCTTTCAATTCTAGATCTGTGACCCTGTTCTAACATTAGATAGATAGATAGATAGATAGATAGATAGATAGATAGATAGATAGATATGTTGATTTATGTCTTACATTAATAAAGTGTTGGCAATATTTTCAAAGCACTTTCACATCTGTTTCCTTTGATCCTCACAACTTTTTCTGACCACGTCACCCCCATTTTCAAAATTCTCCAGGGGCTTTCTACTATTTCTATAATCCAACATAAAAGCTTTTGGAATTTAAAGTTCTTCACAACATGACCTCTTCATGTCTTTTCAGTCTTCTTACAGGCTTCTCTCTTCCACAGATTCCATGAACCAGGTATATACTAGTATACCTATTGCTCCTCACCCATGACACACCATCTCCCTACTCCCAGTCTTAGTACTGGCTGTTCCCCAAGCTTGGATATGTTTTCCCTCCTCACTTCCAACTCTTCAAATCATTTATTTCCTTTAAGACTCAAATAATGTGCTACCTTTCACTGGAGCCCTTTCTTGGAACCTGCAGATGCTAGTGCCATCGCCTCAGGTAACATACCATTTACTCTGGAGTTATATGTTTTGATTTCTATGCATTATCTACACCATTATAATGTAACATCTTCAAGGACAGGGACAGTGCTTGCATTTTCTCTGTATGCCCTCTGATTAGTGCAGTTTCTGGCACTTAATAAATGCTTGTTGTTTGTTACTTGGTTGATATGGAGGTAGAAGGGATCTTAGAGATCATCTAATCTCATTCCCTCATAATACAAATGATAATGATAAAAACTAACATAAAATGCTTCAGAGTTTGCAAAATGCTTTGCATATTATTTTATCCTCACAGTGAGAATATCTAATAGGCATTACTATCATCATTTTACAGAAGAGGGAACTGAGGTAGACATAAGTCACATGCAGTATCACACAGTTAGCAACTAAGACAGGACCCTAACTCACATATTTCTGATGCCAAGTCTAGCACACCATTCCCTATGCATGCTCAGCACCTTTATTTGATGCATGAAAAAACTGAGTTTCAGAGTAAGGAAGTAACTAACTTAAGGTCACCCAGTTTGGCAGACATCCCAGACTAGAGCACAAGCTTCCTAATTTCTGATTTGATGCTTTTTGGACTATAGAATACTGTTTCTTGAATGTGGTCTGAGGCCTCTATTATTCTGAAGTCCTATAAACAAGTGTTTTCAAACTTCAGGCCCCCAGTCTTATATTAATTGGTGTTAAATATTTACAGGTATATGAAATTTTTATTTCTAATCCCACCTGAACCAGCTCCTCGCCGACTCTCTTGACACTGGTACACTCCATCTCTTCCTCTCCCTGCCCAAATTTACTCTATGTTTTGTCTTCCCCATTAGAAAGTAAGATTCTTCAGGGCCTCATAGTAAGTACTCAATTATCTCCCTTGCTCCACCCATCCTTCTGTCTCCTTTCTCCTTTCCCCTCTTCTCTCTCTTCCCTCATCTCTCTCCTTCCTCTCCCTTTTCTTCCTCCTCCTCCTCCTCTTCCTCATCCTCCTACTTTTCCTCTTCCTCCTCCTTCTCCTCTGCCTCTTCTTCCTCCTTCTTCTTTTAGAATTCTTTAAAATACTTTAAGATTAAAGAATATTGTATAAGTTCTTTCTAGCAATTGGTCTTTATACCAGGACAAATTTAAGCTTGAAAAGAAGAAAAAAAGGGGCGACTAGGTGGCACGGTGAATAGAGCACCAGCCCTAGAGTCAGGAGGACCTGAGTTTAGATCCAGCCTCAGACACTTAACACTTACTAACCATGTGACCTTGGGCAAGTCACTTAACCCCAATTTCCCTGCCTTCCCCCTTCCAAAAAAGCAAAATAAAGAAGAAGAAGAAGAAAAAGAAGAAGAAGAAGAAGAAGAAGAAGAAGAAGAAGAAGAAGAAGAAGAAGGAGAAGAAGAAGAAAGTGAAGATGTTATGTGAAATCTCTTCTCTGTGTTGAAGTCCTGGTAAACTTTCATGGCTCATTGCAACTCCACGAAAAGAAAAAGAATAGTATCTAGCTCTGAGCTGCGGTTAGGGAAACTTGCAACTTGGGGCAAATGCTTTTCTAATTGTAACTGATACTCTTTTGAGATTTGAATTCAAGTATAGTTATCTGGTGTCGTATGTAGGTATATGTAGGTATCCTTAATATATAGGTATCATTATATCAATTATATATTTATATCAATGATATAGGTATCATTAAATCAGTAATCTACAAATTCAGAGAAATGCCACAAGCTACTCAGAGGGAATGTGATCCTGAACTGTTAAAGGTGGAGGTTAGTACCCAGAAGAAAACTTAGAGGAGAGCCTTAGAATAACCTAAGATAGTATCCTCTTGGCTCAACTTCCCCATTGTATGATTTCCTTTGAATTAGGAATGTTTTCCACTTGGTTACTCTGCAATCTGACTAAGAGGTGTAATTGTTACTGTTTGGTTGTCAACTGAGACTCTTATGTGGAGACCAAAAGACCAAAGGATGCTTTATCCTGCCTTATATGTGTTGAGTCATCAAGGACCAGTTTGATGCAATTATAGTTATATCACTATTTTTTCCCTTTTATAACAAGCTCATGTAATCAGAGCAAATGCTCAATGAAAGATATCAGCCCAAAGCAGCTTTCAATCTAAATGGGTAGTCATTCCATATCCCAATAAAACTAGCTAAATGAATATCTGACCTAGTCTATTACTTTCTCTCTCTCTCTCTCTTTCTCTCTCTCTCTCTCTCTCTCTCTCTCACACACACACACACACGTACACACACACACACACACACATACACACACACACATGCACATACAAACACACATACATATACATATAAGTGTGTGGGTATCCTAATAATATGTAGAAATAATGTCATACTGTGTGTTTGACATTCTTCTCTTCAAAATCAGCAACACAATCCAACAAGAACATGAAATCAGACTGAATGAAATTTTAAAATATTGAACTAACCCTATACAGAGCCTCTATGGCAAGAGTACCACTTCATGCAAGAGGTGACCAACTGAAGAAGAAGTCATCAAAGAGCACCAGTCCTTGAGTTCAGGTATTTACTGGTTAATTGTCCCAAGAAAGATCTACTCAGACATCTCAGACAGGATGTACTTGATCTGAACTGGATTGCTTAGCATTTCCTGGAATTGATCTATCAGAACAGTTAGATTCTAATCCAGGAATTTATTTGCATAGTACAAAACTAAACCAACCTCATTTTGAACCTGTATAAATTGGAAAATGACTCATAAATTTGTATCAATTCCTGTATTCAATTGCAAATATTTATCTTAGTCCTATCTTTTTTCTAATTCAAGTTGTATTTATTTTATTTCTATAATGGCATTTAAAAATGTTTTTATAACAGTGTGGTGGTCTATTTGCTTTTTAAAATATTACCTGTTACAGCTTATTGGTTACATATGCATTCCTTATCCAATTGTGTGAAAAATAACATTAAATCTTAATCTTTTTTTTTCTAAAACCTTTTTTAAGTTATTGAAATACATGGTGTAAAGTGCAAGCCTAAACACATTTTCCTGCCAAATATCTATCTAGTTTCCCCCAAATTCTCGAGTTTTGCTTTTTTTCTCCAAAGGAATCCCCACCTCGTTACTTTCTGTTCTTTTGTTTACAAAAAATTAGATGACTTGTTCACATTTCTTTCTATTGCTTATGTAATCCATTCTACAATCCATACTTTTCTATTTTTCCAGTACCAGACTGTTTTTATGATTGTGCCAAAGTAATAATGATGATAATAACATAAAGATGAAGCACAGTCCAGTTCACTTAGGTCATAAAATACATTGAGAAGACAGTACGGGTAAATTGCAAAAAGATTGCAGCCTCAAATGACAATTAACAAGATTTTATCACTTATTGACTTAGCAACAAGGAACCACTGAAATTTTTGCCTGTGTGACTAAGTTATCGTCTACCTAATAATAGTAGTTATCAGTATTGGTATTAGTATTATTGGCATTGACATTATCATTTAAAAATTATTATTACAAGTGACATAGGGGAAGTATTAGAGCAAATTAGATTGGGTACAGGAGAATCAGCTCAGGGTTATTACAATACGTGAGAAGAAATGAAGGTCAGAATTAAGGTTGTTTCAGTGGAAACAGAGAAGAAGAACTATATGAGAGAAATATTGAGGAGGTAGAAATGACTGGATATGTCACATAAGTAAATATGTGAGGTGAGAGAAAGGAAAAGTCAAAGAAGATTCCGAGCCTGGGAGACTTGAAAAACAATAGTGTCATCAACAGAAATAGAGATATTGCTAAGTGGCCAGATCAGTCATGTAGCTTATAGGTTCAGCTTCAGATATATTCATTTGAAGGTGCTGGTTGGACTTTCACATGAGACAACAAGAAATATGGCATTGTAGCTCTGGGAAGAATTTGGGGGATAGAAATATCAAATGGGGAGTTACCTACATAATGGTGATAATTGATGCCATAAGAATATATGAAATTACCAAGGGAAACAGAAAACATAAAGAAAGTAAAGAAGAGATCCTTAGATATGAACCTTGGGTAACATTCACTTCAGGATAAATCTATAGGCTTTCTGAACTTAGTAAGGTTTTGGAAAAGAGAAAGTGTGTTATGTTTAGCTGTGTTAGCTCTGTCAGAAATTAATAGCATCATTTCCTACACTCTGATGTAGTAATTGACAATCATCTGATTCCTTGCAGGATGGCCCTTAGCAACATAGCTTTAAGAGGCCCTTAGCGGCCTAATATACAGTCAAGGAATGCAAGAGTCCATTTTAATTTTTATTGCAAAGAATGTTACATTCTAACAGCTATAGATGGGAAATTATGGGAAACTGGGGAAGGGACATGTTGCAAAATATGTTTTACCTCTTCACTGTTACCTATTCCAATAAGCTCCCACTAATTCAAGCACTCTACTTCTCTTTCCCTCCCCACCAGTCTCACAACCAGTCAGCACTTAGAAACCTCCACTGTCAACCACTTTGGGAATTGACAAGGATTTGAAAAGTTTCTTTTTGGATAAGCTTGTTTAAAAAATCTAAATTATAGATGTCACCCCTTTCAGAGGACAGAATTATGCAACCTCAGGATTTAAAGGGGAATTCAGAGGCCATCTACTTCAACTTATACGAGAACATTCTTGTTATGTGGTCACCTAATATACCCTTGAAAACACCTAATGAGAATCAATCCAGCTCCTCATGGGAAATACAAGAAGATTTTACTTAAAGCAACCCCAAATTTCTCTGTCTTTGTCTTGCTGTCTCTCTGTCTCTCTCTGTCTCTGTCTCTCTCTGTATCTCTCTCTCTGTCTCTGTATCTCTCTCTCTGTCTCTCTCTCTCTGTATCTCTCTGTCTCTGTCTCTGTCTCTCTCGTCTCTCTCTGTCTCTCTCTGTCTCTCTCTGTCTCTCTCTGTCTCTCTGTCTCTCTCTGTCTCTCTCTGTCTCTCTCTCTCTCTCTCTCTCTGTCTCTCTGTCTCTCTCTGTCTCTCTCTCTCTCTGTCTCTCTGTCTCTCTCTCCAACTTCTACCCATTTTTCTTAGTTCTAATTCTTGGGATGATGTAGAAAAAAAATGTAACCTGTATTCTACCATCCTTCACATATTTGAAGAAAGCCAGCTCTAAGTCTTCTTTAGGCTTCTTTAGTCCTCATATTGCACGATCTCAAATGTCTTTACCATCCTGCTCACCTGTTAATATCTCTGCTAATATTTGGTGCTCAGAACTGAACACAGCACTTTAGACGTGGTGTGATCAGAGGAGAACATGACAGATAGAATTCTCATCTCCTCATTCTAAGAACTCTGGTTCTCTTAATATAGCCTGGGATAGCAATTGTGGCCTTTTAGGCTGTCATATCAGATGGCCGACTCATAAAATCCACTAAAACTCCCCTATCATTTTTATTCACTATTGTCTGTCTATGCCTTCTGCATCTTATGCTTCTGAGGCTTATTTTTGAACTCAGGTGTAAGACTTTACATTTCTCTATTGGGTGTTATCTGATTTATGTAGGTTCTTAACTCTAATCTGTAGAATTATGAATGATTCCTACAAGCTCCTAGGTTCATGCTTCCTACAAGTTTGAAAAGCATGCCATTAATTATTCATCCTAGTCATCAATATAAATTTGAAATATCACAGGTCCAAGGTTGCTTCTCTAGAGTATTCCACTGAATACCTCCGTATAAGTTGACATCAAATTTTAATGACATCTTTTGATTCTGTCATTCAAGCAGTTCAAATTCACCTAACTGTACTTGCACCTAGCCCACATATCAACATCTTGCCCAAGAAGATAGTGTAGGAATTGAGTGAACCACACTGACTCCATCTTGTGACTCAATTCTAGATCCAACTCAATTCCATTCTCTTCAATTTTGGGTCTAGTTCAATTTCTGTCTTGCAAGAAAACTTTAATCAATTATAGAAATTGTCAAAAAAAACACTTCATTGCATTGTTTGAACACGCAGAGCTGGGAACTGGACCACCTATACCTGTTGCTTAGAGATCCTTAACTAAGGACCTAGGTTATGATGACCAGAAACCTGGTCAGATCCAAAGATCAAGGCAAGGATTTTTCTCACAATTTTATATCTCAAGAAAGCCATGTATCTCATCTGAAAATTGTCCCCATACTGATCAATCAGTTACTGTTTCCATGTTCTTTTCATTGTTCACAGACACATAGGGTGAGTAGGATGCTTCTTTTTCTAATTTTAAGGAATTGTAACTGTTCCCTCTCTCCCTCTTCCAACTTGGAAAGTCTCTAATCTTTCCTCTAATTAGAAATCAGATTACCAAATTTTGTATCCTTGTTAATTGTTTTATTTTAATTCGTTGGTCTTAGTTGACTTTTTTACTACAAAAAATCTTTCTCACTCCATGTTCAGGGTCTTTGAATTTACTTCAATCATGTTTTAAGAATTTTTTCATACTTCCATTGGTACCTATTTAATTCAGAGAGATAAACTTATGAAATAATTCCTAGAAACAGAGAAAAGACTTGGGGGGGGGGAGGTGTAAGGAGTCTGGTTACTGGAAGACTTTAGCAAAATTATGTAGAAATCTCTGCAAGTGATTTGGAATCGGGCAAGCAGAATCCCCTTTAGAGCTGCCTTGAAAGTGAGGCTTATTCCAGAATGTCCACAAGAAGATATCCAAGGACAACATGACTACATCTGGGATTCAAGACAAGACAAAAATGATTAAATACACACTGAGAATGGATTACTAGTATACAAGGAGATTTCATGTTATTTAGTATTGATAATCATCGTGGTATTGCTTCACCTTTTGTTTCATGGTGTTTATGTTTGAGTTTTCTTGGTTACTCTCTTGTATATCTATCTGAATTCCCTATATGCCTCTGTCTTTGATGTCTATTAAACCCTTTTTTGGGATCTTTTAATGTCTTCCTTAAGCAGGTGCAGGAATAATGCCTATTATTAGCATCAGATGGGAAAGGGACATTAGGAACTTAAACATTCTATGTGATGGCTAGCAAGGGGTGTAGTCAAGATGGCAGAATAGAAGCAGGAAAACTCCATCACTCCCCCCATAACAACCTCAAATACCTATAAAATATGATTCTAAACGCATTTTAGAGCTCCAGAACCCACAAAGTTACAGAGAAACAAATCTCCCACTGAAGGCAGCCCGGCAGGCGGACAGGAAGGCCTCATCACAGCACACTGGGAGCAGAGCAAAGCCGAGCATGAACCAACGGTTTTAACCCCAAGGTGGCTGCAGCATTCAGGAGAGTGGATCACTAGCAGCTGTGGTGGTTTCCACAATTATCAACCCATAAATGCCAAAGACAAAGTGAAAGGTCAGGGGAACTCGGCTGAATTTGGGGGGGACAGAGAAGCTGGTCCATCCCTCTGCCCCCAGAGGCAAAAGCAGCAGAAGCAGCAGCTGTGCAGCCACTTCCACATGGATGCTTCAGACCTCCCAGCCTGTAGATTGCAGGAGGGCCAAGAGACCATTCAGAGGCTAAGTGCTCTTGCCTTAACCTGCCTGGATGGGGATTGTGGTCTTGGGAGGTGGTCCTGAGGTGTGTGACCACTAAGCCAAAGCTGATGGGGGCTGTAGAGACGGCGACTTCCTAATAGCTCCAGAAGCTGTGAAAGCCCCACTGATTTGGGACAAAGCTCTTCCCTCTGGAAGCAGAGTTCTACTGCAGCAAAGAACTCAAAAATCAAGTTAATTGACTGGCAACATGAGCAGGCAAAGGAAGCAAAGCAAGCACAGCAATCCTACTTTAGATTCCTTTTTTTTCTTTTCTTTTTCTTTTATTTTAGTTTACATCATTCATTTCCACGAAATTTTGAGTTACAAATTTTCTCCCCATCTTTCCCCTACCCGCCATCCCAGTGTATGTTCCCTCCCCCAATCTATTCTCTCCTATGTCTTTCCCCCTCATCCCTCTGACTTTCCGACAGGGCAAGATGGATCTCCCAACCACGGTGTCTGGGTAT
>CM053592.1:160051255-160116569 GCA_028646515.1 Pseudochirops corinnae
CTCTCTCCATTTTTTCCTCCACTTCTCTCATTTGGTTTTCAAAATCCTTCTTAAGCTCCCCTATGGATTGTAAGAAGTCTACTAGGTCCCATAATTGAAGGCAATAGGCTTGCTGATGAAATTCTTACTTCTTCTGTCTATGAAACTCAACAATCTCATTCCAAGTTCCATCAATCAGCAAGGTTTTTAAGGAGGCAATTTCAGATATCTAGAAGACAGGCGGGGGACATTGTTAGAGCAAGTCCTCAGTGTGTTCCTTTCACCCCACCCCCTCAAGGACCATTCTTTAATCCCCATGGTCTCTACCATAATCATATCTGGCAGAGGGACATTACCCACATTCTATCTTTTGGCTGGCTTCAATATGTCCATGTTATAGTAGGTACCTTTTCATCATTTACTTTGGCCACGGCTCTCTCTGGAGAGTCCACCTCACATGTTGTCATACATTTATTGTGTTGCATTACCACTCTTGGGATATCCCATCAGATAAAGACTGATAATGGCCCAGAATATACCTCTAAGGCATTTTTTACATTTTTTAAAGATTATACCATAATTCATAATACAGGTATTCCTTACAATCCTACTGGCCAAGCAATCATAGAGAGAAAGCACAGGGACATCAAAACTCTCCTTCAGAAACAAAAGAAATGGGGAGACAGAGGTGGAACACCCTGTAATAGACTGAATCTAGTTTTGTATATTCTGAATTTCCTGATATGTAGTGAAGATGGGCTTACCCCTGCCAAGCGCCAGTTTGGCACAAATCCCATGAAGTGTCAGGAAGGGAAAAGGGTAAGTCAGGTAGAAGGGACTTGGGAACAAAAGAATCAGGCCACACAAGTAACATGGAAGGACCTGGATACAAACACTTGGAGGGGGCCTGGGACAGTGATTACTTGGGGGAAAGGGTATGTTTATGTTTCCCCAGGTGATGGAGCCTCTTCAATCTGGATCCCACAATGGCATGCTCAAGTGTTCATGGAGGCTTCAAAGGATACACCTGATGCAGCAATATGCTGCCAATGCCCCTCCAGAAGGAGAAGATGCCCCCACAACAGGATAACCCTGTTGAGAACACAGAGATGCCTGGTCCTGCTGACACTGCTCACCCTGAATAAACCAAACCTGGGAACTGCAGCAGAGGGTGATCAAGAGCAATGATGGACTCAGTGGGACTTGTAGAAAGCCTTTGCAGCTAGTGGCTTAGTGACAGTTGTACACGATCATCAAGAAGGACATACACATATGAGCAATGCCATTTATGTCAATGTGGCTGCTTGTTTTCCTCATCAATTTGCTTCTGTCATAGGATATATCACCACAGAAAACAAATGTTCAGGGACCTTATGGAATGTTATCTGCATTCAATATCAACTTGCACAGTGTATAAACCATACTATTATTGGGAATAAACAAGTTACAATTGTAACTCAAGCCCCTTGCTTTGATTATATACATTGCTTCCATCCCTTCTTCCCCTCATTATATTGTGTCTCTCTGCAGTTTGCATTGTTCCCCTATGTTGCCAGTGCTGGACTCACACTCTGTGTGAAGTCACCACTGACCTGCATTACCTATGCTTACAACAAAAGAAAGGGGGAGATGTAGAGGACCACAGGCCAGTGGGACTCTGACCCTGATAGCTGAATAAGCCCTCCCAGCTGAAAAGCCTGCTATTGGGCCTGGATCAGTTCCCCACCCTTCAGGAAGGAGCTCAAACATGCCTACGTTACCACAGGTGTGAGCATTATGTCCTTGTGATAAGCGTGGTATACACCCCCAGCCTGGGAACAAGGAAGTGCTCAGTGTCCTCAGGGGAAAATAATCAGGAAGAAGATTTATGGCCTCATAAATGTTTGTGCTAGGGACAATAAAATTGGCTCTGCTTTCCACCACTCTTGGAATCCCATCTCTTCTGTGCACTCTCTCGAAGTCTCTGGTTAAGCAACTCTTTTTCAGCCATGCTGCGGGATGGCAGAGCTCCCCACACAGGGAAAAAAAGCACACTTAAAATTCCTCAGTAGGCAGTAGGTATATTACACAATTTCAATAATGAACAATAAATGTTTCAAGCAGGCAGGAAAAAGTACCTTGGGTATGAAAAAAATGTCCATTTGAATAACCTAGGATTATTCTACAGTCACAAGAAATTAGCGGAAAGAATGTAATTGTGTGTTCCAAAAGGCAAAGTTCCTCAATAAGCTAACCGAAATAACATATCTTATAAATCAGAGCCTAATAATTAATGAAAAATAAGAACCTTTAATAGAGCAATTTAATGCATTCCTATAAAAAAGAAACGAACAGAATATTCAATTTGTAAACACCCTTAACAACAGAAACATATAAAAGGTAAATTAATAAAATAATCAAGACTAAGTTACACAAGTAATCCAGTAGTCTTCACAGGATATTCTCTGTGTAGGTGAGGCCGTGGAGGGGTGTGTTTACTTTTAAGGAGAGAATGAATTCTTATTTCAATATTCACCTTGATCAATTCTTTCTTGCTCAGCGTGAAAGAGGAAAGAAGAAAGAAATGAGTAAGTTTAATAAATTCAATGAACTTTGAATAGGGCAGATAAAAAGGAATGGGAAGGAAAATATGAGAAAAGACTAGTAACAAAGCATTCTAAGCAAAAGTAATAATAGTGACAAAATACTGATTTAAAGGGGGGAATAAAATGCAAAAGAAATAGAGGAAAACAGAGGAAAATCAAATCTTAAATTTGAATAGGCTAAACAATCCAAATTTTTTTTTTTTTTGCTTTTTAGAGGGGGAAATGCAAGGCAATTGAGGTTAAGTGACTTGCCCAAGGTCACATGGCTAGTAAGTGTTAAGTGTCTGAGGCTGTATTTGAACTCAGGTCCTCCTGACTCCAGGACCAGTGCTCTATTCACTGTGCCACCTAGCTGCCCCTAAACAATCCAAATTTAACAAAAAAGCGATAGTGGATAAGAAAATTAAACTCAAAATTTTCTATATGAAAGAAAAAAACTGGGGGGAATAGAATAAAAGATCCTAATTAATTGAAAATCATTTAAAGCAAAATTATGGGAGACCAGTACTATTTTAAAATGAGAGTAGCTATAGCCAAATGGAAAGAATGGTTAGGGACACCATTGATGCATAATTTTTTTTCTGTAGAATCTTTATTTGACAATCGCAGTCAAGAACTATCCCTACTTTTTTTAGCTTATAGATTTTATTGAAATTTCCCTTGAGAATCACGAACATTTAAACAGATATAATACAAACAGAGACAAAATAAAAACAATAAGAAAAAGGATCAAATATTAAAAAAATAAAAATATCCTTTTAAAAATGTTTCAAACCCTACTCGGATGTACAATTTCATAACTCAACCAATCAATACATTGAATGTTAGAACCGGAAGCTTTAAAGGATCATGTATCCACAGCTAGAGGGGGCCTTAGTAGTACAGTGGAATGACCCCAGAGTCAGAGAACTTGAGCTCAAATTTTACTCTGACATTCACTAACTATGTCCTTGGGCAAGTTCTTAAGCCTCTCTGGGGCTCAATTTCCTCATCTATGAAATGAAGAAGATTGACTAGATGAATTCTATCAATCTTTCCATCTCTAAATTTATGAGTATAGATTATCTAGTCCAACAGGGGAAACTAAGGCCCATAGAGGTTAATTGTATAGGAGTCTTGATCTCAGAGTTAATGATTCCAAATGTAGTACTATTTTCACTACACCACAGATATTAGAGATAACCTAGACCAACTCCTGAATTTTAGAGGTGAAACTGAGGCACAGGGAGAGTAATTCACTTCTCCCAAAGTCAGAGTCCATGACTGGGACTAAAACCTAAATCTCTTTAGACTTCGATTCTGGCACTCTATTAAATCACATTACCTGAATAATTTCATTTCCTTGTAATAATCTTATTTAATTGAAACTGTCAATAGTTCTAATAATTAAGAACGTCTTTTACTGTTGACCAGTCTTTTTAAGGCATCTTTAATTTCCTTGTTCCTCAGGCTATAGATCATGGGGTTCAACATTGGGATCACCACAATATAGAAAACGGACACCACTTTGTTCTGATCTGTAGAATAGCTAGATGTAGGCATTACATAAATAAAGATAATGGTTCCATAGAAGAGAGTGACTGCAGTGAGGTGGGAAGTACAGGTGGAGAAGGCTTTGTGTCTTCCTTCTGTTGAGTTCATTCTGAGAATGGTTAAGAAGATGTACAGATAGGAGATGACAATGGTAACAAGAGCTATAGATATTATTGCTGCTGAGTAGAGAGCAGGAAGTATTTCTGCTGCAAAAGCATGATAACAGGAAAGCTTAACCAATGGAGAGAAGTCACAGAAAAAATGATCGACTATATTGGATCCACAGAAGGATACATTCAATAAACAGCCAGTATAAGTTATCCCATTCAAACAACCACCTATTTAGGAAATCACTATAAGCAGAAGGCAAACCTGGTCGGACATTTTCACAGAGTAAAGCAGCGGGTTACAAATGGCCATGTAACGGTCATATGCCATGGATGTGAGCAAGAAGGATTCTGTGGCCCCAAAAGTCACCAGAGAACACAGCTGAGTAATACAGCCAGAATAAGTGATAATATTTTGCTCCTCTAAAAAATTTGCAAGCATGTTAGGGGTAGCACCTGTAGAATACCAAAAATCAACAAAAGCCAAATGACTAAGAAAGAGGTACATGGGGGTGTGAAGTTGTGGACTTAGCCTGATTAGAATGATTGTGCAGAAATTTCCCATGACTGTGAACACGTATATCCCCAGAAATAAGACAAAAAGGATGATACAAAGAATTGGATCATCTGTTAATCTCAGCAGAAGGAACTTGGTGACTGCAGTATAGTTTCCTGATGGCACAGACTCCATGTGTAATTCCTGGTATAACAAAAGGGAAGATAGAGTCTCAATAGACTATTTTACAAATAGGTTTCATTCTATTTTCCTCATCTTAAAATCAGATTAACTAATAATACATTGATTTTGTTTCATCTTTTCAAAGAACTAGTTGGTAGTTTTATTGGCTTTGTGTCTTTATTTTCTACTTTGTCTATTTTAAAATAATTTCCAAGATTTCCTCTTTTTTTGCATGTTTTTGGTTTGTTTATTGAGTTTATATTTTAATTCTGTATTCAGTTAACTTATTTCCGCATATTTTCAATATCTACTGTCCAGGGTGTAATTTTAAAAATCTGATTATCATTTTAGACATATCGGTAATTCTGGTCTGTTGTCTCTTCACGGTTATTTTCTCGCACACTATCATTAATCGCTTCTGTGATTTGTTCTTTTGGCCCACGTATTATTCAAGATTTTATTGTTTGCCTTTAGTATCTTTTGTTTGCTTTCTTTTAATTTATCATATACCATAATTAGACTACTTAATCATCGTTTCATTGTGATACAGTCTACAATGATGTGTAGTATGTCTACTTTTTTTTAGTGTTTTTAATTCTCTGCCCTATTACATAGTCAATTTTAAAGGTATTATTTGGTGACAAAAAAACATACAGATCCTTTAATATTGCCATTGAAAAAATGCAGGAAGTCAGCTCTAAAATTTCCAACTTGTTCAATTCTATTTTCTCTTTTCTTTAACTTTAAGTTGGACTTAAAGTTTCATAGCTATATTTTTTCATTTTTTCCTTTAAAGGTCTATTTGGAATTGTGATGGAGTAACTCCTTTCTTCTAGGTTTATTTCTTGGGCTTCTCTCAGTTTCAAGGTATTCATTATGTCTGCCATTTTTTTTGTTTACTACTATCTCCAGCCTCAGTTTCTTGATTGGGGCTATGTGTTTCAGTCAAACCCTGCTCCCTTCAGCACTCTTGGATGGTGTAAGAAGGCTATGTTTCGTAGGTCTTGCCTTCTGAAGGGTTTGGGGTCAGTCTCCTGGTGCCTCAACCTGGGCTTTATCCTGAGCTCCTTTACTGTCTGTCTCTTTCTTGCACAATTTCAAACCCACATTGGCTCTGTCCCTTGCTATGAATCTGATGGATCTCATCTAGATATTGATAGTAGTGCAGGTAGCAGGCTTCCTGAGAGGCCCTCAGTGCTTTCCTTCCCTGGTATTACCCTTGCCCCTTTTCCTTCTGTGACTCCACGTAGGCTGTGTAAGCATTGCTTAGCCTGTGAGCTACACTACTTACACGTAGGTACTGAGACGCCTGTGCTCTGGTGTAACCCTATTCCCTAGTTTGTCTTGGGTGGGGCTGCCTGGTTTTTGTGCACTAGGTTGCCTTAGTACTAATTTGACACAGTTTGCTACTATACATCTCTTGGGGCTGCCCAGGTGCTGCATATTGAACTACCTAGACAACAGTCTGGCCCCATCTACTGCTGTTCCTCTGGCCCTGAATTTCATGGGCACATGAGCTACCTGAACTCTGGGCTCACTTTGTTTCCTGGTCCAGCTCAGTGCTTTCACTCCTGCTTGCCAAGGCTTGTCTGTTTCCCAAGCTTCCATGAGATCCTGAAAGTCTTTTTGTGCAGTCTTAGACTGGATGAAGATTATGGCTTTTAAAATTTTTATTTATCATGTTCCTTCTGGTACATTTGCAGAGCTTTTCCAAGGTTTTTATTGGGGATCTGGACTCCTCTAAGTCCTAGCACATCATTTTCCCATAATTTCTTAGTATATCTGTTTATAGATTAGTTTACCTTTCCTTCATAAATTTAGAGGCATGCCTTTTGGTGCCTGTGCATTTATTATTGATATTGCTTCATTATCAATGGTTCTCTAAGTACAATGTAGCTTGATTATCCCTGTTGCCATGGTGAGTTTTCTTTTTGCTTTGTCTGATAACATGATTACTACTCCTGCTTTTTTGGATTCATTTGGTGCCTAGCAAATTTTGTACTAGCCTTTCATTTTGAATTCCATATGTGTTTACTTTCTAGATGTGTTTCTTGTATATAGTAGATTTGGGGGTATTTTCTTATCCATTCTTTCATATTTTTTCTATTGTATTGTTTAATTTGTTCTCATTTAAAGTAATGGTTGTTAATTTTATGTTTTCCTCCATTTACTTATTATGTTTTCCTTTTCTTTATTCCCCTGCTTAAAGTCAGTATTTTGTCCCTAAAATTAGATTTATGTAAACTACTTCGAAGTTTTTCTTTTTCCATTGGTTCCACCTCCTTCCTGTAGTCTTAATTACTTATTTTATCCCAATTTCTTTTGTTTTAGTTAATTGTTCATTTATTTTTCTTTTGTTTGTGTTATTTTTTCCCCCTCTTCTATCCCCTCTTTTCCCTCTCAATTAAGTGATTCATTTTAAATCTTCCCACCCCTCTTCTCCAACTTCAGATTTAGTAATTTTCTTTTACTTCTGCTTTTTACATATTTCTCTTCTCTTCCAATCTATCCTGAATTTCATTTTCTAATTCATGGCCTACACCTTCATTTGTTCCATTTCTTATTTAATATATTTTATTTTCCCCCAATAACATGCTAGAACAATTTTTAACATTTGCATTTAAGTTTTGAGTTCCAAATCCTGTCCTTCCTCTCCCCTTCCCCTCCTGAGATGGTGAGCAATCAGATATTGTACAAGAAAACTTGAATAAAAAAAGATTGAAAGCAAGTGAAAACAAAATTTCTTCCATTTCCATTCCTTCTGAGACCCACACGAGGTCGACACTCCATAAATACCATCTTTGAGCTCCCTTTTCTACTCAATTTCTTTGTTATTGCCTTAACAGGTCTTGATTCATCATTCCTTTTGTGCCTTATTCTTAGAGACATCAGTTAATGAGGGAAGAAATGTTAAGGGAAAGCAATGCCTTGATTCAAAAGCTTCCTTGTGTGCCAAATCTAGTTACCCATCCACAACATGATCAGTATCCTTGCCAAAGGTTGTTATCTTGTTCCAAGCTCTATCCCACCTTCCTCCCTCCATCCTTCTAGTCTGAGTCCTGGCTGCACTTAGGATCTTACTCATCTCTTCTGTAATTCAAAGGTCCTCTATTTTTTGTGCCATGAACTGCTAAACTTTCTCAGAATAACATTTGTTACCTAAAGGAAACGCAAATTTTCTGTTCATGAAAATAACTCACATCCAAATTCACAGACACATTAAAATCTATCCACAGACACAATGTGGTTTGGTAGACCTCAGGATTGGAAACCTCATTCTACATACTTCTACCTACCTTCTTTGGGGGCTAATGTTATACAAAAAGGAACAGCACTTTCTTAGAGAATGTGGCTTGACAATACCAAAATTCCCTCCGACTAAAGCCGTCATGAGGTTTCTATCTCCTGCCACAGACACAGCATTCTGCTTTTATGAGGAAGCTACTCAACAGCATCTCCTACCTCCGTTTAAGGTAACCCTTGCTCCTTGCAATATCCATTTCCAGTGCCTTCTGTTTGTCACCTGTCCCTCTTAAATGAAAGATAATAGGAACAACCATTCCCTCACTATGAGGATGGTAGGAGTGCATAATTCTTTCCCCCTTGTCCACCATTCATATAATGTCTGATTCTGCAACTCCTTCCAACAAAAGATAATCACCTATGGGAAGTCAAGAAATATGGTCAATGGTGCATATGTTCTTATGTTCCACTTTGACTCTCTTGATTTTTTAAGTTACATGAAAAAAATGAAATCACTTCAGAAGAGAAATAAAAAAATTTTCAAAACTAGCTACACATCATGATATATAATATTCAACCTCTCCTTGCCTTGTGGTTGTTTCATTCTCTACTGCCTTCACTTATTCTTGTCTCCCTCATCCTTAAAAAATTTCACTGAAACTTACCATTTCTTCAAATTATCATCCCATATCTTTCTCCCCTGCTTAGCCAAACTCCTAGAAAAAGAGTTGTTTACAATATATCTCTTTACTTTTTCTCCTTTCATTCAATTCTTAACCCTTTGCAATCTGGCTTTCAGCCTCATTGCTTGACTGAAATTGTTCTCTTCAAAATTTCCAGTGATCTCTTAATTGTCAAATTGCATGGCTGCTCTTCATGTTTTCACAAACTCTATCCTTGCTCCACTTATCTTTTCTCTATGCTCTCTTGGTGACCTCATCAGCATTCATGGCTGCCATCCTAGGAATATGATTCACTGTTCTATATACACAATTCCAGTGTCTCTTTGCTGATCTCTAGTCCCCTACCACTAAATGCCTATTTGACATTGCAAATTGGATGTCTCAGAGACATCCAAAACTCAACCTGTTCAACATAAAACTCATTCTATTCCCCTACAGCTCAGCCATCTTCCAAATTTCCATTTGTGTCTGACAGTCTCCAAGATTCCAATTTTGGTACTACCCTCAACTCCTCATTCTCACTTACCTCACATGTCACAAATGCCAAATATTGCCACCTCCACCTCTACTACAGAGCTCTCATCCAATACCCCTTTCCTTTACTTATATAGCTTTCACATTAGATCACACTCTAATCACTTCTCAATTAGATTACTAGAGGAATTTCTTAAATGGTGTCCTCATCTCAAGTCTCTCCTCCCTTCATTCTATCTTCCAACCTGCTGCCAAAGTCATTTTATTTAAATGTATATCTGAAAATGCCACTGCCCTACTCAATAGACTCCAATATTTCTCTTTTTCCTCTAGATTGAAATATAAACTCCTTCATTTAGCCTTTTACAGACCTCTTCAGACTTTCTACAACCTATGTTTCAGGCTTAATTTTAAATTACTCCCCCAGCCACACTATACTATCCAAGCAAACCCACCTCTTTTTTCCTCATGTTGTTGTCAATCATGTTGGACTCTCACACAATTTGGGATTTTCTTGGCAATAATACTGGAGTGGTTGGAAGATATAATGAAGGGAGGAGAGACTTGAGACAAGGGCGCCAACTTGATGTCTTTAAGCTAAAGAGAGGAAGCTGCTACATTCCAAAAGGACATCTGATTTGTCCAAGGTCAATCACAGGGACTGGACTAGAATCACAGACTCCTAACTGCCAGACCACTCTTCTCATTTTGCATGTTGTCTTTTTAAAGTGGAATTCCTAAATACTACATTTTAAAAATCATTCTGATACTTTGTGATATTCTTATCCAGCTCTAGACAAGAAAAAGAACTCAAACCTAACTTGTTTCTCTGAGAGTCATAGACTTAGACAGATAGCCTTTTTGTCTGATGAGAGACTGAGACCATTCAGAAACCTAGGGAAGGCTTTCCATGAAGCAGAACTGAGTTGTTGAACTGAACCTTTGTGAGAGGAGAGGGGAGCTGACTGTGGCTAAGAAGGGAGATCTTGGCATTGGCAGCTTGCATGGCAGCACAATGTCTATGGTAGAGACAAGGAGAGAAGACTATAGGCCTTTTTCAGCTAGAGTTCAAGAGTAGAGATTGGGCATTGAAGGCTAAATTAAAATGGCTAAGCATCCACTCACAAGGATGTAGCTCTTCCTTTGGGACTGCAATGAGCCAAAAATTCTGATAGTGACTCTTTCTTTGAGAGTTACAAAATCCCCAGTTCTTGTTGTGGCAGGCTCTTTCTATATGATCTTTTCTATTTCTCTAAGCTGTTTCTATTTCCTGCATTTTCTTTCATATAAAAGCTATGAGCAATCATAATTTCTTTGTGATATCTGTCTGTATATTATTTACATGCAGGCAGACTACTGAGGATGCCAAAGACTAGCTTAACATAAACAGGATTAAATGGGTCAAAGGTTCAAGTCTCTTTTCAGAATGCTTAGGAATTCCCCAGATAGAGGCTAAGCTGATTATGAATCTTATGGTTTTGATGTAACTCTTATAAGCTCCTAAATTACAAAGATACTTGGACCACATGACTTCCAGATCTTCAACTCCAAAGCTAACGGGACCATTGTTGCACCAGACTGAGGTGTAACAGTCTCAGAAGACCTCTGATCTCCAAGCTGGGGATGGGGTAGAGGCATAGAGCAAGAGACAATCATTCCTCCTGATGCCTAGTGGTGGGATAAAGATGCTGTCGAGAAAGAATTTGGACCATCCAAACATTCCAAAGCAGAGAGGAGGAGTCAGAAAAGTGACGTTTCTTTTGCTTTCCACCCTAAACCTGCAAACACCCCTACCAGGAGCAGCAATACCTAAGGGTTTCACTTGTCTTATAATATCTGATCTAAAGGGGTTCTCTCAGAAATAAGGAAACAGGAATATACAAGAAAAAGATTCTAGTAATTATTATCTCATACAAGTGACTTTCCCTGCCTCGGCTTGAGTTTCCTCATCTGTGAAAGGAATTGGACTGGAAAGTCTTTAAGGTCCAGCCAGGTCCCAATTACTATGAATTATGAATTCTCTGAAGTAGTTCCATTATTTGAATTCACATTGAATATTTCTACCAGGCTAGACTCAATTACTGTATTTCATATAATTATTACTTGAAATAGTGTAAATTCTCATATATATAACCACTTCAGGGGCTTCATTAGTCATATGAATAGGAACTTAGCTGTATCTTTGTCAGAGGTTCTTAACCTTTTTCATGTGTCCTGGATGCTTTTGGAAGTCCAGTAAAGGCAATGGAATAATATCTTTAAATGCATAAAATAAAATAGATAGGAACAAAAGGGATATCAATTTTATTGGAATATGGATATCAAAATATTTGAAAGATAAGTTCATGGACCTCTGTTTGAGAAACTTGTGTTATGGAGGTATCAAAGAGACTATAAAGGTCTTGGTAAACACATCTGATTGGCAAAAAAGCATTAAATATGTTTCAATTTTTAAAAATAATAACACTCCTCTGATTTATGTGCTTGCGAATTATCGCTAGACCAAATATCACCTTGATTCTGTATTGTCTAGAAGGCCTCTTAATGTTGTCGATTGTCTTCTTGATTTAAAGGGGGAAGAGATCTTAGAGGTCACCTAATTCAAGCCCTTTATTTTAAAACTGAGAAAACCAAACCCCTGAGAATCCAAATGACTCCCTCAAAGTCACACAGGTGACTCTGATCAAGCAAGGACTTGAACCCTCATCCTATAATGCCAAATAAAAGTTCTTTCTATGGCATCACACTCTCAAAAGAAAAAAAATATTCTATCAGAAAAAATTATTTAAGAAATGTGACAAATAAGTTATATGTCCTCCAAAATCAAACATAAATTCTTACCATTTAATATGCACAGCAATTACCCATTATTTATATAAATTGACCTCTATGATAATCAAGCACTTCAAATACATTTTCTCATTTCATCCTCATGATAGTCCTGTGAGATAGGTAGTGCAAGTATTATTAATCCCACCTTACAGACGAAGAGTCAGATGTTCAGAGGTCCAATAACTTGTATAAAGTCATATAGCAAAGTCAGAACTTTAAGTCAGATCCTCTTGCCCCTTTCTAATAGGAGAAACACTTTCAATGACACAATTCAATTGAAAAGGCTGTTCTCTAGGGATACAAAGATAAAATGAAAAACAGGACCACTTTCAAAAAGTTTTCACCCCCTTAGGGAACTAAACATTTGCCCAGATACATGTGCAAGATGATTTGAGAAAGGAAAGATTATTATTATTTATTATGAAAAATTGTTCAAGTGCAGTTAATGACAAGTCATTTTTATGCAGGATTTTAAAGTATTTTGGGATTGATTCCCTTAAGTTTCTAAGCGTGCTTCCTTAGAAATCAAATACACATTATGTCATTAGCAAAGAAAGACATATACCTGCTATATTTTAAGATGTTAATTAGAGTTCCCAAAAAGCATACTTATGATTTCCCAAGGGATCAATTTATTCTGTTTGTTTCAATATCAGAGTTCTATCTTGCCCCATGCTATTCCACGTTGACATCTATGTCTCTTCATTCTGACTAAACTTGCAACAGCAAAGTGGACACTTGAAGAAATAATAATAACAATAAAAATGACTCATAGTAATAATAGTAGCAGCAGTAGTAATGGTGATGGTGATGGTGGTGGTGATAGTAGTGGCACAATGCTTTCATGGGGGCAGCTACATGGTACAGTAGATAGAGTGCTGGACTTGGAGTCAGGAAGATCTGAATTGAAATCTAGCCTTAGACACTTACTTGCTGTGTGACCCTCAGTTTACCTTAGTCTCATTTATGAAATGGAAATAATGATAGCACCTACCTTTCAGAGTTGTCGTGAGGATCAAATGAGATAATAGTAAATAGAGTAAATGCTATATAAATATTAGATACTAATAGTAGTTTCATTCCATTGGTGGTGGTGGTAGTAGTGGTAGTGGTAGTAGTGGTAATGGTAATAGTAGTAGTAGGAGTAGTAAGAAGTAGTAGTAGTAGTAGTAGTAGTAGTAGTAGTAGCAGTAGTAGTAGAGGTAAGGGTAGTAGTAGTAGTAGTAGTAGTAGTAGTAGTAGTAGTAGTAGTAGAGGTAAGGGTAGTAGTAGTAGTAGTAGTAGTAGTAGTAGTAGTGGTAAGGGTAGTAGTAGTAGTAGTAGTAGTAGTAGTAGTAGTAGTAGTAGTAGTAGTAGCAACAGCAGCAGCAGCAGCAGAAGTAGTAAGTTTGCAAATACTTTTCCTAGGCCCTATAACCACCCTTTTGCAGATAAGAAGATTGAAGCTGAGAAGGATCACCTTCCCAAGAAACACAGCACTAGATAAGTGTCTGACACAGAATTTGAATTTAGATCTTCCAAACACCAAGCCAAAATTCTACACCCTGCTCATCTTCTGTGACAATCAGTCAGGCAACAAGCATTTATTAACTGCCTACTATGTTTCAGGCACTTGGAAATACAGTTATTTTCTGTTGAATTAATCAAATCTACTCTATTAATCACATTCACTGGATAATTGTATTACCTCCCAGTTTACCCTGCCATTCAATCTATAGCAAATACCTTTAAAACACGGACACTCTCAATCAGCATGAATCTGTATCTCTAGGCACCTTGAAGACTGAAAGATTTAGAGGAGGGGAGAAGCATTGCTATATCTATAAGGAACCTTAAAAAATATTCTGACATTGGGATGAATGACAGATCAAACACAAGAGAGAATGGAGGGGGAAGATGTTTTAGAAGGCTATCACAATAGAAAAGTAGGCTGTAATTAAGCCTAGAATTAGGATTGTAGCAGGGAAAATAAGGTAATAATAGTAGTAGTGGGAATCAGGTTGAGGGAATTGATGAAAGCCTATTGGGAAAGTAGAATAGACCAGACTTAAAAACTGAATGGATTAGAGAGAGGAGGGTGAGGGGAAAAGATGGCACCAAGTTTTTGAATACAGGAGGTAGGGGAGAAAAAAGAAAAAATGGTTTTGATAGATTGATAAAAAAAAAAGCATAGCTTTGAATAAGTTAATTTTGAGGAGCCAATTGATTAGCCAAGTAGATATGTTTTATAGTTAGTGATGTGACTCTGAAGCTCAGATGACAGATAAGTCTGGAAATACAGATTCGAGAGTCAAGTCAAGTCCACAAAGTATTTATCAAGTGCTTAATACATGCCAGACACTGTGCTAATTAATGGACACCCAAAAAAGAGGAAAAACATGGTCCCTCCTCTCAAGGAATTCACATTCTGATGGAATAGTTTCCACAGAGGGTTTATAGATTGAGTAATTTATTTAGGGGATAATAGTCAAAATCATGAGATTGAATGAAATTACCAAGGAGGAAGAAGTGTAGATTGAAAGAAGAGGAAAGTTGAAGACAAAACATTAGGTACCACCTACATTTGGGCAGCTAGGTGGCACAGTGGATAGAGTACTGCCTCTGAAGTCAAAAGATTTATCTTCCTGAGTTCAAATCTGGCCTGAGACACTTACTGCCTGTATGACTCTGGGCAAGTCACTTAATCCTGTTTGCCTCAGTTTCCTCATCTGTAAATGAGCTGGAGAAGGAAATGGCAAACCACTGCAGTGTATTTGCAAAGAAAACCCCAAATGGGGTCATGAAGAGTCAGACATAAGTGAAATAACCGAACAACAACTAGATGCCTTAAGGGGTTAGGTAGAGACCAAAGAGAGTGTGGTAGCAGGGAGCAGAAAGTATCCAGAAGGCAAGATTAAAGGCTTTGAATGCTGCCAAAAGTCATGAAGGAAGAGGGGGAGCTACTTGCTATGGTGATTCAAAGGTCATTGATGTTCTTTCGGAAAGTAATTTCAGCACAGTGGTGGTGATGAAAGCTAAATTGCAAAGAATTTGGGAAAGACTGGGCAGTGAAGAAGTGGAAGCATTGGATGTAGGCTAATTTCTAAAAATAAACTTGTGAGCAAATGGGAGAGGAAAAACAGCATAGTAGGAAAAATAGCACTGGACATGGAATCAGAGAAACATAGGTCAAACCATTCCTTTGTTACTTCCTATCTTTGTCATCTGGGACAAATCTTTTAACTTTTGTGATGCTCAGTTTCCCCATAGTGAAACAAAGATGATTATGTTCATGCTGTCTACTTCAAATACTTACTGTGAGAAAAGCACTTTGCTATCCTTAAATATGAGCTTTCACAGGAGTCCCAGACTTCAAATTTTATTATATGGCAGTAATCATCCAAACCTTTTTTTTTTACTGTCTAAACAATAAAATAGTGGATCAGAGGAATAGATTAGGTACACAATATAAAGTGACAAATAACCATAGTAATCTGGTGTTTGATAAAGCCAAAGATTCAAACTTTGGGACAAGAACTTACCATTTAACAAAAATTGCTAAGAAAACTGGAAAGCAGTTTTGATAGAATCCAAATAAAGCTTCCCCCAGCCCCGCTATTCTAACTTCATTATGGGCCCAGTCCCACTAAACAGCAGCCCCACTGTACCTACCAAACCCCACCCTCCCACTAATGTCCTAACTTCTTCATATATGCCTCATTGCTCATTAGAACAACAGGTGTGTTCCAGAACACTTAGTTCTCACAGAACAGCAGGTCTTTCCATGATCCCAAGATGGGATCCCAGCCACTGCCTCTACCTAGTCTCTCTCTCTCTCTCTCTCTCTCTCTCTCTCTCTCTCTCTCTCTCTCTCCCCTTCCTTGGACTCCAGCCAAGTTCTGGAGTTGGAGAGAGAGACAGCAAAAGAGAAAGGGGGAACTTCTAAGATCTATCTAAGAGAAAAGGATATCCAAAATCCAAAAGAAGATTTAAAAAACCTTTATGAACTGATACTCAATGATTCTGAGCTTACACAGTACTCCTCCCTCACCTCCTTTGCTAACAGCAGCAGAGCTGCATTGGAAGTTGTTTATAGCTTACGCCAAAGCCTACCTCTATACTATGATGGAGACCCAGCCTCCAGGCTGCAGGAGTCTGCTTAGGCTATGACAGACAGTTAGCACAGCCCAGACAACAAAATAGCACCAGAGCCACAAATTTCTGAACTTTTGGTTCAGACAACCACATAAGACCAGTGAAGCAAAGCTCACAATTGATGAGAAACATGAGGGACATGACAGCAAGAGAAGAAATGATGGTGGTGGGGAGGGCGAAGGATGGGGACTGTGCAGCACTCCAGTAAGCCTGAGATAAAGAACTCAGAATAAAGTTGGGGTAACTAACATCCACTCAAAAGTCATGGATAGCAGAAAGCTACACTAGTGAACCATGAATTGTTCAGGAGGCGGCTGAGATGCTTTGAGATCCAATCCCCAAGGAAATCATCATCGTCAAAGAGGAAAGGATAAGAGAGTCAGAAAAATACTGAACTTCACAAAGATCTCAGGAAGAACAAAACTCAAATACTTTGAACATAGGCACATGGCTAG
This sequence comes from Pseudochirops corinnae, assembly GCA_028646515.1. NCBI lineage: Eukaryota > Metazoa > Chordata > Mammalia > Diprotodontia > Pseudocheiridae > Pseudochirops > Pseudochirops corinnae. Next base: position 160,067,960 of record CM053592.1, read on the forward strand.
CAGGCAAAACATTGACAACAAACAGAAATATGGCCTCCAGATCTAGTAAATGAGTTCAGGCATCTATGAATAAATAATGTAAAACAAAGAAAAGCAATTCAACTCTTGATAAGATAAAGGACTCGTGGAATATGGGGAGAATATAGAGCTGCAACACTATTCCTGAGTGGTTCCAAAGAGAAAAGAGAATTATGACAGCGGACTTTATGGCCTGCACAGCAAAAGTAAGGGTCAGAATAGAAAAACTGGAATCTGTTATAGCAAGAATCATTGGAGAAGCAAAAGAAAGAACAATACATTGGAAATGCAAATATGCAGAAGTCAAGGATAATCTAGAAAAAGGCAAGCAAAAAACCCCAATAACATTAAAATAGAATATGCTCACTGTGGAAACAAAGCATCATGATCTTGAAGAAAGGATGAATAGAGACAATCCAAGGATCACGGGTCTCCCAAAAGAACATAATAGAATTAAAAAAAAAAAAAACACAACTTCAATACCATAATGAAGGGAACTGCCCAGAACTTCTAAACAGAGAAAATTAAATTTCAATCGAAAGAATTCATAGATCACAGAAAAACAGAAAAATACCGAAGGCTGAAAACTCCAAGATACATTGTGGTATAATAGTTCAACAACTGAATTCAGAAATAACAAATTCTACAAATGGTCAGGAGAAAGACCTTAAAATACAAAAGAAAGGGAATTCAAATAACACAAGACTATTCTGTACCCACAAGAAAACTTAAAAAGGAAAGGTATAATGTATTCTGAAGAGTGATAGAGCTCAGGATGCAGCCCCTCAAGTTAAAATTATAAAAATAAATTGACTAAAATTTCTATACCCCTTACTGTAGATGTGCCATTAATAAGCTTATATATCAAGGAAGCCATTGATAGGAAGAAAGTTCTGATAGGCAACAAAATATTCATAGAAGCATTTTTTTTGTGTGATAGCAAAGAATTGGAAACAAAGTAGATGACTATTTACTGGAGAATGATGAAATAAATTGTTTTATGTGAATGAAATGGAATGTTACTGTGCTGTAAGAAATGATAAATGTGATAAAACAAAGAAGCATGAAAAAATCTACATGAACTGAGGCAGACTAAAGCAAGAAGATCCAAGAAAACTGTATACAACAATGACCACAGCATTGTAAATGGAATGAACAACCACAAAAATAATCAAAAGTGGTGTGGCTTGGTGGCGCAGTGAATAGAGCACTAGCCCTGGAGTCAGGAGCACCTGAGTTCAAATCCGGCCTCAGACACTTAACAAAAAGCTAGTCGTGTGACCTTGGGCAGATCACTTAACCCCAATTGCCCTACCTTTCCCCTCCAAAAAGCAAAAAAAAAAAAAAAAATCAAAAGGGAAGATTGCAAAATTATAAAGAGCAAGCATGACCCATGACGCAAAAGAAGACATATGAGATGACATTCCTAACTAATGCTGTTGTAGAGGTTAGAAATCTATAAATGAACATTCTACATATTTTCAGATTTTTTGAATGTATTGATTAGTTATGGAGATTTTCCCCCTTTTTCTTTTTTAAATTTAAAAATACTATTTGTTATGTGGGACAACATTCTGAAAGAGGAATGGGGAAATTATGGTAAAAAAAAATTGTGATAATGTGCTAAAAAACCAGAAATAAATAAATTAAAAAGTAAGAAAAATGACAATAACAAAAATCACATATCAACAAAAGCAAAAAAGCTTTTGATAAGAAACAACGCCTCTTCCTATTTTTGAAAAAGCCTCTAGAGAACATAGTAATAAATGGAAGCTTTCTTAATATAAGCAGTACCCATCTAAAGCCAAGAACCTTCATTATATGTATTGGGGACAAACAAGAAGAGTTTCTAAGATTAAAGGTAAAGCAAAGATATCTATTGTCACTACTAATATTGGATGCAATACTGGAAATCTTAGCTATTAATAAGACAAAATAAATTTAGTAAAGGAGCAAAGGCATATAGGAAAGGAAACAAAGTTGCTACTTTTTGGAGATAATATAATGGTGCACTTTAAGAATCCTAGAGAGTCAATTAATTTTAGTTGAAACAATAACATCAGAACTGTTGTAGCATGTAAAATAAAACCATATAAATAAATCATCAGCATTTCTGTATATTGCCAATAAAACTGAGCAGGAAAAGATAGAGAAATTCCACTTGAAACAATGGAATGGATAAAATACTTGCGAGTCAGCTTACCAAGGTACATGCAAAATCTATGAATACAGCTACACAAATTTCTTTGCCCAAATAAATATAGACTTAAGCAATTAGAGAAACATTAATTGTTTATGGGGAAACCAAGAAGATATATAATAAATATCACATCACCTAAATTAATTTATTTACTCAGTATGATAGCAATCAAACCACTAAAGGATTATTTTGTGAAACTAGGGGAAAAAACTCATCAAGAGGAATAAAATGTCAAGCAACTCAAGGGAAATGAAGGAAAAAAAAATAGGAAGGAAAGAAATCTAGAAATACCAGATCTTTAAGTATACTAGAAAGTCATAATAATCAAAATGATTTGTTACTTTTTAAGAAATAAAGAGGTCAATCAGTGGAACAGATTAGATATACAACATAGAGAAGTAAATGAACACAGCAACCTAATATTTGATAACCCCCCAAACCTTAGCTACTGGAGTAAGAAATCAATATTTGATAAAATCTGGTAGAACTAGAAAGCTGTCTGGTAGAAGGTATGTGAAGGCCAACATTTAATACAATTACCAAGACAAGTTTCAAATGGATGACTGATGTTGGAAATAAGTTTTGCATAACTTTGACTGCATAATCAATATTGTATTTCTTTCTCAATGGGCAGGGTAGTTGCTAGAGGGAGGAAAAGAATTCAGAAATGAAAATTAAAATAAAGAATTATGGATGAAACTATAAACAAATTAGAGGATGGAGAAATTGTTATCTATTGAAGAATTCATAACCAACAATGGAAAGAGAATATTATAACAAATAAAATGTAAAATTTCAGTTATATAAAATTTGAAAGTTCTTTCATGAACAAAACCAGTGCAATTAAAATTAGAAGATAAACTGATAATGTGGGAAATATTGGCTGCATGTTTCTCTGATAAAGATCTCATTTCCTAAATATGTAAGAAACTGATTCAAATTTATAAGAATAAGAGTCACTCTCTAGTTGATGAATGGTTAAAATATATGAAAAGATAATTTTCAGAGGAAGAAATCCAAGATATTAATAACAATACGTAAAACTATCCCGCATCACTACTAATTAGAGAAATTCAAGTGAAAGCAATCCTGAGATTCCACTTCATGCTCATCATATTGACAAAGTTAATAAAAAAGAGAAACAAATATTTGAAGATTGTTGAAAAAAACCATTAACACACTGTTAGCGGACCTTTGAATTGTTAGAACCATTTAAAAAAGCAATTTGGAATTATGCCTAAAAAGTCATTACACTCTGTATACCTTTACCTAATTACCACTAGTAGGTATAAACCCCAGAGAGATCAAAGAAAGGAGAAGAGGATCCACATAAACAAAATATTTATAGGAGCTCTGGGTGCTCATTAATTGTGGAGTGCCTGAACAAATTATGGTATATTAATGTGGTGGAATACTATTTAGCTATACAAAAAGAACAGATTCAGAGAAATCTGGCAAGATTTGTATGAACTAATATAAAAATAAATGAGTAGAACCAAAAAAATGGATACCATAAAAACAGCAGTGTAAAGACAAACAACTTTAAACAACTCAGAATGCAATGACCAAACACAGTTGCAGAGCACTGATGATAAAGAATATTAAAGAGAGGTGATATATTTGAGATATAGGATGAGACAAATATACTTTGGGGACATGGCTCATGTGGAAGTTTGTTTTGTTTGACTATGCTTATCTATTATAAGACTTGTTTTTCTCTTATTTTACAACTGGGGAGGCAAGTAGGAGAAAGAAAAAATGTATTTCTATCAATACATTTCTATTTGCTATCTTCCATTTTATGGTCAAGTTCATCCCCTCAATATTTATGGTTATGATTGTTACATTTCTTCTTCGTTTATCAAATTATATTCTATTTCTTCTGAAAAAATCAGCATATATCAGTATCTGTAGCATATATATGAATGTGCATGTATATACAATATGCATTTATTAAGTATATCACATAGATATTAGACAGATAGACAGAAAAACTATTGCTATAAACATCTTTGTCCTTATAAATCTTTGGCTCTAGTTTCACTATGGGACCTCTACCTCAAGTAACTTTTCTTGCATAATTCCAAATTGGTTCATGGATTCCTTCTATAAAACCTCCATTAAAAATTATCCAATTTGTGATTGAACACCTCCAGTGATGGGAAACTCTCTAGGATATATCCACAGTCAGAGTGTGAAGAGGCGAGTGTCAAGGTCAGTAGCAGATGTGACAATGGAGGGAAGGAAAGGATCCATAACCAAGATTTTCAGGTGTTTTTTGTTCATTTCTTTTACAGAAGGCTCCTTCAAAGTAACTCCTGGAAATGTGATACTTACTAGTTCCGTACCTGACTATATTATAATAAATTATCAGAAGGAGAACATAGAAAGAGCACTAGATTCAGAGTCAGGAGAGCCAAATGTTACTTGAAGTTCTTTCCCTTGCCAGTTGCTTTGAAATCAGGCAGGTCACACTACATCTCTGAGTCTGTTTCTCTCTCTTCAAAATAAGAGGATGAATGAAATCACCTCTAAGTTTTCTCCTAATTTTAAAGTTCTTTGATTACAAATAGCTAGAGTTAATATCCATAATACTCATTTGGCACTACATAGAATATTTTTCATTCACTCAGATTCAACAAACATTTGCCTACTATCTTTCATACGTCTTATTTCCTCACCTAGATGCCAAATCAACCCATGCCTCATGTTTCTGTATATCACCCCAAACCTCTAAAGCACTGGGCTGAGAGAGCAATCCTAGCCAAATATTTGCTACATAGCAACACTAAGAATACAAATGCATTGGTGATTTTGTTCTGCAGAGTAAGGTGCAATCTTATCACTTCTCTTCTTAATAAATGCCAGTGACTATTACTTCTAGAATCCAATATGAATTCTTTTATTTACATTTAAAGCTTCTCACAGTCTAATTCCAAGCTACCTCTTCAATTTTGTCCTACATTATTCCCTTTGGCCCAACCAGATTGATCATCCTTTTGTTCTTCACACATGTCGTTTTTTCTTCCATCTCTGTATGTCGGCACAGCCATGTGTCCTCCATGCCCTGATTCATTCCTCTTCATGTCCACCTCAAAGAATCCCTATTTTCTTTCAAATTTAGGTCAAGTATCAACTTCTACATGAGGTCTTTCCTGATCCTCCCATGTCTCCCCTCTGAAATCACATTGTATTCTTCTGGGGTATATTTATGTATGTACTCTTCTCTAGAACAGACGACAAGTTCTCTGAGTGCAATGGCTGTTTCAATTTGATGTCTCATGATACTTTGGTGAAAAAAAAATAGAGAAATGTGGACTAGTGCATGGTAAGTGATTTGGAATAGAGCAGCCCAGACAAGCAGCACAGTATCAGGCTTGGAGTCAGGAAGACTCATCTTTATCAGTTTGAATTTGGCCTCAGACACTTGCTGACTGTGTGATCCTGGGCAAGTCACTTAACCCTGTTTGTCTCAGTTTCCTGATCTGTAAATTGAGCTGGAGAAGGAAATGGCAAACCACTCCAGTGTTTTTGCCAAGAAAACTCTAGTTGGGTCACAAAGAGAAGGACACAACTGAAACTCCTGAACAACAGCAATAGGTAAATTTAAAAGATAAATAGGAATAAATGAAGTTTAGTAGTGATAAATGTTAAGTTCTATATCTTTTGTATCTTCTGCAAATATCACAGTACCTGACACAAAGTAGGATCTTAACAAATAATAATATAATATATAATAATGTATATAATATATGATAATTCTTTAAAAATAATAATCACAGGTGATAATGTCTTTAAGGTCTGCAAATAAATTTACATATATAATAACTATATTTATGTAGCACTTAAAAAGTCAGTAAGTCAACTAGCATTTATTAAATGTCTATTATGTGACACATTGTGCTAAGCCTTGGGGATTCAAAGAAAGTCAAGACATTCTCTGTTCCCAAGGAACTTACAGTCTAATTGAAGAGACAACATGCAAACAATTATGTACAAATAAGATATATGTATATGTACAAATATATGCATATGTTATATAGTATGTGTGTATAATAACTTGGAAATATTCCGTTGATTGAATGCACTAACATTAAAAAGGGATTTTCAAAGTTTTTAAAGGACTTTATATATCTGCATAGCAAATCTATGAGTTGAGTGCCATAATTAGGTTGATTTAGCAGGTGAAGAAACAAGGGTTAGAGAAGTTAAATTATTTCCCCAAGGTCACACAGCTAATAAGTATCTGAGGCAAGATTTGAGAACAGATCTTCTTAACTTTGGCCTCTGTCCATTAGACCTTTGACCAGTTGCAGCTGAACTCTTGTGTGAATAATTTCTTGAGTGATTGACTCTAAAAATTATGAAAACAAATCCTTTAGCTTGTTGGTTTCAACTCTTTAGCACAGTCCCCTCTTGAGGAAAAATGGAAATCTGGAGGTGACATTATCAAGTTTTGCCATTAGGTGGCAGTCAAGCTATTTAGAGTCCTTGCCTTCCCTGTGGCATTGATAGTGCCAACATTATCTCAGGATAAATGCCCTAAAGTTTTAACTGATTTGCAAGATACTCTTCAGACGTACCAAGAAAAATCTCTGAGAATTTAAGGTCCAAGAAAGTCAGCAACATATCCTACTGATGGAATAGTAGGAAAGGGCAGTCCAACCCCATAAAAAGCACATCTCTGCTACTAATTACTTCCAGACGTAAGGATGCCTGGTTGAACACTGCGATCAATCCTTTTTTAGGGTGCCCTAAGGCATTATGGGTAATCACTGGTTCATAGGAGCATACATTTAGAATGGAAGGGACTTCAGAGGTTCTCTATCCAACATTATCATCATCATCATCATCTCCATTGTCATTATTTTTCAGATGAGTAAGTAAACTGAGACCCAAAGTGGTTCAGTGACTTGCCAAACTCACCCAGGTAGGAAGTGGCACAGCTGGGATTTGAACTCAGATCCAGACCCTACAAGCTCAGCGTTGAAATCCAGTGCTCTTCGCACCACACTATGCTGCCACCTGTCAAAGAAATCTCAGAAGCCAAGCCAAGAATCTCCCCTACTGCCTTACTAAAAAGTGATCATTCAATGTCTAGCTGAAGAGCCTTGATGCAGGATAACCCATCCCTTCCCAAGGCACCCCATTCCATTTGTGTCTAGCTCTCATTGTTAGGAAGTTTTTCTTTATATCAAATCTAAATCCTCTGCTGTACCTTCTCCCTAGTGCCCCTAGCTCCCTCTGAGGCCAAGTACAAGCTTAATGCTTTTTCCACATGACAATTCTTCAAACATTTGAAAATTGTTTTCATGTTCTGTCCTTCCTAGACCAAAACCTTCCCAGTCCTTTCAACCCATCCTTGCATGACATGCTCCCCAGGCCTTTCACCAACCTGGTGGCCTTCTGGATATGTTCCTATTTGTTTATGTCTTTTCTAAAATGCTGTTTCAGAACTGGGCATTGTGCTCCAGTTCCTAAGGACGGAACAGAACATCAGCTCCTTCAATTCAGGAACCATTTCATTTTTCTTTGCTATAAACAGTACCCTATATCTAAAATGTATTCAATAAGTACTTGTTGGTTTGAATTGAGAGTATAGATGTAGAATTACCTCCCTTGTAATGAACACTAGGCTTCTCTTAATGCTACAATGATTAATACCTACCTTTCACTGGCTATAATTAACATATATATGGTTAAAATCTACTAGCTAATTTTGCAGGAAAACAATAAAAAATGTACTCCTTAACAATACATCTCTACTCAGGATCAGAAGAGATAGAAAGAACCTCAAATGCTACCTAGCATTCTAGTGAGCTCCTTGAGGGCAAGAGTGAAGAGTGGCTCCCTCAGGGGCTTGGAGCTGCCATACACATAGCCTTTCATTTTAAGGTGAGCAAGTTAATTTGCCCAAAGTCACATAAGTAGTAAGATCTGGATGCTAACCCAGATGCTTTGACCCCAAATCCAGCATCCTTTCCATTACATGACACTTCCTTCTACTGACGATCGTTTGTCAAACTACAAATTTGTCACACAAATCATTTGTCAAATCTGCAACCATTCATTTGTATTAAGAAACATCTTTGTTTAAGACACTGATTATTGCCTAATGATTTACATAATGTGTTTTAATTTATGTCAGGTGTTCAGTTTCATAGGTTTAGCATTGTATTATTGGGAACATTTTTAATTAAATAATTAAGTTTATTTAATTTTATTTAAATAAATAAGTTAATTAAATTTAAGTTAATTAAATGAGTTTATTTAATTAAATAAAAATAGAGTAAATAATATTTATTATTTAGCATTTTATTATAGGAAATAAGCTTCAAGTCAGTGCTTTGAAATGTAGCTGCCAATAAAGAATATTACCAAAACTAACAAATGATCATCCTTCACGATGTAAGACTGAACAAGGCATTCATTAATTTGATTTTTTTTCCTGCTTATTTGATATTCAGCTTCTGTTTAATCTTTAACCAAAAGCTCTATGTAATTGTATAATAATAGGGTTTAGCAATCTTATTAATTAGTAAATAAGATTAAGGGATTGGATTCTAGGTCTTTTCCAACTCTCAAATTCTGTAATTCTGTAATTATTTCTAATAAGGTTTGCATACAGTTAACAAAATTCAATTGAGACAGTCAAAACCAAAAGATCCACCATTTTTCCATTTAATAATTTTGCTGATACATTTGGATGAAATTACCTTTTTTCAACGCCCACTTTAACCTTTTGCAACTGGTTATTTCAAATTTATCCTGTTTATGGCTTGTTTATACATAACTGTTTGTATATTGTCTCCCCTATTAGACTGTGAGCTCCTTGAGAGCAGGTACTGTCTTTTACCTTTGTTCTTAATGCATAATCGATGTCTAATAAATGTTTAGTGATTGACTGATCTAATTTACAGGATTGTCACTAAATTGAAAGAGTTGAAGAGACCTTCCTAAAGACAGGGAGGTCCAAATCCATACCTCTCTTCATTACTTCATAGCTACATCAACGTCATTCCTTCCATAGATATAGCTGATAGCCCACTCTATGCCTTTAGTAGATGGTGTTCTTGAATTGCTATAACCAAAATAATTTATCTTCTGTTAGCTAATTTTCTACTAATGAGACTCATTTGAAAGGTTTGTCCTTGAGTCCACATTCAGCCATGGGGATAATACTAATTTCCAGCTCAGTAATTCTGCCAGAGATTGCACCCTTGCTTTTAAGGAAATTTCTCCCTTTTCCTTTCCCTGGCCTTGTCTCCTCCCCTACATGAAGTATGGCTGCTTCCCTGTATTCCCACTACCCCACTATCCCAGGGCTCCTCTGACTACCTCCCTATGTACCCATCCTTATCAGATTTCGTGGACTCATGGACTGGAAGACCTCTTTTTATGCCCTCTTAGGTTAGGCTTTTCAGTCCCAAGTCCCTGAGGGAGCTACTGTTCACCTTTGCCCTCAAGGAGCTCACTAGCATGCCTTTCCCAGCCTCTCTTAATTCTAGTGCCTTCTCTCACTTACTTATTTCCTATTTATCCTGCTTATAGTTTGTCTGTATTTGTTTGCTTACTGTCTCTTTCATTAGATTGTAAGTTCATTGAGGGCAAAGATTATCTTTTGCCACTTTTTACGTCCCCAGCAGTTAGCACAGTGACAGGCACTGTGCTATTTAAATGCTTATTGACTAGCTTTTAGCTAGATATTTTAGAGAAGGATCATTCATTTGATGTGTTGGCACTACTGATGGTCAACCTGCACATGAAGTGTCTAATTCTATATCTTGAGCTACCATTAATGCCAGGGCATAAAGAAGCCCTAGAAGAAATTATGGGGGCACTTCCCACTGTTCACAGTACTTCCTCAGCCATCAAATCGAACAAAAGTTTGAGTTTATATTGGATTTACCACTTCCATGAGGGCATACCACAATTTTGGCAGCATTGGACCATTTCTCAAGAATGTGCCACTTTATCTCATTCTACACATTACCATTTCCCCACACATAAAATTTGGTAGTTTCTAAAGAAGTCATTCATTTGCACAGGCTCCCCATTTTACTTGTCTTAAACAGGAGTCCTCACTTTAAAATCAAATTTGGGGGAAGACTTAACAAAGGTTAGGGGCTCATCTGTTGCCTACCATAGCTTATCATAATGCATATGGGAACCATGTAAACTTAGACATCAAAAATTACACCACACTGACTAATAATTGGAGATCAAGGGGATGCCCATCAATTGGGGGAATGTATGACAAGTTGTGTTATATGATTGTGATGGACTATTATTGTGCTATAAGAAATCACAAGCAGGATGACTTCAGAAAAACCTGGAAAGACTTACATGAACTGATGCAATGTGAAATGAGCAGAAATAGGAGAATATTGTACACAGTAACAGCAATATTGTACAATATTACACAATGAAGAACTGTGAATGACTTAGCTATGCTCAGCAATACAATGTTCAAAGCAGTCCCAAAGGACTCATGATGAAACATGCTCTCCTCCAGGGAAAGAACTGATAGATTGAGTACACACTAAAGCATAGTATTTTTTCACTTCCTTCCTTCCTTCTTTCCTTCCTTCCTTCCTTCCTTCCTTCCTTCCTTCCTTCCTTCCTTCCTTCCTTCCTTCCTTTCTTCTTTCCTTCTTTTCTTCCTTCCTTCTTTTCTTCCTTCCTTCCTTCCTTCCTTCCTTCCTTCCTTCCTTCCTTCCTTCCTTTCTTCTTTCCTTTCTTCCTTCCTTCCTTTCTTCTTTCCTTCCTTCCTTCCTTCTTTCCTTTTCTTTCTTTCATTCTTTTTTTGTTCTAACCTTCTTGTACAAAATGACTAATATGAAAATGTTTTACACAATTTCACAGGATTGTGATTGTTTGCTGTCTCAGGGAGAGGGAAGGGAGGGAGGGATAGAATTTGGAATTTAACATTTTCAAAAATCTAAAAAATTGTTTTAACATGTAATTGGGGAAAAATAAAATACCATTACAATTACACCGTACAATATGGTAGGGCTACTAGAGGCTGATTTCTTCTGATGGCATCAGAGATATGGAAAGGACCTTAGAGGCCATCTGTTCCAACCCTTTGATTTTATAGATGAGGGTGTAAGGCCCAGAGGGGTTAAATGATTTGGCCCAGCTCACATAGATAATAAATAACAAATCTGGGTTTCAAACCCCAGTTATCTGTCCCCAAATTGAGCACAATTTTCACTGGACTGGGTATAGATTATCAAAAATAGAAATGCATGTCCTTTGAATTTCACTTTTTCAAACAGACTACAGATTCTCAACATTTTTTTGCTCATTAGATATAGGAAAGACTCAGTATATGACAGCCATAATTAATTCAGTACTCTACCCTCAAAAGAGAATTGAGTCCACTCAAGCAATATAACGGGTCCTGGGATTAACCAAGAAAAAATGCTCCATTTTTTTTTCAAACCCGGAGACCAACTATGATTAGGTAATGTTCATTTCCCCACATTTGGTTCCTTCAAGGGTATAGAGAACTAATATTCCGTCCTACTTTTGTCTTTCAGCAGCTGAACTGCATAACCTATGAGTTCAGATTAACAGCAGCTTGGAAAATCCTTTGTTACTTGCACGTGATATATTACAGATGTGTTCTCTTCCTCTTAAGAATGAGTTCCATGCTCACTTTGGCAGCACATAGACTAAAATTGGAATGATACAGAGATTAGCATGACCCTGCACAAGGATGACACGCAAATTCGTGAAGCGTTCCATATTTTTTTTTTTTTAGTAGCTGACATGGGCTTTTAAATTCTGGATGGCTTCTTCCTTTATCCTTTCTTTAAAAATTGTTTTTTTCCAACAAACCCCACATAAATGGAATTAGTCCTCGACCACTTGTTTTATACGATGTCCTTTGGAGTGATGAGTCCAACCAGCAGTCTGTTCATTGTCCATGTAAGTGCTTATGATGGAATAAATTGTTTTTCTACCAAAAAAAGAATGCAAGTTCCTTGAGAAGAGGGATTCTCTTTCTTTTCTATTTGTATCCCCAGTACTTCACACAGGACTTCACATCTAGGAAATACTTAACAAATACTTTTTCATTCATTCATTCTTCCAAGTTATTTTTGTTGCTGTTTGACTCTTCCCAAATGTTTATTTTATGTGGATATTTTTTCCTATGTTTTTTTTTTTCTAGTATTCCAGTCTACTGGAAAGTAAGCATAGGAGCAGTAGTAACTCTATCTCCCTTGAGTGTTGTAGGTGCTATGATTTTAATTGTGTGTGGGGTGTGGCAATGAGATAAGTTTTCCAGCAAAGGTGCATCTGTTATGATAAGACTATTCGGATATAGCTCTGGCATTATTTCTGATACAATGATTATTTTCAAACTACCCCACAACTCTAAAGGAGGCATTCTTAACCTGGGCCTCATGGATAAATTTCAGGACATCAATGCATTTGAATGGGAACAATTATACCTTTGTTTTCACTAAACTCAACCTGAAATTTAACATTTCTTTCAATTATTTTAGAACATTATTCTGAGAATGGATTCATGGTTTCACCAGACTTCCTAAGGAGTCAATGATAAACAAAAAAGTTAGGAATCCCTGATCTAAAAGCCTTCTAGAGAGCCTAGATGGAAGTATCAGATAATATCTAGAGTATGGTATCCAGTTCTCAGTGCCATCAACTCTCTGGAACTTGGCTTCCTCATTTGTTATAGGAATGGTTGGCTTCAGATGACATCATGGTACCACAACCTAACACAGACACATTCAAGTAAAGAGAGATAGACTCATAAGGTGTTGCCAAGGAAGCTGCTGGTCTTAACCAATCAAACAAGCACTAACAACACAAATTTGTCATCACCCCACCCTTTATGCTCTGGGTCTGCGGTATTAGGCAAATTTCCATTTGCTCTACCAGGAGATCAGGACAGACTTCATATAAGAGGTATTGCTTGCATCTTTTCCAGAGTCACACAGAACAGACTAGAATACAGACACACACAAGGACACCACCCAAGTAACCAGATTCTCTAGACCTGCATTGCTCAGCTATGAGGAGGTTTCATCTGACTCTCTGGCTTTCCTTCCCAGCAGCATGCTTAGCACTATAATCATTGTATAGAGATTGATTTGTGAAAGTCAGTCTGGAAGCCTATGTTCTTCTTTATTCTCTCAACTAAAATACCTTCAGAATAGGAAAAAGCCTGATGTCCTATACAGGGCCTCTAGGACCAATTGCTACCTTCCTAGCTCAACTGCCCTGCCTTCCTGATTACATTGAGTATTATCTCTTCTAGGTAACTGCCTTCTTTTCTCTCAACAAAGGAGGAAGGAAGTAACTTGGTTTCCTTACATGTATCTAAAGAAGAATAACTTAGACCTGCAAAAATCGAGGCATTCTCCTTCTGTCCTTGAATTCAAGTAGGCTTCTGTTAACACTGGCACCTATTCAGAATGAATGATGTGCTGATGTTCCCTTATCACTTGGTCATTCCTTTTCTCTCTGTCCTTCCTACACTTATGTCAAGGAGCTGTTTGTGTTGAGGACTGTTCCTGACAAAGGTGGTAGACCTAAGCAATCAACACATTTATTAAACACTTCCTGTATTCTAGGCACTGTACTACATGCTGGAGATAAAAATTCAATGAATGAAGCAATCCCTATGTACAAAAGAGTTTACATCCTAATAGAGTAGATAAGAATATGCAAGTGAATTCAAAATGATATTATGTGTGTATCTGGGAAAGTATATACTGAATAAGTACAAAGTAGTTAAATGCAAGGTCATTTGAGAGGGAGTGCTCTAGCAGATCAGGATAGACTTCATATAATAGGTGGTACTTATGATCCTTCTTAGAGGAAAAGGAGGATTTTATAAATGAAAAATCAGTCAATCAACAAGTAATTAGTAAGTGCCAGTGGGGTAATGCAGTGAATAGAGAACTGAGACTGGAATCAAGAAGAGCTGAGTTCAAATCCAGTCTCAGACACTTAAGAGCTGTGTTACTTAATCTCTGTCTGCCTCAGTTTCCTCATCTATAAAATAGGTATCACTTACCTCATAGGGATGTTGTGAGGATCGAATGAGATGATACTTGTGAAGCATGCATCATAGTACCTGGTCCATAGTAGGCATTAAGTAAATGCCTGCTCCCTTCCTCTCCTCCCCCACTTCATGGCAGTCACTCTGCTGAGTACTGGAGACACAAAGACAAGTGAAAAACAGTCCTTGGTCTCAAGAAGCTTTCAGTCTAATGGAAGGTAAAAGTACATTTCAGTAAGAGACACAAGTTAGATAGAAGACAGAAGACAGATAGAAGATAGAGTTCCATGTGAGAAGAACAGGGAGAAAGCCAGTTTGGCTGGATGGCAGAGTGAAATCAATTCAAGTATTTATCGAGAACCTACTATGTGCCAGGCACTGTGAAAAAAAAACATTCTTTGCCCTTAAGAGACTCACATTCTAATGGGAGAGACAACATGTAAACATCTATGTGCATAAACTACAAATCTATATGTATATTTATGTACATATATATGTATTAAACTGGAGGTAATCTCAAGAAGGTACTAGCTCAGAGGGGGTCCAAGAAAGGCTTCTTGCAGAAGGTCAGATTTGAGTTGAGATTTGAAAGAAGCAAGTGAAGCCAGGAGGTGGAAATGAGGAGGGAAAACATTCCAGGAATGAGGAACAGACAGTGAAAAGATATAGAGCAGGGAATATAGCAAGAAGATTAGTGACATTGTATCACAGTGTTAATAAAGTAATGAGGGTAAAGTGTAAGAAGCCTGGAAAGGTAGGAAGGGACCAGATTAAGAAGGACTTAAAAAGCCAAATAAAGGATTTTACATTTCATCCTGGAGGTAATAGGGAGCCACTGGAGTTTATAGAATTGGGGGAGGGAGTGACATGATCAGACCCTTAATATAGGAAAGTCAGTTTGGCAGTTGAGTCAAGGATGGACTGAAGTGGGGACAGAACTGAGTCAAGGAGCTCCCTTAGAAGGCTATTGCAGTAAGTCAGGCTTGAGGTAATAAGGGCCTACACCAGGGTGGTGGCAGTGTTAGGAGAGACAAGAACATCTATGAGAGACCTTGTGAAGGTAAAATTGACAGAACTTGACAACAGATTAGATATGGGGTGGAGAGGGATTAGTGTAAATGAGAAATCAGGGAGGACACCAAAGCTGCAGATCTCAGTGACTGACAGGATGATGGTGCTCTCAATAGTAACAGTAATCTTTGGTAGGAAGGAGGACTTGGGAGGAAGGAAAAGTGTTTTGGATATGTTGAGTTTGAGAAGTCTATGGGATGTCCAATTCAATATATCCAAAGGTATTTGGCACCGTGAGGCTGGTGCTGAGGAGTCATCTGTGTAGGTACCAACTGCATAGATGCGGATGGTTCCTAGATCTACATATCCAGCTTTAATCTTGCCCATAAATTCAATTTAGGATATTACCAAGTGAAATAATATAGAGGGAAGAAAGAAGGACAGGGCTTCGGGGGGACACTGATGATTAGTTGTCAGCTAGTGTTCTTCATCCCTAACTTGGATGAAGATCTATCAAGAGAGATGAAGTAGTCAAACAGTTAGCAGGAGACTCAGAAGAGAGAAGCGTCATGAAAACCTACAGAGGAGAGAAAATCCAGAAGAGAGTGATTGACAGTGTCAGAATCTACATGGAGGTCAAAGGGATGAGGATTTCTAATGGACCATTAGATTAGGCAAGTAAGAGATCATTTGGTACCTTTAAGGAGAGCAGTTTCAGTTGAATGATAAGGTCAGAAGTCAGTTTGCAGAGGATTTAGAATGGGAGGAAGAAGTGGGAGTAGAGGCACATACTACAGGAAGCTTTTTCAAGGAGTTTGGTTGAGAATACAAAAGATACCTGAGGATAGCTATCAGGATGGTACTGAGCCTTATCATATGACTTATAGCTACAACTTCCTATATGTGGTTTCTCTCCATATTAGAATGTGAGATTCTTGGAAACAGGGACTGTCTTACTTTGCTATTTGTATCCCTAGAGCTTATCATCAGGCTATACTAATAATAAGCATGCATGCATGCATGCATTCATTCATTCATTCATTCATTCATTCATTCATTTATTATTTCCTTAGCTGTAAAATGGAGTGGTTGGACTGCATGACCTTTAAGATCCCTTTTAGTTCGAAATTAATATTTTATGGTCAAATTTCCATTAAAATATTGGCAAATTTAATCCATTTTGCATTTATTCATTTTTCCGGTTTCATTTATAAATGTTCTTATGATAAGCTCACCTGTTTGGGCTTTTTTAAAGATTATTTTTTCCCTCTGTTATTTCTCCCTCTTTGGGGAAGGAATGATGATCATAACTTGTCTCTTTCCTCTGTGACAGCTTGTAAATGAGTTCATATTCTAAAGCAGTATGGCTCTCGGCTTCTGCCTAGAGAGATCAAAGGTGTGCAGGCTAGCGCTGGGGAGAAGGCAGGTTTAGATCTCATTCTGGTGACTACTTTACACCAACTAAACTTCCCTAAGAAATTGTGATGAGGGTAAACGTCTTTACCTTTATCCATCCCCATTTTTGAGTCAACAGGTAATTTAGGTTGGATCAGGTCTTTTTCATCATTATCCTTCTTGCAAATTTAATGTTTATTTTACCTTTGCTTATAGAAACATCATTCAGAAATGGTTCCCACATTAGCAATAATAAAAATAAAAATAGTTTGCATTTTTATAGCACTTTATTGCATTTTAAAATTTATAAATGTATAAAAATTTATAAAATGTATTATTTATTTATAAATTTATAATTATAAGTTATTTATAAAAATGTATAAAATGCTTTACAAATATTATCTCATTTTTTCTTCACAACAACCCTGGAAGTAGGTACTATTATTATACCCATTTTACAGATGAGGAAACTGAAGCGAGCAGAAGTTAAGTGACTTAGCCATGATCACACATGTAGTAAGTAACAGTCAAGATCCAAACCCATCATTCTTTCATAACACTTCCTCAAAGACATACCAATGTCACTTCATTATAATCTGTAAGCTTCTTTTCATTCTCTCTAACAAATGTTAGAAACTAATTCTGCAGCTAACTTTAATCACTTCTCTAAATAAAGCTTTTGAATAATTCAACTGCTAGACTTATCATGCATGTGTTTTTCCTGCTTCATCTTAACTAAAATTTCATCATCCTCACTGTACATTACTAATGTGAAATCATGTCAAAAGTGGAAAAGTTGAAGGAACTTAGCTATGTTTGGCCTAGAGAATAGAATACTTAGTAAGTGACATTATTGTTCTCCAATATTTGAGGGATTGTAAGTGGAAGAGAAAGTAGAGATACTCCATTTAGTTTGGGAGGGGGGAAAAGAGGGCCACTGTAACTCTTATGACCAAGACATACATCTGGCATAACATAAGAAAGAACTTTCTAGCAACTAGAGCTGTTTAGTTATGAGAGGGATTGACTTGAGGTAAGAGATTCTCTGTCATTAAAGAAGCTCAAGGAGAGATTGTTGAACATCTATCAGGAATGCTGAGGAAGGGATTCCTATGCTGAGGGGCCAGGTATAAATGATATTCAAGGGCCCTTCCAACTCTAAGGCCCAATCCTTCAAACCTTGAGTGAACCATGAAAATTTCCGAGGCAGATGACTCAAGATTTTGAATACAATGGCCTCTGAGCAGAATTAGTCATCCTGGTTACTCCAGTTTCTAGGAGGCAGTTGGAAATCTCTTTTGTTTGATGTGGAAATTACTAGTGAGAGGTGAATGACACAACCTGTTTGGTTTTTTGTTTCTTTTCTTGCCACCAACCTCACCTTGGGACCTCTTCACCTGGGACACTTTTATTTCCACACATACACACAAATACATAGGATATCATCAGATTTCCACTTCCAGTTTCAGTTCAGATGAAATTTAAACCCCAAACTGATGGTTCCCAAAGGAAATTGCAACTTCATTTTCCAAAACATGAACTAAACCTGACTTCCAATCCATTGCCTCTAGTCATGAAGAGACCCTAAGGAATGTTATACATGCTTATGAATATAATTTTCCTTGTGAAAGAAAAGGATATTTTCTCCTCTCTCACCTGTTGAAGATAGAGTCTCTCTCATTAAAGATTACTAGATTTACTAGCCACATTTTTATACTAGAGAAAATCCTTCTACCCACATGAAAAGTTAAATTCAATTGAAGTAACATTTTTCTCCTCTTTCTTACTCAAAAGAAAGCAATAAAAAAAGGCCTTCATCTATTCTTTTATTTAACAAGTATCTATTAATTGCCTATGCTGTATCAAGAACTAAAACTAAACAGTCCCTATAACATTCTATCTGACATTGATGGGAGTGGGGGAAGATGCATACTCATAAGCAAATACAATGTAGCATTCCTTGGGAATGTCTTATAGAGAGGGCCCCCCCCCCCTTCACTAGAAAGAAGGAGCAAATATCTTTTTATTGTTTCCTATGTGCCATAGAAACACTTTCAATGAGTTGCTGAACCAGAACTCTGTGGATATATCAAAGAGATAATCCTCACCCTTGCTTAGAACAATCCTTAGAAAGATAACTAGGTAGAACAGAGTGCTGGGTCTGGAGACATGAAAGTCTGAGTTCAAATATGACTTCAGACACTTACTAGCTATGTGATACTAGGCAAGTCAATTCCCCTTTATCTGCCTCAGTTTGCTTATCTTTAAAATGGAGATAATAATAGCATCTACCTCGAGGGTTTTTATGAAGATTAAATGAGATAATACTTGGAAAGCACTTAGCACAGTTCCTGGCTCATCTGAGATGCTTATTTTCTTTCTTCTTATTGATCTATAGGTATAAGGATGACTCTCTGGGTTCCTCAGAGCTACCCATGACCCTATAGGCAAACCTATGTCTAAGATGGGGATGCCTCCTGATTGTTTTTTTTTTTCCTTTTCTTCAGAGAGATCTCAGAATGTAGCTAATATCTCCCTTTTACCAGGCAATGGAGTAGTGATGTAAGCAGGTATCAGCGGATTGGCTGAGAGGAAAAGAGATGCTACAGAGAGAGAAAGCCACAGGAAAGGAGAGAGCCCAGGTAGTTAGTATTGATTGATTGGGCTGTATTCAGGGAAGGTGAATTCTAAAGTAGCTGATAAGCAGCCCTGCTAGAAAAGGCTTAATGAAGCTTGCATATTTGCCCTTCAACTGATTGTAATTATTCTGCTTTATTGCTTAGCAGTTTTCTTCCCATGTGGGAAGAAAATTGCCTGTTCCATACTTGATTCATGTTTACACTATAAGTACCTCTTTTTTTGTTACTTCTCCCCACTACTTCTTGGGAAGACCTCTTAGACAAGAAACAAAAGTAAATTGATCCTTAGGAATCTGAGGCAAGTGTTAAAATGGAGCGTTGAGAGAGTAATTGAGGAGGCAGGCAAGCCCAGGAGCAATGAAGCCAGAGTAAACGGGAGAGGCAAATACAAGACAGGGCTCAGCAAAGGGTGCCAGCCTCTGTGGTCTCAGTTTAGTAGTGCCTGGATCCCCATTCCACTAGCACCAATTATGTACTGATAAAGTATACTATATTATCAGTGAGAAAGTTCTTCCTTCCTAGCCCAAAAGACCAAATAGCTTCTATGGGTGGTTTTATTGCAAAGAATAATCTTAGATATAAGATTCAGGCAACTTAGATTTAAGTTGAAAGACAATATTTTTAAACTTTTTCTCACTTGTGTGGTCTTTCTTTGTTACATAGGTTCTTTTCACACTCATGGGTTCTTAGATACTTAGTTTAGTGCTGAGCTGTAAGAAATGTCAAATGTGAGGAATTCCAAGAAGAACAGGAAGACATATAAGCTGTTTCAAAAGAAAAGAAACAGAACCAGGTAAACAATGTATACAATAACTATGATGATATAAATGAAATGAGCTGAATTCTATTTAATTGTGTTACAAATATTGTCCTTGGAGAAGAGATAAGGAAATGCTACCTCCTTCTTTTACTGAAGGGGAAAAACACCAAGAATGTTTCCTATGCAATATAACAGACTCACCAGTGAGAATAAGAAGTAGAGAACCAAATGAAGGACGTCCATAATTATTGTGAAATTAAAAACTAAAGTTATCAATATTACTTTTTTAAGTCACAGAATCATAGATTTAGGGCTTGAGAGAACCTTAAATGCTATCTAGTTCAATCTCCTTATTTTACAGATGAAAAACCTGAGGGCTAGAGAAGTACAATGACTTATCATAGGTAGCAAATGACAAAGACAGTATTTGAAACTAGGTCCACTGAATGCAAATTCAATACTCATTCCATCATTCCACATTCAAATTAAGTATGAGTTCAATAACACAAACATTGAGAACATTTTCTAGGTATCTTATCGTAAAACAAGCATAACAAATTAAATCCAACGGGAACCAATCCATAAAAAAAACATGTGTAATAAGGGCCTGGCCAATGAGGGTCTGACAATAAATAGAGGTGGATACATAGTGTCTGAGGATGGAGCTCCCATCGGCCAGGCTTCCATTCTACATGCACGTTGGGTAGTACAATGGTAAGGGAATTTGAAGATCTTCCCTGCCTTTAATGGGCCTCACTTGGAGGCCAACAGGAGAAGCTTGCTTAGGGGAGGCTAGTTTTTCACCACCCCTTTTGTTACTTTGTAATTAGGCAGTGGGTCACGAAGGTCGTGATGTTTTCTGACCCTGGAGAAGGTTATATATACTCTGAGGTGAGGTTTTGCTTTGGGGCTCACTTATGGGAAGAGTTGTGTGATTTGGTCAGATGAGACTCTGGGCAGCCATTGAGCCCCCTGGCTTTGAAAACCCAAATGCTGGTGCTTCTCTCTTTGGTAACTAACACTGTATGTATGTAATGGTCACACAGCTAGAATCCCTGTCTGTTGGTTTTAATTGTGTTATTTTCTCTGTATTTTTTGTCTGTTTGTAATTTCTGTTTGTATTTTCTGAAGTTCAGGGGGCTGACTTTTCCCCCTGAATTAAGTGAATGACATCTATGTTTGATTAAAGTAAGATTGTTAACCCCTTTTGAGTTGCTTTCTGTCAGAAAAGCAGATCAAAGAACCTGTGTTAGCAGCCATCCTGGGTATGCTAGGGTGCTTGCTGATACAGGAAGGCAGAAAGATATCAGAGACTTAAGAGTTGATAGGAACCTTAGAAAGCATCTAGCCCACTTTCTTTTTTACAGACAGCAAACTGAAACCTATAAGGAGGAAGTGACTTACCCAATGATATATTGCAGTTAATGGCAAGCAAGTGTAGGTTAGAAACCATGTTCTAACTCTTCTGCCCCACTGGCCTCTCAAATGAGGTCTGAGGCACCCCTGTCTTATGAAAATTAGACAGTATTAAACAGGCTATCTAGAGTGAGGTTGCAATACAGTGTGTGTGTGTGTGTGTGTGTGTGTGTGTGTGTGTGTGTGGTGTGTGCTCATTCACATGGAGTGAGTATCATACCTACTGATGCCTGCGGTATTAGAGACAACAGAAACAATTTCATCCAATCCCCTGTGCAGGTGAGAAGACCAAAGCCCAGAGAAGCTGACACACATTCTCCCACTCAGTGGAAAAAGCAGGACTAGCACTCAGTTCTCTTGATTTCTATCTCAGTGTTCTTTCCATTATATGATGCCACTTATATAGACTGAACCAGTTTCAGAAATGGACTAGTATCACATGTGCGCACACAATGAAGATGCATGAAAAAGAGCACTTAAACATGCTTCAAAAAGAGCTTCAAAATACTTTCAAATGCCTAATGAACTCAGATAGATTTTGGTCTGTGCATTTGGGTTTCTCCAACAATTCAGAATTTGCCAGAGGGGGGAGAAATCCAATGATTCTACAGAGGCCAATCCTAGCTAATAATTATCACTATTATTTTTAATTGTATTTTATAGTTGGTGCCTTTCATCCAAAAATCTCAAAGGGTTTCTCAAGCAATCATTATCTAAGCCTCACCCTCTGTCCCTGTGCAGATAGGAAAGGCAGATGCTTATGTTAGTGTTTAAAGAAAGGGAGAAAACAGGCCAGGAGTAATTTAACCTCTCATTTCAAAGAGAAAAAATTATAAAGACATAGAAAGAAAATCATTCAGAACTATTTAAGTGGGAACTACGTGGCTACCAGAAGGGATATAGAATGAGCCTTTGGAGAGGAAGAGAAGAATTACCTTCTGTTTGTTCTCACCAAAGCTGCCTTCGACCATCCAATTCAATTGATAGTTATTGAGTGCCTATGCTTAGAGCAGGCTAGGCACTTTAAGGAGAAGTATTAGAACCTAGTTCCTATACTCAAACATGTTACAATCTGGCTCTAAAAATAAGAATATGGAATGTTTCCATAACAAAAAATCGTGATGTTTGCTCAATCATTTCATCAAAACAATAGTTATATCTGTAGTGCAGTACCTGAAACGTGGTAAATGCTTGACAAATTATTGATTGATTGAGTTCAGTGTAAATTCCTTGAAGGTATGTACTACTTCATATTATTTTTCCATATAATTATATGACCTAGCCGAATGTCCACAAAAATTTATTAAGCCTACTATGTGCTGAGTACTGTGCAAAATGCTGGCAAATACACAAAAAGAGGCAAAGCTCTGAGCTCTCAAGGAACTCACAATCTAATGGAGCATATGCTGTTATTCATCCTTTATTTTCAAAAAGAAACAATGACATCATGGAGTGATGTCTTGACTCGAGCATGAATTGGATCTAAGTGATGAAGTTGTGCAGAGTTGTCAGCCCCAGTGTCTCTTTCAGAGTCACCAGAGTCCAGTGCCAAGACAAAAGGTCAAGATGACTGAGTAATGACCGTGGATGCAGTGAATGACCTTGGTGTCTTTGATGTCTGACCAAGCTCTAACCTTTCTACGGTGTCTGCTTCAGCTTCCTTCCTGGCCATTGGAACAATAGTTCTCATACACTCATTCTATCAGAAGATAGCTTCACATGCTTGGTGTAGACAGCTCTCTAAGTCACCAATGGGTTAGAAGCCTGTCAGTTATCCCCAACTTATTTTAGCTTGTCTGACAAGACGGTTTTACCAGAGTGTGGCTGCTGCACATGCTATAGCTTCTTGGAGGAACATATGCTAGACACTGAATAGGCCCTGAATGGTCTTATTTAAGAAATCAGCCTACACCCAGAAATGGACTTATCTTGGCTAAAGGTGAGAATCTGACTCAGGCACCTCCCAGGATTAAAGGGAAAGGCAGTACAAGCTCATAAGCTAACACTTTGGTTTCATCTCAGCACACAAATTCCACTTTCAAATTATACTCTGGATGGAACTTGTCAGGGAGGCCTTGCCTGGTCCTGGTAAGGTCAATTGTGTTCTTTGTGTCATGGTTGTCAGAGCCATGGCTGGGCTGTTGTGGAAGGTACCTGAGGCAAACTCTACTGGGAGCAAGAAAAGATAAGGTATCAGGGAGAGCCAAGATAAGCACATTTCTGTACGTCATGGAGACCAGCCCAAGGCAGAGGTCACTGAAACTGGCAATTGTGGTTGTTTGAAGAGGCAGAGTTTAGGGTGGAGAAGTCCATGGACCAAGTGCTAAACTTACTAAGGAGAATGGAGTATGACTTGTTGCCCACAGCAACAAGGATCTAGACACACTGGAGTGGATGTAACAGAGGAGTTTCTTGATGTGTGATGGTAGCAGAGAGAAGGGCTGAGTGTCAGTGGGGAGGAAGACGTATGCCTCCTCCTCCTGGACCTATGTATCAGAAGGAGTAGCTGACTTTGAAGAGGATGCCAATAGATGTCAATAAATCAGCCTGCTTAGCATTTATTCAACACCTACTGTGTACTAAGTACTAAGGACTGGGAACACAAAGAAAGGCAAAACCAGTCTCTTCTCTCAAGGAACTCACTCTCAAATGGATGTGGTGTCTTAAGGAAAAAAAGCTAGGTTTTAGTGAGTTGCAGAATATGGGAGAAATGAGGAAGATTTAAGTTGAAGGAGAGTTTGTTGGCAATAAAAGGGAATTCTGAAAGAAATCTAGAAAGGGAGGAAAAAGAACAATAGGGACTAGGGAAGGCTAGGATTGACCTGAAGAGAGAGAAGACAATGAGGATAGGTAACATCAGAATGGGGCTTTTTGCCTAGTGAAAAGGCATTTCTTAATTAAAGGTATTAGAAAAACAAAAGGGAGTTAGTTATAGTGTTGGGAGATTATCAGGCAGAAAAAAAAGGTAAATCAGTTGCAAGGTTCTAATCAGAAGCATATACAAATGCCTCTATAGATTCAAACTCTAAAGTAGAGCCCCCTTTGGTGAATAGGGAAGGAAAAAGGGGTGGGGGGTCATTATTCATTTCATTATTCGTTCATAAGAAACATGGAATATGATGCTTTTTTAAGAAAAAAGTATTTACTGTGTTTACTTCATTTTAGGCTTTGTAACTAAGTCTAGGAAGACCAAAAGGAAGATATAAGACACAGGTCCTAAATTCTAAGATAGGGGTTCTTAACCTTGTATGAGTTATGGACCCTTTTGGCATTCTGGTGAAGCCTATCCCTTCTCAAAATAATGTTTCTAAATGCCTAAAGTAAATTACATAGGATTACAGAGAAAACCAAGGATATTGAAACATAGTTTTCAAAATATTTTCCAATTTAAATTCATTTAAATTCATCCAAGAACCCAAGTCTTACTCTAAGTGTTTACTATGGTGAAGGTAAGGCTATCAAGTTTTCCTGCTGGTCCCCATTCCCCACCTTCTAATCTTGTACTGATCTGGGGTAACCTTGATAGAGTAGGTCCCTAGGACCAGAAAGGGTGACCGGGACAGCTAATATCATTGCATGGAACACTCCAGGCAAGGGAGGTAGCGATTATGGATGGAGTAGACACAGGTCAGCTAGACAGTCAGAGCTCTGCCTCATGGGAGGAAGTGTACCTACAACTGCTATGTGGCATATGGGGCTTTGTTGGTATCTGGGACAGAGCTCCTGTTGTTGTTGTTGGTGGTGGTGGTTTATTCATTTCAGTCATGTCTGACTCTTTGTGACCCCATTTGGGGGCAATTTCTTGGCAAAGACACTACAGTGGTTTGCCATTCCCTTCTTCAGATCATTTTATAGATGAGGAATTGGTTTAAGTGACTTACCCAAGGTCACACAGCTAGTCTCTGAAGCCAGATTTTAATTCCAGAAGATGAGTCTTCCTGATTTTAGACCCAGTACTCCATCCACTATGCTGCCTAACTGCCCAGAGCTCTAGTAATCCAGGTTAGTTTAGAGTCTGATGGCTGCTTTGCCTGCCCAAAAGGAATAGCTCCTTCCCAGGAGCTAGAGTGCCAAATGATGTTGGAAGACTCCTGAGGGCTTCTACTTAAAACCTCTAGCACCTTGGCATGCAAGTTTTACTGATCTGCTGCCCACCCCAAAATCCTCCACAGCTCATTTTTTTTTATCCTTTGTTACATGGGATGCCTCTCTGAGTAGAAGAGAGGGGATGGATATTTGGAAATGAAGGTGATTTAGGAACAAAAGAAATCTCTACTATCAGGCACTATCTTAAGTAAAATTTAAAGTAGGCAGAGTTTATCCAAGGAAGCTCATTTTCTTTTAGTGCTGGGTTACTGAAAGGTCAGAAGAAGGCTACAAGCAGTGCATCTGCATTTCAATAAGTCCTTCAAAACATTTGGGGAAAGACTATTGAGCTAACCCTGGATCTGTAAAGTGAGAGATTTGGAATACACGATCTCTAGGATAATTTCCAGCTCTAAGTTCAATGACTTATGAAGACTCTGTCCTTTTTAACATTTTTATCAGCAAATTAGATACAGATTTTATCATATTTGCAGATGCAAAACTCAAAGGGATAGACTTTTGTTCCTCATCCCTTTCTTTCTCAATTCTTTGAGCCTACCCACATCCATTACCTTTTTTTCTCTTCCATCTACAGTCTCTTCTTCTACCTTTTCTTGTTCTCATTTACCTACAAATGTTGTCAGATCTCCCCTATCATTAAACATCCAACTATCTTAATCTTTTGGGATATCATCTTATTTCTTCCCTTTATTTTACCAACAAACTTCTCAAAATAATTGTCTCTATTTACTGTCTCCATTTCAACATCACTGCTTACTATTTAATCCCTTTTGATCTGAATTCTATTTCTAACACTGTATTGAAACTACTCTATTGTGTAGCCAAGATGGTGAAGTGAGGCAGGAATTTTCCTGAACTCTCCAAAATTTCCCTCCAAACAACCTTAGAACAATGCCTTAAAACCAATTTTGGAGTGGCAAAGTACTTTTCTAGCCCAGGACACCTTGGAAGGTCAGCAGGAAAGGACTGTCTTACTTGGGTGGGAGGCTGGCACAGGCATCACCCAAGTAAGACAGAGGCAGGTCCCATCCCAGGGGCCAGCAGTGAGGCCCTGCCCCTAGTATAAGCCAGAAGCTAGACCCCAAAGCTCAATGCAATCCAGCAGTAAGGCCCTGAGTTCTAGTGCAAGAAACTTTGGAGAGTGCCTGTTCCAACACAGAAGAAGAATCTAACTTCACCATAAAGGGAAAAGCAATGAAATAGACTAGAAAATGAGCAAAAAAACTCCCACCTGATCATAGACAGTTCCTACAGGGATAGGGAGAATCAAGGCACAAACTTAGAAGAGGAGAACAATGTCCAAATGGCTACATGCAAAATCACAAAGAAAAATGTGAATTGGTTTCAGCCCTCCCCCAAAAGAACTCCTGAAAGAGTTTTAAAAGAATTTTTAAAATCACATAAGAAAGGTAGAAGAAAAATTGGGAAAATAAATAAGAGTAATGAGAGAATCATGAAAAAAAGAGTCAAAATCTTGGTAAAGGAAGTACAAGAAATGAAAAAAAAGTACAAAAATTCAATGAAGAAAACAACTCCTTAAAAAGTAGAATTGGGCAAATGGAAAAGGAGCTACAAAAGCTCACTAAAGAAAATAATTCCTTAAAAATTAGAATCGGGGCTAGTGGAGACTAATGACTTTATGAAATATCAAGAAACAATAAGATAAAATCAAAGTGAAAAAATAGGAGAAATTGTAAAGTTACTCATTGGAAAAACAACTGACCTGGAAAATAGATCTAGGAGAGATAATTTAAGAATTATTGAACTGCCTGAAAGCATTAATTTAAGCAAAAGAATCTGGACATTTTATGCCAAGAAATTATCAAGAAAAACTGCCCTGACATACCAGAACCAGAAGGAAAAATTAAAATGAAAGAATCCACCAATCATCTCCTAGAAGAGATCCCCAAAGGAAAACTCTTAGTTATATTATAGCTAAATTCCATGGTTCCCAAGCAAAGGAGAAAATACTGCAAGAAGCCAAAAAGAAACACCTAAAATATCATAGATCCGCAGTCAGGATTACACAAAATTTAGCAGCTTCCACATTAAAGGATTGGAGGGCTTAGAATATAATATTCTGAAAGACAAAGGAACTAGGATTATAACCAAGAATCACCTACCCAGTGAAGCTGAGTATAATCCTTAAGGATTGTGGGAAATGGATATTTAATGAAATAGAGGACTTTCAAGCATTCCTAATGAAAAGACCAGAGATGAATAGAAAATATAATCTTTAAACACAAAACTCAAAGGAAACATAAAAAGGCAATCAGGAAAGAGAAACATAAGGGATTTAATAAGGTTAAACATTATATTCCTATACAGAAACATGATTCTTGTAACTCATGATCTTTATCACTATTAAAGCAATTAAAAGGGGTATACATAGATAGAGGGTGCGGATGTGAATTGACAACGATGGGATGATATCCAAAAAAGAAAATTAAGGGGTAAGAAAGAGGATTGCACTGGGAGAAGACAGAAGGTAGAGATAGAATTGGATAAATTATCTCACATAAAAGAGGTGCTAAAGAGCTATTAGAGTCATAGGGGAAGAGAGGGAGATGGTGTGCAATGCTTGAACCTTGCTCTCATCAGAATTCTGAAAAATAGATGAAGAAGAATTCTACCAGATTTCTTTTATGCAACAAATATGGTGCTGATAACCTAAACCAAGAAGAGAAAAAACAGAGAAAAAACTACAGACCAATTTTCCTAATGAATATTCATGCAAAATTTTAAATAAAATTCTAGCAAGGAGATTACAGCAATATATCATGAGGATTATACATTATGACGAGGTGGGATTTATACCAAGAATTCAGAACTGGTTCAATATTAAGGAAACTATCAGCATAATTGACCATTTCAGTAACAAAATCAACAGAAATCATATGATTGTCTCAATAGATTCAGGAAAATCCTTTGATAAAACACAACACTCACTCCTATTAAAAACACTAGAAAGCATAGGAATAAATGAAGTTTTACTTAAACTGACTAGTAGTATCTATCTTAAACCATCAACAAGTACTATCTGGGATAAGAACAAGCTAGAAGAATGTGTTTTACGTGATTACACATGTATTACCTATCTAAGAGTGTTTACTGTCTCAGGCAGGGTGGAGGGGAAAGAAGGAAGGAGGGAATTTAGACCTCAAAATTTTAGAAAATAATACTAGTTTTTTCTCATTTAATTGGAGAAAAATAAAATATTATTTAAAAGAAAGAAAGAAACTACTCTCTTCAATGTTACTAATAACCAAATCACGGAATCCAAGAAACCTTGTCCTTAGTCTCCTTTGTTATATTCAGCACCATTTTTCTTCTTCTTTTTTTTTTTTTTTTTTTTTGGTCTTTTTGGAGGGGGAAAGCCAGGGCAATTGAGTTTCCTTTTCCTTCTGAAAACTATTCCAGTTTAGCTACCCTGTTCTGGCCCTCTCTTACTTTTGTTATAATTTACTTCTGAAATTGACTGTCCTCTTCTCTTACTCTACACTCTTTTCTTTAGCTACCTCTCCTACTCTTAAAATTTTGACTATCACCTGTACAAGGATTGTTTTCAAAGAAATATCCCCAGGCCTTATTTTTTCCCTCAATTTCAGTCTCACATCTCCTACTTTCTGTAGCTAGTGGCTATTTGACTGTCTAGAGCAGCGGTTCTCAACCTGTGGGTTATGTTCAATTTGTAACAATGAAAATGCATCCTGCATATCAGATAGATTCATAACAGTAGCAAAATTACAGTTATAAAGTAGCAACAAAAATGATTTTATGGTTGGGGGTCATCACAACATGAGGAACTGTATTAAAGGGTCACGGCATTAGGAAGGTTGAGAACCACTGGTGTAGAGGAATTTGAGGGTGTTGTTTCTGATAGAACTGTTAACACAGTTTCGGTATACTATTCATTTGAAATTTTTTTGCTTGTGTTTCTCTTATTCCATTGTATTTTTTATTGTATCAGTACTCAGGTTTGTTCAATGTTTGGGGTGATTTAAAAAACATATTCTTAGGTGATATGAGTGGATAGAGCACCAGGCCTGGAGACAGGAGGATCCAAGTTCAAATAGGTCTCAGATTCTTGAAGCACGTACTAGCTGTGTGATCTTGGGCAAGTCACTTAGCCCCAATTGCCTCACCAAAAAAAAGTTATTGGGAATTTTTCTTATTATATTGCCATTTCTATGGTGGATCCTTAGATTGTAGGCTCTCTTGTGACCTCTTCTTCTACCATCTTTCTGGAAGGCAAATTAATGCAGTCTTCAGTATTTCCAGAGGTCTCTGATTGCATCATTGTGGATTCTTCTGTTCTTTAAATCCATCTGACTTTGTCTTTATACCCAGTTACTATGTACCCCTGGAATCTCTTTTTCACCTGACAATTTTCTAACTCTGAACCTCTGAATCCTCAGTCCTGAGTTACTCATAAAACCTGATTTCTCTATTTCTACACCCAGGCTACTGAGCATCAACAAAGGAAATAGGCCACTGACATGATTGAAGCCATCCACTTGGACTCTTCCAGATATCTTCCACCATTCCTCAAACTTTGTCAGCATCCTTCCTAAAATGCACAGAGGACCTATTATCACCACTAAATGAAGCTAATGACCCCCACTTTTGATCCTATTTTCTTCCATTTCCTTCAGAACTCTGCTCTAATTTACAGACCTCTTTCTCTTTCATTTGCTTTCTCTGAAGTTACAAATGATTTTTACAAATTTTAGTTGTCAAATCCAATGGCGATTTTTCAACCCTCATTTTCCTTGACCTCTGCAGCCTTTGACAATGGGGATATTGAGAAAACATAAATACAGTTCTATAATACAGAAAGTACAACAAAACCATCTACAAGTACATGCCAGATATCTTTCCCAGAATGTTTCTGCTCAATCTCGACACGTCCAAAACCAAACTCATTCTCTTTCTCCTAAGTCTAATAACTATTTCTGTTTGTGTTGTCAACCTCTACCTGGTTACCCATATTTTTTTACCTTGGGATTGTTCTTGACTGTTTCTTCCACCTCTTCTCTCACATTTAATCATTTATCAGGTCCTATTAATCTCTATTAATTCCTCATATCTACCCCCTCTTCTTATCATAATCACTGCTATCATCCTCCTCCAAGACCCCTTTACCACTTTCCTGGGCTGCTGTATTAGCTTTTGTATAGATCTTCTCATTCCAACCCATATTTCATAAGAAAGAATAGTCTTTCTTATGAGTAAGAATGGTTATGTCATCCCACTGTTTAAAAATCCTTGGTGGTTTTTTGGTCTCCTGAATAAAATTCATACTCTTTTGTCTACAATTCATGTCTCTCCACAAACTGGAGTCATCTTCCCACTCAGGATTCATATCATATTAACTCCCTTTACCAACTTTATAGACAAGCCAGGTCAGAAAACTCGGGCCCCCAAACCCACTCTGTGCTTTCACAAAACATGTGGATATTGATTGCTACCTTTCCAAAACTTCAAAAGGCTTTATCTGCATCATGTCCTATATGGGAGCCCTAGAAGACAGCGCAACTCTGTTGTAATTACATTAAATCAAAATACAATTCATACCCCCTCATCAGAAAGTGACCATTTGCAACTACTCTTTTACTGGATATTCACTTGCCTACCGGAACCTATACACCTCCATTATAATTTCTCATGAAATTATAGCCTTCTCAGAGCTTCTTGGATCAGAAGTCATTCTCTATGACCAGAATGGCTTTCCTTCTGTTATTCAACTATTACTCTCCTAACCATCTTTCAAAGTTCAACTCACAGACAAGACCATCTTGTCTAGGAAACCTTCCCTGATTTCATTGGTCCTATCTTCCCCCACCCAATCAAGACCTCACAGAGAAATTTTTCTTTACTTTGAAATTACTAATCATAACACAATTTTCTCACTTTATTTTTATTGCTCTTTTGCAACAAGGCTAATATGGAAATATGTTCTGCATGATTTCACATGTATAATTGATGTTACATTGCTTGCCTTCTCAATGAGTGCAGAAGGTACTAGAGGGAGGGAGAGAATTTGGGATTCAATAATTTTTTTTAAAAAGTTTCAAATAAATAAATAATAAATTTATTTTTAAACTGTAAAACAGAACAAAATAAAATTATTTATCATGTGAATTAGTTCCAAGTGTTGGTATATGATCCCCCATTAGGCTCTAATTACATTGAGGTTAGGAACTATAATTTTCTACACTGTATCTTCTCCACCAATCAGCATAGCTATACACCTACAGAAAATTCTTCTTAGATGTTTGATTGATTGAAACTTAAAATGGTGAGGTGTATGAGGTGTTCAGGGAGGACTAGCACCCTGGTGTGAGGGCTTGCCAAGGCCTCTTCAGGGATGCTCATCCATCTTTGGTGTCTACGTGTCACCCAAATCTCACCTTGGGCTCCAAGAAGCTATAACATGTGCAATGCCACATTGCAATAAAACCATCTTGGCAGATAGGCTGACCCAGGTGGAGGGTAACCGAGGGACCTCAATGCTGTTGGTGAGTTAGGGGAAAGTCTACCTCAAGCATGTGAAGACTTTGCTCAACAGAATGGGCAGACGAAAGCAATTTGTTCCAATGAGTGATGAAGGTGACAGAAGCAGGCACTAGCTCTAGGTTAGACATTGAAGACACCAAGGTTATCCACTGTATTCTGGGCCATCTCCAGGCATCTTGATGTTTGTCTTGCCACTGGACTTTGATGGCTTAGGAAGAGAGTGAGGCTGGTGACTTTTGCAACTCTGCCTCACTTAAATCCAATTTACGCACAAGTCAAGACACCAACCACTCACTATATTACTATTTTTACTATTTCGTTATTTTACTACCTTACTATTTTACCTGCCTTGAAATCCCTGTAGTAATGGATGAGTGAGAAAAGCAACAGGTGGGGATACACTGAGAGCTGTAGCCACAACTCTGTACACAGACAGCTCAGATCATGTGATCGTCTTCTTATTAGACTGAAGCAACAGTGGGATTCAGCAGTTCCCTGGAGGTCTGAACAGCTTTTTTTAAAAAAAGAACCACACTGCTCATTTCCTAACGGGAAAAAGGGGCTAGAAAAGGTATGCAAAATTGTCTGCTTCACTCAACCCTAGCCTGCTTACTGTAGCAGGTAGGGATCCCACTGTTCAGTCAAAACACAAAAACAGCGCAAAAATTTTTGTAAAGATGATCCCACTCACCATTAGTACAAATGAATGTGTGCACACTTGTGGACAACACAAAATCCAGTAGACCTAAAAGACAAACAACTC
Organism: Pseudochirops corinnae; assembly: GCA_028646515.1. Lineage (NCBI taxonomy): Eukaryota > Metazoa > Chordata > Mammalia > Diprotodontia > Pseudocheiridae > Pseudochirops > Pseudochirops corinnae. The sequence continues at coordinate 160,100,828 of CM053592.1, forward strand.
TATTGGGAGAAAACTCAGTAGGTGTCACATCCAAATAGCAGCTCTGAGTGAAAAAAGGTTGGCAAATTAAGGCCAGCTTACTGAAGTTGGAGCTGGATCCATGTTCTTCTAGGGTGACCACTGAGATTAGGAGCTTTGTGAACCTTTGTGAACCAGGTTTAGGATTTGTGATCAGATCTAATCTAGCTGACAAGCTCATATGTATACTAAAAGGAGTGAACGTCAGGCTCATGACAATGCAGCTGCCACTTGCAGGAAAGTACCATGCCATCATCATCAATGCCTATGCTCTCTTAGTGACAAACCCTGATGAGGTCAAAGAAAAATTCTGTGAAAACCTGGAGACCCTCATCATTGATGTGCCAAAAGAGGGCAAGCTTCTAATTCTTGGTTCAATGCCAGAGTGGGCTCAGACTGAGACATGGCACAGAGTTATTGAGAGAAACAGAAACAAATAACAGCAGCAATGGGCACTTACTCCTGATGATTTGTGCATCTCATGACCTCCTCATCACCAATACTGTCTTCCATTTACCTAAACACAACAAAACATCAAGGATGCATCCTTGCAGCAAATACTGGAATTCAATAGATTATGTCATTGTAAAGTTGAGACAAATAGGATGCGAGAGTAACAAAGATCATGTGTGATGCAGAGTACTAGACTGATCACAGACTTACCCTTTCCAAACTAAACATTTGTATTCAACACAAGCAGCAGCCCCAAGGCAAGACAACTGTCAGGAGCTTCAAAGTCAACAGATTATAGTGCTTCTCCATGGGTGAACATATTTTGCCAACCTGGAGGTAAAACTGAGTCAGCACACAGCAATAGAGGAGCAGAAAAGGGGAGGGCAACCCTCAGAGACATGGTATACAGTGTCACATTTGGTCACCTGGGCCAGAACACTCACAAACATCAGGATTGGCTTGATGAAAAAAATTCAGAAACTACTAAATGAAATTAAAAAAAAAAAAAAAACTCCAAAGGGTTTACCAGCAGGACAGTTCATCTGTCCCTAGAATGGCAGTGTTTAACACCACCAAAAACAAAGAACAAGTTATGTATAGCCTATGTTAGATTATTCACCATCTTGGGGAGGGAAGAGGGAAAAGAGGGAGGAAGAAAAAATTTGGTACTCAAAACATTATAAAAGCGAATGTTGAAAACTATCTTTACACATAATTGGAAAAAATACTATTTAGTGGGGAAAAATACCGTACAAGTGAAGCTCAGAGAGATGCAAGATTTTTGCACAATGAGAAGGCAGGTGAGATTCAGTTTTATGCCAGCAGCAACAATCCAAAGCACTTCTACAATGCCCCGAAGGCTATCTATGGGCCAAAGACCTATGGTGCATCTCTACTCAGTGCTGATGGAATCACACTGATTAATGATAAGGACATGATCCTGGAGACATGGGTGTACACTTCCATAGCGTTCTCAACATACCAACACCAACAAATGCTGAAGCCATTGATTGTATACCTCAGGTTAAAGTCAATACCTCTCTAGCCAAACCTCCAACTGAAGAAGTACTGAATGCCATCAGGCCCCTCTCAAGTTTCACAGCATCTGGTATTGATTACATCCCAGCAGAGATCTATAAGGCAGGGAGTCCATTGCTCATATAGAAGCTGACTGAAATCTCCTTATACAGCTAGAGGACATCATCCTCCAGGAGATCAAGAATACCGCCATTGTCCATACCTGTAAAGGAAAAGTAAATAGGTTGTTCTATGACAATCACAGGGGAATCTCTCTGTCTTAGTCATTGCTAGCATGATTCTTGCCAGAGTCCTCCTTAATCAACTGATCCCTCTATCTGATCATCTACCCAAGAACCAGTGAGGCTGCAGAAAGGGCCAAGGAATGGTTGACATGGTATTTGCTGCCTGACAACTCCAGGAGAAATTGCAGGAGCAGAACAGAGATCTGTACACAATGTTCATCGACCTGATCGAGTCCTTTGATACTGTCAGTAGTAAGGGCTTGTGGAAGATCGTGGTGAAAACTGATTGCCCAGAGAAGCTCATTAGCATTGTACACCAGTATTGTGATGGCATGATTACACGGATTCTGGATAAAGGGTGAGGTTCTCACACTTTCCCAGTCACAAGTGGAATGAAATAGGCTTTTAGTCTTGCTCCCATGCTTTTGTTAGCTGATGTCTTCTTTGATATTGTCAGATGCCTTCAATGAGGATGAAAACAGCAAAAAGGTTAGTTTCCATACTGAGAGTAAACTATTTAACTGAAAATCTACATACAGGCCAAGACTAAAGTGAAGAGAGTTGGCGTGCAACTTTTTGTTTGCAGATGATTGTGCATTCAATGCAGCCTCAGAAACTGAGATACAAATGAGTTTGGATTGATTCTCTGCCTCTTGTGTTAATTTTAGCCTGATAATCAACACCAAGGAAACAGAAGTTCTCCAGAAGCCAGTACCATACCATCCATACATAGAACCATTGCTTGCAGCAAATGGAGAAATGTCAAATGCTGTGGACAAGTTCACTTGAAAAACAATTTGTAAATAGACTAAGGAGAGATAATTTAAGAATTATTAGACTACCTGGAAGTCATGATCAAAAGAAGAGTTTAGACATCATACTTCAAAAAATTATTATATTTAAAAATCCCCAATCAAACACCAAAATAGAAATCTCAAAAATCATAGGAGAAATAAGTAAAAATGAAAGTTAAGGTAACCACTGAACTAATAAATAAAAATAGGAGAAGGTTTTATGGGAGAGGGAAATAAAATAGATAAACCATTGGTTAATTTGATTTAAAAAATGAAAGTCAACCAAAAAGCTAGAAACAAAAATTAAAAGGGTGAATTCAACACAAATGAAGGTAAAATTAAAGCAATTATTAGGAGCTATTTTGCGCAGTTATATACCAAAAAAGCTGAAAATTTAAATGAAATGGAAAAATAGTTACAAAACCATAAATTGCTCAGATTAATAGAAAAGCAAATGGAATATTTAAACAACCATATTTTAGAAACAAAAATTGAACAAGGCATAAATTATTTCCCTAAGAAAAAATTCTGAGGACCAGATAGATCTACAAGTCAATTCTGCCAAACATTTAAAGAACAATCCATTCCAGTACTGTATAAACTATTTGGGAAAATAGACAAAGAAGGGGTGCTACTTTTTATGATGCAAATACGGTGCTGATACCTAAGCCAGGAAGAACAAAAACAGATAAAGAAAACTATAAACCAACTTCCCTAATGAATATTGATGAAAAAAGTTTAAATAAAATACTAGTAAGAAGACTATAGCAATTTATCACAAATATCATATACTATCACTAGGTGAGGTTTATATCAGGAATGCAGGTTCAATGCTGGTTAAATATTAAGAAAACTATAGACATAATTGACAATGTCAAAAACAAAAACCATATAATTCTATTGATAGATACAGAAAAAAGTTTTTGACAAAAATACAATATCCACTCCAATTGAAAATACTCAAAATCATAGGAATCAATGGAGCTTTTGTTAAAATGATATGTAGTATCTATCTAAAACTAAGAGCAAAAATTATCTGTTTTGGGGATAAACTACAAGCTTTCCCAATAAAATTGAAATGAAGCAAGGACTTCCATTATCACCATTATTGTTCGATATTATGCTAGATATGCTATCAATAGCAATAAGGCAAGAAAAAGAAAACGAAGTAATAATTTTTGGCAACAAGGATACAAAACTATTCATTTTTGCAGATGACACAATGGTATATTTAAAGAACCCTAGAGAATCAACTGAAAAATTATTTGAAACATTGAAGAACTTTAGCAAAGTTGTGGCCCATAAAATAAATCCAGATAAATAACCAGGATTTCTATATATTACCAATAAAACCCAGCAGTAAGAGATAAAGAAATTTCATTTGAATAACTGCAGGCAGTATAAAATACTTGGGAATCTACCTGCCAAGACACACACAGGAACTATGTGAGCACAATTATAAAATACTTCACACACACACAAAAGTCGATCTTAACAATTAGAGATATATTCATTGGTCATGGAAAGACTGAGCCAATATAAGAAAACAATGATAATACTACCTAAATTAATTCACTTATTCAGTGCTATACCAAACTGCCAAAGAATTATTTTTGTGGAGCCAGAAAAAATAATAACAAAATTCATCTGGAAGAACAAAAGGTAAAAAATGTCAAGGGAATCAATTTTTAAAAGATGTGAAGGAAGGCAACCAACAGTACCAGATCACTAACCATACTACAAAGCAGTAATCTTCAAAATGATCTGGTACTGGATAAGAAATTGAATGGCTAATTAGAACTATAGATTAGGTATACAATATACAGAAGTAAATAACCACAATAATTTAGTGTTTTATAAACCCAAAGATGCAAGCTTTGGGGGTAAGAACTCACTGTTAAACAAAAACTTCTGGGGAAACTAGAAAGTAGTTTGACAGAATTAGGCATGGACCAATATCTGCCATTGTCTATCAAGATATGGTAAAAATGGGTACAAGGGGTGATATAATAAGGAAATTAGGGCATCATGGAAAAAATATCTGTCAGATCTACCTATAAGGAAAAAGACTATGACCAAGAAAAAGAGGGTCATGGGAAGTTAAATGGATCATTTTGATTGCATGACATTAAAAAGCTTTTATACAAACAAAAGCAGTGCAGCCAAAATTAGAAGGGAAATAGGAAATTAGATGGAACATTTTACAGCAAGTTTCTCTGAAAAAGGCCTCATTTCTCAAATATATAGTGAACTATGTCAAATTTATAAAAATAAGAGCCATTCTCTGATAGTCAACAGATATGAACAGGTAGTTTTCAGAAGGAGAAATCAAAGCTATCAATAATCACAGAAAATTCTATAATGACTACTTATTAAAATGCAAATTAAAACAACTCAGAGATGATACCTCATACCTATAAGACTGGTTAACATGACAGATTTGGAAAATGAAAAATGCTGGAAAGGAGACAGAAAAATGTAGACACTAAAGCATTGTAGGTGGAGTTGTGAACTTAACCATTCTGGAAAAGAAATCAGCAAATAGTTTTTTTAAACTTTGTTTCTCCTTTTTTGACTCTCACTCATTTTCCATTATGTTTCCCCCTATTTTCTAGTTCCTCCTCCAGCTGCATACTCCTTGCATAAGCATAACTTCTTCATATATAGTGATACTGCTCCTCTCATTCAATCCTTTTTCGTTGATACCAGTGAGATGACATTTTCCTCCTGCTAGAATCCCTGTTCCATGATTTTCATTAACCATACTTTGTGCATGAGTACCCAGAAAACTGAGGCCATAGGTTTTATTTCTTGCTTTCTTAAGTATCGCTTTCTGTGAATTACTAGTCACATTATACTCTTCTTTCCATGCTATATCGGCAACTCTCTCATGTCTGCCTTGGCAAACATATTTGGGCAGTTTTCTCCCTCTCCCCCCATTTTTAGCTTAAAGCCCTTTAGATTCAATTATTGAGACTCCATGAAAACATATATTTTTCTAGTCTTCGATAGATATACTCCATCCCCAACAAAGAGTGCATCATTACAAGTCATGATCTGAAATTAAAATAATATTTTCAGGTGTCATCTGAGATCTACTGTTTTCTTCCCAAGTTTTCCCTTCAAGAACTTTAAAGACTGAATCTCACCTTCGATTGACAACAATAATGAAGGTACCACCTTTGCTTTTAAGACCCTTGGTTTCCTGCCCATAATTTCATTATCTCCATAATTTTTTAAATTCTTCTTGTACTAGTATTATTTTCCTTTCTATGAGGAACCAGAAGAGAATAGTAGCAATCTCAAGGGGTATAGCTTTATTTATTGAGAACTTTTCCACTCTTTCTGGAGCTTTCCTTTCCTTTTATATTAATTGCTTGCTCAGCAGTCTTTGATCTATAATTAGCAGATCATCACAAAAGTCCTAATGAAAATGGAAGTTTCTGTCACTATTTTCTTCAAGATCATATGTATAAACCCACCTTTCATCTTGCAGAAAACAGTGAGAGTAGCTTCTCTTTCCATTAGGGTTTTTGTGATAATTTGCTAATTATAGATCAAAGATAGAATCCAGTCACATACTCCGCCCTTTCCATCTCACTGCCCTTGTCTTCTATAAAAAAAAAGATCAGTTGAATGAACTGAGCTGAAGAGAAGACTTAAAGGAGGTATACTTGTATTCAAGCATTTAAAGGGCTATCAACCAAGTCCAAGTAAACCCTCCTCAAATGGTCCAACCTCAACTGCGTGTAGAGTTCCCTGGCAGGTACTGCAGTGGGTTATGGGGAGAGAGAGGTTAGAGAATACGATAAGTAAGACAGCTGTGCCTTAAGAGAGCTAACAGATTAGGGGTGGAAAGAAGACACACCTAAGTGGATAGAGCCCCAGGCCCAGCTGGAATCATGAAAATCTGAGTTTAAGTCCAGTCTGTGATACTTGCTAGCTGTGTGACCCTGGGTGAGTCACTTAACCATCTGCCTCAGTTTCCTCATCTATAAAATCGGGATAATAATAGCACCTTCCTTGCAGTATTGTTGTAAGGATCAAATGAGATAATAAATATAAAGCACTTGGTACAGATGGAAGCTTCATAAATGCTATATAAATGTCATAAATTATATACTTTATAAATATTAACTTTTATTACTATTGAGTAAACTCAAAACACAATCACACATGCCAGGTGCATCAATGACTGTATGTCTCTTGTCTAGGGGCCAACTTGGCTACGTTTAGTTAGAGTCTTCACCAACTTGGCTGTAGTCTAATGAATGTTTTAGTCGTGGAAACTCTCCAAGATCATCTACTACACCAGTGTAGTCTCAAGAGCAACAGGTTTGTAGATAGAAGCACTAGCTCGAACCCTGGCTCTGCTGATTCCTCTTGAAAGAAGATGACAATTAGGTGATTCTGGGAAAGCTGTTTAGTGTCCCAGAACCTCAGTCTCTTTATCTGTAAAATGAAGAGATTAGATGAGATGGTCTCTTAAGGTTCTTGATTTCTTGCCCAACTCTCAAGTCTGTAGCGCTGTGATTCTACCTATCCTCTCTTTGAACGCTTTGAAATACAAATCTTCTCAAATCAAGGCCAAATGTCAGACTAAGCTTGACTTTTCACTCCTCTTTTATAAATTTTAAAAAATGGAGTGATCATTTCCTCCAAAAAGTTTCTATATTACCTTGATGAGTAACCAGTTCATGATTAGTGAGAATTGGGTCTAGAATAGTAAGTAATTCTCCTACTGACCTCCCCACCTGTTGAAGAAGGCAATTATTATTAAGGCAAGTGAAAAAAAAATATTGATACTCTGATCAGAACACTAGGAGAACTTCAGCAGATAATAGATAGTTGAACTCCCCTCCATCAGATCTCTGCTTTAGGAAAACAACTTTAACAACTGTGCAGAAGATGGATCATCATGGGGTAGGAATTGAAGCAATTAGAAGGCTATTGTAACATAACAGAGAAGAAGTGATAAGACCCTAAGTCTTGGTGGCTGTGTTGGTTGAAAGAATGGTAAGAGATACTGAAGAGTGGTGTGTGTGTGTGTGTGTGTGTGTGTGTGTGTGTGTGTGTGTGTGTGTGTGTGTGTGGCTGGACACTGGCCCATCTCTCTCTTCTGTTCCTTCCCTTCGTTTCCCCATCCATCAGAAGCTCTGCCAAGAGTCCTGTGTTTTCATATTCTCATCTCATTTGTCTTATTTTTGTCATAGCCCTTATTCAGATGCATGATGGGAGCGTGAGCACTGTTGTCTCTTAGAAGTAAAGCCCAACTTAAGTGCAGGATGTGTATTCTCTTCTCCACCCACTTCATGTTTCTCATTCTACAGAGTGAAAAGAAAACAAAATTAAGTTTTGCTGGAAAGTGTAAGCAAGAGAAAGTGCCAATTGGGAAACACTTTAGAATCCAGGGAGAAAAAAAACCCCAATAAACTGGAGAAAACTTGTGAAAAAAAATACTGAAGAAATGAAAACAACAAAAGTTGAGTCATTGAAGTGCTTAGAAAAAAGACAAGCAAAATCAATTTAACCAAAAGAGAAAAACAGGAAAACTATACTATATGTCAGCCATATCAATCAATATCATTTTAGACTATTTAAAATAATTAGACAGTACAAGGTTGGAATATTGCTGTGGTGTAGGAAATGATGAGTTGGTGGACGTAGGAAAATATGGAAAGACTTGGACTTATGAAGGAAGATGTTATTCACCCTCAGAGAAACAGAGGACAAACAAGTATAGCATGGTCTTACATAGATGCATATGAATGTATATTTACATATATGTGTATGAGTATAGGTATTTAAATATATGTATGTGTATATAAGTGTATACATGTCTATATACTTGTATGTATATGTGTATATATGTATATGTCTACATACACACATATACATTCATACATACATACATGTGTGTATATGCTTAATTGTAGCCTTCTTGGGTGAGGGGAAAGAAGGGGGGAAAAGAATAGAGTAAAAAGTGCACAACAGAGAACAAAATAAAACCTACAAGGAAGCAAAGAAAAGTTGGACAGCTCTGAACACAATGTGTAGTATTTGTTATATGGGATTTCTTGAAATGGAAATTTATTGCTTTACATTTTGAGTCCTCTCATATTTTGATGGGCACATGGCAATGTTTTCTTATTTTGTATTTAAGTTCAAAATTTTAAAAATTTACCAAAAAAAGGACAAGCAAAATATTAAGAGGGATGGGAGTTGACTGAGTTCTTCAAATGCATTATGTGCTCTGTAAACAGTTTTTGACTGTCAAGGAGAAAGGAGGAGGTGCCATTTAGAGATCCTGGGTTTGTTTCACCTGCAATTAATTACAACTTTTCTGCTATTAAAAAGAAAGTAAGTGAGAAACCTGTTAAGTCCACCCATGATCAAGCTCTGTTGCAGCCCCTAATTCCCAGAGAAGCCCAGCTATGGTGAGCATGTTTTCAGAGAAGATCCATCAGGAACTTTAAATTAAAGCCAATGTCGGGAGAGTGAAGGAAACAGCAATGACAAAGGCAGGGGCTTATGGGGATATTGGCTAAGTTGAGACACATCCTTTCTCGTCCATAAAAGATATTACCTTGTTCAACAGGAATTTCCAATGCTCTCTTCCTCCCTCAAACAGAAACAAGCTCCAGGCAATGAAGCCAGGCCAACAGTCCCAGCCTTGGTGGTATGAAAGGTATTTTGTTGCACAACAGGATTATGCCATAGCAGAGTCTAGTGTTCTGATGTTTAGTTTCCATAGGATTCCTCCCAGCCCAGCAACAAATATACAGGCTAATTAGTCCCCATATATTCTGTATTGGTAAAATGTCTTTTTCTTTTTTAATTACTAGAGGAATGCTAATTCTCACAATGTTTTTGTTGTTTCTGCTCACTTGTTTCCATCATGTCTAACTCTTCATGACTCTATTTTGGGTTTTCTTGGCAAAGATACTAGATGGAGTGATTTGTCATTTCCTTCTCCAGCTCATTTCACAGATGAAATAATTGAGGCAATCAGGGTGAAGTGACTTGCCCAGAGTCACATAGTAAGTGTCATCCACAGTCAGATTTGAACTCAGGAAGGTGAGTCTTCCTGACTTCAGGCTTAATATTCTATCTGGTATGCCGCTTAGCTGCCCCAATGTTCTTGAGAGCTCAATATTATTCTTTCATCTGGTAGATAATTAAAATAAGGCACCAGGAAATTGAATTATTCTACCAAGCAAACATTTAATGTGTAATTATTGTTCTTGCATAAGGCTAGAAGATGGACAGATGAGATGAGTTGATGGGAATGAGGAGATTCTGAAGCATGCCCCTTTGAAAAATATACCTTTGACATTCCTCCAGGTGCCTAGAGTTTCTACCATGAGTGTATCCTTAAAGGCAAATATAATAGCTGGAAGGAGTAGCATTTAAGTCCATTCACAACTAGAAAGAGTTTAAATTGAATTTGTTGTCACATTAGTCAGTCACCTAACAATTCCCTATAAGAATGGGACATGGTGAAAATAGTTGGTAGTAGGGAAGAGAAAACAAGGGGTCCACCAAGAACGAGGCATGGAAGTAGGTGATTGGGATGGTTTGATGGATGAGAAAAGGAATGGAAGAGGAAATTGAAGGAATGCTTGAAATCAAACTCTACAAATTTGCTAAGGGCTGGTCCCTGAGTTATCATCATTTCTGCTCCTTCCCTAAGAATTTTCCTCCGGGGAATGTGAACATTACACCACAGGGTAGTGGACACATTACATTGTTCTCCAACATAGTCCAATTTGACATTGAGAAAAGAATGTTCAACTGGAAATCAAGACCGAAGAGATACAGCCAGTTTTGCTGCTTACTAAATGTTGATGCTGCCCGAAGTCACAGACTCTGAAGCGGTAGGGCTGAGATGTGCTGTTGTGATGGGAGATAAGAAGCAGAGAAGGCAGAAGGTGCTAGTCATTAGAATAAATTAAGCTGGATATCTAAAGGGACTTAATGTATTATCAGCATTTCCACCATGGTATTTCAAACCATGTTAATATGTTGGATAAATATGTTCTTTGGAGTTTCAGATGTTGCCAGTGCCAGAGAGGCAGAACTTCTGAGCTGTGAGCAGCAGGACTCTAACTCTAACGATGACATCAGCCTTTTTTCCACCCTAAAACTTCCTGTAGACAATGTGTAAAATGAAGGAGTATTAAGATTTCTGACAAGAGGCTCCTCTACTGCTTCTTATAGCGTCACTATGAAATTACATGTTAGAAGAAAGGAGGTCTAGGAAACCAGTTGTGTCCACTTTATGAAAAGATAACGTAACTTTGGAAACTGGCTCTCTAAGGAGCCTTGCCTATGTCTATGTTTGTGTTCCCTTGTTATATGTATCCCTGGGGGCGAATCTTGTATATCAAGCTATGCTGAAAGCTTCTGAAGGTCTTAGGCATAGAGTGCAACAAAGGGTTGGGCAATGATGACTATGCCTATGATACCTGCTTCCTTGACAACACCTTCTGAGCCTTTTTCTATTCTCTCAGGTTCCCTGTTCTCTGTGTGTTGGTGGTCATCAGACATTCACTGATTTCAGAGATCTTCTCTATTACTTTAAATTAGAAATATCAAACTCAAAGCTCCCTCAAGAATAGCAAATTTCTGAGTGAAGCCTAAACCAAATAAAAATGTAGTTAGGAAGTATTTAACAAAATAAATAAAAATACAATACAACATAGAGAATGTTAATTTGTGATTTTCTAAGTCAATATGTGGCCTGGTAGGGATCTGTTTCCATTTAAGTTTGACACTGCTGCTTTAAATTTTACAAATACAAAAGCACAAAGACCAGATCCAAATATTCAGTGAGGACTAAGGAAACTTTTCACATGATCAAGTGTTTTGGTCAAGGGTCCCTAGTGAGTTTTATGATCAACCATGGTCAGGCGTTCATTTACCAGATGAGAGAAAAAGGAATGGTTTTGGGTCCGTGACAATTCAGAAAATTTGGCTAACATCCATCATCAATTAACATATTAGATTTTTTCCATATTGATATTTCTGTAGTTAATTTTTGAGTTCCTTTATTTAACTGTTACTAGTCAGATGCGGCAATTTGAACAATTCACTGAAATTCTCTGTGCCTCGTTTTCTCCATCAGTAAGAGGAGGATAATAATACCTATACCACCTTCCTCATGGCATCACTATGAGGAAAATATTTTACAAACTGAAAAATACAATATTAACTTGAATTATCATTAGGTCCTTTTAGTAAATCAATAGGGTATTTTATAAAATTTAATATTGAAAACCAAAAATGGCAGCCACGTAGCATATGTTATCACTTTGTCTGCTTAAACAAGAATCATTTTTATGTGAGAATGGCCCTTTTGTGAAATTAAGTGGGAATCAGCTAACTAAGCAAACTACTGGGTTGAAAAATAAAATAAAAGCACAGGGACAATCTTCTGACCTTTGAGGAACATTAACCATGAGATGAACTTTAACTGTGGAAAATGTATTCTCCATGCTGCTCTCCTATTCTTTTTTGAATGAGTCAACATAGGATTTCTAGGTCCTAGTTCAGAGTTGGCGTGTGTCAGGAGTTTACCAAAAACTAAAAAAAATAATTTTTCAGAGAGGGCTTTTGAGGAAAAGAATCAAATTCTTTAAATGAAATTTCCCCAAATCATTAAATATATGAGGAAGTCAATATGACAGGTGGAATTTTTTTTAATGTTTTTAATGTGACAATGTTATTTTAAAAATGTTTTTAATATCAAAGCAGGAATGAAGGAAACAATCACTTTTTAAGCACCTACTATGTGCTAGGCACTATGTTAATAGCTTTCCAAATATTTCATTCGATCCTCTCACCCCTGGAAACCCTGGGAAGCAATTTTACATTTTACAATTGAGGAGGTTAGAGGTTATGTGACTTACTTAGAATCACACTGCAAGTAAATGCTGGAGGTCATATTTAAACCCAGGTCTTCCCAATGCCAGCACAGGACACTCTCCACTGCACCTAGTTGAACAGCATTTATTATCCATGTTCTTTAAGGAGCATGTGAACTTATCAACTTATTGATAACTGATGCTTTGCTTCATTAAAATACCTCAAACATGCAAAGACTTCCCCAGGCACAATGAGTGGATGAAAACAATTTGTTCCCAAGGCCATGAAGGCAGCTAATGCAGGTTCTGTGGAAGGCTTAGAGCTTGGTCAGACATCAAAGATGCCAAGATCATCTACTGCATCCCAGGCCATTACTAAACATTTTGTTTTTTATCTTGCCACTGAACTTTGATTGACTCTGGAAGAGAGAGTGAAGCTAACAACTTTGCACAACTCTGCCTCACCTAGCTCCAATTCATGTACAAGTCAATTCATGTACAAGTACAATTCATGTACAACCCATTATCCACTATTTTGGTGGTGGTTGTGATTGTTCAGGCTTTTTCAGTCACATCCAATTCTTCAAGATCCCATTTGGGGTTTTCTTGGTAAAGATACCAGAGTGGTTTGCCATTTCCTTCTTCAGCTCATTTTACAGATGAGTAAACTAAGGTAAAAGGTTAAGTGACTTGCCCATGATCACCCAGCTAGTAAGTATTTGAGGCCAGATTTAAAATCATGAAGATGGGTGTTCCTGATTCTAGGCCTGATACTCTATCCATTGAGCCACCTAGCTGCATCAACTATTTTAAATTTTATTATTTTACTGTCTTACTATTTTACCTAATGAGTTCCTGTGGCAACAGACAAGTGATGAAGCAGCAGGTGGAGATATACTGGGAGCTGTGACAATTCTGCACAAGGACCATATGGTTATCTTCTTACTGAACAGAAGCAGTAGTGGGATACAGCAGCCCTCTGGGGGTCTGAGTAGCTTTTCTTAAAGGACCACATTGCTCACCTCCTGGCATATGGAAGGAGCTAGGAAAGGTGCACTAAGAATTGTCTGCTTCATCCAGCCCTGTCCTGCTTTCTGAGGCACTCAGGGATCCCATCCTGTAGTTGAATACAAAAAAAAGTACAAATATTTTTGCAAAGAAGATTCCACTCACCATCAGTACATGGAATGTGCACACACTCATGGACAACACAAAACCTAGTAGATCTGAGAAACAACTCTTGTTACAAGAGAACTAAGCAGGTACCACAGTCAAATAGCAGCCCCGAGTGAAACAAGACTTGCAAATGAAGGCTTGCTTACCGAAGTAGGAGCCGGACAAACAATTTTCTGAAGTGTCCACCGTGAGAACGTAGTACTACGAAGCCGGCACAGGTATCAAAATCATATCTAAACTAGTTAGCAAATTTGCATTCTTCCCAAAAGGAGTGAATGACAGACTCATGATAAAGCAATGACCACTTACAGGAAAGAGCTATGCCGCCATCATCAGTGGGTATGTTCCCACAATGACAAACCCTGATGAGGTCAAAGAAAATTTCTATGAAGACCTGGAACCTCTCATCATCAACGTTCCAAAGGAAGATAAGCTTATAATTCTGGGTGACCTTAACATCAGAGTAGGCACAGACTATCAGACACAGTACAGAGTGCTTTGGAGAAATAGTCAGAAACAGTAGCAGTAATAGTCACTTACTACTGAAAACTTTTGTATCTCATGACTTCTCATTACCAATACTGCCTTACATTTCCCCAAACACAATAAAATGGATAAAGTGGATGCACCTTTGCAGCAAGCAGTGACATTAAATAGGAATCACTGTAAGGAGAAAAGACAGGTAGGTTGTGGGAGTAACAAAGGTGGTGTGTGGTGCAGAATGCTGGACTGATCACAGACTGACTCAGGAAGAAGTCAAATGAGCAACAATCCCAAGGACTTCTGTGATGATGTCAAGACTATCTATGGACTAAAGACCTCTGGTGCATCTCAATTACTCAGCACTGATGGAGTCACACTGATCAGTGATAAGGACATGATCCTGGAGAGATAGGCTGAACACTTTCATACTATTCTCAAAACCATTATCAATCAATGCTGAAACCATTGATTATATGCCTCAGATTGTAGTTAATCCCTCTTTAGTCAAACTTCCAGCTGAAAAACAGGTATTGAATGCCATTAGGTTCCTCTGAAGTGGCAAAGAACCTGGCACTGATTCATCCCAGCAATGACCTAGAAGAGAGGGGGTCCCACTGTTCATACAGAAACTGACTGAAATCTTCCGGATTGTATGGCAAGAAGAAGCTGTCCCCCAGGAGATCAAGGATGCCTCCATTGTCTATCTCTATAAAGGAAAAGGAAACAGGCTGTCCCGTGACAATTACAGGGGAATTTCTCAGTCATTGCTGGCAAGATTCTTGCCAGAGTCCTCCTCAAATGAATGATCCTTCACTTGGAAGATGGTCATTTGCCCAAGAGCTAGTGTGACTTCAGAATGGTCCAAAGAATGGTCGACCTGATATTTCTGCTTGACAACTCCAGGAGAAATGCCACGAGCAGAACAGAGGTCTGTAAAAAATGTTCATTGACCTGACCGAGGCTATTGATGCTGTCAGTGGTGAAGGTTTGTGGAAAATCATGGTGTAATGTGGTTGCCCAGAGAAATCATCATTATTGTATGCCAGTTTCATGATGCTCTGTTTGGACAGATTATAGATGAAGGACAATGTGCTCATGCTTTTCCAGTCACCAATTGTGAAGTGGGGTTATTAGCTTGTTCCCAATCTTTTTAGCATAATGTTCTCTATGATGTTATGAGACACCTTCAACAAAGATGAAAACAGCTTCAAGATCAGCTACTGCATTGATGGTAAATTATCTGATTTGAAAAGGTCACAAACCAAGACCAAAGTCAAGAGAAAGCTGGTGCTCAACCTTTCATTCACAGATGCACTCAATGCAGCCTCTGAGACTGAGATGCAAGAGAGTATGGATCAATTCTCTGCCACTTGTGCTAATTTTCGACTGATATCAACACCAAGAAAACCAAGGTCGTTCATCAGCCAGTACCTCACCATCCATATGTGAAGCCATTGGTTACAGTAAATGGAGACATTTTTAATACTGTAGATAAGTTCACTTATCTTGGCAGTATACTTTCCAGGCATGTCCACATAGATGACAAGGTTAATGCATGCATTTCCAGAGCTAGCTAAGCATTTGGGTGGCTCCAAAAGAAAATATGTAAGAGGTATTAGGCTGCCTATCAAACTGGAGGTCTATAGAGGCATTGAGCTAACTTTACCGTTATATGCCTGTAAAAATTGGA
>CM053592.1:160117069-160137343 GCA_028646515.1 Pseudochirops corinnae
CTCCATCAGTTACAACCCTTCTATACAATCAGACTAATGTCCAATGTGAAAGTATTTGCAGATCCTATGCTGCCATGGGAGGGGGGAGAAGGAGGGGAGAAAATTTGAAACTCAAAGGATTGTGGAACTGAATCTCGTAAACTAAAAGTAAATAAACAAATCAATTAATAAAAAAAATAGAATAAGTGGGTGGCAGGATAGGATGGAGAGAAATAGAGTTAATCTTTCACAATATAACAATTATAGAAATAATTTGGGTAACTACACATGTACAACCTATGTTGAATTGCTTATCTTTCCAGTGGGGTTGGATGAGGAGGGAAGAAGGGAAAAATCTGGAACTCAAAATTTTAAAAATAAATGTTTAAAAAAATTGTGGTTTTTTACATGCAACTGGGAAATAAGATATATAGATACTGGGATATAGAAATCCATCTTGCCCTACTAGAAAGTTTTGGGGGGGGAGGTTGATGGGGGAGGATGTAAGGGAGAACAGATTGGGGGAAGGGGTATTCAGTAGGCTTGCTATTTTGGGGTGGGGGGTAGGGGAAAGACAGAGAGAAAAAATGTAACTCAAAATCTTATGGAAATGAATGTTGAAAACTAAAAATTAATTAATTAATTAAAAAAAAGAAACATGATGTATAAAGTAAAGCTTTGAAGAGACAGGCTGTGGAGCATATTTTCTAACTGGTTTTAGTCAGTGAACCACATGTGAAGTTCTTTGATTAGCTGAGGAAGCAATCAAAAGGTCCTATCAACTTAAGTTGAGGTATCTTTGCCTCAGCATAGTTAGGGATGCTTGTTGACTAGGGAAAGGATTGGAGCCTATAATTTTATGAGTTCAAAAGGTCTAGAGAACTCCTTGAGCAATCTGTTGCTCCAGGATTTGGTTTTGCAGCTAACACCACATCTTTGTACCAAGGTGAGAAGGAAGCAGAGCCTTCTCCAGAATCTTGGAATTCACAGCTAGTGGAGCATTGATGCCATAAGGATCAAGGGAGTGACTTTTGGGACCCCAATCCAGAGGCAGATGAGAGGCAGACTCAGTTGTAAGTCATGCCATTTCTGGTTATAAAATTGATGGGACTAGAGCTTGGTTATTGTTTTTCATACTTGAAGAGGGTCAAATTGACATCACTATGTTAGAGTCAAGTTACAGTGTCTCTGAATGTGGTTGATCAGACCAATACGACCTCAGAATGCTCTACCACAGGTCGGGCACAAATAGTCAATGCGAACATTTGGGGTGGATTCTCTAAATATGCACAATGTGTATTTCTTTTGAGCTGCTTCAATCCTGCTTTTCTCATAGAGTGTAGTGCCTTCTTTGATGTGGGCATGTCATCATGGGCAGTCTTGTGCCAGTGTTACCCATGTCCACAATTGATTCCAAAGTTCTTCAGAGAAACCTTGAGAGTGTTCTTGTATCACTTCTTCTGACCATCATGTGAGTGTTTGCTTTGTGTAAGTTGTCCATAAAATAATCTTTTAGGCATTTGAACAATGTGGCCAGCCTATCAGAGTTGCACTCTCTGCAGTAGAGTTTGAATGCTTGTGCTGTGTAAGAATTGAACTAAGTTTTGAACCTACTCCTTTAGAGAATGAGATAGCAGTAGGGGAGAGTATGCCCATGAGGTGTTAGGGCAAAAACAAATGTTTGTGCTTGCTATATCTTTTTTTTTTTTTTTTTTTGGAGAGAGGAGGTGAGGCAATTGGAGTTAAGTGACTCGCCCAAGGTCACACAGAAAGTTAAGTGTCAAGTGTCGGAGGCCAGATTTGAACCCAGGTCCTCCTGACTTCAGGGCTGGTGTTCTATTCACTGCACCACCTAGCTGCCCCCCCTTGTTACATCTTCGAAGAAAATATCTTTTTTTGTAAAAGTTAATCAGTGTTAAGTGGTAAAATGGAACCGGGATACTAGTCACTGGCCATATGTGTGCCATATCTAGTGGGTTTTTAAGTAATGACAAAAAGAGATGCCCACAAGCCCTTTGGGGTACCCTAGAACCCTGAGGGGTAGATATATCATGCCTGATTCTGATAAAGTGACACACTGAAACAGGATCAATCTGAAGGTGGAAAGGACCTTAGGGGTCACTTAGTCTAACCCTCTTGCCTTACAAATGATCAAGCTGAGGATGAAGGAAGGATTTACAACTTACTTGAAGTCACACAACATAGCAACAAAAGTTGTGACAACATTCTACCTCAAGTGTCACTCAAAAAACTAGGACACACTTTTCCACGAAGGCAAAAGAGGACCCCAAAGTTCTTCCTAATACCAGTGAGAAGAATAAGTAAGAGAAATAATTGTGCATGAGGGACACACACATAGGGAACTTGGGTGGCCAGGTCACGTTTATGGAGGAGCACTCCACATTTCAGATTCAGTAGGACCACTGATGTCTTCTGAGGACATTATCATCCTGTTCTAACGGAGCCTGCTCCTCACTCACTATGGTAGGCACGTGGCTCCCCATGGTCCACCAGGGAGAGCTAGGCACATAGTTTTAAGTGAAAGTGGATTCTTTTGTCTCCTCTTTTCTCCACTAGCCCATTGTTCTGTGGTTCTTACTGATCCCATGAGGATTTAGCATAAGATGGAAAAACTGTGTTCCCACTCCCATCTTCTGACTCCTTGGTGCTACCCACTGGCCATCTCAACTTCGGTCTGCCAAGCAGAATGACTAGAACTTCTTTTTGGTAAGGGCAGGCTGTCAGATCTTTAGTCATAGCCACCACTTCTAGCTAACAAGAGGCAGTACTCCTAGGCTAGGATTAAGTCTTTTCTTTGAAAATCAGAAATCTTCCTAGTTATTTTAGTTAGGATTAAGCCCTCTCAAGAGCATCTCTAACCTATCAAAGGTAAACTGAAGAGGTAAAGTCAGTTTTCTCTATCAGAGTCCTCATTTCTTCCTTTAGAGTACATATCTATCAGTAGGAACTGATTTTTTACCTAGCTTGGTCCCTGTATTTTCACAGGTATAAAAATCTCCACTGTCTCCATTCTATTATAATTCAAGTGAGAAAGTGTTAAAATGAGAAAGCTCTTTGAGAAGTTAGAGAGGAACCACTTCTAGCTAGGGGGATATCAAAAGGCTTCATGAAAGAGGTGGCACCTGAGTTGGACCTTTAAAGGAAGAAAGGGATTTCAACAGGCAGTTAGTTATAGGAGGGGAGATGATTCCAAGTTTGGGGAGTGGGGAGAAGAAAGGTAGGAAGATAGAAGGAGATGGGTGAGAGTTATGTGGTAAAATCTGGCTGAAATTTAGTGTTGTAAAGGCAAATGGTGTTAGAAAAGGTTGGAAAGGTAAGTTGCAACCAAATGATATAGTATCTTGAATGCTAGGATAAGCAATTTTGTTGGGGTTTTCCACTACTTAATATTATTTTATTTTCCCAATTACATGAAAAGATAGTTTTTCAACATTCGTTTTTGTAAGATTTTGAGTTCCAAATTTTTTTCCTTCATTCCTTCCACCCTCCCTAAAACAGCAAGCAATCTGATATAGGTTATACAAGTACAATCATGTTAAACATATTTCCGCATTAGTCATGTTGTGAAAGAAGAATCAGAACAAAAGTGGAAAATGACAAGAAAGAAAAAACAACAAAAAAATGAAAATAGTATGTTTTGATCTACAGACTCCATAGTTCTTTCTCTAGATGTGGATATCATTTTTCCATCATGAGCCTTTTAGAATTGTCTTGGATCATTACATTGCTCAGAAAAGCTAAGTCTAATGAAGTTGGTCATGACACAGTGTTACTGTTACTGTGTACAATATTCTCCTGGTTCTGCTCACTTCATTCAGCATCAGTTCATGTTAGTCTTTCCAAAGTTTTTCTGAAATTCAGCTGCTCATCATTTTTTATAGCACAGTAGTAATCCATAACATTCATATAACTACAACTTGTCCAGCCATTCCCCAACTGATGGGCATCCCCTCAACATCCAATTCTTTGTCACTACAAAAGAGCTGCTATAAATTTTTTTTGTACACGTGAGTCCTTTTTCCCTTTTTATGACCTTTTTGTGTTACAGACCTAGTGGTGGTATTGTTGAATCAAAGGGTATGCACAGTTTTATAACTCTTTGAATGGAATTCCAAATTACTCTTCAGAATGGTTGGATCAATTCACAATTCCACCAACAATGCATTAGTGTTCCAACTTTCCCACATAGGATAGGCAATTTGTAACTTACTCAATTGTCAGTGTGAAGCCACTGATGAAAGAAATTATCAGAACAGCAGATCATTTAGGGAGCTAGTCCTTTACATCTTAGTCTTCACGTAATCTTCTCCCAGAACCACCTGTTCACTTGTTTAGGTCAATTGTTTGTCATCCTGATGCTCCACCCTATTTTGAGAATGGTATCCATTAAGAAAGGAATGTTTGACTTCCTGATTACTGCAGACCTCTAAGACCTGAGTCCTGGTCAACTTTTCATGTTGATGGTGCTTCAAGTATTAGGATGGCCCACTTAATCAACTTCTTTAATTCCCTAGTTCTTCTTCTCTACTGTGGCTCAAATATCCACAAAGATGATCACATCCTAGACTTAGACATCACTTCACAATTGTGTCAGTTTTCTGATGTTAAACACTGAAATTACACTCCCTGATCACAGTAGTATAGTGGAAAGAGTCCTAAACATGGAACCAAGAAAGACTCGGGTTTGACACCGCTTAACAGGGAATATTTTTTCTTTAATGAAAAGGAGTGACAAACATAGAGCAAGTTAGTGGCACAGTGGAAAGAGTGTCAGACCTGGAGTCAGGAAGACTCATCTTCATGAGTTCAAAGCAAGCCTCAGAAACTTAGTAACTGTATGACCCTGGACAAGTCATTTAATCCTGTTTGACTCAGTTCCTCATCTGTAAAAGGAACTGAAGGAGGAAATGACAAACCACTCCAGTATCTCTGCCAAGAAAACCCCAAATGGGGTTAAGGAGAGTTGATTACAACTGAACAAGTGACAAATATAATTCTATGTATCTTGGCAGGTTGGTAGATTTGCTACAGCATATTTTGCAAAGGCAGCCTTGACACTGGAGGCAACATGGCTTAATACATAACGTTCTGGGCTTTGAGTCAAGAAAACCTCAGTTAAAATACCATTTTCCTATATTACTCATATGAACTTGGAAGAGGCACTTCAACCAATAAGTATCTCAGGTAATTGACTTCTCTAAGTCATGGAGAGAAATTTGCCTCAGCAGAGAGAGTTGCCACAAATCCATCATCCTTTTTGTGTACCTGACATCACTTGTGACCAACAGTCAAGTCACCAACTCTAGTTACAGAGAGATATCACTGTATCAAACCAAATTGTTCTTAAGGGATCTATTGGATCTATCAATATCTTCTAATCCTGGGACTTCCACTAAGTTATGTGACCTTTGACAAGTCATTTCAATACTGAGCCGCAGTCTTCTCACCTCTAAAATAAGATAGCACTAGATGATATCTCAGATTATCTTAAAACTAAACTCAAAGATCTCCCATTTCTTTTTATTTTGTGATTTCTGTGGAGGAAGCTGAGCCAGCAAAAGGCAGTAGCTGAGATCATAGAACAAGCCTAGAGACATGGTTCAGATCTCAGCTGATTATGTTGATACCTAATCACTTTGGTATTCAGGTCACTAGGTGACTTTGCTTCTCTGTTCTCATCTATAACCCACCCAGCCCTTAGGACAATGTATAACCCTGGAATAACTCTTGTACCCCAGAATGGCCTCCTTGGGCACAGGCTGCTTGAAGTTTTATAATCCGTTTGCAAATAGCTACCATTCTTGACTATATGGAATCATGGGATCAATAGACAGAAGGGACCTTAGACACTAACTGGTTCACCTCTTCAATTTACAGAACAGGAAATAAATCTAGCAAAGTCACACAGTTAGTAATTAATAGAACCTGAGTTTCAACCCAGGTCCTCTGATTCTATAACCATTGTTTTTGTTTTATTTTGTTTTTACACTACACTAAACTCAGTGATGGTCTTATGCATGGGCAAGCAATTCAGCCACTTGTATTGTAGGATTTCAGAACCAGAAGCTTTCTCAGTCCCCAAATAAAGAAACTTTAAAGTCGAAAGTCAGAGACAATTGTCAGAGATAATTATTTTTCTCTATGAGGTAATGAACTCTTCCATGAGCAGAAGTCTGTCTGAGGATAGATGAGCATCTGTCAGGGATACCTGCACTACCAAGTTGGAGTAGATGATCTAGAAAGTCCTTTCCAGCTATAAGTTTCTATGAATTGCTCTATGACCACACAGACCAGATTCAGTCTTGGGAGCCTGATTCAGAGAGGTCGTTATCTCTCTTTTGCTCATCTTCCCACCATATGGTTTTCTTCAGAAAAATCTTCAAAATAAAGCTTAAGTATGGCTCCTGTCTAATTTTCCCCAGATGGGAGTAATAGGTGCTCAACTTCTATGCAATCAATGTAAAGACTTTAGTTTAAAAAGGCAAAGTCTCCCACTGCATCCAGGGCCATCTCCAGTCACCTTGATATACATCTTGTCACTGGACCCAGATGGCTTTGCAGGAGAAAGTGTGGCTGGTGACTTTGCACAGCCCTCCCTCACTTAAATCCAATTCACTGGCATATCATGGCATCAGTTGTGGTCCTCTTCGAAGAATGAAGGACAAAGAGCAACAACATGACCATCAAGTATTGGGTTGGCTTTTATTTCACTTATAATAGAAAATTTAAATTAATTAAGGATTTTCCTGATCCACCCCACCTCATTTGACAAATGAAAAAATAGGCCCGCAAAGAGTTAGTAGGAAAGGCAGCATCAGGAGCACAACTCATGTATCCTGATGCCTTAACTTTACACTCATCGATTATACAAAATCTCAGGCAGGAGGTGCTGAAGGAGGCGGCACTTTAGGTTAAAGCATTAATTTTAAAAAATCGCAATGGACTTGGCCAACATTCAAGTCTCAGCTCTATTACTTGCTCATCTTTATGGTCCTATCCAACTGACAGTATCATAAGGTTGCAGTTTCTTTGTCTTTAAATTGAAAAGACCAACACATAGGTCATGATTAGCACAAAAAAATGAATTTTCACTCCCCAAAGTGGTTATATTATTTGAATACACACTATATAGTTCCATTGGGCTAGGACCAATTTTCATATTTTACATAATTGTAACTTTGAATAGTGTAGAATTGAATACAAACGGCCATATCAAGAGATACATCGTTTGCACAAACAGTACCTAACTCTACTACCTATTTCATAAGATTGTTTTGGGGAATGCCTACCTTAATCTTAAACCACCTTGTAAGCTGTTAACAACTGAGATTTCCCTTTTAAAATACAAATATCATATAATTTTTTAAAAAAGATTAAAAATAAAAAGAAAAGAAAAGGATTTCCTTATTGATGGGAGATCCGCCGGATCCTCTTGTTTGTAGCTCATTTGTGTGGCCTAAATAAAGGACCAAAATACATAAATAAATAAAATCCTTTAAAAAATGCCAGTACCTCCAGCTAATACATTATTTTTTTAATTTAAAAAACATTCATCCAACAAACATTTTTAGATGCCTACTCTGTGACAAACACTGCTAAGTACTTGGAAATCAGAAAAAAAAAACAGGCACTTGCCCTCAAGAAGTGTATATTCTATTGGTGAAAGCTAGGTGTACTCACATAACTAAAAACAAAGTTCGAAGTAAATACAAAGTTTTCTATGAGTTCCTTCTTTCTGTTGAATATACACAATTTGTCTTGTAGGTACTTTCTTTCTAAGTAGTTGTTCGCATGTTGTCTTCCCTATTAGATTGTAAGTTCCTTGAGGCAAGAACAGGCTTTTGCCTAGGGGGTAGGTTGGGGGAGGATATAAGAGAACAGATTGGGGCAAAATGTATTCAATAGGCTCACTATTTTGGGTTGGGGGTAGGGGAAAGACGGGGAGAAATATTTGGAACTCAAAATCTTGTGGAAATGAATGTTGAAAACTAAAAGTAAATAAACTGAGAAAAATGCATGTTGACTAAGTGACTGACTAAGGGAGGGAGAAAGACTCTGGCAAACTGGGCAGACCAGGAAAGACCTAGTGGGCCTGGAGTTGATATTTAAGGGAGAAAGTTGCAGTAGAAGCTACACTTTCCTCAGTTTTTCCTTCTCCTTACTTCAATACTAGCAGAACAAACTAGTACAAATCAACACGGAGATATATACACACCACTCTAAATATAACAGAACCTCAGGAGAACTCTTCCTTGATACCTAAATGGTGCAGTGGCTAGGGGGCTGGACCTGGAGACAAGAAGACCACCGTTCAAATCTGACCTCAGATACTTACTTGCTGGGCGTCCCTGGACAAATCCTGTCTGCTTTGGTTTCCTTTTCTGTAAAATGGAAGCAATAATATCACTCCAAGGGTTGTCGTTAGGATAAAATGAGCTAAAATTTGTAAAATGCTTCGCAGACCTTAATGCTATAGAAATATCATTATTATCGTAGAGAATACCAGGCCGTTTTCTTGTCTAACATACCATAAACGTAGATATGCTTTGGGTTTCTCGGGCATTAATACCTGCACTAAAAGAAACGAAGTAACACCCATTGCATCATATTTGTGCTCTAAGGAAAACACTTCAGATTCAACCCGATACTAGGCATTTTTTTAGACAATCTCCAACCTGCCATGGTCCAGTAGAAAGAAGCCATACCTGGAGTCAGATGATATAGGAACTGGTCCTGTGTTAGAACTGGTAAACTGCTAGAGCAGTGGTTCTCAACCTTCCTAATGCCACGACCCTTTAATACAGTTCCTCATGTTGTGGTGACCCCCAACCACAAAATTATTTTTGTTGCTACTTCATAACCGTAATTTTGCTACTGTTATGAATCGTAACGTAAATATCTGATATGCAGGATGTATTTTCATTGTTACAAATTGAACATAACCCACAGGTTGAGAACCGCTGTGCTAGAGGAAAGCCCCTATACCAGAGAAAATTAGAACATTCTCTGCAATCTATAGTTACACAGGGTTGCCTAGAGCACTGAGAAATTAAGTGAATTATCCCTAATCACACAGCCAGTAAGTGTTAGAGACCGCACATGAACACAAGTCCTCCTGGTTTGGAGGGGAGCTCTCGCTATTCCAAGATGCTCTTTCTAAGCTACATGACCGGGATTCAAATCCCATAGTCTTATTATTATTATTACCTATGTGATCTTAGGCAAATCAGTCTCCTTGGGCTTCAGTTTCCTTATTTTTGAAGTGTGTGTGTGTGTGTGTGTGTGTGTGTGTGTGTGTGCGTAGGGGTGGCAAGGATTTGAACTAGATTGTCCCTGAGTAGCCTTCAACCTCACAACCTACGCTTTTTCTCTTTTGGTACTATTTTCATGCTGTCTCCATAATTAGATTGTAAGCTTCTTGAGGGAAGAACTGACTTTTGCCTTTCTTTGTATACTCAATGCCTTTTCCTCAGTATTATTTATATCTTCGGTGCCTGACACACAGTAGGTATTTTAAAAAAATGCATGTTGACTAAGTGACAGCATGTAATAGACAGTATGTAGTAATACCTCACATTTATGTAGTGTTTATGATTTACACAGCATTTTTCTCCCAACAACTCTATGAGGGAGGTAGTACCAGTTATTACTACCCCCATTTTGCAGATGAGGAATAAGAAAACTG
The DNA here is from genome assembly GCA_028646515.1 of Pseudochirops corinnae. Classification (NCBI taxonomy): domain Eukaryota; kingdom Metazoa; phylum Chordata; class Mammalia; order Diprotodontia; family Pseudocheiridae; genus Pseudochirops; species Pseudochirops corinnae. Next base: position 160,126,755 of record CM053592.1, read on the forward strand.
AGGCTTATTAAGGTGAACTGACTTTCCCAGGATCACATAGTAAATGGCCCAACCCTGGTCCTCAGACTTTTCCATTATTAAACATCAATTCTGAGCACATCAGGCAAGCCTAGGATCACTAGGTACAGAGGAACCAGATAAAGAAATGGACCAGATCCCTGAAGGAACCAGCCAGTGGTTCTCAGTGAGTACACTTCAGCACAACTAAAGCAAGTCTATGAACACATTAGCCCTTGGTCCATTTATTTCACTGCAGTTGGTTCTCCTCTCCAATCCTCCCATTTATCTCACCATTTCAGGCAGGGCAGAGCCACAATGCAGGTTGAGGCAGAGCAAGGTAGGGTGGGAATGGGAACATCATAAGGGTTAAATGACTGTTGTGCTATGCTCACTGGAATCCCAGTTGGCCCTAGGCAAGATTTCAAAGGTAGTCAAGTTGTTCTTAGAGTCTTCTTCCTTCCTTTAATAGATGGAGCACTGGAAGGGATCTCAGAGAACATCTAGACCAACCACTTCATTTGACTGATGAGGAAGCTGAGATTGGGAGAAGTTGAATGATGTACAAGGTTACAGAGTAAGTATCTGAGTTGGGTTTTGACCCCAAGTCCTCTGACTCCAAACTACTATTTTTCCCTTTTCCTATAATGTTGCTTTTATGTTCTCCTGATTCTCTCCTACCTCCTGTTGGTGGTAATGCCCCACCCTCTGGATCTCCTTTTCCCTCCTACCATCCAAAGCCCAACTCTATTTGTGAAGGCCAAGAATCCTTCCCTAAAAATCTCTCATAGTTCAAAGTACATATCCTCCCAATCTAGCTCCTCAGTGAGGTGTATTCTCAACCTCTCTTTACCCTTCATACTTCTCAATCTTTCTCATGGAGGGAGGGCAATAGTTCTATGATGAGGAGGTCAGTGAGAAGACTGGGATGCCTGAAACAAAACGTTGTCTTGGTGGGGAAGAGTAAGAAATAAAATTGGATAATGTGTACTTGGGAGGGGGGATGGATTATGGAGAACCTTCATTGTATATAGAGTACTTCTCTATGAGTGGGAGATGAAAGTGACCTATTAGTCAATGAATGTTTTTAAGCCTCTACTATGTTCCCAGAACTGTGCAAAGCCTTGGAGACACAAAGAGAGGCAAAAGACAATCCCTGCTTTCAAGAAGTTCATAGTCTAATGAGGGAATGGGGGAGACAACTTAGAAACAACTATATACAAACAGAATATATACAGGATAAATTGGAGGTAATGAATGGAAGGAAGGTACTACTATCAAAGGGTAGTAGGAAATGTTTCTTGTAGAAGGTAAAATGTTAGCTAGAACTTGAAGGCAATCCAGGAAGACAGGAGGCAGAGATCAGGAGGGAGAGCATTCCAGGCATGGGGTTGTGGTTTGTCCTTCCTTCTCAAAGAGGACCATGACATCAGGAAGATGTTGGCATGACTTGCAATTGACTTTGATTTGAGGGAGGGAGAGCTGTGCAAAGTCGCCAGCCTCACTTTATTCTCCAGAGTCATCTGGGTTCAGTAGCCGGATGTGGATCAGCACAGCAGGCAATAGCCCAGGATGCAGTGGGAGACCTTGACCCTTTTAAGGTAAAGTCCTGGAACAGCCGGTGAAAATGTCCAGAGTCTGGATGTAGAATTTCCTTAGGAGGCCAGTGCCACTGAATTGCAGAGTATATAAGGGGAGAAAGGTATAAGAAGGCTGGAGTTTACAATCTAGCAGCAGGTTTGACATGCACCCAAATAACTACAATATCCGATAATGCATGAAAAGTGCATAAGAGAAGTGAGAGGCACTGAGAGGTCCAAGGGAAGGTCCAAGGTAGGTATCATCTCCATAGAAGCTTCCCTAGAAAAAAGTGACATTTGAGGTGGGCTTTAATGAGCCAGGGTAGGCCTTTCTATATGCAGTCAACAGTAAAGTCAAAAAAGTAGGAAAGTTTAGGGCTTAGGCAAGTCATTAGGAATTGGTCCCATTTCCTTGAAATATTGAGTATGGGAAACATAATAGTATGAAAAAGATGGGCCCAAGGAGTTCTCAGAGGTGAGGACCATTAAATGGTTATGTTTACTGTTTTTGTAGCCATGACACTTAGAACAGTGGCCTTATACATACAAGGCATTCAATAAAGGTTTGTTTGTAGAAAGTGATAGCAGTCCTTGTTTGTTCTTTTTAAATTTTTGTTTGTCTTTATTAATTCGTTTGTTTACTTTTAGTTTACAAGATTCTGTTCCCCAGTCCCTTGAGTTTCAAAATTTCCCCCCTCCCCCCCCACCTTTCCCTATGGTGGCATGCAATCAAGTATAGGATCTGCAAATACTTTCACATTAGACATTAGTCAGGTTATAAAGAAGGGTTGTAATGGATGGAATGAACAATGGGAAAGAGGAAACAAAACCAAACATGAAAAAGAAAGAGAGCATGTAGTTTGCTTCAGTCTGCATTGAAACTCTGTGCTTTCTAGTTCTTTCTCTGAATGTAGACGTCTCTCTCCAACATGAGTTTTTTGGAGTTGTCTTATAACCCTGCTTTGCTGAGAAGAGCCCAGTCTATCAAAGTTGGTCATCACACATATGCTGTATCTGTAAATGGTATACAAATTTCTCCTACTTCTGCTCTTCTCACTCAGCATCAGTTCGTGTAAGCCTCTCTAGGTAAATATGAAGTCCATATGCTCCTCATTTCTTATGCCACAATAGTATTCCATTACATTCATATACCACAACTTGTTTAGCCATTCCCCAATTGATGGGCATCCCCTTAATTTCCAATTCTTTGCCACCACAAAAAGAGCTGCTGTAAATACTTTTGTACATATGGTTCTTCCTCCCACTTCTATGGTCTCTTTGGGATACAACCCTAGAAGTGGTATTTCTGGGTCAAAGGGTCAAATTATTTATAACCCTTTGGGCATAGTTCCAGATTGCTCTCCAGAATGGTTGAATGAGTTCACAACTCCACTAACAATGCATTAGTGTTCCAATTTTTCCACATCCCCTCCAGCATTCATCATTTTCCTGTTTTGTCATTTTAGCCAATCTGACTGGTGAGATGTGGTACCTCAGAGTTGTTTTGATTTGCATTTCTCTAATCAATAGTGATTTAGAGCATTTTTTCATATGCTTATGTATAGATTAGATATCTTTAGATATCTTTAATTTCTTCCTTTGAAAACTGCCTGTTCATATCCTTTAACCATTTACCAATTGGGGAATGACTTGTATTCTTATAGATTTGGCTCAGTTCTCTGTATATTTTAGCAATGAGGCCTTTATCAGAGACACTGGTTGTAAAAATTCTTTCCCAATTTTCCACTTTCTTCTTAATCTTGGTTACATTGGCTTTCTTGTTTGTTCTTACAGTAAGGAACATTGTTTCCCCAAAATAATTTCACAGGGGTCCTGAAACACACTTAGACCAGGAAGGACCCTCAGAGGCCACCTCATCCCATACTCTTATTTTACAGATGAGGAAACTGAGATCTAGGGAGAGTAAGTGACTTGTATAAGGTCTTACTAAAGGTAGTAAGCATCAGAGGACAGACTTGGCCATTCTTCTAGCTCCAGTGTCAGCTCTCCCTCCGTTGGCATTCCGAGTCTCCAGTAGAGTCCTGAGAGTAAGCACAATTTGCCTTGGGTAACAACTGCCATTCTCAGAGATGAAATTCTTTGGGGTCTCCACTTACTCCTCATTGATCTTATCCTATAGACTAGTGGCATGCGATTTTGTAATATTGCTTCACTATAAGTCATCAGTGGGCTTGCTTTATTTAGAAACCAGAGTAGTTGTTAACTGATCCAGCTTCATTTGATTCTTCCTTTTCCTATACAATTTCCAATAGGAAAGGTTTCCATATGTTTCCATATCATGTACATGACCAGTGCCATAATTAGAAAGGTAGCAGCTGAAGGCAGAGCCAACCTGGACCAAGCACTCCAGGGAAGGCAAAAGTCAGGAAAATGCTGTCTCCTTCATTAAAATAATTAGTTTAATGTGCATGAGGGAACTAGGGCCAAGAAGGAGAATTACTCGTGTTAATTTTTTTAATTCAATCCAACATAAGTTTGTAGTAAAAGAGTTCATCTGCCATGACATTTTTCCTGAGTCACTGATCAAAGTGGTTACCATCGTAGGTTAGTGATGGCTGCCAACACTGTTTTCTCCAAAATCAAAATACTCCTGAGTCTTAGAGTTTATCTGCAGGGCTGGGGAACCTGCAGCCTTAAGGCCACATGTGACCTTCTAGGTCCTTAAGTGCAGCCTTTTGACCGAATCCAAATTCAAATATTTGTTCTCTACAACTTGGAGTAAGTCAAAAGGCTGCACTTAAGGACCTAGAAGGTCACATGTGGCTTTAAGGCTGCAGGTTCTCCACCCCTGACTAGGCCAACCCCCTTACTTTATAGATGGGGAAACTGAAGAGCAGAGGAGTTTGGGGACTTGCCTAAGGTAATATAACTGACAATGACGACGATGATAGATTTATATGGAAATGTAATGTTTGCAAAGCACTGTACCTATGTTATCTCATTTGATCCTGGCAACAGCCCTAAAAGGTAGATGGCTATTAATATTCACAATTTATAAACAAAACTGAGCCTTTGAGAAGTTAAGTGACTTATCCAAAGTCCCACTGTTAGTAAATGGCAGAGGTCGAATCTGAACCCATGTTTCCTGACTATGAGTCCATCACTTTCCTCTGCACTAAGTGCCTGGGCTAGCTCTAGTCAGGATCTAAAAAACTTGTCCCTTCCCAGTGAGGCAGTGAGCTTTGATGAAGAGTATGGCCTGAGAATCAGCAAAGTGGGCACTCAGCCACATTGGCTGTTTTGGTAGCTTTTTAGTAGCTGTGGGATTGTAAATGAGTTACTTCCTTTCTCTGGGACAGTTCCCGTATCTATAAAAATAAGAAGTTTATACAAGAGGATTTTCAAGATCCCTTAAAGCTCTAACACCCTTTTATTCTAATTTAACAATTATCCTAATTTCTCCAATAGGCAGGGATTATGGAATTATGCAACAAAAGTTACAAAACCAGGGGTGGCTAGGTGGCATAGTGAATAGAGCACTGGCATTAGAGTCAGGAGGACCTGAATTCAAATGTGGACTCAGACACAACACTAGCAGTGTGACCTTGGGCAAGTCACTTAACCCCAATTGCCCTGTCCTCCCCCTCAAAAAAGCAAAAAAAACCCAAAACTCAAAAGTTATAAAACTGTTCATATCCAGCTGTTTCACTACTAAGACTGTACCATAAGGAGGTTATTGACAAGCGGAAAAGACCTATCCATAAAAAATTAATAAACAAACAAACATATGGATAAATAGAGATTCTAACTGGGAGAGGTTGGAGAAGCAAAGAAAACTGAAAATGAGTTAAGTGTCCAATGATTGAGAAATGTCTAAAAGAATATGAATATTTTCTTCATTCTTTTATTTTTTCATGTAAGTTTTCTGTTTTGTCTTTGAATTCTCCATATTAATCTTTTTTATACCACAATAACATTCATACTTGACCCCAATATTAAGAGAATAGGATCTTAGGATAATAGATCTAGAACTAGAAAGGACCTCAAAAGTCATCTAGTCCAAACTTCTCATTTTACAGATAAGGAAACTGAGGCCCAAGCAGCTTAAGTAAAATGCTATGGTAATATCATTGTGCCATAGGAAATGAGAAATGTGAAGAATGGAAAGCAAAATGGGAAACCTACATGAAGTAATATAGAGTTAAGGAGAGAGATCAGAAAGGGATAGCTGGTGGCACAATGTGTAGAGTGCTATACCTGGAGACAGGAAGTCCTGACTTCACATCCAGCCTCAGACACTTCCTAGTCATGTGAGGATCCAGAGCATGTCACTTGTCCTCAGTCTGCCTCAGTTTCCTCATCTATACAATAGGAATACTAATAGCCCCTACCTCCCAAAGGTGTTATGAGAATAAAGTAACATAATAGTCATAAGGTATTTTGGAAATCTCAAAGTACTATATAAATGCTAGATTAAAAATATATATGCACTGATTACCACTATGTAGTTAAAGACAGCAATTGAGCATACAAAGTCACATTCTTGTATGGGAAAAATATCAAAAGGGATCACAACATCTAAGAGGCTTTAGAGACAACTATTTAAAAGTTAATATGTGTATAAGAGTTTACAGACACATTTATAATTATTTATAATTTCTTAGCTTTTTTCCTCCTCTGTTCATTTTTCTGATTTTTTTCTTATATTCTTGTTTCTGTAGTTGAGTAGTTGAACTTGTTAATGAAAGTTAAAATAAAATTTAGAGGAGGAGGAGGAAATGGGAGGGAAAGGAAGAAGAGAAAGAAGAGAAAGAGGACAAGGAGAAAAAGAAGAAAAAAGAGGAGAGGAAGAGGGAGAAGGAGGAGAAGAAGGAGAAGGAGGAGAGGAAGGAGGAGGAGGAGGAGGAGAAGGAAGAGGAGGAGGAGGAGATGCTGATAAGTGTTGGGTCTCAGAAATTTTTTTAAAAATGACCCAATTCCCATGCTCAGGGAACATACAGTTTAGCAGAGGGGATAGAGAGCAAAATATGGTCTGCTCATAAGATTGGACTAGAATGGGTTTCAGGTAGGGAGGGATCTCTACTAGTTGGACAATTGGGGAAAACTTTAGAGGAGAGAGCTCACAATAGAGCTCAGCCATAAATAGAAAGATTTCAGCGGATAGAAGTGTCCATAAAAAGAATCCTTGGTAGAAAGGATGCATACCCACGGTATAGTGGAAAAGAGTATGAACTCTGGATTCAGAGCACCTGACTTCAAGCCCTACCTCTGATGTTTATTAGCTGGGTGACTGGACAAGTCACTTAGCCTCAGTTTCTTCTTCTGTAAAAAGAAGGGTTTGAACTAGATAACATCTGAAATCTTTTCTAGCTCTAGTTATGGTCCTATCCTAAGGTGGAATGGGATCCAGTTCATGTAGAACAAGTGCAAGGGGAAATCATTTGTTAAAAAAGAGACTGGGAAAATAGGTTGTATTTAGCTTGTGGTGGGCCTAGAATGCCCAAATTAGGAACTTCTATTTTATTGCTCAGGCACTTGTACTCCACTAATGCTTTCTGAGCAACCCAATCAACCCTGAGTAGTAGTAAGATAACTTTGGCAGCTGTGCCAAAGATAAACTGATGAGGAAAGTGACTGATGGCTGTTACAATAGCCCAGGAAAGGAATAGATGATCTGGGCCTGAACAAAAGTGAGAAGGATATTGCAGAAGGGAGATAGGGTGTAAGACTGATAGGAAACTGGATACGGCAGCTAAGAGAGAGGGAAGAGTCAAAGATGACAGGTTTAGAGATTAGATAAATAAAAGATGATGGTGCCATCAAGAAAAATAGGAAAGATAGGAGAAGAGACAGGTTTCAGTGGGGAAGGCAACAATTGAGTTAGTGGCAAAGACAACCTTTGGGTCCAGGTCATTCCCCTGAGTCTAGGGTTCTTTCCAGGATACCTCCCTCACCAATTATTCTTTTACCTCCCATTGCCTGCTCCCACACACATGCATATAGGGAAACAAAAAAAATAGAACCTCTCATTCAACAAAATCTAATGCAAAGAATTTTGGATTTGGAGTCAGAAGACCTGAGTTTGAATCCTAACTCTACTCCTTACTACCTGCATAAGGTTGGAAAGTTACTACCTACCTATTGAAATCTTTCCCTTTAATCTGAGTTCTATTGTGACCTCTTCCTGTACCTATATTTCCCCTGATTGTCCAGTTAGAAGAGATCCTTCCTTGCTCTAATTCTTCTTTAGGTAATATATGATGTCACTTAACCCCCTTGGGTTGAAGAATTCTCATTCCTAAAATGGAGATGTTTGATTGGATAATCCTTAAGGTCCCTTTTAGCTCTAAATTCCCATGGTCATAACAGAAAAAAGTCTTAAAAATGACAAAACAGTGCTTTTACTTAAGGCTTGGGAGTAAGAGAAGGTTGGTGCCTAAACCTTGTTTATTGGAACACTATAATTATAACAAGCATGTATTTTAATTTCCTTAACTGTAAAGAGTTCTAATACCTGAGAAATCCTAGTTGCAAGTGACACAAGATGGATATACATGCTAAGCACAACTACTGTGTAGTCTATGGTATATATTCAATAAAGGCAAATATTGAAGAAGTAATGGAAAGAGTCTCATTGAGGAGATTAATGATGAAATAAGGAGATGGGCTGGTGAGAGCAAATGAAAGCCCAATGTTCCGCTCTTACCCACAAAATGGCAAATACACCTAGGAAAAGGCCTCTGTAACTTTGGATGGATTTTCTGTGGGGGATCTAAAGAAGCACATGGATAAAGAATTATACAAGGTAAGAAGAAGTTACAAATTACATCAAAGAAAGGGATATTGTCAATCCACATTTATAAAGTTTGCCGAGAAGATTACAAATATCATTTCAGCTCATCCTCACCACCCTAGGCGGTAAAAGCCATTCCCATTTTACAGATGGGGAAATTGAGGCAGAAAGGGGTTAAGTGATTTGTATAGGGTCACATAGCTAGTATTTGTGTCTCAAGCAGGATTTGAATTCTGGTATTCTTAACTCCATGTCTAGTATTCCATCCACTGTGCCATTAGCTACCCCAAGATCCACAAGATGAAATATTAACCTATTACAGTAAAGCAGTAGGTTGAACCATGCTTTAACTTGCTTGAAGTATTCCCTCTCCCATTAGAATGTAAGTTCATTGAAAGCAGGGACTGTCTTAGTTTTCTCATTGCATTCCCCAAAATGAACAAATGTTTTTTATTGATTCATTAATTCATCCCAGATTGACTTGAATTCTTCAGTCAAATCAAGCCAACAAGCATTTATTAAGTGCTTTTTTTGGCATGCAGTTCTCTTTTTTCCAATTTATTTATTTATTTTTAGTTTTCAGCATTCATTTCCACAAGATTTTGAGTTGCAAATTTTCTCCTCGTCGTTCCCCTACCCCCACCCCAAGATAGTGAGCCTACTGAATACCCCTCCCCCCAATCTGTTCTCTCTTATATCCTCCCCCATTCCCCCTTAACTTTCTAGTAGGGCAAGATGGATTTCTATATCCCAGTGGTGGTAAAATCTTATTTCCCAGTTATATGCAGTTCTGATGCAAAGAAAGGCAAAAGACAGTCCTCAATCTAAAGGAGCTCATAACCTAATGGGGGAGAAGATACACAAACAACTCTATATGAACAAGCTATATTCAGAATAAATTAGAGCTATTTTGAGAGGAAGGCACCAAGATTAAGGAAGGATGAGGAAGGGCTTCCTGAAGAAGTTAGGACTTTAGCTGAGGCTTAAAGGAGGCCAAGGGATGCCATGAGGTTGAGTTAAGGGAGAGTATTCTAGGCGTAGGGGACAGCCAATGCAAAGTCCTGAAAGTGGGAGATGGAGTATTTTGTTTCAGGAACATCAAGGCCAGAGATATCAAACACTGAGCCTGCAGGTCCCCTGCCACTAGAGAAACTCCCCAATGCAGGAGAAGCAGATTAAAATATAATTGGGGGATTTTTAACAAAATGAATAAAAATACAATAAAACATAAATAATACTACATTTTAAACCAAAGTCATTATACTGCCCTCAAGGATCCTCATATGTAGAAGTGACCCCCATTTCTATTTGAGTTTGTGACCATTAATCACGGCCATTTTTCTTTGGGCTCAGAAATGTGGTTTATTAGAAAGAACACAAGTCAGTAATCATGCAATCTAAATCCTAGCTCTGAATCTTAATAGCTTTATCACTCTGAGAAAGATATATATAACCTCTCAAAATCTCAGTTTCCTCATCAGTAAAATGACTGAAAGGATTCTTGAACCTCATAGGGTTGTTAGGAGAAAAGAACTTTTTAAACTTTATTGGACTTTAGAAATGTAAGCTATTTTTATTACTGTTCTGACAGGTCCTAGTTTTTCTAACATTCTGGTATGTAACACAGGTGAAGACTGTTCGAATTTCAACAGGAAGCAAATATTTTGGAATCACTCATCCTGTGAATGTAATTCATCAGATCCTGGATCTTCCAGTATATTCAGTTGGGGAAATGAGGAAGGAAATCAGTTCAGCTAGATTCAGCTCAACTGACATTTCTTATTACTGAGGGTATAGTTGTGACAAGTTTACTAACTGCCTACTCCCACAGCAGGTATTAGTCAAGAGGGAATGAAATTTCTTTCCAAGGCAAGCAAGATCCTGGTATCTGAGTCATTGTCAGGGAAGGATGCTATGTGATACACTTGATTTTTTTTTTGTCTTTAATTTTTTTTAAATTTAATTTATTATATTTATTTTTAGTTTACAAGATTCAATTCCACAATCCCTTGAGTTTCAAATTTTCTCCCCTCTCTCCCCCCCACCATGGTGTCTTGCAATCATGTATAGTATCTGCAAATACTTTATGTGATACACTTTAAATCCCCATTGTTCATCAGTCTTCTTAGTGTAATCCCTGAAATTGAAATATTGTTTTTCTCCATGAAGCATTACAGAAACTGTGTTAACTCACTGATTAGGGGTTTATGTGTTGGATTTTTTTTCTCCTCTGAGCACACATTGCTGTCTTATTTATT
>CM053592.1:160137443-160210537 GCA_028646515.1 Pseudochirops corinnae
AAGTGACTATTGTCAAGAACATTAAATGAGTGTCATTGTTCTTCTTAAGTGGCTTATTGAGGGTCACCCAGTGAAAGACCCTAGAGAAAGGCAGCAAGGAATCCCTCACACATCAGTGGGAGTTACAGGTTTCTCAGATGGGGATTAGGATATATCGACTTCTGTATTTTGTCTACTCTCTAGGGCATAAGCCTTACTGCGAGTGAATTTCTAAATAGAAAATGAAACTGAAAAAACTGTCATGCTTGTGATTTATTCGAAATGCAAACTATTAACTCTTCAGGAAACCTAGGAGGAGAATCTGGAGGGATGGTTGTGGTGAGATTAAGTGTCCCAGCTAGCCTGTGATCTCACCCCCACCCCCAATGCCCTACCCCCAGCCATACACGCATTCTTTCCCTTTCTGATGATTCTGACTCTGGACTCTAGTCCCTTCAAATAAGCCCCTTTGGCACGCCAGCTATATGCCACACCAGAAGCTTGGTGCTGAGAACAAACAAAAATAAAAGAATAATTCCTGTCCTCAATTTACCAACAGGGACTTGGATAGAATAGACCCAGGAAGAAAACCTGTGATTTCATTGGTATAGGGAATTTCCAGGTGAGGAAATTCCCTTATACCAATGCAACTTGATAGTCTTTGAGAGTTGTCTACATCACAGAGAGGTTAGGTGACTTGCCCTGGGTTACACAGCCAGGCAGGATTTGAACTCAGGCTTAAGGTTCTAAGGGCTACTCTCTATCCACTGGACCCTGTTGCCTCTCCGACATTTATTAGTTGTGTGACCCAGGGCAAATCACTTCACTCGTCCGCCTCAGTTTCCTCATATGCAAAATGAAAATAATAATAGCACCTCCTTCCCAGGATTGATATGAGGACAAAATAAGATAATACACCTGTAAAGCGCTATGTAAGTGTTAGTTGTTAGATGCCAGCTGTTAAACATCACTGATTCGGTGTAGTCTGCAGACTCTGCTCTCTTCCAGCCAGAGTGGTGTTGGCAAGGGAGGAAACTTCACCCCCTAGATGAATTTGGGGCTGGGTATTTCCACCCTGGCAGATAGAAGACTCTTAATAAATGCTTGTCTTTTGATTGACGGGTCAGTCGTTAATAAACACTCACTAGGCGGCTACTGTATGTCAGGTGCCGGGCTGGATCCTACAATCTCAGTAAAGCAAAGACCGTCCCGGGGCAGAGATTATGGAGAGAGCAACCTGGCGCAGCGGATTTGGGTTCGGTCCCCACTGCTGTGACCTTAGGCAGGCCTCAGTTTCCCCTCCTGGAAAATAACCGAGGTGCACTAGACTAGACGAGCACGCGGTTCTATAACCTCGATGCTAGGAGGCTGAAGCAAGGAGGATGCCAAAGAGGAGCAGCAGACGCCCCGCCCCGCCAGCGGGCTACACCAACCGGAGCGGCTCCGGCAGGGCGAGGCCCCGCCCCTCGGAGCGGATTGGCCGGATCACGCCTTGATTGGCGGGCGGCTCGGGGAGCAGGAAGCGGCCGCGGCGCTGACAGGGGCAGGAAGTGGGCGGTGGTGGCGGATCGCGGAGGAGCAGGAGGCAGCGGAGGCGGCGGCGGCGGCGGCGGCACCGGCGGGTCCGAGACTGAACCGGGATCGAAGTTTCCCGGCCGGGGCCCGCGTAAAGGCGGAGATGGATTGGTCCGGGCCGAGCTCCCAGGTGAGACTAGCGGCCGCGGCCGGGCGACCGAGGAGCCGGGCGGGGGCTCGGGTGCGAGGTGGCCAGGGGAGCCCAGGGTCGCAGCCCTGATGCCCGGCGGGCACGGGGACCGCTCCCTCCAACCCCCCCCCCCCCGCCTCTTCCCCTTCCTGAAGGTTGAGGGGCGTGGGGTCGGGGGCGGCCCGGGGTCCGAATCCCACTGTCCTCGCTGACAAGTCGCTTCTCCCAGGGCCTCAGTTTCCCCACCTTAAAATGAGACGGAGGGGAGGGGAATGGATTCGATGACGCTCTCCCCACCTCAGGCCCCTTCCAGCTCTGGACCTCCGTTCCCGTGATCCATGTGGAAAGTAGGAAAAACCGCGTAACCTTCCCGGGCCTCAGTTTCCCCACCTGTAAGATGAGGAGGTGGGACCGAGTGCCCGCCGAGGTCCCTTCCAAGCCTAGCTCCGATCCCACGGCCCTCTCTGTGGCATCTGGGGAGTCACTTCATGAGGGTCTCAATTTTCTCATCTGTGAAATGAGCTTGAATGAAATGAAATTGCAGGCGGCCCTTCAGGATCTAGATCTGGGGGTTCAGCCTCCCCCCTTTTTGCAGAGGAGAGAAAAGTGGGGGGACTCGTTCTGGGTCACATGGTGACAGTGTCACGTCGTGGGGAGAAGGAGCTGGGGGAGATGGAGAGGTGAGGGCGGAGGTCTGGGAAGGGGATGCTGAGAATGCTTGGGGTCAGTAAGTGAGGAAGGAGCTGGAGACGAAGACATTGTGGGCTTGTGGAAGGAAAGGGGGAGCGGGGAGACAGATTTGAACGAGTTTCAGTGTAATAGGGATGAGGATTCCAGGGCTGCATTGATAGGGGCATAATGTTCTGACCCAGGGAGGCTGGTGATTATAGGGTCATGGATACCTGGATCTCGGACTGTGGTCACCCAGTCCACTTTCCTCATCTTGTAAAGAAGGAAGCAGAGAAGTGAAATTAATTTACCCAATATCACACAGTAAAAGTGGTGCATCTTGGGAGAAGGGGGTAGGGTAGGAAATGGGAGTGTGAGGAAAGGAGAAAGAAAGGAAATGGGCAGGTAGATGGGAAGGAAAGGTTGAGGAGAAGGGGATATGGGAAAGAATGGAGGAAAAAAAAGGATGAGATGTGTAGGGTATTAGGGATGGGTTGTATTAATAGAGGTATTCATAACCTTGGAGGTGTTGAAATGACTTGATCCGTATCACAGTGGTAAAAAGGCCAAGAGCTAGACTTTGACCCAAGTTCTCTGACTTCTAATGTAGTTTTCTTCCACTGCACCTGTTCTCTGCCTTGGTCAGACCAAGGGTCGATTTTCACCTTTTAGGCAGGACGTTGCCGACTGGAACATTGCAGAGTAATGCTACCACAGGACTGGCCACCATGCCTTACAGTGATCACTTCCAAAAACTGAGAATGTTTAGTCTTCAGAAGACTTGAGGGGATGGCAAAGCCTTTTTTAAGTATTGAAAAGAACTGTCAGATAGAAAAGGCACTAGATTTACTTTGCCCCAGTGAGACCTAGATGAGATGAAAGTTGTAGAAAGGCAGATTTAGGCTTAATATAAAGAGGTTTTGTTTTTTTTTTTCTTTTCCTCATCACTTTGATGCTGTTCCAAAATGTAATGGGCTATCCTGGAAAATAGTGAGTTCCTCATTGCTGAAGATAGTTTGAGGTTGTTGTAAAGGGAATTTCTCTTCAAGTAGAAGTCCTGCTAGCTGGTCTTTGAGGTCCCTTTCAACTTTGAGTTTCTGTTGATTCTGATTGAGTAAAAGAATGATATTAAATGATATTAAAGAATGACTAAAAGTTTGATATTACTACATTGAAGGGGCTTGGAAGAGCCTGGAGAGAGGGGACAGTTAGAGAGCCTAGGTAGGTAATTTAGTTGGGGAAGAGAAAAAAAAAATTGGGGAACAGGGACAGGTGAATGGAGGAAAAAAGTAAATGGAATGGGGGAGGAAATTGAAAGGGGGAAGGATTGGGGAAAGTCTAAAGTGATAGGTAAATAGTGATTGAGAGAAATCTGAGGGCCAGGGTAACCCTCCCATTTCTGCTCCCATGCACTTAGGTGCCACTAATGTTTGTGGTTGTTTTTTTTTTTTTTCCCCTCTAGACCAGGTAGAAATGGAAAAAATGGTGGCCTTTCCATGGGGGTTGGGCTGAGTAGGAGGGAAAGATTAGAGAGAAGACTTCCTCAGAGGAGGTGTTAGGTTACACGCTCTTAGTGGACCATTCACCTTGACCTTGAATCTTTTGAACAGCTCTTAATTGATTCCACTCCCCTGGGAGAGGCTATTTATTTTTCCTGCTTTGCTTGGGTTTGTTTTTTTTTCCAGTTCTTGTTTAGACTCCTTTTACCTTTGCTTGTTTATTTGTCCTGTGTCTCATGTTTTCTTTTTCTCCTTCTCAGGCAGTTATTTTGCTTTTGTTTCATATATCTATTTTTAGTCATTCACTTTTGTAAGATTTTTAGTTGTAAATTTTCTCCCCCTCCCTTCTCCCCTTCCCAAGAGGGCATGCAAATTAATATAGGCTCTATATGTCCAATCATTAAACATATTTACACATTAATCATATTGGAAAGAATTAGAACCAAAGGGAAAAACCACGAGAAAGAAACAACAAAAAAGAAAAGAGAATGTTTTGATCTGCATTCAGACTCTGTAGTTCTTTCTCATGCAGTTATTTTGAAGGTGGGTTCAAGCGAGGAGAAAACAAATGTAGATAAATGTAAAGATGTGAATATATCTGTTAATTCAGTCAGGAAAGCAGTCAGCCAACTAAGATTTATAGACAGAGAAAGGGTTCTGCTAAGGTGTTCCACCTTCAAATAGAAATTTGATGATAATGGTGGTATCTTTCTTCCTTTAGCTCTCTGGGATGTTGAGGAAATGTCATACATAACTCTTATTTATTCAGAAAAGGTGTGAAAGAATTCTTTTCTACTTGTAATTACTTGGGAACTTGGGAAAGGAGGCATTGGAAACTTGGGCATGTAACTGTAGTTGTTTTGGCTAAAAGGGTGTGGAATCTTTTAATGACCCCTTGTTAGGGCCTTTGGAAGTCTAATTCCCTCAATCAGAGCAGCTGGAGATGATGGTTCTGTGTTGAATTAATACCCAGAATAACATTACCATATTTATCTTTCCCTTAGAAGAATTCTTTTAGTGTTTTGACCAGGTTGTATTTACTTAGTGAGAGATAAGTTGGATATCCTTGACAACTCCAAGGATAGGTCCATTTAATTCTGTTATTTTTGTTCTTGTAGTTTATTGTACTTTTTTCCCTCTCCTATGATAGTCTTGTTCACTCATTTCAATTTATTAAGCACCAGGCACACATCCTATTTGCTGGAATTACTTTGACAAAAATAAAAGTTTTTAATCTCAAGCACCTATATTCTTTTTTTTTTAAGCACCTATATTTTTTAGAGAGAAATATTTACATAGACAATTAAATATAAAATACCTACCAAGTAATTTCTGGGTGAAATACTTGGGAAGCTCAAGAAAGGTTTCCTAAAGGAGAAGGCATTTGAACTGACCTTTGTATGATGTTAAGGATTCTAAGAGGCACAAGTAAAGAGGAAGTATTTTCCAAACATAGCAGACATAGCCTGTCAAAGGCACAAAAATGGGAGAGGGATGGAATGGCCAAGTGTAGTGAACAAGACAGCTTGGCTGGAGTGTAGTGGACATGAATGAGGGAAATGGGTCATGAGCCTTGCAAAGTGGGGTAGAATCAGATAGTGAAGGGCTTTAACGTTGTAACTTATCTTAGAGGCAAGTGAGAATTACTAGAACTGATTGAGCTAGGGAGTGACAGAGCTACACTTAGGGAGTATCACTTTGGCAGCTGTGTGGAGAGTAGTTTCTTTCCTGAGCTCCAGTACTGAATCACAGGCTACCTATTGGATATTTCAAGCTAGGTATCTCATGGACAACTCTGCAAAACAGTTTGAAATGGAGTGCACAGTCATTCCCCCAGAACCTAACCCTCTCCCAAACTTCTGTATTTCTTGTCAAGGATACCACCACCCTGTTCCGGTTAGCCAGATTCACAACTTTGGCATTATCTTTTATGTCTCACCCTCTCTCACCTCAAATCTCCATTCAGTTAACAAATCTTAACTTTTCTATCTCTACATCTCTTGATCTGACCTCTCCTCTCTAGTCATACCGTGGCCACCATCCTACTTCAAGTCCGGGTCACCTTTCTTCTGTACTGCTACAGTAGCCCCATTGCTCTCCTGCCTCAAATCTCTCTATCCATCCTTCTCGAGTCATCCTCCACACATCTGCTGTAAAACAGACAGGACCATGTCTTTCCCCTGTTCAGTAAATTCCAGGTGCTACCTATCACCTCTAAAACGAAATATAAAATATAAACTCCTCTGTTTGTCATTTAAAACCTTTTACAGCTTGAATCCAAGCTACCTTTCCAGTTTTATCACTTCTTTTCCTGCACTGTAGAAACAGCCAACCTGCCTTTCTTTCTGCTTCTCACATAACATACTTTATCAGCTGTCACTTTTGCTTTTTACTGGCTCTCCCCCATGCTTGGAATGAATCCTTCCTTACCTCCACCTCTCAGAAAGTTTCTTTCCTTTGAGAATTAGCTCAGGCACCACCATTGATGTGAAGACTTTTTTGATTCCTTAGCTTCTGGTGTCAACCTCTGAAAATTATATGCTTATTTATGTATATATTGTCTGTCATCTCCCCAATAAAAATGTATGATCCATGAGGTCAGGGACTGTTTGATTTTTATACAGTACCTGGCACTTAGTTGGTGATTGATTGATACACTAAAGAGAAGAGAAATTTGAATCAGAGAATCCAGTTAAGAGGTTTTTATTCTTATTTTTAAAATTATCTTCATTTATTTATTTATTTGAATGGTTCCCAATTACATGTAAAATTTTTTTAACAATTTTTTAATATTTTTAAAACAATTTTTTATTTTTTTTTATTTTTTGCTTTTTTTTTTTTGGAGGGAGGAAGGTAGGGCAATTGGGCTTAAGTGACTTGCCCAAGGTCACAGGGCTAGTTTTGTGTTAAGTGTCGCAGGCCAGATTTGAACTCAGATCCTATTGACTCCAGGGCTGGTGCTCTATTCACTGTACCACCTAGCTGCCCCCAACAATTATTTTTAAAATTTTTGAGTTCCAAATTATTTCCTTCCCTCCTGCCCCTCCCCCTCTCCTCTTTTGAGAAGACAAGTGATCTGATATTGATTATACATGTGAGATCATGCAAAATGTATTTCCATATTAGCCATGTTGCAAAAACAAAAAAAAACAAAAAAAACAATAAAAATAAAATTTTTAAAAATTAGACATCAGTCTGCATTCAGAATTTATCAGTTCTCTCTCTGGATGTGGGTTGCATTTTTCATGATGGATTCTTTGGAATTATCTTGGATCATTGTCTTGATCAGAGTAGCCAAGTCTTTTCCAGTTGATAGTTGTTACATTATTGCTATTACTATGTACAATGTTCTCCTGATTCTGCTCACTTCACTTTATATCAGTTCATATAAGTCTTCCCAGGTTTTTTCTGAAACCATCGTGCTCATCATGTCTTATAGTACAGTGGCAGTATATTGCAATCATATACTACAAGTTGGTTAGCCATTCCTCAATTGATGGACAGCCCCTCAATTTCCAGAATTATTTTGCCACCACAAAAAGAGCTACTTTAAAAAATTTTATACAAATAGGTCCTTTTTGCTTTTCTTTGATTTGTCTTTGGAATACTGACCTAGCTATGGTTTTATTGGGTTAGAGGGTATGTACATTACAGCTCTTTGGGCATAATTGCTCTTCAGAATGGTTGGACTAATTTATAATTCTACCAACAGTGTATTAGCATCCCTATTTTTCCACATCCCCTCTAGCATTTGACATTTTCTTTTTTTTTTGTACTGTTAGCCAATCTGATATATGTGAGATAGTATCTCAGAGTTATTTTAATTTGCAGTTCTCTCATCAGTTGTGATTTAGAGTATTTTTTCATGTGACTATTGAGAGCTTTGAATTCTTCTTCTGAAAATTGCCTGTTTATATCTTGTGGCCATTTATCATTTGGGGAATAGCTCTTCTTTTTATAAATTTGACATAGTTCTCCAAATACTTTATCAAAGATACTTGCTGCAAAAAAAAAATCTTTTTATAAATTTGACATAGTTCTCCAAGTATTTTATCAAAGATACTTGCTGCAAAAAAAAAAAATTCTCCTAGTTTCCTGTTTTCCTTTTAATTTTGGCTACATTCGTTTTGTTTGTGCAAAAGCTTTTTAAATTCATGTAATGAAAATTGTTTACTTTACTTCCTTTAATCCCCTCTATCCTGTAACCCCCTTAACTGTAGATCTGACGGTACATTTTTTCCATGTTCCCCTAATTTTCTTATGATATCACCCTATATATCTAAATCATTTTTCCATTTTGACCTTATCTTGGCATGCTGTGTGAGATATTGTTGGTCTATGCCTAGTTTCTGCCAAACTGTTTTCCAGTTTTCCCAGTAATTTTTGTCAGATGGTGAGCTCTTATCCCCAAAGATTTGATATCAATACTAGATTACTATGATCATTTGTTATTGCGTTTTACCTTAGCTTAAAAAGGCCAAGGTCTCCTACTGCATCCAGAGCCATCCCCAGTCATCCTGATCTGTATCTGACCACTGGACCCAGATGGCTTTGGAGGAGAAGGTGTCATGGTCCTCTTGGACCACCACAACAATTGTGTACCTAATCTATTCCACTGATTTGCCACTCTATTTCTTAGGCAATGCCAGATTGTTCTGATGTTTACCCCTTTGTAATATAGTTTGGAATCTGGAACTGCTAGGCTACCTCCTTTCACATTTTTTTTTTCATTGATTCCCTTGATTAATTTTGTTACTATTTTTTCTAGCTCTATAAAATAATTTTTGGGTAGTTTGATTGGTATGGCTCTGAAAAAGTAAATTTACTTAGGTAGAATTCTCATTTTTATTATATTGACTCAGACTGTCCACAAACAATTAACATTTCTCCATTTGTTTACATCGCCTTTATTTGTGTGAAAAGTGTTTTATAATTGTGTTCATATAATTCCTGGGTTGATCTTGGCAAGGTAGACTCTCAAATAGTTCATATAGTCTGCATTTATTTTAAATGGAATTTCTCTCTCTCTCTTCCTGCTGGATTTTGTTGGTATTATATAGAAATGCTGATGATTTTTGTGAGATTATTTTATATCCTGCCACTTTGCTGAAGTTGTTAATTGTTTCAACTAGTTGATTCTCTAGGATTCTCTATTATACCATCATATCATCAACATAGTGATAATTTTGTTTTCTTGTTGGCTGTTTTTATTCCTTCAATTTCTTTTTCTTTTCTTATTGCTATAGATAGCATTTTTAGTATAATATTGAATAATAGTAGTGATAATGTACATCCATGCTTCCTTCTTAATCTTTTGAGAAGGCTTTAAGTTTATTGTTTTAAGAAAACCTTCATTGATTCCTATGCTTTCTAGTGTTTTTAATAGTGATGGCCTTTTGTCAAAGGCTTTTTCTGCATCTATTGATATAATCATGATCTTTGTAGTTTTTTTAATTGATATGGTCAGTTATGCTGAGGGTTCCCTAGTATTGAACCAGCCCTATGTTCCTGGTATAAATCACATCTAGTCATAGCGTGTGATCTTTGTGACATATTGCTGCTATCTCCTTGCTAGTGTTTATTTAAAATTTATGTGTCAGTATTCATTAGGGAAGTTGGTCTGTAGTTTTCTTTCTCTGTAGTTGCTTTTTCTGTTTTAGATTTCAAAACTGTATTTGTATCATAAACGTAATTTAGTAGGTCTCCTTTACGTATTTTTTCAAATAATTTGTATAGTATTGGGATTAATTGTTCCTTAAATGTTTGGTATAATTCACTTGTGAATCCATCTTCCGATCCTGGAGATTTTTGCTTAGGGGTGTTCATTGATGGCTTGTTCAATTTCTTTTTCTAAGATAGGGTTATTTTTAAGTATTCAATTTCCTCTTCTGATAATCTGAGCAGTTTATATTTTGATAAATATTCATCCGTTTGACTTTGATGGGCAGTTTTGTTGACATATAATTGGACAGAATAACTCCTAATAATTGCTTTAATTTCATTTTCATTGGTGGTGCATTTACCCTTTTCATTTTTGATATTAGGAATTATTAAAAATATAATTTATTTTTATTTTTTCTTTCTTTATTAAAAATATAATTAAATTATGGTTTATCTTTTTTAAAGTGGTTTTTTCCCCCCTTAAAAACCAGCTCCTGGCTTTATTTATTAGTTCACTGGGTTTTTCTACTTTAAATTTTATTAATTTCTCCTTTGATTTTTCAAGTTTTCTATTTTGGTTTTTAATTGGGGGATTTAACATTTGTTCTTTTCTAGTCTTTTTTTTAGTTGTGTACCCAATTCATTGATCTTCTCTTTCTCTCATTTATTGATGTCTGCATTTAGAGATATGAATCTTCTCCTAGGTACTGCTTTGGCTGCATTCCACACATTTAAAATGTAGTTTCATTATCTTTAATGAAATTATTGATTGTTTCTATGATTTGTTCCTTCGCCTACTCATTCTTTAGGATTACGTTATTTAGTTTCCAATTAGCTTTTAATCTATGCTTCCACAATCCTTTATTAAATGTCATTTTAATGCATTATAGTCTAAGTAGAGGGCCTTTAATATTTCTACTTTCAGTTGTGAAGTATTTATGCCCTAAGCACATGATCAGTTTTTGTGAAGATGCCACAGATAGCTAAGAAAAAGGTATACTCTTTTCTATCCCCAATCAGCTTTCTCCAGAGGTCTCTCGTATCTAACTTTTCTATGTTTCTATTCATCTCCCTGACTTCTTTCTTATTTGTTTTATGTTTAGATGTATGTAGTTATGAGAGGGAAAGTTGAGATTCTCCACTAACATAATTTTGCTATTTTTTCCTGTAATTCATTTAACTTTTCCTTTAAGAATTTTGATTCATTATTATTTGGTACACATATGTTTAGTATTGATATTACATCATTACATCCCCTCCCATGTTTATAATTTTCCATTTTTTGTCATATTAGTCAATTGGATAGGTATGAGATGATAACCCAGAGTTTTAATTAGTTTGCATTTCTCTAATCAATAGTGATTTGGAGCATTTTTTTTTTCATATAACCATAGCTAGCTTTGATTTCTTTTTCTGAAAGCTGCCTGTTCATATCCTTTGATCATTTATGAACTAGAGAATGGCTCTTATTTTTATAAATTTGACTCAGTTCCCTATATATTTGAGAAATGAGGCCTTTATCAAAGAAACTTGCTGCAAAAAATTATTTCCCCAGTTTCCTGTTTTCTTTTAGTTTTGGCTACATTGGTTTTGTTTGTGCAAAAGCTTTTTAAATTCATGTAATCAAAATTTTCTATTTTACTTCCTGGAATCCCCTTCATTTCCTCTTTAGGAGGAAACTTTTCCTTTATCCATAGATCTGACAGGTACATTTTCCTGTGTTTCCCTAATTTACTTGTAATATCACCCTATATGTCGAAATCATTTATCCATTTTGATCTTATCTTGGTATCCTGTGTGAGATAGTGGTCTATGCTTAGTTTCTGCCAAACTTCTTTACAGTTTCCTCAGCAGTCTTTGTCAGATAGTGATTTCCTGTCCCAAAATCTTGGATCTTTGTGTTTGTTAAACACTAGATTACTGTGGTCATTTACTACGGTATATTGTGTACCTAATCTATTCCATTGATCCACCACTCTTGTTTCTTAGCCAATACCAGGTTGGTTTGATGATTCCCACTTTGTGATACAGTTTGAGATTTGGTACTGCTAATCCACCTTCCTTCACATTTTTTTCATCGATTCCCTTGATATTCTTGACCTTTCGTTCTTCCAGATTGCTTATCCTTTTTAATTAGGCCTGTTTTTGCTTTTACTTTGTCTGAGATCATGATTGCTACCCCTGCCTTTTTAACTTCAGCTGAAGCATAATAGATTCTGGTCCAGTCCTCCTGCCCCCTCCCCCATTTTTTAAAACTCTGTGTGTGTCTGTTTTAAATTTGTTTCTTGTAAACAATGCATTGTTGCATTTTCATTTCTTTTTTGTTTTTTGGAGGGGGGAATGCAGGGCAACTGGGGTTAAGTGACTTGCCCAGAGTCACGAAGCTAGTAAGTATTAAGTGTCTGAGGTCGGATTTGAACTCAGGTCCTCCTGACTCCAGGGCTGGTGCTGTATTCACTATGCCACCTAGCTGCCCAGGATTTTCATTTCTAATCCATTCTGCAATTTGTTTCTATTTTATGAATGACTTCATCACATTCGTATTCATAGTTATGATTACTAACTGTGCATTTCCCTCCATCCTATTTGCTTCTGTTTATCCTTCTCTCTTTTTATCCTATCCTTCCTCTAAAGTTTATGTTGCTTCTGACCACTGGCTTCTTTTCTCTTCCCACCCTTTTATCACCACGTCCACCACCCCCTTTCTCTTTACCCCCTTCCTCTTCTACTTTCCTGTTGGGTAAAATAGATATCGATTACTATTTGAGTATGTATATATATTTGCCTTTTTCTTAACCAATTTAGAGGTGAGATTCAAGCATCGCCTGCCCCCAGCCACACTATTTTCCATTCCACTATAAAAGCTCTTCCTTTTGCACTTCTTTTTTGTGAGATAATCTTCCCCATTCTTCTTCTCTCTTCCCCCTTCTCCCAGGGCATTCCTCTTTCTTGTTTCTCCCATTTTTTACATGATCCTAACCTGACTCATTCCTGTACCTATTTTCTATGTATAATCCTTTTATTTGTCCTAATACTGATAAAATTCTTAAAAGATACATGTATCGTCTTTCCATTTAGAAACGTAAACAGTTTAACCTTATTGAGTCTCTTTTAATTTCTCTTTCATGCTTACCTTTTAATTAGATTTTTTATTTAGTTCTGGTTTTTTCATCAGGGATGCTTGAAAGTCTTCTATTTCATTACGTGTCCATTTTTTTCCCTTGAAGGATTCTACTCAGTTTTGCCAGATAGGTAATTTTTGGACTGTAATTCCAGCTCCTTTGCCTTCTGGAATATCATATTCCAAGTCCTCTGCTCCTTTAATGTGCTAACTGCTAAATCTTGTGTGATCCTGATTGTGACTCCACTGTATTTGAATGGCTTCTTTTCTTGCTGCTTGAAGTATTTTCTCTTTAGCCTAGAAGCTCTAGATTTTGGCCATAGTATTTCTGGGAGTTTTCATTTTTTGATCTTTTTTAGGTGGTGGTTGGGAGAGTCTTTCTATTTCTATTTTATACTCTGGTTCTAGAAAATCAGGGCAGTTTTCCTTGACAATTTCTTGAAATACAATGTCTAAGCTCTTTCTTTGATCATGGTTTTCAGGTAAGTCAATAATTTTTCAATTATTTTTCTTCAATATATATTCCAGGGGTCCATGAACTTGTTTTCTTTGTTTTTAGTATTTTGATAACTGTATATTAATATAATTGGTTTCCTTTTTAATGCTCTGTATCTTATTTTATCCATTTTAAAACATTCTTCTGGAAGGGATCCATAGGCTTTACCAAGCTGCACAAAGAGGCCATGACACAAAGAAGGTTAAGAACCTCTGCTCCAAACTCAGTCTCTCCACCTTATTTCATAGTATTCTCTACAAATGCTCCAGGAAAATTGCTCATATTTTTATTCCTTAAATCCATTATGTACTTTTCTTCCTCTCCCTTTTCTCATATTGTACCCCAACATTGGAATGTTCTCCCTGTCTTTACTTGTTAAATTTCTACTCACCTTGTAAAGTTGCCTTCTTCAGAGACTTCTTTGATTCTTCTTTGTCAATAAAAATTCCCTATTCTGTCCTTTGATCTAATGTAGAATTTCCTTTTTTACCTTTTTAAATACATTTCTCATTCAATATATTTTATGTCTTAGAATTCCTGAGTCATAGGATTTCAGAATTGGAAAGGACCTTGAAGTTTAGCCCAATCTCTCCCTGTACAATAGATTGTCTTGTACAACATTCTGACCAGTATTCATCCCCTTTCTGCTCGAAGAGCTTCAGTAATGGGACAATTGCTGGCCCATTACACGCTTGACCCGAAGCTCTGCCTATTGTTCTGATATTACCCTTCCCGATTTGTGGAAGTCATTCTACTCTGCCCATTCCTGACCATAGCATGTCCTCTTAAAGTTTTAAGCATTCTGATGGGAGTTTTGTAAATCTCTAGCAGATTTTAGTTAGCCTACACATATTTAATTGTGTTAAAGTTACTCTTAGGAATAGAAAATGATAAATAACATTGTGCTTGTTCTTAAGTAGCCTACCAGTCTAGGAGAGGCAAAGCATGAATATATGAAGAAATTAGAGAATAGTTGTAAAGCATTCAATAACAAGAGAGTGATTTGCAAGCAGTATTCTGATAGAGACTTAGGCTAATTTTCTTTCCTATAGTGGGAGTGAAAGATCAGTTTTTTTCACCAAAGGCTTTTATGTGACCACGCTCAGTGGAATGTTAACTTCCGTACTTGTGATTAGGAATGGGCTTTTTGCAACAAAAGTACTTCTTGCAAAGCCCAGTAGAGAGTTATCTTTACCTAAGAGTTTTAGGTTTCATATTCTCTATGTTTAAATGAGGATATGCCATGTGCAAACATAGTATAAATATTAAGTAAGTCCAATAATTATAACAGCATAAATTAGGATAAGAGCACAACAGAAATAGAAAGTGTTGTTTGAGGTCCATGGGGGGAAAGATCATTTATGACTAAGAGGAGCAGACGAAGGAAGATTTGAGCTAGACCTCGGAGGATGAGGAGAATAACAGCAGAGGATATTTCTGCAGCATTGTAAAGTTTACAAAGCACTCTTCAGACAGTATTTCATGTGATCCTCATGCTAATCCTGTGAGGTGGGTACTATAGTTGTTATTATCTCATTTTACAGATGAGGTTCAAGTAAGTTCACTGACTTGCCTATTGTCACGTAGCTTTTGATCTTCAGAGGCAAGGTTTATACCCAGGTCTCTCATGACCCCACAAGTCCAGCACTCTTCCCACTGTACCACATTGCCTTTGTAAAATTTCATCTGGTAGAGGTTGGGGAATGCTGGGGGAGTGCCATTCTGGGTATGTTTGATCAAAGGATACCTCTGGATTTGTACGAAGGATGACTAATAGTCCACTGTAATGTATTTTTAAGGGAGTAGTGTGAGACAAAGATGAAAAGAAAGGTAGACACCAAACTGTGGTGGAACTTGAATATTAAGCTAAAGAATTTTAACGTAACTCAGTATATGGTAGGGAGCCATTGAAGAATTTTGAGCAGTGAAGTGATGACATCAGATCTGTGCATGGAAAAAATCATCCTGACAGTGTGAAGGATGAATTGCAGTAGAGATAGACAGGAAGTAGGAGGGTCATTTATGTGATGTAATAGCCCGTACACAGAGGCCTCTACTAGAATGGCAACTGTGGTTAAAAAAAAAAAAGATTCAGATTTCAAAGGTGGGATTGACAAGACTTGGTAGTTAATTGGGTATGGGAAGTGACAGAGAACATTCAAAGATAACATTGAAACTGCAAACATGAGTGAATACAGATACCATTCACACGATCCTCTGAAGTTTCTTCTACCCAGATATAACATCTTATCTGTACCTCTTGGCAGTTATCTACCAGTTCACAGGTCATTCTTCCTTTCTCCAAGCTGTTGCCATTTGACTTTCAGTATTTCTCTCCACCTGGAGTTGTTCACTTATATTTATGGACTTTGGTATACATATTGATGTCCCCTCAAACACCTTAGACTTCCAAGTCCTCACTTTCCTCAGCTCCTGTTTCCTATATCTTCACTCACCTCAACCACACCCACAGATGGTTACACCCTTGATCTCACCATCACTTACAATTTCCACTTCCATGATCAAGAATTCTGAAATCCCTTTATCTGACCATAGCCTCTTATCCTTCCATCACTGGCTGTTCTTCATTCTTTCTGACTCCATTCTTTGTCCTTATCATGATCTGTACTCCCTCCATACCTCAGTGCTCTTCCAGGCCATTATCGTTGCTCTAACTTTGTTTAATTAAGATGGTTCAACTACACATTAACATTACTCTTATGTTCCTTGATCCATTTTCTTATTGCTTCTCATGCTTTAACAAACGTCCACTGACGAAATATCCTTACCATCTGCTCCCTCCATTTTAACTCAAATAAGTGCTGGTTACTGGGTCCGCTATGAATCTGGACCCAGTAATCAGCACTTACTTGAATTTATTTTATCTAATCTCTACTGGGCTCTTATTGTCATAAGGTAATCCTTACACTCTTGCTTAGTGGATTCATTAACCACAAAGGCTATTCTAAGCCTCTTTTCAACCCCTTTTACCTTAACTTCTTAGCAGAAGACCCTGCCTCATACTTTGCTGGGAATATAGAGATCATTTGTCATAGCCTCACATTCCTCCTTTTTTCTACATCTCAGAACTCTTTGGTGTTATCTCCTACTGTCTCTTCTTTTACTACAGTCTCTGATGAAGCTAGAATTCTTCAGCCCAAGACCAACCCCTGTACTTATACTCTTCCCTCCCTGTCTCCTCTGGTAGCTTGTTCTAACACCCTTCCCACCAATTTACAATCTCTCCTCATTTACTGACTTTTTCTTTGTTGTCTACTAAGATGCCTAGGTCTTCTCTATCTTAAAAAAAAACCCAAAACTTCACTTGACCCTACTGTCCTTTCAAGTTGTTATTCTATGTCTCCCCCATCCCCTTTTATAGCCAAAATCCTAGAAAAAAGCCATTTTGCTTATTGCTTCTGTTTCCTCTCTTTCACTGCTCACCCCCTTGAAGTTTTGTTTATAACCTTATCACTGACCTCAAACTGGTTTTGTCTAAGTTACTGTTAAAATCTTAATTACCAAATTCTGTGTCCTTTTCTTATTCCTCATCTTCTTAACATCTGCTCACCATTTGACATAATTTATTACTCTGTGCTCCTAGATGCTCTTTCCCAGCTTTTCATGACCCTGCTGTCTTCTGCTTCTCCATCCACCTGTCTAGCCACTTCTTAAGTCTTCTTTTTTGAGTCATCATCCATGCCTTGTGCCTAACCATAGATGTCACCAAAGGCTCTGTCCTGTGCTCCTCTCCTGCCCTCTCCTCTCTTCTACTCTCCACATCCTCCTTCAATGGAGGGATCAGTTCCCATTCATTCAGTTATTGTTTCTATGCAGATGATTCCCACATTTATGTATCTAGCTTCTAATTTTTTTCCTGAGCTCCTATCCTTGTCTATTCCTGTCTCATCCCTGAGCTATCACTTATTAAGCATTTAAAAGTGGATAGCCTATAGCCATCTTAACATGTACAAAACAGAACTCATTATCTTTTCTCCAAAACCTGCCCTTCTTCCTAACTTTCCTAGTTAGAGAAAACCACCAGCCTTCTAGTCACCCAGGTTCATAATTATGTAATGATCTATGACTCTCACTCTCCTCCCATCTCCCTTATCAAATTAGTTACCATGTCTTTGTGATTCAATCTCCACAACTTGTCTTGGCATCCATCCTCTTCTCTCCACCGACACAGCTACCATCTAAGGTCATCATGTCTCGCTTCTTGTCTGGAAAAAAACAACAACAGTAATAACACCAGTCATTCACATTTATATGATGCTTTAAGATTTGCAAAATGCTTTACATTACTCTGTGAGGTTGATGCTATTATCCCCATTTTACTGATGAGGAAACAGACTAAGAAATTAAAGGATTTTCTTATGGGAAATGAATACTAAATATTTGATATGGGGTTTAAAACCAAGCCTTTATAAATCTAAGTTTGGTGTTCTCTATCCTGTCACATACTACCTCCTAATTATAATCCTCTTCTTCAAATCGCTCCCTTTAATCCATCCACCATGAAGCTGCCTTTATTCTGTGGGTTGGGGCTAGGATAGGAAAATGTGGTAGTACGTACTCTGATAAGCCTGGTACAAGTAAGGGGGAGTAAAAGATCCAAAGAAAACTCAATAAAGTGATCAAGGTGCGGTGAGGGGGGAAGGCCAAGTGGAAGAAGAGGCACCTGTTATGAGCATGGAAAAAATCTGAAAGACAGAGATGAAAGGGGAAGAATATTCTAGGGACAGAGAAAAGCTTGTACAAATGCATAGGTGTAGAAGGAGATATGATGATTTAAGGTAATAGCTCTGAGATTCTCAAGGTCTTCATTAGAATGGTGCCCAGTTTTCTTGAAGATACTCAGATTGACTTTGAGGAGATCTTAAAGTTAAAGACTCATCCTTAAAAAGAAGTGCCAGTTCTGTGTTATCAGACTTGAGAACCTAAGTCTAGTAGCCACCAGATTTTAAATGTCCACCCAGTAGAAATACCTCTGAATGTTTGATTGGTTATGTTCTTGAGAATTCCTTTGATGTAAATGAAAGGTCCCGGAATCCTTATCATGAATAGAGTAACATTTTTAGATCCTGTGTAACCCTTTCTTCTCCTCTGCTTCCCCCAGCCCCAGCACCACCAACCTCCCTTTTAGGTTCTTAGGATGGTATCTGTAAGATAATATCTAGTTTTTATTTTCATGTGCAGATTCGGATGCTCTACTTGGCAGAAGGAATCACCAAGGCACTCTAAGGCTTCTTTACCTAACTTATAAAGGAGATCTCCTTTTCCACATAGTTTTCCCTCTCTCCAGGGAATTGATCAACTCTAGTTTGGGATAATTGCACATTCAGAAACTGTGACTTAAAAAACCACACCTAAGTCCAGAGTCCCAATTTTCTCTCCCACCAGCTATTCTAATAGAACTGTTGACTAGTAGCAAAAATGGACAGGCTTGAATCTTTATTCATCTTCTTTCCCCTGCGCTATCTTCTCAGTGAACCCAAAAGTCATACAGGAAAGAAAAAGGACAAAAAAATGTCATGAATAATCTGTAAATTAGTTTTGGAAAAATCGGCTTGAATTGTCTTTTTCTTATAAAATGACCAAACTAGCCATTCCATATCATTAGAAGTCTCTGTAGTGTTTTTGTCAAAGGCATTGAAGTCAGAAACTTACTTTTAGATTAAATTTAATAAATCTAAGATAAGACTACCTCTAAAGATTTTTTTATTCAGACCATTAGCATCCTTTTGTAATGATTTATACAATGTATGATTTTATATTAGTGAATGAAAAAGTATTTATTAAACACTTATTGCATTCCAAGCACTGGGAATTAGTGGCAGAATTAAGAAATATTAAGGATGTGTTCTACAGAATGTGTGTCTAAGACTTCAAAATGCCAGTTACGCCACTTAGTTAATTAACATAGATGTCATGTTTGTTTGCTCCATTGGTTATATATGCTATTGATAATTTTATAACCCTTTGCATTTTAAATCTTCAGTGCAGGAATCACAGTCATGGCTCCCATTGGTCTCCAGGGCTCGGTCATCGAAACATCTCTGCACAGGAAAACAGAGAACCAACAAACGAGAAAGAAGCTTTGCCTCTCATAGAGGACTCTAGTAACTGTGACATTGTGAAAGCTACCCAGTAAGTCCTCTATGATCATATGTCCTTGGGCTAAATTTTACTAGTATGCTACTGTATATGCTGTGCTATCCAGTGCAGTTCATAACATTGTTTTGCTGCTTTCACCTTAATGAAGGATGATAACAGTAACATTCAAGAAAATATAAAAGAAGATTACATTTTAAACAACAAAGAACATTTAATATTTGGGTATTCATTTATTTGGATATACAGCCAACCTTTGTAAAAGTGACTCTAACCTTAATAAAGGTGACCCTAACTATACTAACAAAAACCTTTGCACGTAGTATAAACATTCAATAAATGCTTGTTGATTGATCTAAAAAATTGAGGGTACATCTAACATTCATTTATGGAACAGATCAATATATTGGAAATGATGATACTTCATAAGTTAATTTGTAGATTGAATGTATTGTCAATTAAAGCACCAATGCATTTCTTTTTATGAATGAATTAAAATGCTAAAGGAAATTTATAAGGAAAAACAAGTAGGTAGTTATTGTAAAATTCTTCTGGTACTGACCAGAAATTAAAAATGACTGAAATGAATATAGATCCTAGCCATAGAACCAAAAAGATCTGGGAAAATTGGAAAATAGGCTCCACTATAGGGTATTCTGGCAACATTAACCAACTGGTCTCTGTCAACCTTAGAGGATTATAGATTAATTCAGTGCCAGGGGTCTCAGATAACAGGCAACAGGGCCTGGGAAGAAGGATTTAACAGCTTTGGGCCTTTAGAAGGAAAGAACTGGCAGTAAGAAGCACGTTTCAAATAAGGATACCATGGAAGAATTGGCAAAGTGATTTCTAAAGACAGGTGAAGGTTGATTGAAGAAGAGAAATAAGCAAACATTTAAGGAGGAGAACTCAGTGTACTTGGTTACAAAGAAAATTATGTAAAAATCCCCTGAAAAAGGTGTTGGGAAAAGGTTTTCTGACAAATTTGGAAAGGATACCAGTGTGACAACAGTGTAACTACAGAGAACCTCCAGAGTGGTTCAAAAGAGCAGTCAGAGACCAAAACAAAAAGATCACAGAATCACAGAACTTGGGAATTAGGAGGGATTTCAGTGCTCATCTAGTCCAAACCCATATGTGAAAAGAATATCATTACATATCCAGATAATGTCATCACATAACCAAAATTGGTTTGCTGGTCTTGAAGGCTTCCAAGGCAGAAGAACCCATCACCTCTTCAGGAAGCCCATCATAATTTTGCTCAGCTCTAATTGTTGAAAAGTTTTTTCTTGGTAGTGAGTCTAAATTTGCTTCTTAGAAGATCTGTGGTTTCTTCTCTGTGGATATTCTATCTACAGTTGTAAATTACAAACCCTGTACACCTTGGTAGGTAGTCTTCGTGTATTGCTGTGGCCAAAACATTGATTGCCTGATGGCCAGCCTTTTGGTGATTATCCTCCAGGGCTTGTCTTCCACTAGCACAGCCTGTAATCACAGGATTACAGAACAGGAAGGGACCCCAAGGTCATCTAGTTCAATGAGCATCTGGTCAAGAATGTCTCCCACTATATTCTTGACAAGTGATGATCTAGCCCAGCGGTTCTCAACCTGTGGGTTATGTTCAATTTAAATACATCCTGCATATCAGATGTTTCCATTATGATTCATAACAGTAGCAAAATTATAGTTATGAAGTAGCAATGAAAATAATTTTGTAGTTGGGAGTCACCACAATGTGAGCAACTGTATTAAAGGGTCATGGCATTAGGAAGGTTGAGAACCACTGAAGATCCTTCCCAAAGATCCCTCACCACCTAAGGTGTCCCATTCCACCCAGGAAAGTTCCAGTTGTTAGATAATTTCTCCCTCCTTCAAGCTCAGACTTGCAAGCCCCATGTACTGCTTCTAAATGCCCTCTATGATTTAGCAGTGGATATCTCATACCTGTTCTACATGACAACCTCCCAAACAATCTTATAGCTATCTATTTCATGTCCCTGGTAAGTCCTGTCTTCTCCAGACTCATATTCCTAGTGATGAGTCATTAGAGCAGAACTTTAATAGAAGACTTAAAGCTAACTGATTACAGGAAAAAGCAGAAGTATTTCTTTTTCAGCAAAATTTTAAAGTTGTTGAAATGATGGAGAATTGAGCCCTGTTGTATATCACTATCAAATTTCAGTACCTCATTCTTGTTATTACATAAAATCATAGGCATTTTTGGTGACCCCTGACCTAGAGGATTTGTTCTGAATCAGGAAATGGAATAAGTCAGCATAAGCTTCAGAATTAGAACTCATCATCCTGTGCTATTGAAATTTGTCATCTTCCCCTCGATTTGTAATTGCCACATTATTCACCTGTAAGACTACAGAGAATGCAAATCTTTTGAGAGGAGACATTTTAGTGTTTGAATGTTTTTAAATAATGCTCTGTGGCATAGATTTGAATATTTCCTGTTTTTAGATATGGGATATTTGAGCGATGTAAGGAGTTGATAGAAGCTGGATATGATGTCAGACAACCGGACAAAGAAAATGTGTCTCTTTTACACTGGGCTGCTATAAACAACAGACTGGATCTTGTAAAGTAAGACTGGTCAACTGTTTCATATATGTCTCTGTTTCTTTATTTTCTGTTTCTTATTTTCCTTTTGTGAACTTTCTCTCTTTTTTGAAGCATAAGTTTGAATAAAGACCAATTTTTAAAACTTCTCTGTGAATGACTGGTTCTCAGAAATTCTATTTCTTTATCATCATTTCCCTTAGAATGTGAGTTTCAGTAGGCTGTTAATCAAATCGATGTGAACATAAAGACAAAATTTTAGTGCCAGAAATGTGAAATCTTTAAAAAGGGGGGAAAATTCACCTTTCATGGCCAATCAAAAACTTGAATATAGTTTAGTTGTGACCTTACAATGTTTTACGTTTGGGAAATTGTTGGGAGAATTTAGAACTGTCCTTTAAATAAAATTTTAAAAATATCATTACTTATTTATGTATATATTATTTATGTCAATGGTTCTCAACCTGTGGGTCACAACCCCTTTGGGGGTCAAACGACCCTTTCACAGGGGTCGCCTAAGACCATCAGAAAACACATATTTCCTATCATCTTAGGAATCGAGACACTGCTCCTCTATCCATCTCCAGGCAGGTCTGCCCACATGCAGATACGCCCACATATGAGTATTAAAGGGTCGTGGCATTAGGAAGGTTGAGAACCACTGATTTATGTATATATATATATATATATATTCATATATAAATATTATTGCTTATTTATGATCTTTTTTATTTCTTTAATGTATATGGTTTACCATTTTGTTATTTACTAACATAAAGTTTTCATTGGGGCCATAATATTTTTTAGAAAGTTAAATAAATGTTTAAAAAAATTTTGTTATTTCCATCACATACACATCCCACTCTTGAATAAGTATCTGGAAATGACTCTCTGTGCTTTTTTTTTGATGATCTTTTAACAATTCAGTAGCCTTTTCTCATTTCTCATCCTTCTTGAAACTGTAAGCCACTTTCTCCTGAGTTCTCCTGATGCCCTTGTCTCCTGGTTTTCTTCTTACATGTCTGGCTTCTTCTTTTCAGTTGTTTTTGCTGGGGCATCATCCATGTCCCACTTACGGTGCATGGTATTCCCAAGGGCCCACTCGTGTGTACTCCTTTCCTCTCTACTTTCCTCTCCATATCATCATCTACCTATTGGACAACTTGGAATAGATATCACTTAGGGATCCCAAAGCCAACACTTCCATGAAAGGATGCATTATCTTTGCTTCCCAAACATCTCTGCTTTCTAATATTTCTTTTTCTGTTGAAAGTATTATTCTCCTTCCAGTCACAAAAGAACCCGTATTGATGCCTTACCTCCCCTCACCTTTTATATCCAATTACTTCACAAGTCTTTCCAGTTCTACCAACATAATACCTTTCATAACCTTCTTCTCTACACTCACACTACATCTACCCTGCTTCAGTTCTTAATCACCTCTCGTGATTATGGCAGTATTAGTTTACTCTCTCTGTTTCCAGTCTTTTTCCTTTCTACCCCATTCTCCACATGGTTTGTATTCTAAAACACAGTTCTGAAGGTCACTCACGTGTTCAAGAAAGTCCTATTTGCCCTAGGGACTCTTTCTTGTCTCCAGGGGAAAAGACAATGACATTTCAAGCTCTTCACAATCTGATTCCAGCCAGTTTCCTGGTTTACTGTACAGTATTCTCCTTCACTCACTTTAATCACCACCTAACTCACCTACGTCCTATTCTCTATACCACATTCCATCCCTCCACCCTTTGTGCTTCTACAAAAACCCAAGTCTGGAATATGCTTCCTCCTCACTTCTACTTCATGGATCCCCTTTCTTCTTCCTTCAGAGCTCTGCATAAGTACCAGTTCTTTTATAAAAAGAGGTCCATCCTGATGTATTTGCTAGTGCCTCACCCTCACCCTAATTACATTTTATCTATTTTATATATAGTTTGTAATTACTTTTCTGTGTACAATTAGTCTCCAATCAATAGAATGTAAACTTCTGAGGGCAGGAGTTTTTTTCATTCTTGTGTTTCTATCCCTAACGCCTTCCAAAATGCCTGATGCATAATAGTTGCTTAATAAATCCTTGTTGCATGTGAGGTGTAATAACAAAGTAATATGACATGTTTTCCTGTACCACATTAAAAAATTAAGTCTTCTTACTTTAATAAACTATATAAAACATCAAATCTATTTCAGAAAGATTTATTTTATCTCATTTTAAGAGTTTCAGAACTTTGCCTCAAATAAGATGAAAGCGCTCTATTTAAACTTTACTGAAAGACTTTCCAGCTTTGTCCTACTTTGAAAGTAGCACAAATGAGAAATTGAATTCACTATTAAAACTGATATGATCTCTTTTTTGTTCTCTCACCATGTTAAGATTGCATCATATGTGACACTAATACATATGATGAAATATTTCAGGGGTGAAGCTTTTGAAGGCTGACGTGGCTAGTGAGAATGTGCAGAGAACAATAATCATATGTATAGGAGAAAGTTATAATGGATGATTAATTGTAACTGAGGTCATTAGTTACCAGCCAAGAATATTTGACTAGGAAAAGGCAAAAGACTCTAGGAAGAAACTTTTTCTAAGTTCCATAGAGCTGAAAATGTGTTTTCTTTTTGCAAATAGTATCTTTGTTTGTTAGCATTTATTACAAATCTAACTAGTGCGATGAATTACAAAATTTGAATTTTAATAGATTTGCGTGTTTTCTTGCACAGGTTTTATATTTCAAAAGGTGCTGTTGTAGATCAGTTGGGTGGGGACTTAAATTCGACCCCTCTTCACTGGGCCATCAGGTAAGTTTTCTAAAGGTGAACTCACATTTATATTGTTTTGTAAGGTCTGAAAGCTCTTTGCTCACAACAAATCTGTAAGTTAAGAATTGTAAATATTATCACCATCTTATAGTTGAGAACACTTGTGCTCAGATAGGTGAAGCCCTTGCCCAGGATCAACCAACCAGTGATTTGATATTACCAGGTTTCACAAAACTACTCTGCCTTAGTAATAGAGCTGTTCAGGTTACTTAAGCCCATTTGTGTTTTCATAATAAGTGTAAGCCTATCTAAGTTTTCATAATATTTTTTTCATGTTATCCTTAAGGTTTTTTTTAGAGGTATTGGTTCCTCTGTTATAATGTAGTTGTTCATTTATAATTGTAAAACTCAGATGTATGTCATCAAACATTGTTTCCATAATTAGGGTAAATGTTTTGAATAATTAATCTTGAGGGACACCATGACATAGTACACAGAGAGCCAGCAAGACCTGGGTTTAGTTCTTGACTCTGATATGTCAACCTGGACAAGTCATTAAACATCTAAGTGCTCTAAGCAAATTTCTTAGACTGTAAGTTGGAGATGAGGCACTAACCTGCATTGGGGAAGGGAGTTTTCTCATCATAGAGTTCCCTATACCAATGACATCCTTGGTCTAGTTCCTGTTGCTATAATTAATTGCATAGATGAACTGCTATTTCTATAAACTGTGGATCTCATTCAGAGTAGTCATAAAATATATGTCCACTTGAAAACTTTAATCAATGGATTAAAAACACAGCTTGATCCACAAATCAGAGGCGTATGAGGCATATTCTGATAGCATTAGTAGTAGACTGAATTTGTTCTAAATGGTTCAGCCGTGTTGACAGTTGTCAGACAACAGACAGGCCAATATAAAATATCAGGCAGTTAAAGTGGAGCCCCTTGGTGCTGACCCAGTGCTGCTCTGCAATCTAGAAGTCACTCTGCTGCCTTTCTGAGTTGCCTTTTACCACATCATTGACCATGAAAGATAACCTTTAAAGGCAAATTCATTTGAAACCAAAGTAGTATAAGAAAAATGTATTTTTCCCCCTATCAAAGAACTTGAAAACATAGGGTTAGAAAGATGTAGCACTCCGCGTATATTTGCAAGGAATGGCTAGCACTGGCAAACCTCAGCTCCATACCTTTCTGCACTGCTATTAGGCCAGTTGGTTCATCAGCTGTGAGGGCCACAGTTCAGCAGTGTTAGTTTTCAGCTCTGTTATGTTAATAGATCTCCAGAACTTCTGCTGTTTGCCTCATTGTGGCATGCAAATGATCCCAGGTTCACCAAGGCCACATGGGCAGAGCATAAGTTCTGACAGGTCTCTTTCCATGTTTAAAAGGCTTTGAGTGTGAATGTCAGACAGACAGATAGACAGCATGTCCGCCACTCATGAATTTGTTGTCATTCACTCATCTTTCTGTCTCTTTGTGACCCCCATTGGGAGTTTTCTTGGCAAAGATACTAGAGTAGTTTGCCTTTTCCTTCTCTAAATTATTTTACAGATGAGAAAATAGAGGAAGACAGGGCTAAGTGACTTGCACAGGAATATACAGCTAGTAAGTGTCTGAGACAAGGTTTGAATTCAGGAAGATGAGTCTTTCTGCCTTCAAGCCCAGCGCTCTATTCTCTGAGCCACCTAGCTTCCCTGCACATGAATTAATCAGTGCTAAGTTCAGAAACCTCATCACTGGATTGGTTACAGGGTAATGAATTTTTCAGTAATGGCAATTCTTGAAGAAAATCTACTGAGTCAGAGTTGCAATTTACATCGTTTGAGGGTGTATTGACATAGACGTTTGAAATTACTGGCCATTGAGCCACTGAAGTACATCAGTAGTTACATCTGTCTTCTTTTTAAGTATCTTTCCATTTCTTATAAAAAGGACCTGCTTTAATTTATAAAGCTCCAACCTTGAAATGGAAAGAAGTTGTCAGAGAGACTGAGCCAGAAAACAGTTGGAGTTGTTAGTAACTTTTTTGTGGGTTCCCAGTCAAATATTTAGAAAGATAGCCAAGGCTGATATAATGTATGTACATATTCTTGAAAAATAATACACCTTACAATGTTGCTGCCTGTTAAATTTAAACATCTATTTAACTGATGCTTAAATAACATTTTTCATTTTGTAAATAGGCATAATGTTGTATAAGAAGTAATTTCAAAGTTGTGGTTGTTGGAATAAATTGTTTTCCTGCAGAATCAGGCTCCACACTCCTCTAAGAGGTAGAGGCCAGCACGTTAACTGCATTAAATCATAGAATCACAGATTCTCATAGTTAGAAGGGAACTCAGGTCATTTAGTAAAACCCATATCCAAATGGAATCCCTCCTTCTTCACCTTCCACATAAAGATATTTACTGATGGGGGAACTCACTGTCTTGTAAGATATAATCCATTATGCTCTTAGCTCCAAAATTTTTCTGAATATCAAACCGAATTCTCTCTGAAGCTTCTACCTGTTGGTCCTTCCTCTGCCCTAAGGTCCAGAAAAGGCAAGTTTAATTAAACTTTCACATGACAGCCATTTAAATACTTAAAGACAGCT
This sequence comes from Pseudochirops corinnae, assembly GCA_028646515.1. Taxonomy (NCBI): domain Eukaryota; kingdom Metazoa; phylum Chordata; class Mammalia; order Diprotodontia; family Pseudocheiridae; genus Pseudochirops; species Pseudochirops corinnae. Next base: position 160,164,615 of record CM053592.1, read on the forward strand.
CCCATTTTGCACCCTCAGTCCTCTCAATTTCAGCTTAGATATGCTTATTTCTTTCAGCTCATCCTCTTAGGGCACGATTTCCAGTTCCCTTGCAGTCCTGATTGCTCTTAGTTTTTGCTTTTTTCCAAATGTGGTGCCCAAAACTGAACACAGTAGTATGGAAGGAACAGGACTATAATTACCCATGAGCCCTAAGCTTCCAGTAATGTTGCATAATATCACCTTAGCCTTTTAGGCTGCTTTGCTCCCGTCTTGACTCTGTTGACCTTGCTGACCACTTAACTCTCAGGTCTTCTTTACACAGACTATTCTCTACGCTTGATTTCTTTATCCTGAACTTGCATATGGTTTGTTTTTTTTACATTGATTATATTACTCTGATTTTTTTGAAACCACATGTAACTCAGTGTGTTGGATAAAGCATTGGACTTGAAGTCAGGAAGACCTGGGTTTAGATTCTGCCGCAGACCCTTATTAGCTGTATGAATGTGGGCAAGTCATGGAAGCTCTCTTGTCCTCAAAATCTCCATCAGATGGGGCTAATCATAGCAACTACCCCCTAGGGTTGTTCTGAGGATCAAATGGGATGCTGTAAGCACTATATGAATGTTAGCTATTATAATTTCCTTTAGTAGATCTAGTTAAAAAAAATTTGGACCCCAATTCTACCATCCAGAGTGTTAGTGTTTCTTTCCAGTTCCATATAACTCACTGATTTGATCTGCATATCATATTTATCTGAGTTATTAATTAAAATATTGGACAACAGAGGACCAAAAACAAATCGCTGAAGTACTCTACTAGAGACCGACTTCATGTTCATAGGATCGTAGATCTGGAAGTGACCCAAGATACCATCTAGTCCAACCTTTTCATTTTATCCATGAGGAAACCGAGGCCCACATGGGTTAAATGACTTCTCCAAGGTCACACGGGTGGCAAATAGCAGTATGGATGTTTGAAGCCAGGTCCTCTGCCTCTAGATCCAGTGTTCTTTGAACTTTGATCACTTCCCAGACCAAATCACCTTCAAACCCACATGTCCTTCATCTGTCTATCCTGTCCACAAGGACAGCATGAGAGATGTTGGTAGATGCCATGACCAGTCTGCGTATATTCATAAGGAATGGCCGGAAGAGGCAAACCCCGCCTCCATAACTTTTTATAGTACTGTTAGATCACCAGTTCATCACCTGCCCACGTACGTGACATTCACTCCTAACTTAAAGGTATCCGCAGGGATGAAAACAACTTTTCATGTGTATTTAATCTACCAGGTTATCTGTTTTTAAACTAACTCTGTCATGGCTCAGATAAGGTGATTCAAGTTAGCATCTGCTTTTTTCCTCCATACTATAAAGCTCAACGGTATTTTTTTTTCTGTCTTCCTTTACAGACAAGGCCATTTGCCCATGGTAATATTGTTAATCCAGTATGGTGCAGATCCCACGCTCATTGATGGAGAAGGATTTAGTGGTATCCATCTGGCAGTATTATTTCAGCATATGCCTGTCATAGCTTATCTCATCTCAAAGGGTCAGGTATGTTTTTGAAATGTTCTTTATGTTTCATCTGTTATAAATTGGAACGATTCCAATTATTAATCAGTTTTTTAAATAGGATTTAAGGCTGTATCACAAAAGGCCTAATCTCATGCCTCGCCTAGATATTGAGGTAACCTAGAGTTCTGGAAACCGTGATAACAATTCAAAATTCTGACAGGTTCTACTAAACTGGAAAAGCTTTGAAAATGATCCCAGTGACAGACTATGTGTGTTCCCTGAGGACCAGTTTAGCCAGATGTGGAAAGGCCCATTACTAGAAGGTCAGTTATTAGATTATGAACTTAATGGGCATGTTGATGCCTAAAACAAGAATTCTAAGTGGTCTCATTCTGATTCCATAAAATGAAGGAAAATACTAAGCATCACACGGTTCTTACATAGAATCTTTGTTTAATGGATAATGTATTGGTAGGATGCTAGAGAAATAAACCACATCTGCTTTAATATTCTTGCTGTATATGTGATTAGTAGATATAAAGTAGTTATTGCAGAGAATATTCATCAGAGAAGTAAGTAATAGGGTTGTCAGGATTTGTTTTCATCATATCCCTAGAGGCAATAGGAACCATTTTATGAGCTCTTTGGTCATGCTCCCAAGGAGGAAAAACAGGTGGACCACCATGAAAATTCTTATTGCTTATGGGCCCATAACTGTTGCAGAAGATAAAGTAGAAATATTTTATGAATGGAGGGGGAGAAGATAGGGCAATTGGGGTTAAGTGACTTACCCAAGGTCACATGGCTAGTTTTTGTGTTAAGTGTCTGAGGTCAGATTTGAACTCAGGTCCTCCTGACTCCAAGGCTGGTGTTCTATTCATTGTGCCACCTACCCGCCCTCATACAATTATTTTTTTTTTGCTTTTTTTTTTGGAGGGGCAATTGGGGTTAAGTGACTTGCCCAAGGTCACATGGTTAGTGAGTGTGTCACGTGTATGAGGCTGGATTTGAACTCAGGTCCTCCTGACTCCAGGGCCGGTGCTCTATTCACTGAGCCACCTAGCCACCCCCCCATACAATTGATTTTTGATGACATTGGAGTGAAGATGTGCACAGGAGAGGAAAGATAAAAGCCTGTAGTAAAGATGAAAAAATGAAAAGACTTGTTTATATGCTACTTAAAAGTTTCTTGCCTGCTTAATATGAATACTTTCTTCAGGGTGATTGTTGGAAGGTGCTGATTATAGTGAGCACTGAACAATATCACAAAAATTGAAAAAGGATATATCTTAATGGACAGGAAATAACTAGTTACCATTACGAGAGAATAGCCTGTTGGTGAGTAGTCAGGTCATTGACAAAGAACAAAAGTCAAAATCGAGACAGAAATAAGAAACAAAGGATGCAGATGAGAATGTGATAATGCACACGGTTACAGTGGCACTAATCTGGCCTTTGGGACACATTTCTGACTGTGACAGATGTGAAGGTGAGATACAAAGACCTATGAGACTCCTTAGGCGACTAAGTGAATACAAAATAGTTGCCACCACAAGAAGACCAAAAGATCCTGGGAATCACCTTTTTTAAAAAAAAGTGAACACCTTGTCAAGGGAAATACATAGTAGCCAAGATCGACACTAGGTTGGTGTCAAAGCTCGTTTGCCACGTTGGAGGAAGATGTGAAAATGAGGAACAGTATCAACGTACAAAACAAAGAAAAGCAATTGAGAAGAAAATAGCCTCCAGGGAAGCTTGGTGTGAGACTGCAAAGCCAAACTATCCTGAGATTTTTAATAGAAGAAACTGGAAGGATGACAATAAATAGACATGACATGGAGAAGGTCATTGAAGACAGTAGGAGCACCATATTTGGACTATATCACTTCAGTAGCAATTGAAAAAGTGGTAATGACACAAGATAAAGTTGGAAAAACAAATGAACTTCATCTTGATATAGAGAAGAAATCTGTGCTGGATATGGCACAAGTTTAAAGACATTTGGAATTTGATTTTTAAAATATCCCAAAAAAAATAAAAATAAAAAAAATCTCAAAGCAGATAATAGTTCAAAAGAAAGGAGCACGGTATGGATGATACTGTCACTTTGTTTCATTAGTTTCTCTATGGATGGTGAAGTCCTCCCGAGGACCTTGTTTGCAGAATTGTGCTGATTTCTTCAAACTCTAGAATATCGCAGAACCTCAAGAGATTTGTAAGGAGCAATGTCTATTGCCCTGGGTTGAACATATATTTGAATGGACTTTGTATAGAGCTTTTCCATCAATATGTATATCTAGGACAGGCAACCCTAATTAACAACAAGTTTGGCCCAGAGTTGAATAGGAGGAAGAGTGGATTAGATTGCTTTTGGTAAACTTCAGAGCTCCTTTACTGACCCCAAGCTTCCCATGAAAGCAAACATCCATGTTGTTAATGCTAACATTCTCCCTTTATAATGGTAAGACATGGAATACAATTACCTCTGAAGAATTAAAAATAAATTTCACACAGAAGGCAATGGAAAGATGCATGGTAGGTATACAAAAGCAAAAACATATAACTAATGAGGAACTCCAAAGAAGGAGTAGACTATGTCATCAAGGAATTGTGTAATAAAAAGAGAAGATGGGCTGGCCATGTGGCAAGAACAAAAGATGGCAGGTGAACAGCCAGAGTGCTCCACTGGTACCCTCACAATGTCAAGAGAAAGTCAAGAGAGTTTCTAGCACACGGGGTGATACCCCTGTGGCAAACTGATGGGATGACTTGGACGAGAGTCACATAAGATGTGGTAGGCATGGATGGGTTGCAGTCCGCATCATTGAGAGGAGCTCAAGGTTTGATGAGGACACAGATCCGTTGAGTATTATTACTAAAAATAAGTAACCAATAAAACATCTGCAACTTTGTACTTATAAACCTACTTTCTCATCTTTATAAAATCCTTATGAGAATGGTCAGTTTATGCATCAAGTTTACACTTGATAAAAACACCAAAAGGCAACAGGTAGGCTTTTACAGTTTTCTACAGCAGTCTCGATCTTTACAGTCACACTACTACCTGCGAGGTATAAAAGATATGAGATCCTGCTATAGCATTTGACTTGGTAGAACACAATGCAACCTGAAAGACTTCCTTAGACAAGATATTTAAACATGTATGTTAAAATCATACATGTCGGGGTGGCTAGGTGGCGCAGTCAGTAGAGCACTGGCCCTGGAGTCAGAGGACCTGGGTTCACATCTGGCCTCAGACACTTGGCAGACAGCTTACTAGTTGTGTGACTTTGGGCAAGTCACTTAACCCCAACTGCCCTCCAAAAAGCAAAAAATTTAAAAAAAAATTAAAAATCATACATGTCTCTATGACAGATACAATCTGAAAGATAATTTTTCATTATATCTGCTGAGTGTATCATCATTAAGCAAGGCATAAAACAAAGATTTGGTATAGATCAAGATAGTCTAAATAGAACAGAGATTTCCTTTCACTGGTGATGTTTTCCAAGTGCTCCTGTTTGCAGAGCGTATTACTCTGCATCAAGCCCTCCAAGGGCTCCACTATCACTCTAAAGATACAGTCCCGGTCATTAATACTGTAAAACTAAAGGGTAGGAAAAACACATAATGCACAGGTTATCATATGCAGTTTAAGGGCAACCCATTTAGTTCATCCATTATCATCATCATCATCATTCTTAGATAGCTTGATATAAATTCTTAGACTAGTGCTGCTAATGAGCAGTGACCTGATTCCACAGTTAAATTAGAGGTCAGGCTAAATTATGTTTGAGAAATTTTACAGCCTTTCCAAAACTACTTTGTCTTGCAAAAGCCTGTCTTATTTTATGGCACCAATATTTTCTTGATACCCTGTGGCTATAAATTATAGAGCACCAAACTCAGAAGAAACAGAATTGTGGGTGACCCACAGGGCAATGGACAAGATGCATGATGCATGTAAGAAATCTGCCTTATATTATCAGTGATTACTTATATGTGAGAATTAGTGTGCAAAAGGTCCTCAAGAACATATATAAATAGAGAAGGAGTGAGATTGTAGATCCATTGTGTAAGGAATAAGGGGTAACCAATGGATAGTCTTTGCCTCAGTAGTATCCATGAAACATTTAAGCATGCACGTGTGCGCACCCACACACACACATGTACTCCAGTATGTTAAGTGGCCACCTCAGAGAGGATTTACCAGGAATCATGAACAAGAATCTCTCAAGTTAATATACCATTGATGGATGGTGATCTAAGTGAGAGAAAAAGTATGTGCTTTGATGAGGCAAAGAATCCATTGAAGTATGGAAGTTTCCAGTGAACCTTAAAATATCTGCACTTAGCACAGGTATCGAGCACCATGTTTCCATCTACTCTATTCAGGCAAAAAGTAAATTCCATTTGGCTCTACAGCACTTAACTAGATGTAAGCCTATGATGGTTTTCAATGTGAACCCAACAATTTCCATTGTATCTTTAAAACATATCTTCAAAGCCTGGGTTTTTCTTTCATTGACATGTAAAAAAATGTTAGTACAGCCCTTAATTAACCCGTCACCTGTGTAGTAGATAAAAGACCAATTTGAATTCACATTTCTCACATGTATTCAAAAATAATTCTGTAAAAAGTGACTTGCTCAATGAGACATCCATTTGTAGCTCAATATGATAGTTTAAATTATAGGATACTGGAAGTGGAGGGTTTTACTGTCAACTATATCTGCCCAAGATATGCCTTCTGAGGGGAAAACAGTTTATATACCAGTAGATTTAGATTGAAAACATATTTGCACAGATGCTATCAGATGATTGCACTTGGTTTAAACAAGCACTTTCCATCAGTCTGAGCTGAGGTAAAATAATTATAACCGCCTGAGTCATAAATTAGAAAGGAGTAGGAGTAATAAATTCTTCCATATCCTTCCCTTTGATTGTGTTCATATAAGGTGTCTCACAAGTGTTAGTGCAGCTTTAAACTATTGAAGCTTAAGATTTTGGGGACAACCTACATATCACAATACTTCAAGGCACTTACAGCCTTTATTAGTTCAAGGCAGTATTTGCAGTCTCTGTTGGACATGATTGTATAGAGCATGTTTCAGAATCACAGAACCTCAGATTTGGAAGGAGCCCTAAGAGACCATCATATATCTTTGAAGTACTGAAATTTATTTGAAAATTCCCTTCCTAAAGAGGCGCTTCCTCTTTAACACTCTCCATAAGTGGTCCTTTGACCACTGTCTGAAGACCACCTATGAGGGAGAACTCAGTGCATCTTATGGGCCTTTTAATAGATTTGGGCGCATTGCCGATGAAGCTACCATTGTAAAACTATAATCCAGAGCAGGGGTGGGGAACCTGAGGCCACATTTGGCCCTCTAGGTCCTCAGGTGCAGTCCTTTGACTGAATCCAAACTTCACAGAACAATCCTTTTATTAAGGGACCCCATGTGGCAACATGCGACCTCAAGGCCGCAGGTTCCCCGTTTGGATCCAGACTACAGAAAAACAGTTTGGATAACTGCAGTTTCTAGTTCTTATTTATGATAAACATTATTTGCTGATGGAAAAGAGTGATGTCATTTTCCTCTTTTCCAGCTTTCTTCCTCTCTCATTTTCACAAAGTATTGAATCATACATGGTTTCCTTTTAAAATGTTCGTATAAAAGCCATTTCCAGCCTTTGGAATATGAAACATAAGATTAATTGAAATGCTGTTTGAACTGTCTTCACAGCTATGTTGCTGGATAGCATGATACAAAATATTTATATTGACAAAAGAAAGGGAATTCTAACTACATATTTGCATGTCATATTTGAGAAATTTCTCCACTAAAATCCTCCTCTGATGCTTCATCATGACATAAAAGGCATCCTGGGTTCTTGAAAACTAGACCAACAGAGTGCAAGTTCTGCCAGTTTGTCAAGCTGTAAAGGTTTTGTGTTTAACTCCAGTGCTGGATTGGCTGTTTGTTATCTAAGAATGTCCCAGGAGTCCCTGGGATGACTCTCTAACCTTACAGAGGGGAATGAAGGAATGAAGGAATGAAAAAGTGTTCCTTATGAGCCAAACACAGTGCTAAGTACTGAAGATAAAATACAAAAGCAAGGACAATCCCTGTCCTCAAGAAGCGTGTAGTCTAACAGAGTAAGGTAATACACATAAAGGAGTGCTAACCAGGGAGGGATATTTTGGTTTGAAAAATTACAGGGCGAATGATTAGAACCATAGAGAAATGAAGCAAAGTGTAGCTGTAACCCAAGCCTGGATGTTGCAGGTGATCAAGGCAACCACCAGTCAGGATACTGGAGCCTCAGAGTGGGAGTTCCAGGCATTAAAGGGTTAAGTCCTCCAGGACTTGATTTCTGAGTACCGGTAGGTTGGAGTCTAGTGAAGAGATGGCCTGGGTATGAAGTTGGATACTGGGTGATGCCTGAGCAATTTACAGAGACTGTTTGCTAGGGCTTAAAGGAGCTAGGCTTTGTATTCGTGATTGAGGGGGGCCCATACAACCTTGAAATTTTTAAGTATATTTGAAAAGTGATGTCGAATAGCTCTTCTCTTCTTTTTGAAATAGAATATAGATACAACAGACTTAAATGGGCAAACACCACTCATGCTGTCAGCTTACAAAGTAATTGGGTAAGTAATAAACTTTATTGAGTTATGCTCAGTCTAATTCTCTATTTTTTTTTGCATACATGTATTTCATTAGGTCTGTGTAACTTTGAAATTTGAAGATGTCCTCCTAATAAAAGGATCACATTAGAACTCTGACTAGACCTTTTGATGTTGCTGCATTGGGGACACCACTGAAATGTTTTCTGAAAACATTAACTTGTTATGATGAAAAGGCTAATTTAATGATGATTAAAACATTCCAATAGGTTATATATTCAGTGGTAAAGGCTCATTAACTTGACTTGTGTTTCCTAGTTTAGGGATGTGGGGGTGTTTTGTTTGTGTTTTTAATGGCTGCAGCCTGAAATCTAAATGATAAAAAGCAGCTCTGCAAAAAAAAAAAAAAAAAGATATAAACCCCATAAATATTTTCTTTGAAGTCTCTCTGAATGTATTGTGGATACTGCATTAATATTAAGTACCATTGATTTGGGAAAAATCCCTTTTTATGTACAATTCCATGAGGCACTTAAAACTTAAACTCTTTTATATTCGTCATCACAAATCTGTAGGATTAATAACCATGTGATTGCTCATGTTTTCTTTGTGCAAAAGCTCCATTTCTTACTCTTAGTGTTTTCCAACAGTTTGTCATTCCATGGATCTACTCTCAGTTATGACTGATGTTTAGGAACCAAATTAGAGACAAGAGAAGCCTAACTTCTCTTATAATGCCACCCATTTTATTTATTAAAATTTTATTGATGCCTTTTAAAAAACACCACCATAATATTGACACTTCACTACCCCTTACTTGAGCCCTCTCTTGTATCAAAGAAAATTAGTTAAGCAGAACTAGGGACCTTGGTCTGACAACCATGTCCCACATCAAGTGCTTCCTCATCTGTTCTCCAAGGCCAAGATTTGGTCACCATGTTAATGCCATCCACTTTACTTTTCTTTTTACCTTTTTATTGATTTTTTAATATCACCTTTCATTTCCCAAAATATTCTTCACCTCCTCTCAGAGAGCATTTCTTATAAAAAAGGATACAAATGAAAAATTGCCCATATGTTAGCCAAGTACAGCATTGTTTATGGTGCTCCACAACCACAGGCTCCCAGCTTTATAAATAAGAGAGGGAAGTAATGCCATTAATTGTTGTTTTTGTCTTCTCTTTCTTTGTTTTATCAGTTTCATTAGCATAGTATCAATGCCATTATTTCCCTAAAAATGAAAAAAGACTGTTATTTCAGTATTAGGCTCTCTGGGACATCCATAGTAGAAAGGAACAAATTGATGATAATTGTGGAAAAATACTTGGCTTTCTAATCTATAAAATGAGGGTGTTGAATGAGAGGGTTTATAAGGCTCTCTAGTTTTGTGTTTATTCCATTCAATTCTGGTCACTTTAATATAGATTGAGATTAAGAGCTTCAAAGGAAGAACTTCTCTTCATTTGTCTGTTCTATTTAAAGTAGGCTAAATGTGAGCTATTATCATCAGATTTAAGGGGGGGGTCATAGGAATTTCACTTTCTTTACCCCAAAATTCATATTTTTTTTTTGCTTTTTGGAGGGGAAAAGGCAGTTTGGGTTAAGTGACTTGCCCAAGGTCACACAGCTAGTGAGTGTTAAGTGTCTGAGGCCAGATTTGAACTCAGGTCCTTCTGACTCCAGGGCCAGTGTTCTATTCACTGTACCACTTAGCCACCCCTAAAATTAATATTTTTTTTTAACATTTAGGGCAGGCTATGGATTCTGGGAAAGCAATGGGGATATGATATTTTCCCTTCAAAGTTAAAATAGTGTTTAAGCTCTGCCATGTGAACTTCTACAAAGATGAAATTTAAAATCATATCTTATACAACTCTACTTTTCCATAATCTTTAGAAAAATTGCTTTCCCTTAATAAATATTTAATAAATATTTCTTGATTTGAATTTTGCAAATTTTATTAGGCAAATTCATGAATTTACACTAATATACAACTCTGTTTTATTCCTTCTTATATTATTCACTTTTATTTGGTATACCTTTTCTCTGATTTATCTCCTATCTTTTCTCATTTCCCCAGCTAACAGTAAGGTCCTCAATGGCAAAGACTGTGTCCAATTCATGCATTAATTAATTAATTCAACAATTAATTAATTTTATTTTAAAATAAAATAAATTGTGTTTATAAGTAACTGTATTTTTTGTCAAAATTAACCTTTCCATTTTATTTTTATTTTTTTAAAATTAACTTTTGTTTATTTTTAGTTTATATCATTCATTTCCATGAGATTTTGAATTACAAATTTTCTCCCCATCTTCCTCCTACCCACCACCCCAAAACAGCGATCCCACTGTATATCCCCTCCCCCAATCTGCTCTCTCGTATATCCTCCTCCATCACCCCTCTAACTTTCCGGTAGGCCAAGATGGATCTCCCTACCCCAGTACCTGTATATTTTATTTCCCGTTTCATGTAAATAATAATAATAATAATATATACATATATATATATTTAGTAACTGTAAGTATTTATATATGTAGAGGCAATGTGGCATAAAAGATTCAGGAGACAGCTAGGTGGTGGCACAGTTCAGAAAGTGCTGGGCCTGGAGTGGAGTCAGGGAGACCTGAATTCAAATACAGCCTCAGACATATATTAAGAAAGAGGCCATTTTCTGCCTCATTTCTCACCCAGTCTTAATCACTGAATGGGCATTGCCTCAGTCAGATTGAGACCCGTTCAAGACCTGAGCTTAAAAAGGCCAAGGTCTCCCACTGCAACCTGGGCCATCTCCAGTCGTCCTGATCTGTATCTCAGCACTGGACCCGGATGGCTCTGGAGGAGAAAGTAAGACTGGTGACTTTGCACAACCCTGCCTCCCTTGGAAGTCATGGCATCACCTTCCTGATGTCATAATCTTCTTCAGAGGACAGACATTTACTAGCCATGTGACCCCAGACAAGTCACTTAACTTCCTCAGCTGTCAAATGGGGGTAGTAATGGTACCTACCTCCCAGGATGACAATAGCAACGGGCTAAGCACAGTCTCTAGGCTCATGGTAGGTGCTATCTAACCGCTAGCTCTGATGATGATGATGACTGGGTTTAGAGTTAGGAAGATCTGGGTTCAGATCCTACCCATGACACTATGACTGAGTGAGTCACTTAGCATCTCTGTGCCTCAGGCAGCTCCCTAGGACTTTCTTTATGAATAGATCTAGGTTGGTAGAGAGGGTTTCCTCTACAGATGAAATATCATCTCCTCTGTATGTGTGTGTATTTATAAATAGATACCATTGAAGTATAAATTCCACACCACCTAGCACAGGATGTTATAGGTGCCTGATAAATACTTCCCTGTGTGCATTAGTGGGAAAAATGTAAGTAATTCCCCAGTGTAAGTTATCTTCTGCTAAATACATTGTGGTACTTATCTTTTTTTCATATGCAGACCAGAACCCACTGGATTTCTTTTAAAGTTTAATCCTTCTATCAATGTAGTAGATAAAGTTCACCAAAACACTCCACTCCACTGGGCAATTACAGCAGGAAATGTTAGTGCCGTTGACAAACTTTTACAAGCTGGCTCAAGCCTGGATATCAGAAATATAAAGGTATGAATAAGCGTTTGTCTCCCATTGACTGTATCTTTGGCTAGAAAAGTGACAAACTAGTAGGGATGTATAACGAGACAGATTTTTGTCTCTATCACAGAATAAATGAGAACGATGGACAAACATTACATGCTTCCTCCTTTTGAAAAAAAAAGTTTCTGATTATGATGATTCAGAGAAATGCACAGTATACATGATGTTTAAAAATATAACTAGTTTTCCTGTTCTCTTTTTTTTTTCAGGGAGAAACACCACTTGATTTGGCTCAGAAAAACAGACATCAGCTGATTATCCACATGCTAACAGTAGAAGCTAGAATGAGAGCAAACAAAAACTTAAGACTTTGTAGGTGGCTACAGAAATGCGAGGTATTTCAGAGCCCATTTGTTGAACACAATAATTGAAGTTTAAGGATATTAGGGAAAAAATCCAAGGAGAAATAATGTCAAGTCATGTTTATCTTGGTAATTATTGGATGTTTATAGTTTTCCTTTGGAGAATTACTAAGGACCAGCAATTGACATGAAAAACTTGAAGATTACCTGCCATTCAATTTCTGGGGGTTTTTTTATGTGTGTTGTTATAAATTTTGAAATGAATTTCTGAGCCTTGAAAAAGCCAAAATTCTGGCTCATTGATTTAAGAGCTACAGTTTGCCATTATTATCCTGAATGGTTGAAAAAAATCTAAATTAGAAGAGTCAAAGTCAAATTATGCTTTCTGTTGAGAACAGGTAAAGCACAGTATCCACAAACCTCTTTGAAGTTAGTATTTTCAAATGAGAGATTTCATCTTCCACATGTAGCCATCCAGTATACAGATAATAGCAGTAATTGGCACTTTCCATTTTGTAAGTGGTTCCTAATTAGCAAACATGGCATTCTTCTGCATTGGATCATTAAGAATATTATGATTGTGTTACATTTAGGTAAACTGAGGCAAAAGAAGACGTGGCCTTTACTATGTGAAGGGTAGATTTAGAATTAGAGTTTAGAAACCTAGATTTCACAATCATTCCCATGTTCAGACTATACTGATCGTGAACTTTAAAGTACCTGAAAGAACTTTTCTTTTCAACCAGAACTAACTCAGTTTGTATTGTAACATGTATTATAGTTGAAAGAAAAGAATCGAGGGGAAGTGAGTAGAGCTGGCCTCCAAGTCAGGAGGGCCATGGTTTATGTCTCCGACATATACCAGCTATGGGACCCTGGTGCGGTTACTTCGCCTGTCAGGGGATGCTCAAGGAGTTCTCTAAGACTCTTAAGGCACAGAGCAGGTGTGAGGTGTTCTTTATACCAATGAAATCACAAGTTTGGGCCAAACAAAGAACTTAAGACTTGGAAAGTACTTTAAAGTGAGAGTCAGTGTGGCCGAGATTCCCCAACCCCAGGGCCTGCAACCTGACTGTTGGCCAAGGTGGAACAAAGTGGGTCTCTCCTTTTGGGGGTTATAGAGGTTCCATCTGCCTTATAGGTAGAAGGTGTATTCTCAAAGGAGACGTGATGGCCAGATTTGGCTCAGTCCTGCTCCAGACACTGCCGCAGAATCCACAAAAGGGACATCTTTCTGGTTCTAACTGAACTCAATGGACCTGGTGCCCGTGAAACATTGAGCAGGACTCTAGGATTATCAGGCCATGGGTGTGATCAGTTGAATTTTTTTTTGGAACATTTTCTTGAGCTAACTTAATTTCTTGGAGAATCTGAACTAGAGTGATTTTCCCACTTAATTTTATGTTTTGGGAAATGTACTTATCTCTCTTTATAATTATGTGTGTATTATATGTTTTTATATATACCCATTCACATATATGTAAGTGTATACATCTATAGATATATACATATATATATGCATGCATATTATATATATGCTTGTCTTCCTCATCAGTGTGTATATGGAAAACTATACCTACATGAAATGTTAGGTTCACTTTAGATTTACAAGTTCATTACTTGAAGTCATTACCCCTCTTTTCCCTTCAGTTAGACTGTGTTGCTGCCAGATGAATAAATGGTATCACTGTGTGGTCTGAACCATCAGACTTAGGTGTAGATATGGCTAATGGAGAAAGGTTAACATGCTTTTCTAAACAACCCTTTGAAAAGTCAGTTTTATATTAAAACATCTGAACATAGCTATATTACTAAATATTTTTAAAAGATGTTTGTTCTACAGAGCAAATTTCAAAGAAAACACTGCTTAAGTATAATGAGATATCTTACTAGTCCTTCACTGTTGGGAAATTATTCCCAATATAATTTTACAAACAAGCCTTGGTAAAGAAAAAAAAAGTCCCATTGTAACTCACCCTCTTTAATAATTACAAATCCTTCCAGGGTAAGATACGTGCCACTGCTTTCAGACTTGAACATCAGTCATGACTACAGACACATCCAAACTGACCTGCTTGTTCTTCCCTGTCCTGTCACAGTGCCTGTGCGTGGGCAGACCCTCTGCCTGGAATGCATCCCTCCTCAGTTCTGCTTCTTCTAACCCTTCTTCTAGGTTCTGCTCATGTGCCATCTTTATGAAGAGGAACTTTTTTATTTCCTAGTTTAGTGCCTTTGTTTTCTTTCCTTCAGATTACCATGTATGTGCTTTTCTGTTTACAGGTTGTTTATCACTAGGAGAATGAAGTTTCATGAGGGCAAGGACTGTTTTTCATTTTGTTTCTGTGTCTCCAGGATCAAATGTACAATTTTATATCTCTCTTGTTTTTCTGCACCTGTGGAACTCCCTGCATGTAAACCACTTTCAATGATGTAGACAGCAGCTCTCCTATAACTTCTATCTTGGAAAGTTCCCCGGGACACTGTGAAATTAATTGACTGCCCACAATCACAGAGCTCACATCTTTCAGAGCCGGAGCTGAGCCCACGTTTTCCTAGCTCTCAGTTCACCACACCATGGGGCCTCTTTGTTTTGTACAAAGTAAGCGCTTAATAAATGCTTACTTGATTGGATTTGAATGATCTTTACCACTGCTGTCTTTAATAACTAGTGCCGAAGTAATTCCCAAGTTTCATATCATTTGTCCTTATCATTTTTTTCCCCTTCATGTATGCAGAGCAGAGAGATTAGAGTTACGTGGTAGATCTCTATGTGAAACCCTTAAATGAAAACTAGCTTGGCATACAGCATAATAGACCCTGGGATGATTTTTTTTTCTGCAAATAAAGGTATTTTTGCTTAGTTAATGTATTTGGGAAGAATTGTGAAGCTGCTTTCCTCCGTCTTTTGACTTTCTTTGTTAGGTCTGGAGTTAATTTGTGTTCCTGTTAGCAACCATCACTCTTGTATTATTCTTTCTTTATAGACAATTATTTGAAAGAGTTTATAGTCATACAAAACCAATTTATGCTTGAAGTGGTTTTCGAAAACAGGTAATATTTCTTACAGAAAAAATACATTTTAAGCAACATCTAAACACAAAACTCAACAGGATTTTGACATAAAGTAACAGTGGTTTCACCATAACTCATAAGAATTTTTCAGGTATGTTTCTCTAAGTTTCTGACTTAAGCAATCCATCTACAGGAAATTTCCTGTATCACTGGTATTATTAAAGTAATTGTTATTGACATGGATCCTATAAGGAGTATAATAATTGGAACATAGTTTACATATAATATTTTAATTATGCATATTTTAATAGCTTTTCCTGCTGTTGGCACTTTCCACGATTACGATGTGGGCAATAGGATACATAATGGACCTCAATTCAGATTCTTGGCTTTTAAAAGGAAGTCTTCTCGTTGCAGTATTTTTTGTTACATCTTTATTTCCAAGGTAGGTTCACTTTTTCCTGAGTTGCTCTCACAAGGATGGTGCATTCATTGTTTAGTTTGGATACAGACCAGCAGAGCTAGGGTGGAGCAGTAACAGCTTTGTTCCAGAGTTCTGATTGTCAGAGGACCGCAGTAACACTTGTACTCCTTTGGCAGATAGAGACAACTAATTATACTTACTTAACAAGTATGCTTCCCTTCCCCCCCCCCACCCCGCCAGTGACCACCGTCCACGTGAGCTGTTTCCCTCCTCACTTTGCTCCTTCCCTTGGTGTTAGCCTCCTGGCTAGTGTCCTGGAGTCTCTTCCCTCCTGGGGGCCTTGTATCCTGATGACTTTCCCCTTCCTTCAACTAAACCTATCTTAAGGAATACTATTTTTTATTTTAATTCAGTTTTATTTTATTTTCATATCTGCCTTTTCTCCTTCCTAGATCCCTTTTCCTCCTTCCCTCATTGAGAAACCAAAACCAAATTTCTCCACTGGCCATGTCCAAAAAAAAGAAAGAAAGAAGTGTCATTCTGAAGTTAAGGGACACTTTGAGGGCACCTTTCATGCTGCGTGCCTCAAGCGTGTGTGTGTGTGTGTGTGTGTGTGTGTGTGTGTGTGTGTGTGTGTGTGTTGCTTGCTCCAGGTCCCAGAATCAGCAGTTATAGCTTTACTACTTGTCTGGGTTTGTACCTTTTCCTAGAAATGTGAGTGTTAATAATCAGCATAATTAAATCCTGAGGGCCAGTGCAGTGGGTCAGCTTCCTGCTGTATTTGTCAGTGGGGAAGCAAGGCTGGCAAGATTGACTGGCCTGGAGCCTGCTGTTTGTCTAGACAGTAAGCCACCCTTATCATTATTTAAGGGAAATGATCCTATTGCATTCATCTGTCTCTGCCTTCCTCCCCTTTGAAAGCATGGCTGCTTTGTTGTTTTAGAGAAGTCAGAGGCTTTTTACAAAAGGCTTAAAGCTTTTTCTTTCAACATGTGAGTGACTAATCTGTTTGACAAAAGTGAGGGAGAATCTTCATGTTCCTTGGGAAATTTTGAACATATTAGGTTCATATCTTCCTATTGAGGTGACTACAACATGGAAGTGATTGAGGTCTATTCCACATGTGACTGGGGAAGTAAGAGAAATACAAATACAGAATATTTATTATATACTAGAATATATATTTATGTAAGTATACTATTTTTACGTAGTATATATATGTATATATATACTATGGCATTTAAATGCTAGAAAAAATTTTGTAAAAGCTTGGCATTGTACATAAAATATGTGAAAGCATTTGGACATTAGATATACAAGCAATCACAGAACTGAAACAGACCCTGAAGACCATCGAGGCTAATTAACCTTATTTTACAGATTAAAAATGTAAGGCCTGAAGAGGTGAATTGACTCATATAACTCAATGGACTTGGAACTGTGAAAGAGAGTGACTCAGTGTTTTATTGGTTTGTCAGTGGAACAGGAGGACAGGCCCCTGGTCAGGTGCTCTGACAGAAATTTAGAAATATGATTATACCTAAAACATTCCATGTATTTTAGCTTTATGATTCTTTAAAACAAAACAAGTCTAGGTGACTTGGTAAAAATGTGTGAAGATTTTAGGTTATGGGCTAAAAAACTGTTTTCTCTAAGAATGAAAAAAAATACTTCTTTGTGGGAATGGGGGGGGGGAGAAATAGTACTAGATATTGACATGCATGGAATTTTCCATAGCCATTTTTGTGGTTGGATCCTCACTACCTAGAACAATGTCTGGCATATGGGGGCACTTCATAAATAATGGTGGGTTGGTTGATCATGCTCTCTAGAAACACGTTTTCCTTTTTTTTTTTAATCCAGGTTCCTGGTGGGGCACAAGAACCTCAAGTATTTGCCCGCCCTTATTTTGCTGAGCTCAATTTTTTGGATATCCCTGACGTGGTTCATCATATTTTTGCCTGATATCCTTTGTGTGAACTGAGTTACATTTCTTGTTTTCTTCCAGTGCCAGGTTAATTTCTCTGCTCTCAAGAAGAGAAGTATTCTTATTCTGAATTGAGTATCAGATGCAATTGAGGGAAGTCAAAATTCACATCCCTTTAAAGCAAGGGTCCTTATCTGGATACTCTCAAAAAAATTTGATAAATCTATTTCAACAGGATTGATTTCCTTTGTAATCTCAGGGATTTAATTTTATGTATTTAAAAACATTATTCTGAGAAGAGATCCAGAGGCATCACCAGCTTGCCAAAGGGACCCACAACACAAAAAAGGTTAAGGATACCTGCCTTGAAGATTCTAATTGAAGGGGTTTCATGCATGAAAAAATATGTTTTTGCTTTATGAAAGAAGAGTGCTATGGGAACAGAAGGTACCCAGGTTTTTTATTATTATTTAGAACAGTATCATGAGATGTTACGTTTTAAACTGTTGCACATAAATACGGCTGATTTCTTGACTATGTTCCTTGAGCAGTTCGATCACTTAACTTGGCGAGGGCATTTTACAGAACAGGGATTCTTCAATGAATAAATCCTCTGGGTACAAAACTCCCATTAATAAAATCGATGCAGGCATGGAAAAGTTTGGGAGAGGTTCTTGTCTCCTTTTTGTTTTGTTAGTGACAAAAGCAGCTAAGAAAGAGGAGACAATAAATCTTTCCTAGATACAGAATTCTTGTGGAGCTGAAAGTTCAGACAGACTTGCCTGACCACAGATGTCAGTTATAGAGGGAAAAGAAGAAAGGAGAAAACATTTATTAAGTACGTCTGTGCCAGGTTCTGTGCTAAGAGATTTACAGTCATTATCTCATTTGATCTTCACAACAACCCTAGTTGTAGGTAGATAATTAGGTTCTATGATTGCCATTTATGCAATTGAGGAAATTGAGACAAACAGGTTAAGTGATTTGCCTAGAATCACATAGCTAGTAAGTGCCTGAAGCTAGATTTGAATTCAAGTCTTCCTGACTCAAGACCCAGCACTCTATAACACCTAGCCACCTCTGTTTGAAAGAGAGGGAAGAGCTTCACTCACCTGACAGGCAACTATCAGAAGAGAAATGAGAGTTTATCTCCATATAGGCCCCAAAGACTTGAGGAATTGCAGCTTCTATTGTCAAAAAGGAAGCGAGGAAAGGCAGGCCTTTCTGAAACTCAGAGGGGAAGAGATTAGCGTCTTGAAATACATCCCTATGTTTTTTCTAATTATGGTCATGAAATTTCTGACAGTGTCCCTGGGGTGCATCTTCTTTGTTAACAGAGACATAACATTGTAATTGGAAATAAGTTGAGTTTACTTAGACAAAGATACTTAAGACATTTTTTAACTCTGAACATAATACAAAATTGAGAGAACCTACTGGTGGACTGGCAAACCTGATAGGGAATTACAGCTGACAAGATGTAATACTTCATTCCCTTGTCCAGAGTCCACCTTGGTACACAGTTGTTCCTAAACATTAAATAAATGTAAAGCTTGCTGTTCAAGAGAGGCTCTGGATAAATCACTAGGTGGCACACTTCTTCTTCAGATAAATGTGATTTTTTTTTTCCTGAAGCAATGAAGCTCTCCTGCCTATGCCCTTTAGCAGTTTCCTTCTTGGGCTATGTGCTCCATATTGTCATTTTCCTTTTAGAAATGTCCAGTATGTGTTCAAATTCAGATTCTTCATGTGAATGTTATTTTTGAATTTTTTAATATATTTTTTCAATTACATATGAAAACAATTTTTTAACAATTGTTTTTTTTTTTATTTTGAGTTCTAAATTCTCTCCCTCCCTTTCTCTCATCCCCTTTCCTTGAGAAGGCAATCAGTTTGATGTAGATTATACATGTGCAGTCTTGCAAAACTCATTTACACATTAGTCATGTTACAAAAGAAAACATGGACCAAAAAAGACCCCAAGAAAAAATAGATTTTAAAAAAGTATGTTTTGATCTCCATTCAGACTCCATCGGTTCTTTCTTTGGAGGTAGACAGCATTTTTCATCATAAGTTCTTTGGAGTTGTTTTAGATCAGTGTATTCCTGAGAATGGCTAAGTCGATCACAGTTAATCATTTATACAATATTGCTGTTACTCCTAGGTCTGCTTACTTCATTTTGCATCAATTCATACAAGTCTTCTCTGGTTTTTCCGAATCTAGTGCATGCTATTTTTAATGCACATGCAGACTGTGTAGACATCACTTGTTAGAAGACCACTTTGTGGTGCACATCTACTTAGTATCCTTTTTCACTAATCCAACAAGCATTCGTTAAGCTTCTACTACACATAGGGTATTGTACTACCTGGGGTATGTCTCAAAGAAAGTTAAGCATTTTTTGCCTTTTGAGTAGTTTGTAATCTGGGCAATAAAATAGAACTGACATATGCAAAATTATTAGGGAACAATTAAGTGAGAGCTAGAGTGGTATTAATGATAAGTGCAGTGGGGATATCAGCACAGAAACCTTCATGAAAGAGATTAGACTTAAGCTGGGCCTTGAAGAATGATACAGAATCCAGTTTGACAGTTAACAGGGTGCAAAGAAAGGTTTGTCAGCACGTTTCATCTCCCAAGCTCTGCTACTGTAGTTTACCTGCAATGATTCTTTTGTTGGGCTTTTGTGACTGTGACAGGAAAATTCAGTTGATCTTGTTTGCACAGGGTCATCTTAAAGTTACCCAAGCAGTAGAACGAGTACTTCCAGGGAAACTGCTTGTAGACATAGTTTATTTTAAGTTATGCCACATCGATGTAAATCTAGTTTTACAGGAAAAAAAAATTTAAAAGGTGACTGCTTTTCACAGACTCACCTTAGAGTTCATTTAAATAGTGAGTACTCTTATTTATAATATGATTTAATTTGCAAAGAAAATCAGTTTATGCATACTTTATTTTTTTTCACATTTCAACCAAATAGCATAGATCTTATGCAAAAAGAAAGACAAGATGAGTATTTGAAAGTCAGAAGCTATTACTTACTAATACCATTTTTGTCATGAGTCTGCCTGCAGCTAATTTATAAAAATTGAAGTGTCTAAGCCTCCTGGGCAATGTTTCTAAATTTACTTTTTTTTTCAACAGCAAATACGTTGTAATGAAGGAGAGCAAAGAAGCTAGAGATCTCACCTGGCCCTTCCTTTCAATACACATATCTTTATAGTAACAGTATGAAAATTCTGTAGCCCACAAGGGGTAGAGATGGTATGGTATGGTATGGCAGAGCTCATACATGGGTTCCACCAAGACCTGCTCAAATTATCGGGAGTGGTTGGTTGGTAATGGACACATGAGAGGCTGCTCCCCCTATACCTCTGGCCACAATGGCTTTGCTGCTGCCCTAACCTGCCATCATTTCTACACCCACATGTTAGGGGCAGTGGGAGTAGACACACGAGCTTTTGTGAGCCAGTATGAGTTAGTCTTTAAAACACAACCCTATCCTTTTCTAAAAGACCCAACATGGAAGGCATTTATTTTGAGAAAACTCAAAGAGGAATGCCAAGGAGCTAGATTGGACACTTCTGAGTGAGGAAAGGAGATTGCTGATGAGGAGCAATCCACAGTTCAAGACAAGATTCCATGCTTGGGGATATCCTCACTGTAGATAGGAGAAGGCAACAGCCATTCCTGATTTGCCACAGGAGGATGCTTGTTGTTTGGCTATAGCAGCCAGGCTGTAATTCCAGAGGCAGTGGATCTATGGTTTTATCAGGGCACTTGTTCCTTTTGTTGGTGCTACTCATGACCCATCCATGCCTTTTCATTATGTGTACTTCTTGCTCCTGTTGATCCTCCACAGAGGATCTGCCCAGTGGTCAAGGGGCCCCCTCAGTTTTTGGTTAATTGTTTTCTTGAGTCTGCATATGTTTTGTTACATTTTGTCAGTGTAACACTTGAATCCAGGATTAAACAGGGAGCGGAGAGAAGATTAGATTGCTTTTAAGGAACTGAGAAGTTATTTTAATGACTCCAAAATTCTCACTGAAACAACAGCCCATCGTTTTAATACCAATATACTTCTGTAATGTATGGCTGTGAGTCATGGAACATACACCTTCTGAAGAGATAAAAGGAATGTCACTCAGAGGGCAGTGGAGAGGCACCTTATGGGTGTGTGCCATAGTACAAATATGGAACAGCAGTACAGAAATGAACGGGAGACTCTAACCCATATAATCCTCAAAAACAGCTTAGACAAGCCACAGTGAAGGGTGCTAACCATTTGGGTTCAACCACAATTGTGGCCATGTGGCCTCTGGATTTCAGGCTGGTTTTTCATAGCCCAGTTTCTACCTCCAGCCCCCTAGGATGACATTTTCAGTGTAATGCAAGAGGCCTAACAGTAGATACCCTAGAAAGATTGACAGGCACTGGATGTCAGGAGACTGACCCTTTTTTGGTCATAGTCAAAATTAGTGTTATAATCAGTGTCATCATTTGTCACAATGACAAAGCAATTTTTGCCTTTGTTATTTTGTTTTTGTATTTCAAAAAGGAGATATATCTACTTAAGAATATGTTCTGTGTTAAGCAATTTGAGCTGTGCTGGCTGTTCCTAGTAGTTTTGTTTCTTTGGTTTTTTCCTCCAAATAAGCTTACCATAATATTATTACTTATACTACAGTGATTTAATGGAACTGTGACCTAAACAATGTGTGTCCCTGTCCCCTGAGCACCCCCATCATGCCCCATCTGCACTTTACCTGGCCCTTGTGCTGCTTGCCTATGTCCAGTAAATCCTCCCCAATTGGTCTCCCCAGCTAGTTGAGGGCCTTCTTCTTTATCTCTTGGCTTTAGGAGGATACCAATGTAGTTTTAAGGCCTTTCTAGCTGTTATCCCTCCCTCACACGTTGCAAGGCAATTCATTCTTAATGTACTAAAGCCTATTTATACCCAGTCATTCAGCTCTTCATTGTAATACTATTACACACAAGGATCAGTAAACATGAATTGTACCAACATCTAACATAAGTAAATTTTCCAAGCTTATCTTACATAGAAGCTGATTATATTAGAAATTTTTTTTGCAAAGAATGTTCTTCTTTAGATTAACTACAGAAGCTGCTTTTAAATGGTTTTTAGCATAATTATCAATAGAAATAGATTTCCTTTCCTTCTTTCTTTCTCTTCCCTCTCTAATGTCTTCCCCTGTAGTGTCCAAATTAGAGAATTCATTTTTTCTGTTCTTGAGAGACTTTATAGTCTCGTGGGGTGCCATAATAAAATGCAAATATTCCTGGGTGAAGTAACCCCTTCAGTTTTTATTAGATAGACTTTGTGTGAGTGTGGGGGCAGGCATGAGGGGGAGAATTAACCAACTACTAGCTGTTCAGTTACAGAATCTGAACAATTTGATGATGGAATAGATCCTGTTGGAAGGAATATGGTATCAGAAGGAGAAAGGAGAGGGTGCTAGATGCAGGCTCACCCTCATCACTCCCATTTGGCTGGCTAGAACATTGAATCCTATGTTCCTTGACCTGGCTTTTACATTTAACAGGCACCCCTCTTCAGATTTCTTTCTTTCTCAGTGTGATTGGCTTCCTCTACTTTTTCTACAAAACCTGGGTCACTGATCCTGGCTACTCCAAGACTTCAGAAGAAGAAAGGAAAATGGTAAATTCTTTAAGTAGTTCTACTGATACTTCCTTTGGTTTGAAATGTAGCTATGGAGTTTCTCCAATTTGTTTCGTTCTGTGAACTTTTATTATCACCAGTCAAAGTTTTGTTAGTGGATTGTACCTCAGTTTCCCATTAATCTTTATAATATATTTGGTGTTTTAAATCTTTTTTTTAATTTTTCATGTTTATAAACACATCCAGTTTTGCTAGTAAACAGTTGTCCCTTAACTGAGGCAGCTCAGTGGCATAGTTAATACAATGTGGCACTTCAAGTCAGTGAGATCTGAGTTTGAATCCTGCTTCTGACACTTACTAACTGTGGGACACAGTCCCTCGGGGCTGCAGTTTACTGAACCATAAAAAGAGGTGGTTGGATTCAGTAAACTCCCTTCTAGCTCAAATTCAGTGATCAGTGATTTCTGAATATTTTAAGGCCTTTACTGTGGTAGTCCCTTCCTCTCCACTTAAGTGGGACTATAGCCAGAGGAACCACACCTACTTCCCAGTAGGATCTCTTTCTTTGTGAGAGAGCAACAGCTATGAAGTTGCCAGTGAAGTGCCCTGTTAGTAGGTTGGTGAAAGCCCTTCTGCCCTTTGCTGGGAAGTCTCTTGCTTCCATAAAATCAAGAGCACATATGGCTTTTGGTGCCACCTTTTCTCTTACAGGCTGATTCTGTCCAGTAACCAGAAAAGGAAGGGAATTGTCACAGAGTTGATAATGAAAATCTATATGCGTCCAGATTATGGACTACAGTAGAAAATGTAGTCTCAAAAAGTTACAGTATTTCCAATGTGTAATGGTTTGGTAGCAACTCTTTCTAATTGTTTTCTTTCTACCTGTGGTCTGTGCAGTGGTACTTAGCCATACATAATTAGATAAGAAACAAAACTACGATGTCTTGTTTTATGGCTTTCAGAATATCATCGCCCTTGCAGAAGCTGGTTGCCTGGATTTCAGAACGTTTTGCACAACCTGTCTTGTAAGTGAACCTCTTCTGTGTATTCTTTTTCTCGTTAAAAGCAAACTATGGAGATGGCATTGCTGGGGGCCAAGGGGAGTCCTCTATTCTGTTTTCCATTTGGAACATTTTGTGATATTCCTATGTTCCTTTATCTTTACCAAGATCTAATTTTTAAGTAATGTCAAGATGATCATCTGCTATGGGAAGGTTTTATAAATACTACTTAACTTATATACAGCATACCTGTCCTAGGAAGAATGCTGGGTTTGAATTCAGAAGACCCATGTTTGAGTCTTGATTCTGCTGTTTTAATACCTGGGTGACCTCGGTCATTTAACCTCTCTAGGCTCAGCTTTTTTGTCTTCAAAATAAGTGGGTTTGACTTAGTTGGTCTTTGAAATCCCTTTCAACTTTAAATCCTATGAACTCTCAATTATTCACTTCAAAAATTATCAGTGACTTTTATTTCTCCCTGTCACCCAGCATGTATTCTGCTGCCCACTATGGCTTACACAAGAAATAAAAACTAACCTTTATGTATTCTAATCAAAACAGAATCATGATAGTAAATCTGCCCTAAATTCTAGGTGACATTCTAGAGTCAAATTGAAATGATTTAGTGATTGTCTCCTGTTTTGTATTATCTGTGCCACTATATCCCTTCATTAAACAATAATTGAGATTCATATTCAGTCTATAATTTGAAAAACATACTAGTTCCTTTGGAATCATTCAGAATCATAGGATATTAGAGCTGAAAAACAACATAGAGATCATCTAGTCTAGTCCATTTTCAGGTGAGGAAATTGAGCCCCGTATAGGAGAAGGAACTTGTCTCATGTCAATCAGAAAGTCAGTGGCAAATAAATATTTACCAAACCTACAGAGTCTTTGTCTAGGGCTATTTCTGCTACAAGAAGAAGTTGAAGCATTAGCTGTCCTTCAATTAAAGCACACCTTGAGTGCTTAAGTTTTTCACTGAGGTCTCTTGCCCTCCCAATTAGGTAAAGAAACCATTACGGTCCCTCCACTGTCAACTCTGTAATTCCTGTGTGGCTCGGTATGATCAGCACTGCCTATGGACTGGACGCTGTATAGGTGAGATTGCATGTCTGTGTCTGTTCAGGCACATGGGCACACATGTATACAGATTTATTTAAAAATACCAAACTAATCCTCTGTAATTGGCTTATGGAAGATAAAGGGATCTGTTTTGTTAGTCTTGTTAAAGGGAATCATCTCTTGGAAGGCAAGAGTGTTGAGTCCTCAGGGCTCCTTAAAGGGCTCAAGGGACCCAGCCGGCTTCTCTACTTGCTTTCCACCCATCCTGGGGGTAGGAGAACCAGAAGCAGCCACAGACCAGAACTTGGGTGTCTTCTTGTGTGTTTCGCTCTATCTACAGACATTTGTTTTCCTTGCACCCTGTCTGCCCTTTTGCAACGTAAGAATAAGGTGTCTCAGGAGTGGTACCCAGCTATTGCAATATGGTAGTTGACTCTTTTTTCTCTGTGTTTATTATACATGTATCAACCCCCTTTCCTAAAGTTTATATTCTCTATTCCATTGGTCAGGGTTACTTTTGTTGTTCATTTTAACCATATTTAACATGCATAAAAGGGTTATTAGAGGGAAGAGCAGACTAAGATTTACATTGGGTTCCATACTTCCGTAGGAATGGCTGACAGCAAGATGACCCAGCTATTTACTTTTGTCTTAATTATTATTTAATGGGATGACCTTATTTGTATTTCACTTCATAAAAAGCCTTTGATAGTAAAGTGTTAATTATTTTTAAATGGGAAAAAAAAAAAAGAATTCTGGGAAGATGGCAGAGTAGATCAATCTCTCAAGATTTCCCCCCACAAAAGAGATAAAATAGCAGCTTAGGGTGAACAAAGTGTGGGTAAAAATAAATAAGTATAGGTGCCCAACAGGGGTCTTCCTGGGACAATTTGAGAAGATCAGAAGAAAAACCCAAGGAAGAGTTTTGGTCCCTGTGAAGAGAAAACACCTCCAGGCTAGTGTCTGTGGTTAACAACAAATAACAAGGCTCTTACAACAAGTGGTAAGCACTGGGAATAGCTGGGTTGGAGTCTGCCTCAGCCCCAGCTATGGAACTTTTACCCCCAGAGATAGTGAAGGGAGTTGAGCTTCTGAGCCCAAGAAGATTGAGAGAATCTCTGCTGACAAGGAACACCAGACCCACCTGTGCTGTGGAGATCAGCGAGAAGGAACCAGCACATGCTCAGTGAGTGCAGAAGCAGTGGGGCAGAATGTCCCTGGCTGTGGGCACTTACAGGAGGATGAAGGTTTGACTTTGGTTCCAGGCCAGAGGGAAGAACTGAAATCTGGGACAAGAGGTACCATTTTCCATACCCCAGGGCTAGAGGTGATTAGAAAATTAAGCTGTTACTACAAAAAAAAAAAAACTGCACAAGCAAAGGAGAAAGAATCCAACTATAGAAAGTTATTATGGGAATAGAAAAGACCAGGGTCCATCTTCAGAGGATATTGAAGCAGAGAAACCCTCTTCTACCCCAAAGAGTAACACCAGGTGGTCACCTGCTCCCAAAGAATTTGTAGAAGAACTTAAAAAGGACTTTAAAAATCAAATGAGAGAGATGGAGGAAAACCTAAAAAAAATAAAAATAATCCAAGAAAAACAACAAGGGTATGAAAAGAAAGTCAATCAGTTAGAAAAGAAAATCCAGAATCTTAAGGAAGAAAGTGACACCTTGAAAATTAGAATTGGCCAAGGCAAAGCCAGCGAAGTTATGAGAGATCAAGAAATAATTAAGTAAAATATGAAGAATGAAAAAATAGAAGAGAAAGTGAAACATAAGAAAACAACCGATTTGGAGAACAGATCAAGAAGAGAAAACATAAGAATAATCAGACTATCTGAAAGTTTTGATCAAAAAAAGAATCTTGATACAATAATGCAAGAAATAATTAAAGAAAATTGTCCTAAAGCATTAGAACAAGGGGGAAAAAGTAGAAATAGAAAAAAATCATTGAATACCACTTGAAAGAGATCCTATGAGGAAAACTCATAGGAATATTATAATCAAATCCCAAAACCCCCAGATCCAGGATAAAATATTAAAAACAACAAGGAAAAAATCAATTTAAATATGATGGTGCCACAATTACAATCACATAAGACCTAGCAGTGGAGACACTAAAGGACCACAGGTCTTCGAACACTATTGAGCAAAAGAACTGGGGTTCCAGCCGAAAATATCATGCCCAGCAAAGCTGAGCATAATCCTTAATGGAAAAAAAAATGGATATTTGGTCAACTGTCAGACTTTAAAGACTTTGTTTAAAAAAACAAAGCAACAAACTGAACTTAATAGATTTGACATACGAGAGCCAAGAGGTACATACCAAAGACTGATTACAAGGGACTCAAAAAGAGTAGACTGTTTACTTTTTATATATGTAAAGGTCCTCCTAACTCCAGGGCCAGTGCTCTATTCACTGTGCCACCTAGCCACCCCATATAGGCTTTCTTGAAATAGAAATTTATTGCTATATATTTTGAATCCTCTCTTATGTTCTGCTATGCACGTGACATGCTTTTTTGTTCTTTTCTTTGTATTTAAGTTCCAATATGTAAGTTTATGATTTTTTTCTTTTCTCTGTTCTATATTTCTGTTCTAGTGTTTGTGTCAAAAATACAATTTTTAAAAAATGGGAAAAAATTTATAATGAATTATTCAGTATTTCTTTTTCTTTCTTTTGGATTCAGGTTTTGGAAATCATCACTATTATATATTCTTTTTAATTTTCCTGGCTGTAGTCTGTGACTGGATGTTATATGCAACTTTTCTCTGTAAGTATGGTTGGTTTTTTCACACATTGGTCCATCCACCCATAGCCATGATGCCATAGCCTCTCCAATTACTTTTGTACCATTCAGGTGATAGTAAATCACACAACTTCCCTTAAAACAGTGGTTCTCAACTGGTGGGTCACGACCCCTTTGGGGGTCGAACGACCCTTTCACAGGGGTCACAAGGGTCGCCTAAGACCATAAGAATACACATATTTCTGATGGTCTTAGGAACTGAGACACCGCTCCTCTATCTGTCTCTAGGTGGGTCCACCCACATGCAGATATGCCCACATACGAGTATTAAAGGGTCGCGGCATTAGGAAGGTTGAGAACCACTGCCTTAAAGGCTTTTCTAGTGAGTAAATAGGATCAAATTAATAAAAAGTGCTTTGAGCCAAATTTAAGGTGCTATATAAATATGAGCTGTTACTGTTGTTGTCATTAAAAATGGCTGTCCATGGAACTTCAGCAATTGTAGAAGTCATATGAAGTAAGGGTATTGTTTATCAATTTTAATTTGTAACCTAATGATTGAATTATGAATGTGCTCTTTGCATTGGTAATGGCACGAGGGTAAAAGAGATTTCCCAGCAAACTTACAAGATAAGAATTTAAAGTATTCTTGTCAAATTGGAAAAATGATTGGAAATAGAAATTCAGGGAGGACAGGCCGCCTGGGGAAAAAAGACTAACAACCAGAGTTCCAAATGAGAAAGAACTTGCTTGGTACAAATATATTGGCAAAAATCGGCTAAGTGTGAACTGGCTGCTAGTTTAAGAAAAACAGGAGAGGCCCACAGATGGAAATATAGATGTAGGAACTTAGAGAGAATGGGAAGGGTCAGGAACCCTCACAGGGTCATCCTGTGAGGAAAAAAAAATGAACCATGTAACCTGGAACAAAGAAAACTCTGAGAATTTAATAACATTTTGAAAGAACAGTGGCCTTTTACACAGGATACTAAAGCACTTCTCCATTTCTCTTGGAAATTGGTTTAAATTAAATCAGGATGGATTTAGTTTAGTATGTTTAAAACAATTTCTTGACTATTTCTTATGGATGAATATTTGTGCCTTTGGAAGTTTTTAAATAGCATACATTGTGATTTGTGGGAGTTGGGTTAGTTGTGGTCTCATAAGAGATAGTGTGATGGACATAGCTCTCAAACCAGTTCCTTTTAAGGCACTTCTAGTCCTGAAACCAATTCTTGGGAATAATTCTTCTTGTGGCAAACTCTATAACTAAAAGAAATTGCTGGCATAGTTGGTTGCCAAACTTCTAGAGTCTTATCCTTTTAAAACCTTCTGGGTCATGCCCGGCCATGCAAGAAAGCAAATTCTTTTTCTAGTGCCCTGGCCCATTTGGAAAGTTTTCCTTTTTAGGCCTGATAACAAAGCATATTTCTGGAAAGTCCTTTCTGTATTTGCCTCAGAGAAGTGACTTGTTGCTTGGACTTAGTTTGATGGAGAGGAACCAAGTTTTCCATCACACTCATGTCTCTCCTCCTCATTCCCTTTGCTAAAAATAATCTTCATTAACTGATGTCTCTGTCCAGCATGAGGAGGTATTAATAGGGTTGTAAGCAACTTCCAGTTACTGTCACTTATTGTCTTGGCAAGAATACTGGGTTTGCAATGAGAGGCTCCAGGTTTGAATTCTGACTGCTAATTTAAAACCCAGGTGACTTTGGGGAAGTCACTTACCTGTTCTGGAGCTACAAAAGAAGTGGGTTGGAGTGGATCACCTCTGTGAGCCCTTCTAGCTCTAAATTCAATGAGCTGACGATTTGTATACTCGCTGTTTTTCCTTTATCCCTCCACTAGTAATTTTTTTTTCTTGATTCATGTTTTCTCAACATTTTTGTACTTTGCATTTTACCTTGGGCATATTCTTGAAAAGATTCCCACATTATATCTGTTTTATTTTTCTTCTCCTAACATACCTGCACAAGTAAACAAGAGGTTGCTTTTTGTTTTAATTGCTTGATAGCCTGGTAAATAAAAAGCCATATTTTTTTATTTTTATGAGGTAGGACCTGTTTTTTCTCCTATGCTTAGCATTCATCTAATCATTCAGTCAGCATTTACTTAGTGCTACTGCAGTATATGCAGTTGAGTGGCATGGTGAGTAGAGGTTAAGGTAAGAGAAGTCAGAGCAAACTGGGAGAATAAGAAGGTGTTGAAATACTAGAGACCACTATGAGGACCTCCAGAAGAGGCATGGGAGAAGTGAAGGTGTAGGAGAAGAGGGGAGTGAGAGAAGGGAATTACATACAGTTTCGCATCTTAAAGGCATAGCAATATCAGGTCATAGGAAGGTCCAAGGTGGTCTCCATTGTGCCCGTGTGTGTGTGTGTGTGTGTGTGTGTGTGTGTGTGTGAGAGTGTGCGTGTGCGTGTGCATGTGTGTGTGTGCCAGAGGTGGAGAAGCTTTTGGACTTTGAAAAGTATAAGCCCTGGGAGATCAGAATTTAGAATAGCTGTTGATGTGGATGATGAAGTTGCTGAAGGTGATACAAGGTGCAGAGACCAAGCCATATGCAGAAATCACTGGAGAAGGAGGAAGAGCGTCTTGGAAGTTGGCATCTGACTTCAGAGAGGTTAACTTGTTCTGTTTTGCTTATGCGAACCTCAGAGGGGAAGAAATTGTTGAATGATGATGGCTTAGAATAGTCTGGAAATGCCAGTAGAAAAAGGAGTTATGCACATGGTTTGAGCTAAGATTCAGGGTAAGTGGAAGAACAGATTTTTTTTGTGCAGATTAGACAGGGATGGGACATGGAGCCTTTGAGAGATAATGGGGTTTCCCTTCTTGCCAGGAGGTGAGGAGACCATAGAATTACAGAGGAAGGGGACTTCAGATGCAGCTAATCCAGCCCCCTCATTTTATGGTTGAGGAGACTGAGGACCAGGAAGAGTAAGTAATGTACCTAAAGTCACACATGAAATCAGCCTAAGAAGCAAGATTTGAACTCAGGTTCTCTGAGTGCTTTGTTACTCATTTGTTACTGTACTACACTACCAAAGGAAACAGCTGATGAAAGGACTGTGGTGCTAGGGGAAGAGCATTGATTAGAGTCAAGACCTGGCCCAGGACATTGGCAACCCCTGTGACTTTAGGCAGATCACTAAGCTTCTCTGGGGCTCAGTTTACTCCTACATAAAATGGGGGTTTGGATTAGATGACCTCTGGATTCCTTCCTGCTCTAGATCCTTGGGACCCTGTGATTGAGCTGATGAGCTCCTCTCTGCGCCGCTCCTCTCTGGGCCACTCCTCCCCTGGCCAGCCCAGGGAAAAGCAGAAAGCAGGAGCCATTAAGTTCAAAGGACCCTGAAAAGACCGTCCACCTCCCTCCATCTCTGGTAGTAAAGCTCATAAGCTTGTTAAGGCCCAGTATAACCAAAGAAACCCAGCTGCTCAGGCAGAATGTCACAGCAATGGCCAACATTAAGACCTAGGGAGGGGGCAGTCACCTTCCCCCCAATCATGTAAGGGCATAAGCATCTGACCCATTTCAGGGGAGGACAGTTAAGACAGGCCCAAGCCCCTTGAGGTGTTAACTGCAATCGCCCCACTCACCCCCACCCTGCCCTGTCACTGCTGTGTAGCCCAGACACACACCACCGGTCACCCCGTTGCTCTCTCCTCTCCTCATGGTGGTCTGTCTAGAGACTCTAGTCCACCAGCTGGCTAGCAAGTGACTCACAATTCACTTCCTGTGGATTAAATAAGAGCTCCACTTAAATCACCACTGCTCCCAGATCCCACCTGTTGGGGATTATGTGATTTTCTGTAAAAGGCCTTCTAAGGGAGCAGCCCAGATTTAGAAACAAGTGGATGCCCATTCTTGCTTGCTCCGTGTCAGCTGCTGCTTCCACCTGCTGTTGGAAATTGTAGTAATTACTCTGTGACATCAGGTGCTTACCAGGTATCTTCCTTCCCCATCCTAATGAGGAGCTTTAGAGAGAGTATCAATTACTTTAACTTGTTACCTGGATTGTCGCTCCTCCATGATTGCTCACATAATGCTGCTGGCATCAATTCAGCAGAGGTGGGTGGGAGTCCAAGAGCTTTAAAAAAAAAAAAGACTGGATTTAGGAAATTTACTTCAAGACCAAACTGAACAGATGGCTGATAGTAAAGACAGCACATATTTTCTCTGCATCTCAGGAATTTATAAATGTTCCTTTGGGAGGAAAAATGTCTGAAACTATCAAACTGTCAGAGGCATTTATGAAACCCCTATTATGCAGCTCTGCAGAATTCTCATTTTAAAAACCATTTACCCTTTCTCCATGACCATGGTGGTTGTAATTATTTAGCTTCACTTTAAGAGACCTGCCCTTTCATTTCTTCTCTTTCATCATCAAGGGCCACTTCGTTTCTCTCCCCATCCTCAGGGGCTTCTCTGAAGGAAGCCTAGGTTTGGGGCCAAGAGCCAGGAGAAGCTATAGATAGATGAGACCCCCCATTAACTCAATAAGGGGGTTGCAGAGAGAGCCACTAAGTCGGGAGAGCATCAATCCAGCTCTGCTTTGTTTTCCAGACCCTCAGTGTCTCTGAGTCTTTCCCTGGCAGGTGTGGTAAGGATGAAGAGGCACCACCTTCTTTCATCTTTTTGTGTCCTTGTTTGATTCTCTATCCTAAGGAGATAAGATACAATTGGCAGATGAATAATAGTCTAGACCTGTTTGTGTTCACCACTTTGATGCTGCACATACCTTATAGGGCAGTATGGTAAGGTAGAAAGGATGACCTAATTGGATTCAGAGGAAATGGGTTCAAATCTTGGCCCTTCAACTTAAATTCTCTGTGCCTGGGCCAAGTTCCTTTAACTCCCATACCCTTAAGTTTCCTTACCTGTGAAATGAGGTAGAGTGAATTAGAGCAGGGCTTCAAACTTGAGGTATACACAGCCCCAAGCGGGGGGGTGTCCTACAAGAATCTTATCTTTTGTGCGAAATAATAATGAATACCATTTTCTTTCATACACATACATGGTAAACTCTAGAATTTATTTCATATTTTATGTTGATAAGTACAAGAGACTTGTTGAAAGCTGAAGTGTTGGGAGCTCTTGGGTTCCAACTTGGACTAGATAACCTCTAAGATCCCTTCCAGCTTGAAATGTATGATCCTGAGTTCGTGCACAAGGAACCTCTTGACCTATCTTTTAAGAAAGTATTAACTATTTGCAACTTTTAGATTAACTGGAACATTTGTAGAGAGAGAGGGAGAGTGTATGTCCAAAAACGAGACAGGCTAAATGTTTTTTTTAACTTTAATCATTTTCAGCTGTCAAGTCCTCAAGTGAGTAACTTTCAGTGCATTTTATGCTGAGTCTGCTAGAGTTTTTTTGAGTTTGATGGTACATTTTGGTTCTGTCATTTCCTTTCTCTCATGAAGAGAGACCCACAGACCATGGTGACCCTTAGAAAACATCTTCTCATTTTAATGCCAGGTCTGCTGTTCACACAACAAATTTCTGGAGTTCTCCAACATGTACACATATTTGCTGCATCTTGTTCTCCTTCACTAGATCTGTAATGCTTTTATCCTTTTAGAAATGGATCACCCATCTGTTCTTTTGTTTCTTTTCTAATTAGTTCCTTTTTATGAATCCACAGATTGGTCTAATCATTGCACTACAACATACAGTCAAGATGGAGCATGGACCTACCTCAGTCAGATTGTGTCCTGTTCTCCTTGGGTTCTATACATCTTCATGCTGGTGTCTTTCCATGTATCATGGTCTACTTTTTTGTTATTAAATCAGTTCTATCAGGTATTTTTTTCTTTGCATCTTATAATGTCTCTGGGCACCATTTTCTAGCTACCCAAGTTTTTATTCCCTCATTTCTCTTATTTACTCTCATAAAACATTACCAAACACATTTCATATTCTCCAACTGTGAAAGCTGTATTGTTTATGGTGGTGTTTGGGGAAGAGGTGAAAGGGTGAAATAGTAGCTAATGGATATGTTGATAATACTTTCAAAGACAACAGTGGCCATTGCAGACCTCAGGTACCTTGGCACCAGCTAACCAGCTTCTACCAACTTTCCTCCCTACCATACCTACCTTTGTTTCCTGTGAGTCTGATATCCTGCTACTGCTGCTCACTCTTCCTGCTGCTGGAGCCCTTTGTTGAATGGGCAGATGAGGACTTACCAGAGTCAGTGCAAAACCTTGATTATTTGGAACCTAATTCACTAGAACCTTCTGTTAACTAATTGGAACTTCTTTGCTTCTCACTAGTTATGGAAGCAGAAAAGTTGTTTCATAAATTGCAGGAGTTACACTACTGAGCACCTTGTTTCTAGTGCTCTGTTGCTGGGTACCATGAACAAGATAGTCCCTGTCCTTCAAGAATTCACAGTCTAATACAGATTTCCAAGGACACATGATTTGTTTTCTAAGGGTTTTCCATTTAATGCTCAACTAACCAGGAAATCATATTGTCTTCTGTTTCTGGATTATTTGGGGGTTTTGTGTCCTAGTCCTGACTCGGTTACACTTTTAACTATATGACCTTGGGCAGTTTACTGCCTCTGTAAACCTTAGTATCTGTCAAATAAAGGTACCAGATTGTCTCAAAGGGACCTTCTACTTCTAATAGTTTAGGATTCTGTGCAATTCATTCTGGTAAATTCAGGTGTGACCACAGTAAATCCAAAGTAATAAGGCTAATTCAAGTTATACCATTTTATTTTTACCCTCCTGGTGCAGTAATTGTCAATCTTTTAAGGTACACACACTTTCCAGAAACTTGGCAGTATAAATACCACCAAAAGAATAACTCTGATTTTATTCATAAAAGCAGACCCTAAAATTCAAAATAATTTAATCTGCAAATGCAATGTAGATTTTATTGATAGTTCTTATTCATTTTATTCAAATTTTATTCATAGTCAGAATTATTAACTTTAGGTTGAAACAGATGACTATTAAGCTACTTTCCAACTCTAAATTTATGCTCTACCCTATAAGATAATAAAGCAGTTTAAAAGAGCCAAGTGTGTGCCTTTTCGTATTTGACTTTAAATTGAATTTTAAATTTTTGCTCATATCTTGTTTTTACCTTCACTTCAGAATATATTCTTCCTCTGGCCATCCCTTGTATCAAAGAATTTGAAAAGAGGAGGAAAAAATGAAATTCAGCAAAACTAACCAATATGTCAACCAAGTATGACAGTATACCCATAGCCCCCCACTTCTCCAAAGAGAGGAAAGATCACACACTTGTGTTATTGCAGGATGGGTTCTTAAAGGAATTTAGTACTAGTTTCATAGATAATTGGTCAAACCAAGAGTGGCTGCAGTACATGTGGGTTGTAGACTTCATTTTCTGGTTGGACAGCTAAGAGCTGTCTCCTTTGAAAAGGCTCTTGAAAACTGGGTGCCCTTTAACATATTGTCAGGAATCAACTCTTTTCTTTGCTAACATTTTCAGATCGCGATCTTGGGCTTAACGTCACATGAGAGGATCAGCCTGGTAAAGCAGAGCAAGCACATGAAACAGGCCTTTTCCCTGAGGAAGACGCCATACAAGTAAGCAGGGATCTCCTTCTCCTTCACTGTCCCTGGCCAACTACCCCAGTGGGCAGCGCCCCAGCCAGCTGCCCTGACTCCCACCCACCCATGTCACCTCTCTCCAAAGGGCCTCCCTCTCTGAGCTCATCAAACTGCTTGCTAGTTCACTGTAGCCAGAGATAGGCCCCAGATGGCTGCTCTTTGGAGGCAGCCTGCCCTACTTGACCTCAGCATAAAACACTTTGGAGATGATGCTCATGCAGGCAGGGTCCTCCCACAAGCATCACAGTCACAAGGGTACATGGTGCTCGTGTGAAGACATCAGGAGGTAGATAAGTATTTTGTGAGGAAGCCAGGGCATGGTCCTCTGTGGAAAGAGGGTAGTTGTGATGCTTTCCAGGACTCTCAACCTGGCCAGTCACCTCTGGAGTCCTTTGTCTAGACCAGTGGTTCTCAACCTTCCTAATGCTGTGACCCTTTAATACAGTTCCTCATGTTGTGGTGACCCCCAACCATAAAATTATTTTCGTTGCTACTTCATAACTGTAATTTTGCTACTGTTATGAATCATAATGTAAATATCTGATATGCAGGATGTATTTTCATTGTTACAAATTGAACATAACCCACAGGTTTAGAACCACTGGTCCAGATGCTTAATTTCTCCTTCTGTGTCTAAAGGAAATTAGCACCTCAATTTTGTGCTTCTTTTTTTATTTGTTTCTAAATCCAGCACCAAAAGCAGATAGAAATTCTGTAGTTTATTTCCAGACAGAGACAGGGGTATTTGCAGAAAAGCCTTAAATCTTTGGTATGTGAAGCTTATCTGTGGCTCAGCTTCACACGTCAGGTCTAGGAATGCTGCTGAGGTGACCCAGAGCCCCCTCAGGCGAATGTTCTCAGCATATCTCCATGAGAAGTCTATTTTAAAGCCCATCACAGAACAAGATAAAACTGTTAGGCCTTCTCACAAGAAAGTCAGGAGCTAGGACTTGGCTGCAACATGCACGGGGAGAAGGGAGAGATCGGCTTCATTGGAGAAAGGGGGCTTCGAGAGGTGGTGGGGAGATAACAAAGGGCCAGACCTGTGATGACAATTTCAATGACACCTCAGTTATTTGATCAGGAAAAGAGCAAATATGCGGTGCCACGTTTTGGCACCAGAAGTAGATAGCAGGGAGGGGAGAGAAGAGGCGTCCTGCCAAGGATGGCCCGGCCAGGGCTTGCCCAGGGGGCCTCTGAACATGGACAAGGCTGCACTGGGCACATTCTGCCCATCTGTATTTTAGTGACTGACTCTGAAGTTCTTAGTAGTATTAGTTATAATAATCACAATGAGTGCTAGCATTTGTATAGATGTTTAAGATTTGTAAAAATGCTTTACATCTTTTACTGCATTCAGTTCTACAACATCCCTAAGATGCCTTGCCTTCAGTGTGCCAGGGGCTGCGCTGGTATTATGTCCATTACATAGGTGAGGAAACTGAGGCAGATGGATTAAATGACTTGCCCAGGGTTACACAACTGGTAGTACTATTATCACCATTTTACAGATAAGGAAACTGAGGCAAAGAGAGGTTCAGTATTTTGCCTAGCTAGTAAGCATCTAAGGCAGTATTTGAACTCAGGTCTTCCTTACTCCAGGTCCAGCACTCTATCCACTGAGCTGCCCAACAGTCTCTAGAATGGGAAGATTTCTTAACGATAACAGTTCCGAATATGTACAGAGCAGTTACTATGTGCAGAGTACTGTGCTGGGGACTTGAGGACCAAAGAGAGAGAGCCTCTGTTCCCCACTCTGAGCCAGTTTAAAGAGTGCTGGCAGTGGCAGGCCAGGGTGGTTTTCTAAAAGTATAGGTAGCTTGTGCGAAATGGGATGGAAGGTTTGATTCCAACAAGTGCTAGAGATGACGAGATCTGCACGCATTTATTAAATACCTATTCCTTACTTAGTGCCAGGGATGCAAGGATGTCCCCTGCTCCAGGGAGGATGCCAGAGGTGCCAAAGTCGGCATACACAAGAGTAGATGGAAGGCAGACTTGGAGGGGAAGTGCCCCAGCAGGGGCTGGTAAAGGCTTCATTTTAGAAGCAGTACTTTAGTGGAGGCTTAAAGGCTGACTTCCAGACAAGGGGGACAGCCATTATGAAAGCACAGAGGTGGGAGAGTGTGGAGAAGCAGCCAGCCGAATACAGGAGAAGTAATCCCCAAGGGCAGGAGCCCTTGGGAAGGCTTTGTAGAGATGGCAGGACTTGAACAGGGCCTTGAAGGAAAGAAGGAGACCTTTTGTAAGTAGGTGGGAATAAAGGGAATAAGGAGAATAAATGGGAATGCTGGTGATTTGCTTGGAAAATAATGAGTAGTACAGCCTTTCTGTTGGGGGGTTGGTAGAAAATGAGGTCAAAGGGCTTTATAGAAGGCCTTAAATGCCAACATAAGGAAGTCAGGCTTCACTTTCTGGGCAGTGAGGAGCCGTGTTGGCTGGAGCAGTGATATATAAAACCCATTGTTTTAATGAAGCTTATCTTATGGTAGCAGAGTATAGGATGGGATAGGGGTGAGAAGAGAGGCAAGGAGGCCAGAAAAGTTACTACGATGGTAGTGACAATCCCTTGGAAGGTGGAACCTAGAAGCAGGGAAAAAGCCAGGGCAAAGTGACTGGGGAAACCTGTGATAGACTCAGACCAGCAATGGCCCCGGGCCATCTAGTAAGGAGCAGCCAGATCTGCTCGGAGGCCACCAGTCAGTCCTGTTTCTCTCTTCTTTTCTCCAACAGCCATGGATTCACTCAGAACCTTGCTGACTTCTTTCAGTGTGGATGCTTTGGCTTGTTCAAGCCTAGTGCTGTGGATTGGACCTCCCAATACACTGTGGTATTTCACCCAGCCAAAGAGAAAGTTTTGCGCTCTGTATGAAGAAAAGCAGTACCAAATTCTGAATTATAAATCCGAATTTTTGTTTGTTGGGCTGGAGCACAGAAACAAGTGAAGTTCAGAAGTTTATCAAGACTGAAACTAACCAGATGAAAGCACTCTTCTAGGTCTTCATATATTAGACAAAGTGGGGGCCTTTCAGACAGCTCACCTCATTGCACTTTGTAGTTTCAACAAGATAAACTTTTCCTGAATTATCTCAATTAACTTAAACTCTTTTGATACTTTTTTTTTCACCAGAGAAATGCCACTGTTAATTTTTTTTTTAATTTTGAAGATTATATTCATTGATTGTGGATAAAATGTATTATGTTTTCACATTGTATTGGCTATTTCGAAATAGTTTTATTCTTAAAACTAGAAATTTTGGTAAATTATTTTTCTTTGTATTGCTTCTATAAATGTGTATAAAAATGTTTGAATGGATGTATGTTTTGCTTTCACACTTAATAAATCGGATCTTTTATACAGGTAGGTTCATTCAGTGGTTCTCCCAACAACTCTGGAATTTGACTGTTTGAAAAGGGCATTCATATCTTAAAGAAACATGTTAGACTCGCAACCCTGAAGGTAAACCAAGGATTTCGTGCTAGGCAGACTCATGGGGTTAGATTCAGTTGCCTGCATTAACAAGAAAATACACAGAGACAGATACAGTCACCTAATTTGGTAATGTGGAAATGTCGATCAGCTTTGAGGTAGGCTCTTTCTCCCTCTCATTTTACAGACAAGCAGCCACAGGCCCGCAAGGCTGGAATCTGAACCCGGGACCTTTGACCTCATGTCCACTCTGCTTTGCTGTCACATCAGTCAGATCATAAGCCTCAGTTTCCCTTTTTGTGTAAGGAAACATTTCAGGACATGCAAAATGCACCCTCATTTTAAAGCAAAATCTCTATGTGGCTGCATAGAACTATGGCTGAAATTTAAGTCTGGTCATTCACTTTGCAAAGGGATTTTTTGTGATGAGGTGTGTCAGAGGCACCTTTCAATACCAAATCTCTCAGCACATTTAAAATAGAATCTGATTCACAGAGACCTTTAGGAATACATCTGCTGCAAAGAGCACGGCATGCTTGTATACCAAGTTGAAGAATTAACATGCATTCCCGTGCTTCTTATTGGTCTCTAGACTGCATTGAGAGTGCCTAGTGAAAGAATGAGACTTATGAAATATTGCTGTGATTATACTTGTTTCCAACCTTGGAAGGGACCTTGGAGGTCATCTAATCTCCTCCACTTATTTTACAGATGAGGAAACTGAGGCACAGACCAGTGAAATAATTTGCTTAAATTGCCACACAGGTGGCAAGTGGTAATGCAGGATTCAAACTCAAGTCCTGGGACTCTTAGCTCTGTGTTCTTTGGGCTGGGCCGTGGTCTGTAAGAACCAGCTAATAGCTTCAGGTTAACACAGTTATTGTGCAGAATTCAGGCAAAAGTGGAGACGTATAATCACCATCATCCTTTCTCTTTGGGCCTGGGGATTCTAATGTAATACAGAATGGGATACAACCAGGCAGCATTTCAAAATGAGGTAGGGCTTTTTTTTTTCTTTCAGAATTCCCAGTAGTATTTTAACTACCTTTAAGAATAACTTTAAAATGTTAAAATTTAATTAAGGAAAGAGAAAGCATATGTATAACACACTAGACTGAATTGGCTGATTTATTTTTATGGAAATAGTGTTTATGCCCCATCTGTACTCGCCTTCATACAAACGTGGTTGCAAGGGCAACTGAATTTATGAAGCTCTCCCAGGTCCTTTTGTCTTTCCTTTCCAAGAAACAATCACAAAATAACCATGTTCCCAGTTTACTCGCAGCATACTGTGCTCTGTACTCCAGATCTGGATTCCAAAGAGACCCAGATTCAAATTCCTCTTCTGGCTTAATAACCGTGAGCAAATCACTTGACCTCGGCAAGCCTGTTTCCTCATCTGTAAAACGGAGATTGCGATACTGAAGTACTAATTCCCCAGAGCTGTTAGGAGGATTCAATCAGATAAATACTTATTGAGCTGAATTTAGATAATTATAATAACTAATATATAAAACTTTAAAGTTTGCAAAGTGCTTTACATATATTGTGATATTTGTAAAACTCTTGGTCTACCTTACTGCCCTATATAAATGTCAGCTGTCAATATCACTACTTCACAACTTTGAAAACCACATTTTCAAGTCAAATAGTTTAAGTAATAATAATAATAATAGCTAGCATTTTATATAGTGATTTAAGATTTACAAAGGACTTTACAGTATATCGTTTTAATCTTCACAATAGCCTTGGGTGGAAGGTGCCACTATTTTTCTTGTTTTATAAGTGGGGAAACTGAGTCACTGAACAGTTAATTGACTTGCTCAAGGTCACGTAGTTGCTAAGTGTCTGAAGCTAAATTTGGACTCAAGGTTTCTTGACTTCGTGTTCAACAGTCTCTCTGCTGTGCCACCTTACCGTTTTATGTTTCTCTCAAGTGGCAAGGACTAATTTCCACATATGTGTATGGGAATGTAGCCACTGTTAAATCCATGTACTCAGAAAATACTGACTGACATGAGGACCCGTCATAAAGCCTCGTACATAGTTTTGGTATTTGTTGGCTTGATATGATGTAGGAAACAGTGACCTTGGGTCTTTCTGACTCCAGCCTGGAGTGCTGTCCAGTGTACCACCTTCCTGCCTTGACACTTGAGTTTTCATCACTTTGCTGTCATGTTCAACTCCTTACTTTCCTTTGGTCCAAACATCTTGTTGGTTCTCCCTTCACAGCACCTCTCACATGCGTACCCGTACCCTTCTCTCTGCTCACCCAGCCTCCACCTAGTTCAGAGTGTGATTACTTCTCACTTGGATCATTGTAATAGCTCCCAGCCCTAAGTCACTCCACTCCAGTCCAACCTCCATATAGCTGATTTTCCTAAAGCACAAGTCTGATCCTGTCACTCCCCTACTTAGGAAACTCCAATAGCTCACTATTGACTCTAGGATCAAATATTATATCAATTTTATCTCACAATTTTTAAATGTTTATTTTTGTGCAATTTTTGTATATAAGTAAATCTATAAAAGGAAGGAGTCATATTCAAGATTTTTTGACTTATTGGGATCATAGATTCCTATTAGCAAGTGTCTGAGGACTTGAACACCCAGGTCTTCCTTTCTCTAAATCCAGCACTCTACCTACCATTCTGCTTCAGTGATGCGACTGCATTGCAGAGATATCCAGTCACAAAAGTCTGGAGACCACTGCTCTATACCGTTACTCCCAAAAGCTCTTTTTACTCCCCTCTTAAAAGGCCTACCCCCAATGTAGGTAGAGTTGGGCAGCTGCTTATATGATGCCATATCAAAAACCACCCTTCCCCCTGAAAATTTCCTTATCAGCCTGCCCTGGAAGCCGATATTCCTTACAGTTCTGGTTAAAACAAGAATTCTCTAGCAGGGTAGCTTGTTAATCTATCAGTAGCCTTTAACACTTTGGCAACAGAAGAGTTTATCAGATTAGTATTAGCAGAGAGAAGAATATAAGAAAGTGAGACACAGGATGGAGAAACTACGAGGGAGCAATAGCGAGGCTTGGAATCTGGGCTACTTCTTGGGTGGGCTAGACTGGCCAGGTAAGGCTTAATGGTGAACAGAGGACCCGAGATAGACCTAAAAGTATGGGTAGGATTCAGACAAATGGAAAGAAGCAAGGAAGTCCCTTTAGGTAAAAGGAATGGCACCAATGGCTTCTATGATTATTCCCCAAAGCAGCCCCTCCCCCTCAATATACTCAACAGTTGGACTCAGGATTGGAAGCACAACCTCCTGAGAATGTTGTGGCATACTTCAACATGTGACTTTACCTATAGTATCTCCAAGTCTGTAAAAAAAACATAGTGTTAGCCATTTTTGTGGGAGTAACATCTGGCCTCTTTTCTGGAGGCTTAACTATAAACCATGCAGATCTGACCCACTGCATACAAGATTATGCCCTTCTGCTCTACAACTTGGCTCTGGCCACTAGTGATCTTAGTATTCATCCATCATCTATTAGTCAATCAATATTTATTTTCTACCCCATTGGTCACTCAGTGGCTACACAGTGCTTTTCTCCTTAGATCTTAATGGCTGCCTTTTTGCATATGGAGCTGATGATCTCACCTACTTTACCCAGAAAATCAGAAGTAATGATGGTAGCTCTATATGCAACCCCTGACCTCAACAAATCCCTTTCCCTATATTCTTCAAGGCCTGGAAAAAGTGCCCCACTCCTTTCTACCTATCCCATTCCTTCCCAACTCATAAAGAGGTTTCGATTCCATGTTCATCCCCCTCTCCAAGCATGTTCAATGTTTTCTTCTACCTTCAGAGTCCATTCTCTCCTACCTTGAAAAAATCAAAATACCAAGACCTTTTGCCTCGGTCCAACTCCTATCCAGCTGGAATATGAATCAGAGCCCTTGGTTTCTAGTCAGGATTCTGCCACTTACTCTATATATGTGGGCTTGGCTGTCTTTTCTGTCTATTTCCTCCTTTGTAAACTGTGCAGGTTGTATGGAATGACTTTTCAATATCCCTACCAGCTCCAACATTTCATGATTTATTATCCATTTCTCTCCCTTTCACTGCCAACTGAGCTACTCTCTCAACAGTCACCAGTATGCCGGACTCCTGACAAAATCCAATAGCCTTTTGACCAGTTCTCATTCTCTTTGAGAATTAATTCTCTTCTTCAATTTCTCTCACTTGCCCTCTGTGACCCTGCTTGCCTGGTCTTTTTCTTACCTCTCTAACTGATCTTCCACTGCCTCTTCCTTAAATGTGAGCATGTCCTGAAATTTCACCCTTAATCTTCTACTCCTCTCCCTATGTACTCTTATTTTAAATAACTTCCATAAACTATGAGGACTCAAGTCTTCTGTTCCTTTCTTAGCAACCTAGATTATATCCAGCTACCCCCAGAATAATGTCATTTAGAATTTTAAAATTTTATTTTAATTAATATTTTTTATTGCCTCAGTGTCGCCATGTCTATTTCAAACCATGACCTGCCCCTTCCTCAAATGGCTTCTCTTTTATGTCTTCCCCAAACTGAACTGGAAATCTTGGATTCTTGGAATTGTCTTTGATGTTTACTTCCTACGCTCACATTTAGTTTACTGGAACAACCTCTTAAGTGCTTAATCCTATTCTACTCCATCGATACACAAATGCTACATTATTTCCCCTAACACATCCTTTTGTTCTGCCTGAGAATTTACAGTAGCTACCTATTGCTCAGTACATCATTTTGTAGCTTCTAAGCTTACTTTCAATAGGCTTCCATC
The DNA here is from genome assembly GCA_028646515.1 of Pseudochirops corinnae. Classification (NCBI taxonomy): domain Eukaryota; kingdom Metazoa; phylum Chordata; class Mammalia; order Diprotodontia; family Pseudocheiridae; genus Pseudochirops; species Pseudochirops corinnae. The sequence goes on from CM053592.1 coordinate 160,208,334, forward strand.
AACTGGCTGCACCATTAGCACTGCTTCCTCACATAACTTCACCATGCAGCTCTCCATTCCAGCAAGGTCACTGTCTACCCACAACATGTGCCAGGCTTGCTCTTGCTTTTTCTACTCTTCCCATATGGAATCAATGAAAAAAAATGTGAAGGAGGACAACGTAGCAATGCCAAATTTCAAACTATGTTACAAAGTAGTAGTCATCAAACGGTTTGGTACTGACTAAGAAATAATAGTGAATCAGTAGAATAGATTAGGTACACAATGCACAGTAGCAAATTACCATAGGAAGCTAGTGTTTGATAAACCCCAAAACCCAACCTTTTGGGGCAAGAACTCGTCATTTGACAAGAATTTCTGGAAAAATGGAGAACAGTTGGGCTGCCTTCCTTCCCTTTTTTTTTTTATTCTGTAGATATTTTAGACCTTTTATTCTTCCAGATGAATTTTGTTGCTATTTTTTTCTAGCTCTATAAAGCAATTCTTTGGTAAATTTGATTGTTATGACATCTATCCAGCATCTAAAGTCCTTCACGGCCTGACTCTAACCTACCTTTCCAGCCTTATTATACAGTACTCCTCTTACTAGACTCTTTTTTGTGGTTCCTTACACATAACAATAAATCTCCAATCTCTGTGCCTACATGGCCATAACCTGTTCCTAGAATGTACTTCCTCCTTATCTCTACTTCTTAGGATCCCTTTTTCAAGACTCAGCTCAAATGCTACCTTCTACATGAAGTCTTCCCTGATCACCCCACTTCCTGATACTCTCCCTCCCAAAATTACCTTCCATATCTGCTATTTCTACTTAGTTATTTCTTTTTTTTTCTTTATGAATGGGGAAAAATTCATTAAGTACTTTATTTATATAAATATATATAATATATTTATTATGCCAAGCAGTATGTTAATAAATGTTGGTTTGAATTCCAGAGGGCCTCTATTCCAAGAGTAAAGTCACACAGCTATAAAAAACTGATCTTTCTCTTCCCACACCTAAAGTGGGATTGATCCTTCAATTAAGAACAGACAACTGTAATAGACTGTCACAGACACAAATGTGAAAACGTCCTGAAATAAAACCCAAATAGTATGCTTGCACTTAACACAAAAGCAAAGCCAAGAGTCTTGGCCAAGACTAAGAGACAAGACCATCCAGGGCTGACCAATAGTCCATTTTTATTGCATAAGCCAAATAGAAGGGTACTATGTACAGAGGAGATAGGGAAGGATCATTTTTTAGTTTCCTCCTCTTTGGACAAAGTCTTGATGATCTCCGCTTTCTTAGCCTGCAGACGCTCTTCCTGATGCTTTCGAGTTTCCTTAGTCTTAGACCTGTGGGCTTCAGCCTGGTCAGCCAAGAGCTTCTTCCGGGCCTTATCTGCCTTCAATTTATGAATGTGCTCCATCAGGATCCACTTATTCTTGAACACATTACCCTTCACCTTCAAGTACAGGCTGTGGTACATGTGGCAATCATTCTTTTTGGATTCATGAAATCTTCGAAGCAGACGGGACAGAATTCTCATTCGCCTTATCCAGGTCACCTTCTCAGGCATACGAGCATTGGTAGTACCCTTTCTCTTACCAATACCCATGTGCCTACCTTTCCATCGAGCCAGAGTATTTTTTTCGGCATCTGGCATGAGAGTGCACAGTAACAGGCTTACAGATGATAAGCTCATCTTTAATCAGCTTCCAGATCTGCTGACAGGAATTGGCATTGGCAATTTCATTGGTCTCATTGGGGTCAAGCCATACCTTCTTTCCACAATTGAAGGACACTAGAGGCAATCCTCTTCTGAAGCCTGAGCATACTCACGCCTGCAGCTGCAGCGCAGAAAAGCTCTACTTAGTTATTTCTATATTGTTTACACCCACAGAATGTGATTTTCTTGAAAGCAGGATGTGTTTCATATATGTCTGTGTCTCTAGCTCTGAGCACAATGCCTTATACACAATGACACTTAATAATTTGTTCTTATTGTTCATTGATTCTTATATGTAATGCCATGCACCAGCAGATTCCCAAAGGAATGCTACTGTGAACAGCTTTTAGAGTTCAGATTACAAAATATAGTGAACACTCTGTTTATTCCATTACAAATCAAGACAAACATTCAAAACATTATAATATTCACAACATTACATCTTATCACAGAAAATGGCCACACAGTTTTCACTACAGTGGCCACAATATT
>CM053592.1:160211037-160250499 GCA_028646515.1 Pseudochirops corinnae
CTACCATGTGCAAGGAAATCTTTGTATTAGTCCTGCACTTCCAAACCTCCCATTCACTTCCCATGGCTGTGATTACCAGACACATGACTGAGATTGACTATAAAGGATATGTGTTTCCACATTCTCTTGAGAAATCATTCCCCATTAAAAAGTCAATTCAAGAAATGTACCAGGACATCCTCTGGCACAAGTTAACATTTGTTTATCAATCCCCAAAGAAGCTCAAGAATTAGATTATTTGTAACATAATAGACTGTAATTAATTTTCTTCCAAAGACTTTCCTAGCATCACTTAGTACATCGGCTGCTTCTGAAAAGAAATCTTGTCCAGCTTCAAAGGTGATTATTGGGAAAATGTGTCATTCGGTGTGAGATTGCTTGTCAAAACTTTGTGCCAGGAAAAGTCATATCCAAATGCCCAGAATTCAGCATACTTCACTCTTTCCTCTCCACTTGTTTTGTGTGACCTCCAAACCCAATCCCTGTGGGGCCAAAATTTTTGGCATAGCAAACTGAAAGAAAGGAAATGAGAAAGTAGAAAGACAGAAAATAGCTTAGTCAATGAGGTTATATTATTTCATTCTGATTCAGTAAGTTCATTTTATCTGTTAGTTCTACCACACTTTACACAATAAGTATCTTTCTGAAAATCTCTGTGAATGCTGATTGGTATTCTATGATTCTATTCCCAGTGAGTGCTAGAATTCCAAGATTCCATTCCTTATGAATGATGAGAGTCTTGGGATCTATAACTATATACTCCATTGGTGTGGAGAACCCTCTCTGCTTGCTTCTTTACACCTGCTTGAGCAAGCTAAAACCTCAGGGGCTTCCAATAATGTGAATGATCTCCCCCAAATCAGCTGGGTTTCTGGTGTTCTTTTTGTTTCTTTTGTGGGGATTGGGGTAAATTTTCTTAAAACTAAACCTACTTATATCTTTAAAAAGTTTTTTTTCTTAAATCTGTATCTACCTGTAGCCTAAAAAAATGTATTGTTGCTTTTTTTAATTGGACTTACCTGTATATCCACTTAAAAGGTTTAACTGAATGTGTAACTGGCAAGCTCTTGCCTATTTTGCAGTGAGAAATTTTAGTGTAGGTAGTTTGCGAAGAGAAAACACGGCACCTAACCGTACCAGTAGCTATAACTTGTATTTAGTTGTGTGAACAAGAATGGAACTGCTGGCTTAAAGGCCTAAACTCTGTGGGACATTTCACTTTGGGGGTGAAACAAAATGAACTAACCAGTTCTGAGAGCCAGCTCTTCAATTCAATGTGTCCCATGCTTTCATGATAGTAGTTTGACTTTTGAAGCACTGGTTAGGGTGGGTGGTGAAGAGTAAGAGAATTCTAGAAGAACAGTGCTGGAAAAAGTCTTAGAGATCCTCTGAAAAGAGGTACATTTCCTCCTCAATTCCATGAGAGGAAAGCCAATAAGAAAAGAGCCATGGAGAATGAGGTTGAGAAAAAGTAATTGTGACAGGAATAGAAATGAGATTGTTGGAAGAACTAAATAAAAGAGAGTTGCTGAACACAAGGTAAATGGGGGTTTGTTTGCAACCCTATGTAAGTAAGAACCTTTGAGATTTACCTGAAATTACATATAGGGGGTACCAAAAGGGCAATACAGCCCATATTGTCTATAACTAGAAGACAACATTATCATTGATGATTTGTGCTGGGGAAATGATGTAGAATACATTAAAAGACCATCTATGAGCAAAACAAAAAAAAAAGAAATGGGCTGGCCAGGTAGTGAGAGTAACACGTAAGAATCAACCCCAGTGATTCATGGATATATATCAAATAATCAAAGAACCAGAGGAAGCCTTCTCTGGAGAAAGCAACTTGGGTCAGTGGCTCCAGAAGTAGAGGACCTGGATTCAAATCCTGATTCTGGTGCTTACTAACTTGTGTAATCTGTGGCACCACTTTACCTCCATAAGCTTTAGTTTTTCCCTCTATAAAATGAGAGAGGGGGATAGATTAAATGGTTTCTGAGGCCACTTCCATCTCAAAGTCCTATGAGGGTTTAGGGAAAAATATGGGCATTGGTTGAGAAGGAGTGGATGTATTGGAATCAGATTCAGATTCACTGATGACATCAAAAAAGAAGCTCATGTCAATGTAGGTGAAATAAAGGGGAGATGCAACTTTGAGACAAGTTAGTCAATGATCACTCTTCTCCTTCACCTAGGAAGAGACTGGGTTTTCTTGAAGAGTGAGGTTCTGTAGGGACAGAGGTGAGGGCAAGAGGTTGGAGCTGACAGGGTGTATGAAAGGAGAGAGAGTGTTGTTGCCAAGGCACAGGCAGCCAGAAGGAAGGAGACAGGAAAGATAGAAATTTCATCGCAGAGTGACAGAATTTTATATGAGAGTTTCAGAGCATTTTTAGTGCTAATTGCTAGGACCTATGAATATATCTGCTTCTCTTCAATGATGCTTTGACCAACTCCAGTCATAGTAAGTAAAAATTAATCTCCCCTCTACTGACATTCCCAAGTGTGAGCCACTCATCAAAGAACTCAAATCCTATGATTGCTCAAAAGGTTTCACTGACAAAAAGGCAAAGAAGGCCCCCTGGCACAGAGATGCCCATGATGCAACTGGTCATTCTTCTCCTCTTACTCACCTTTGCAGTAAAGTTCTCCATCTTTGTCAGTGACGTTTGTAGATTCTAAGCTTTTCCCACAGATGGCACAGCGGAAACAAGTTTTGTGCCATGGCTGAGGAGTAGAAGAAAAGATGTCACAGATAAGTAGGCAAGCAATGCTTTTTGTACTGTGGGGCAGTGACTGAAGCCCTATGAAAAGATACAACCAATCCTTAGAGAACATAGATGGCTATTGATTAGCATGGGTTCAGAAGAAAAATCCAGCTGAATCCAATTAAATTTAGACATGAGTAAAGGTGTTGTTTAATTTTAGAAAGGAAGGCTAACTTGGTTTGAACATGTCCATTAGTTTTATCATTCAAATTTCAACCTAAGAGTATGTGGCAAGCCTATGACATTGATTTGGAAATTCAAATTAAGCTTGTATCCAAGATGAAAGGAAAAGTGCCAGTCATCCAACTCATTCAATCCAACAAAATATGTTTTGCTTTAGTTATTTGGATATTTCAGATAAAGGTAATTTTTTTGGTTGATTCCGAGTCTTCACAGCAATTTGAACAACTCCCTTAATAGAGCATCCCAGTTCCATTCCTGACTCTCTAGACTTTTCCATCTCGTACCAGCAGCCTTCTCATTCTGAAGATGCCTTTGTTTTGCAGCCCTCTCCTCTGATTGGTGAGTACCAGACTTGGACCACCATTTTATAAGGTACCAAAAACATGCTCACTTCAGTCCTAGATCCATTTCTCACTGACAGGACTTCTCTACCTCCTTACCAGTACCCCTACCAGAAAGTTCCTAGCTCCATCCACCCCATTCCCTCTTTCTCACTCTCCTTTATGTGTTTTCTTCTCCCATTAGAATGTAAACGCCTTTGAGAATAGAGAATACAGTAAGTGCTTAATAAATGCTTTATCTACCTACCTACCTACTTATAAAGTGTTCTTCAAAGAAAAAAATCTGTGAGGTAACTATCAAGAAGAATTAGTTAACTCAGGGAAGGAGAAGGGGAATGAGGAAGTGAGAGAATCTGGAACTCAATTAAAAAAAACAAATATTAAAAATTGGGAAAAATAAAATATTATTTAAATAGAAAGAAAAAAGTATTGAACAGCACCCTTCCCCCAAAAAAATAAAAGAAAAAGTAGTTAAAAGAGGAAACTGGATATCCCGTGCCTTTCCATGTTCCCTTCTCCCCTTGCCCCAAACTGGAGCAGATAGTTGGTCTTATGGATAAAATGTTAGACCTCAAAGAAGGAAGACCCAAGTTCACATCTTGCCTTAGATATTTATTTGCTGTGAAATTGTAAACAAATTATCCTACCCGAGCCTCAGTTTCCTCATTCATAGATGCAGATAATAATAGTCCCTAATTCACATGACTGTTTTGAAGGTAAAATAAAATAACATATATATACAGCGCCTTGTAAGCCTTAAAGCACTATATAAATTTTAACTATTATTATTAGTGCTTCCCCCCCCAAAAAAATCACCTTATCTACTTTGTATATAATTTGTATATTTTCCATATGCATATAGACATCTTCTTAGACATCTCCCCCTTAGAAAATAAACTTCTTGAGGACAGAGACTGTTTTTGCTTTTTTTCTTTATATACTCAATGTATAGGACAGTACCTGGTATCCCATAAACACTTAATGAATTCTCTTTGATTGATCGATGTACTGCCTTCTCACTTACCATAACTCAGCTGAGTTCTTCCCCTGTTAAAGCTTTTGCAGCAATAGCCTCTCCTAGTTCTCTTCTTGGTGTAGGGTGTCAGGGGTTGGGGGAGAAGAGTCTCAGGGTCTCAATCTTTCTCATCACAGGGTGTTATACTCATATCTGTCTCCACTATAGGGTTTTCTCTTGTGAGATCTGTTGCCTTGGATTGCCACATTTTTGTGGTGCTTGCCCTAAACACCAGACTTATTACTTATGGCTCTTCTCAGGGTCATTTCTTTTCTATTATAAAAGCCTTCCTTCCCCGCCCCCCCCCCCACATACTCCAAAACCAAAAAGCGCTAACTCAATTCCATACTACAGGTTATATTTCAGAATGATAGTAATAGAAAATTGGCAGTATGAATTTCTTTCAGTGTCTCCTGATTTCTTGAATTCAAAATCCAAGCAAAAAAGTTTGCCACCAAAAATGAAGAGAGAAAGAAGGTCCTCCTTACTTTGCCACCACCCATTATCCTTTCAGCAGCATAGACCGATTTGCCACAGCGAGGGCATTTCTCCACCTCACCAAACTTGGGGGTAAATTTAGAAGGGTTACTGGTAGTTGACCGAGCTGTCTTTGGGGACCTGATGGAAAAAAGACAGGTTAGTGGTCCACAGTTTACCAATATTCATTTTACCAATGCTAGTTAATTTCCTGAGACAGACGTTAGAGTAGAAAGAGCAGGTGGCCTGGATCTTGGGCCTGGTTCAGCCACTGTCTCCCTTCCCCTGTCTGGGCCTTAGTGATCTCTTGTGTAAAATGATAAAGATGAGTGAGATGATTGGAAAGTCCCTTCTAGCTCTAATATTCTATGATTCTAGGTTCTAGTTTTTCCTATTCAGCTTGGCGCCCTAGTACTATATGTATAGTGATTTGAAGCATTCTATCTTCCTCTCCAAAGAGAAATTTGAAAACTTTGTTATAGGGTGAGAATGGATTGATGAAGCATATCCAAAAGCAACAGTGTAGAATTTTTCTTTGCAATTCAATCTACCATATTTTACTCAAAGGATATGGGAGACCAGAAACAAAACAAACAGGTAATATAGGATTGTAAGGTCAATCAGCAAGCATTTAAACTGATCTGATCTAGAATTGGAAAGAACCTTTCGAATACTTGTTTACGGTCATTTACAGGTTATCAGCATCTTTACAAATGTTAAATATTTCATCCTTACGACAACCTTATTAAGCAGGTAGAGAGAAAAATGATTATTCCCATTTCACAGATAAAAAAAAAACACTGAGGCTCAGAGATTTAAAGTACTCATGGACAAATGCCTGGTAAATCCCAGAGCTAAGACTAGAGAGTAGGCATTGTGACTCTTCCTATGACACCATCACAATAACAAAACTAAGAACACAATAGGAACCTTCTCAATACAACCCTTTTTCCCCCAAGTAGAGACTCATTGTGGAACTGAATAATGAAGTCAGTTAATGAAAAGAGACTTCTCTTAAATTTCAGGATTTCGTAGCCTTTTTTGTTCTTGGTATTGCTTTTCCTTCCTAAATTTTTAGACTACACTATTGAAGAGATACAGATTTAGGCAGCTCGGTAGTGGAATGGTTAAAGCCTAGAGACAGGTAGACCTGAGCTAAAATCTTTCCTGGTTGGTCGTTTAACCCCTGTTTGCCTTAGTTTCCTCATGGGGCCGACAAAAACACCTACCTCAAAGAGTTGCTGTGAGGGATGTATGTGTGTATATGTGTGTGTATATATATGCACTCACATATATGTATGTGTATACACATATATGTATATGTATGCATATCTATGTATAATGCTTTGCAAATCTTAAAAGATTATATAAACATTAGCTATCGTTGTTATTGTTGTTATAATACATACAATCTTCAAATGATCTGAGATTTATTCATCTGTTCAAATGTCACGCCCTGTGTCAAGTACGGAAGACAGTGCAAAGATAAGTAACCTGGATTCCTACCTCCTAGGAGCTCACAGCCTAGACATCCAATGCTAATAGAAATAAAGTATTTGAGCAGCCAAGAAGAGGACAGCTCAGTTCTGTTTAGAGAGATCCACAGATTCTAGAAGCATGGTATGTTGAAGCTGAAAGGCACATTTGAAATCATCGATTCCAATTTCTTCATGTTACAAATGAGACTCCCTTGAAGAGGCAGCCCAGCTCAAGAAACTTGGAAGCCAGCAATCTAAAGATGGATAAGATTTCAACAGGCAGAAAGAAATGGAATGATGAAGGAATGCTAAGCCAAGGACACAGAAGTAGTGCATATGTCCAGGGAATGGGAGTAATTAGCCCAAGTTGATTAGACTACAGGATGCTTGAGGGGGAAATAACCTAGAAAGGTAAATTGAGCCCTCTTTGTGAGTTCCAAGCTACCTAGTACAGATAAATCAGGTGAGTTTCATCTACCTATATTATTACCCAGTGATCAACCTTTGATTTTTCACTTATCTCTATATACATTGTCTCTCTGCAATAGGATTTATGCTCCTTTTGGGCAAGGATTGTTTCATTTTTATCTTTGTGTTCCTATTGCCTGGTACAGCACTTGGTGCCTTCCCTCTGAAACTGTCTCTCGTTCACATGATGTCTTGTGTGCACTTAGTTATTTACGTATTGTCTGTCTTCCCCCATTAGAACATGAGCTTTGTGACAGAAGGTACCAAGTTTTTGTCTTTCTGTATATCCCCATTGTTTAACACAGTGCCAAATACAGAATAGGTACTTGATAAATGCTTTTTGACTGACTAATTGACATTGGTTACAAACTGCTGCAAAGATTTCCCAAAGCCATTATACTAATGTCACTAGGAAAGCAGTTGTTTATTTATTTAAGATATAAAGAAATCCATACTGAGCCACCCTTTTGGGTGATTTGTAATTATTCATCTCATGACCCAGGGGTGAAAATCTAGGGAGCTGGAGAGGGGATTTTTGTATCCTTTATAAGATAAGAATACACAGTACAATAATGACTTTAGTTATATTAATGTGATTGACATTTAATCTCCCAAAGGTTAAGAAAGGAGATGCTGTGAAGGTCTCTAAACCTTCAAACCCCATCAAGTTCGTGCATTTCAGGTTCTCCATCAACATGCAAATCAAGAGCCCTTGTGTAAGAGTAATTGCCTGTTAGAATGGCACATAATTTAAAGAGTCTAGAAAAATGGAACATTGTTTAAAAAAAAACAAAAAACTTGGTCAAACTGACTATTCCCATTATAGACCCGTCAACGCTATAGTCCATTCTTCTACTTCCAGAAAATGTTGCTATGGAAACTAAATGAAGTGCCCTAATAATTGGGTAATAGAACATCAACAAAACAGAGAGAGAGAGGTGACAGGATTTTAACGTACTGTTGGAATTTCAATCCAAGATGTTCACCAGTATCAGTACTAAGGCAGCCGGCACCTTGTCCAAATCCAATTCCTTTGGGGCCATATTTCCTCCCATAGCATGATTTACAATAGATCTCAGATTCATGAGCTGCTACTGTTGTACTGTCCAGAGATTTCCTGCAAGCCACTGAAAGAGAAAACTTGGTATTAGGGGTCCTGCTTGTATCAAAATATCATAATCCTCCTAAGCAGTCACTTCCAAAATAAGTTCATTATCAAGTTTGTACCAGTGATTGGGAGGTGGTGCAGTGGATAGAGTGCTGGATCTGGGCTCAGATAGACTTGAGTTCAAATCTGGTCTCAGATACTTATTAGCTGTGTGTCACGCCAACTCTGTCTGCCTCAGTTTCCTCATCTGTAAAATGGGAATAATAATAGCATCCATCTCCCAACGCAGTCGTGATATATTTGTAAATTATTTTGTTTAAAGCACTGTTTAAATGCTACCTATTATTTGTTTGCACAGATTGATAATGCCTAGCATACTTCTCGTTTAAAAATCATTTTAATTTGTATTTTTTTTATACTACCATCGTTTCCAGATATTTCCTTTTGTCTCCCAAAATGGAATCCTTCTTTGTAACAAAGAAAAAACAGTTCAGGAAAACCACTGTATTTAGTGCATGCCATATTCTGCCCCCATTGTCCTCTCCCTACCTCTCTACAGAGAGGAGGTGATAGGGTTCATTAACATTCTCCATGTTTCACTATCATGATCAAGATTTGTCATTCCGATCGCTCGAGAGTCTGGCTTCCTTTTAGTGTCCTTTCTGTTTCCATTATTATAATCACTACACAAAGTATTTTCCTGACCATGTTTCTCTTTGTGTAAGTTCATTCAAATCTTCTCATGTCTCTCAGTTCTCTGTAGTCATTATTTCTCACAGCACAAACGCATCACATTCCATTCATATACCACTTTGTTTGGCCAAGTGATGGGTAGGCACATTGTTTCTATGTCTTTGCTACCACACAAGTGCACTATGGATTTTTCATTAGATAAAAAGTCTTTGACTTCTCTCTTTGACTTCCTTGGGGAATGCACCAGTTGGACACTAGTGTTGTGACTGCTTCATCAGAGTGAAAGGCTTAGTTAATCTTTTTGCATGATTCTAGATCATCAGCCAGAACAGTTAGACGGATTCACAATTCACAATACAGGAAAGTGTGCCCGTCTTCCCATAGCCTATCCAACTGGAATTGCTTCTGGTTTTTTGCTGGATTAAATTGGCTCTTTCCCAATTTACTGGATTTGAAGTAAAATTTCAGAGTTGCTTTAATTTGCATTTTTTCTTATTATTAGTCATTTAAATTTTTTTTTCGTATCTTTATGGATAATTCACTGTTGATGGAATGAGCCTCATTAACAGTAAAACAGCACTGGTGTACTCACCTCTTCAACCCCCATTGAGTTATGTGGGGAAATAGAAATTTGACATTCAAGAAAATGAAGTTAGTAAGAGAACTCAGACCCAAACAAATACATGACAAATATTTAATAGAGGCAACCACATTTATGCATTCAGTGATTGAGATTGAATATCTTAAAAAGGAACATTTCCAAAAGAGTAAATGAGTTCAATTTCACACTGCCCTCTGCATTCAAATTCATTCCCCTCCTTATATTGTCACCAATCATGCCTTGCCAAACCCCAATCTCGGATTAGTACCATCATCTACCACCTTCACTTCTATTCACATGCTGCTGATTAGAGCTGTAAAAAGTCATGGAACTCTGCTGACTGTAATCACTATGAATTTATGTTACATAATCTTAAATGGGCAGTGACTCAATGATAGCAGTCCTTTTAAATCTCCCTAAAATATGGATCAAATGAGGTAATATTTGCACAATGTACTCAGCACAGTGCCTGGAACACAGTAGGTACTGTATAAATAGTTATTCCCTTTCTCCCTTCTCCTTCTCCTAAGATCAACTCACCCCTTCACCACTTCAACTTTAATAAATTTTTTCATTCCTTCACAATCCTTGAACAGCATCACACCACACCACACCCCTCTGCTGAGGACTGTCCTTCATATTTCACTGAAAAAAATTGAAACCATCTACCAAGAGCTCTCTTTTTTTCCCCTCATCTTCATCTTACTTCACTCAAATCTCTTGTTCCACTATATTCTCCTTGGGTGGCCTTTCTCCTTACCAAGGTAAACCACTCTACATGCATCTTTGGTCCCATCCCTTCATGTCTTCTCCAAAAGGTAGCCCCCTTTGTCATCTCCACTCTCTCTCCAACCTTCATTCTATTGACCCCTCATCTGCCTATAAACATACCCATCTAAATCCTTCAAAAACCCCTCGCTTGATCTATCCATCCTCACTAACTACCATCCTAAATCTCTCTTCCCCTTCATGGTTATCTCCTTGAGAAAGTCATCTATACTCAGTGCTTCCCCTTCTTCTCTTCTCACTAGATTAGGGGAGCTTCAGCCCCAAGGCCACATGTGGCCCTCCAGGTCCTCAAGTGTGGCCCTTTGACTGAATCCACCCCTGTTTGCAATGTAGTTTTCAACATCATTATTCAATTGAAAGTGCTTTCCATAAAGTCACCAATGATCTTTGAATCGCCAAATCTGATGACCCTTTCTCAATCCTCATCATTCTTGACTTCTTTATAAACCTTGTCGCTGTTTATCACCCACTTCTCCTAGATACTCTCTTCCCTCTAGGTTTCATGACTTTGCTGTATGCTAGTTCTCCTGCCCTCCAGGTCATGCCCACTAATGGTGGGTGTCTCCCAAGTCTGTCCTGAGTCCTCCTTTCTTCTCTCTGTATTATCTTATTTGGTGACCTTATCATATCCAATGAGCTAAACTATTCTTTATCTTCTTCTTAGTCCCCACTACTAGTTTTTCGTTTAGATTAATGTCTACAAATCTTGGGGGTCCCCTAGTTCCTGTCCCAAACCTTCTCTTCTCCCTCTATACTATCTAATTTGACTTCACCAGTCAGTTCTGTGAGCTCAGTTATCAACTCTATGCAGATAACTCCCAAATCTTTATATCCATTCCCAACCTCTCTCTTGAGCATCTCACATAACCACCTGTCTATTGGACAACTCCAACTGGATGTCCAATAGGCATCTCAAACTCTACCTGTCCAAAACAATCCCAGATCTTTTTTCTCAAATTTTCCCGTCTCCTCAACTTCCCCAATCATTATTGAAGACATAACCATCCTTTCAGTCACACAGGCTCACAACCTTACCGTCTCACACATATACCAGATAGCCAATTTATTGCCACGTCTTGTTATTTCTACCTTAACGACCTCTGTCATTTATGTCCTCTCCTCTCTACTCACACAGCTACCATCCTTGTGTAAGCCTCATCTCCTCATGTCTGAACTATTACAGTAATCTTCTGGTTGGTCCCTCAGCCTCAGGTCTCTCCTTATTCTGAGTCATTTCCTCTCAGCTGTCAAAATGATTTCCCTAAAGTATAAATTTGGCCATGTCACTTCTCTACTTAACAAAACCAAATGGCTCTTTATTACCTCTAGGATTAAATAGAAAACCCTTTCTATGGCTTTTAAAGCCCTTTACAACTTGGTCCCTTCCTTTTTTTCCAGTCTTTTTACACAAACTCCCTTCAACATACTGTATTATCCAGTGACATTGGCTTAATTACTGTTCTGTTGGGGGAGATGACATGTACATATGTTGTGCATATAGAGTATAGGTAGAGTAGGTAGCTTTAGAGGAGATGGCACTAGTAGTTGTGGGACCGGAGTAAGACCTCCTGGTGACATGTGAGCTGAGTCTTAAGGATTCTAAGAGGTGGAGGTTAAGAAGGAGAATGTTCCAGACAGTCTTATTCTGTATCATCAATTAACCAACACACGTATTAAGAGACTACTATGTGACAAAGACAAAGCTTTCCTTAAAAACCTTGTTTATCACAGGCTAAAAATGAATTTTTACCATTCTTTAGCATCTTTATTTTGGTAGAGAAAATTCTTGGCTGGGGTATGAGTTGGATTAGAGGACCCACAAAGTTCCTCCCACTTCTGAGATTGCAGAATTCTATGAGTGCAAATTTGCAAAATCCATCATGGTCTCACTAGAGCTGTTGAAATCTGGATTATCATCATAGAAATGTTTCTGTACAGCCTATGAAATGACTTTTAACAAATAACCTTTCATTACAAAACTAAAAGCACTGGTAATCTGCCATCACCTGAGAATGCTCATTTATTCCCCAGTTTTATAATGATAATTATATTTACCAAGGAAGATAAAGGATTATGGAAGCCATGGGGGTGGATGCAGTGTTCCTATTTCTGGAATGGAGTCTCTTATTCTCTGTAACAAATGGAGCTAAAGCCCTTGAAGTGTTATTAAAATAGCTCCCAGATATGGCATCACTTAGCAGCCCACGAGGAGCACAGACGAGTTAGAGGTTTGCCAGGAGCTGGCCTGCTAAATTTGAAAGTAGGCCTACCAAGGTCGGGGGGACTCAGTAGCTGAGGAGCAATTTGGAAAGGAAGGCCTTCTTCATCCCATTAGGGGATGGTTTATGACCAAATTTGCACTGATGGGGTTGGTAAATGATAACGTTTGCACAGGACATGTGCTGGCTTTCTCATCACTCTAAGCTTCTAGCCATAGTGACATATTTGGTTCCTGTGAGAATAACTTAAAATAATAATCCCAGGAGAATCCTAGGGACTGGGGCCAAAGTGGAATCACTTGGTAGATTAACAGATTACCCCACCACCTGCTCACACCAAGAGTTTCTTAAATATCTAACTGTTTTAAAGATGAAAATCCTCAGATGGGCAGAACTAATGAATGAGAATTTAAAACAGAACACAATAAATAAAATGGAAAAAGAACCACCCTAGGACAGGTGTAGATTTGCTAATGGTTTGAGTTGTAGGATGGTGGAGTGTTTTCTAAAGTCATCTATATGTCCCTTAGATGTATTACTATTCCAGAAATCCATATTGCAGCAGCTCTTCAGAGAGTTTGAGGAGCTTTGAGGGTTGGAAAGGGACTTAGAGAGAATGTGTCTTGAAGGACTTGAAAGCAGAAAGCCTGGATGGGAATACCAGCTCTGCCATTTACTATCTGTGCCACCTTGGCCAAGTCTTCATCTCTCTAAGCCCCAGTTTATTCATGGATAAAATGGGGATCAGCTGACACCTTCTATAAGACACAGGACAGGTATTCCCCCCTATTGTCTACCCAACAAAGTTCACAAGATATGGTGGGGGCTGGAATAGGATCCATATCTGTGTAGGATGTTCCATGTGGAAAACTTCTTCTACTAATGCACATCAGCACCTTCTCCCCAGTTTACACTCTCAGTGTGTTGTCTGAAGTACTGAAAGGTTAAGGGAATTACATCCAGGTTCATATATCCAGAAAAGGAACTTGAACCTAATTCTTCCAGTCTTGGATGCCAACTCTCTGTTCACTATGACAGGATAATAAAGTTCTCAAGAGATAAAAAGGACATTTGAGATGAGCTAGTCTAAATTATTCATTTTTCAGATGAGGAATCTGAGGTCCGCAAAAGTGACAATACTTGGACTCATGGTCACAGAATTAGTAAGTTCATAGGACATCTAGAATTTGAACTCAAGTCTTTTGATTCCAAAGCCTATGTTTATTCTTGGTCAGTTAAGTGGATAGAACAATGAACCTAGAGTTAGAAAGACCTAGGTTCCAAATCCAGCCTCAAAATACTTATTGGCTGTGCGACCCTGGGCAAGTCACTTAACCACTGTTTACCTTGGTTTCCTCAATTGTAAAATGGGCATAATAACAGCACCTATCTGGCAAGGTTGTTGTGAGGATCAAATGAGGTAATATTTGTAAAGCACTTAAAATACTGCCTAGTGCCTACTAGGCACTATATAAATGCTCATTTCCTTTCCCCCCCTTCCCCTCTGCTACATTTGGGATATAGAGGTTAAACTGTTTAGCCTGTTGTCCAAGACCCTCCACAATCTTAGCTAGGCAAAAATAACTCTAACCACCCTCCCTTCATTTAATATGTCAGTGATAAGACATATATAATAAGCACTTAATAAATGCTTTTTCACTGACTTTGTTTGTTTGTTTGTTTGTTTCTTTTATTCATTCATTGTATCCAATGTGGATTTGGAAGCACCACCTGAACCCATAGGTTTATCACCCAACTTACTGCAGTGGAAGCAAGTCTTGTGGAAACTTCTCCCATTGCACTGGATTTCCTCTGCATGATAGACTGTTTTTCCACAGGCCCCACAGCTTGCTCCTCCACCCCAGTTTGGCATCTTCAAGGTTCTCAGTGGATTTTAGAAGCAATCTATAGGAACACACGCACATTAAAAAAATACTTTCAGGCAACACTAAGAGTGGAATAATTCTTCTGTAAGATCACTTTTCTCTGTATGAGTTTGTCTCAACAAGTAAATCTCAACTCCAAGAAAAGATTGAATTCAAAGGATTATAGATTTAGAGATAGACAAGCCCTTAGCAAGGATTTATTTTATTCTTCAACAAGGAAACCAAGACCCAGAGAAATTAACTGATTTTCTCAAAATTATCCATTTACATGGATAATAAATATCAGAGAAGGAATGAAGTCCCAGGTCCTGTTACTCCAAAATCCAATGGTGTTTTTTCCACTATCTCATTCAAATCAAAAATTGAAGTGTTATCATACCAAATGAGGATTATACCAGTTCGATTGGATGCTAGAAAGTAGGATTAGATTAAGACCAAAGGTGAAAATTATTGAAGAAGCATAATTCAGCTCAGCATATCAAGGAACTGGACAATTGGAACAGCTGGAGCTGTCCAGCAATTCAATTGTCTCAGTGGGTAGAGCGTTGGGTCTGGAGTCAGAAAGATTCATCTTCCTGAGTTCAAATCTGGCCTCAGACACTCTGGGCAAGTCACCTAACCCTGTTTGGCTCAGTTTTCTCATCTGTAAAATGAGATGGAGAAGGAAATGCCAAACCACTCCAGTATCCTTGCCAAGAAAACCCCAAATGGGTCACAAAGAGTTGAACACAACTGAACAACAAAACTTAATAAACTGCCTTCAGTGGTCTTCAAGCAGAAGCTAAAAGATTCCTTATCACTGAAAGTGTTCAGGCTCAAGTTAAATGACCTCTGACATAATTTTCAAGATTCTATGATTTGAAATAAACTACATCATAGCCATCTTTTCCTTCTAATTTAATTGGCTAAGAAAATACTTTGATTTTTAAAATCTCTGATATGTTAAATCTGATATACAAAAATGCTTTCCTTACTTCACAAGGATGGGGCTAGACTGACACAGTGAATCCCTACTCACCTTGGGCAAGTTATTCCAATCTCCTCACCTGTAAAATGGAATTGATCGTCTCTGTCCTGCTTACCTCATAGGGTTGTTATGAGGCTCAAATGAGACAATGAAGTGAAAGTACTTTGGAAAGATATAAAATGCTAAATAGTTGTACAGGTTGTTTTTTTTTTAAATATAAGACACATGGGATCTGCTTATCTGTAGAGATTACCAAACTGTTGTTGTAATCCATACCTGAGTACTAAGTTTAGCAGATGGCATTAGTTGAGGAGAGCACTATTTAAAATCATTTTCTCTTTCTTAAACAATATAATTACACTTTCCACTTTTTTCAGGCTAGAATGTAACTAACAGATTCTTGATACAAATTCTGAAATACTCCTTTCTGTGAGAGAATTGATTTTTCTCTCGGTTCTTTTGCTTTTCCTAATTCTGATTCTTCTTACTTAATCATACAAAGTAATATCATTTATAATAGTATTCTTGAAATGGGAGCTGGATCTGTGATTTCATTGGTAAAGGAAAATGCCCTAATGAGGAAACTCTTTCACCGAAGCTTCTATCTAACTTACATTCTTAGAGAGTTGCCTAGAGCCCCAAGAGGTTATGTTGCTTTACTAGTGTAAGGAATCAGTAAGTATCAGCGAGGGGCAGCGAAGAAAGGTTTTCATGGTTTTGATGCCAACTTTTTATGCTAGCAATGGTGTCAAACTCAAAGAGAAACAAATTTGCTCCAGCCATGTATTAGCTTAGAAAAGATCAAATAAACACTATCTATCTTGTATTGATGGTTTATTTATTTTTGCTTAACATTTCCCAATTAATTTTAATCTGGTTCAGTGGCACTTAGGGGTTTTGCCCTCTAGGAATCATTGAGGTAGGTGTGAAGGAGAGAGAGAGAAAGAGAGAGAGAGAGAGAGAGAGAGAGAGAGAGAGAGAGAGAGAGAGAGAGAGAGAGAGAGAGAGAGAAATAGAGAGAGAGAGACAGAGACAGAGAGAGACAGAGACAGAGAGACAGAGACAGAGAGAGAGAGAAAGAGACAGACAGAGAGAGACAGAGAGACAGAGAGACAGAGAGACAGAGAGGAAGAGACAGAGACAGAGAGAGATAGAGAGACAGAGAGAGAGAGACAGAGAAAGAGACAGGGATTTTGATCTTTGTACCGTGTGTGTGTGTGTGTGTGTGTGTGTGTGTGTGAGTGTGTGTGTGAAGAGAGAGACAAGAGGTGAGAGGGGGATCTGAAGATGCAAGGTAACTTGCTCAAGGTCACACAGACAGTCACAGAGCCAGGAGTCAAACCCAAGTCTTTTGATCTCTGGACTACAGGGCTCTTTGCCCTATACCAGAGTGCCTGGAATGTCAGCTTGTTATTTGCATGGCGTATTATCAGACCACTCTAAGCTTTTGGCTCTGACCTTTCTCTTCTTGGAAGGAAGTCATTTCCCTAGAATAGTTAATGAGTATCATTGAATACTCCCAGGTCAACTTGTCCAGATCATATTACACAAAGTCAGCGCATTGCAATAATGGATGCTTAAATTTTTTAAAAATTCAATTCAAAGCTTAAGTTGTTGTAGCTAAGAAATAAGTACAAGTCCCATCTACCCCCTCCTCACTCACCTAAAGGCAAAAAGGAAACGATCTTCTAAATATAACACCACAGACAAATGGTGACTTGAACACTTACACATTTTGAGAATTTATCCGTCTCAGCCTTTTCTAAATCTTAACACAGGCAGAGGCATGGTTTTTTCCCCCCATAAAGTTTTAAAAATAGTAACTAAATGTCACCTTCAAAAAGGGAAGTTATTCTGTTTCTACTGAAAATTGCCTTGTCCATAGCCAATTATTTTTCTCTTGCATGTATATTATTCATATATGTGTTGTCACTTGTTTGTTTTGGATCTAGAGTAAATGATAAATTTAGAAATGGAAGAGGATTTAGGGCTTACCTGCCCCAATCTTCTCATTTGAGAGATGAGAAACTGAGGCTCAGAAGGGGTGAAATTGATTTGCCCAAGGTCATGTAACTAGCTAGAGACAGAGTCAATCCCCAACCAGACCCTGGTTTACCAAGTCCTTTTAAAATGCTTGTTTTGCTATATCATGCTGCCTTCTAATTCATTTTGGGGATACATCTGTCAGCTATCACCTCTATACCAAAGATTCAACTGTCTATCATGAAAGATGACAAACTACTCAGGAGAAAAGGAAAACAATACATTTTTGTTCACGCTTATTTTACTCTCCACTTTCAATGTAAGGTAAAATGAAGGAGAAATGAAATTGATTTCATCCAGGAATGACAGTGGAATTGATGAGATTAATGATGTGGAAATTTACAAACTGACCCCAGATAGGATTTCTCATTTCACATTTACAGTATGAATTTCACTTCTACATCCTAAAAGATAATGGGCTATGGATCTGCCTCTTGGGGACTATGATTGGCAACATGCTTTTCAAAATGAGTAGAACATTCCCTGTCACGTAATGTATCACATCCAAGATTATCCGGAAAGGATGCCAATTTGTGATATTCATGCATGAGAAGTAGCAAAAATTGGGAATCTTCAAGCATTCTACTGAACAGGTGTTAGTTTCTACGTGTGCAGATGGGAACATATCCACAGAGACTAAAACAGTCAATAGCAATCATTTCTTATTCTGAAGCCAGGAAATCTGAAGCATGTTAGTGTAGTAGGCAGAACTCAACTGGGAACCCAGGTTCTAGTCCTGTCCCTGCCACTGAGCAGCTATGTGATATTAGGCAAGCCTTTTAACCAATTTGGACCCTTTCCCTTATATGTACACCCCCTAAATAATGCCATAATAAACTCTCCTGCCTACCTTACCCAAAATTATTATAAGGCTCCAAAAAGACAATATATCCAAGCAATTTGAAATGTATAATTGCTATATTAATGCAAGGGACTCATATGAGTATCATTTCAGGAGTGAATTAAGCAGCTGTGATTTATTTAGAAGGGTGTTTAAGGTCCTGGAATGCACACATGGACCTTTAAGCCTGTTGCATTTCTTTGGAATTCCTGCATCTCAACATTCCTCCAACTGGGCTCTCAATGTTGGAGTTCCCAGGCCAAGTTCTGATGGAAACACCATTTGTTTATCAGTGTGGTATGGCTAGCGTAGGTCACCAAATATAGGTCAGTTTGTCACTGAGTTTCATCTGTCACACTTATCACAAATACCCTTACACCCTCAGACTACTCTATGTTGGTTTTAGACATGTCCACATTGTCATCAACAGGGTCTTGGGTCAAGATGAAAATAGGAATCCGAGCAGTGGAGTATGAGAATTGAAAAAAAAAAAGTGAGCTCTGTCTCATACCACATAGAGAGAGGACAGAATGTCTCCAGGCTTCCTAGTTGGATTTTCTTTGGCATCAATGTTCAATTCTAATCCAAATGAGATTAAACCCTTTCACAGGACCAATTTCTTAACCCACAGTTAAACTGCCATCAAGAATGTCATAGGTGGAGATGATTAGCATTGGAATAATGTTACAGTGAATTAACTTGGATTAGAATTAAAATATGTAGGAAGTATTTACATCTTAAATATTAAGATATTCTGTTTCAGAAAACCAAAAAGAGAAAAAAAAAAAAAAAAGGAAAGTATTCAGAGGCTTCCACCGGAAAATAATTAAATATAGCAAGTAAAATGGCTACTTAGTGATTATATTTCTCCTGGGTCAGGATTTAGAAGGCAATCATTTAAGCAATAGGGATAGTAGATTTAGAGGTGTTTTTGCCAAAGTGGACCATGACAGTTCAATGCTTATTCTCCTCTTGATCACCTCCCTCCCCCCCCCCCCATCCTGTAGCATCTCTTCTACATGAACCCAGGGGAAGAATTTAAGCCATAGCAAAAATACTGACATCCAAAGACATGTATCAGATTTGGAAACACCATGTTTCCAAACAACAAACATAGAAGGGCCTAGGAGACTCAGTTTTACATGGAGCCTTGAATTAGAGGTAGAGGTGGTATAATGTAATGGAAAAGATGGCTGGATTGTGAGTCAGAGGACTGAGTTTGAATACTGACTCAGATTTCAGAGGATTGGGAACAAAATCCCAGGCTTGTTCCTCACTACCTGTGTCACATTGAAAAAGGCATTTTCTCTCTGAGCCTTGATTTCCTCACTTACAAACATAGTTGGGGAAATTTAGAAGATTTCTAAGTACTTTCCAAATGAAAAAAAAAATGATCATCCCTGGTTGGACCTCAGAGTCAGAGACTGAGTTCTAGTCCCAATTCTATGACTAATTTACTGTTTGGCACTGGTCAAGTCATTTTCCTTCTCTAGGTCTGTGTCTAGGTCTGGAAAATGAGGGTGTCAGACTAGACTGGGGTGGGGAACCTGCAATCTTGAGGCCATATGTGGCCATCTTGGTCCTCAAGTTCATCCCTTTGAATGAATCTAAATTTCACAGAACAAACTAATGAAACCTGCCAAACTGTGGATTCATGAACGAGGATGAATAAGGACCGAAGTCTCATAGAAATGTCACACTACTAACACTCACTTTTATCTTGATGATTCTAATCTATTCTCTAAGTACAAACAAATGTTTCCCTCCCGCCAAGTCTGCATGTTCTAGTTCAGGACATCAGAACTGGTCTAATGTCACACACATATATTCCATGATTGCTGTCAGAGTGGGCCAGATGTCACCTCCAAGCAGTTGTAGACTTCTTCCTACCTCTGTCAAGCCCTCTTGGGTTGGACAAAGGAAGCTGTTATGCAGGACCTACTAAATTACCTTATATTTATGTGTAGGTGGTACAGTGGATAGAGCACTGGGCTTGGAATCAGGAAAACTCATCTTCCTGAGTTCAAATCTAGCCTCAGACACTTACTAGGTTGTGACCATGGGCAAGTCACTTAACCCTATTTGCCTCAGTTTTCTCATCTATAAAATGAACTGGAAAAAGAAATGGCAAACTACTCCCATGTCTTTGCCAAGAAAACCCCAAATGGGGTCACAGAGTGGTACACAACTGAAAAGTAACAACAAAATATATTTTATATATAAATAATGTTGAATAGTAGATATAGGACCAGACTTAAAGTCAAAAAAGACCTCAGTTCAAGTTCTATTGTTTACACAACTGGCTGTGATCCTAGGATAGTCATTTGACTTATCAGTATACCAGATAACTCTTTAAGACTCTTAAGCTGCATAGAAGGTGTTGATAGCACTAGTGGAGAGTTTTCTCATGGAGGTCCCTTAAATCGATGAAATCACAGGACCAGTCCAGATAGGTATGTGAGCAGTTGTTTTGCTGAGGAACACTGACATTCTTTAAGGGAAAGGACTCAAATCTATGTTTGTTATTGTCTTTGTATCCTCAGGACCTAGCTCATGGATGGTCCTTAAGAAAGATTTGTTGATTGATTGACTGGAAACACATTTCTCCTCTTTCACAGAAAGAACCTCTAAGTTCCAGCAATATTGTTACTGAAACTGAGCTTCCCTCTTCAGTAATACTTAATGTTTGGGGTAATTATCCCATATTTTCTACTTTGTCATGCCTTTTCATACCCTGATTTACTCCTTACTCCATAGATAAGTCCTAAGGATTTATTTGAGCACAACAGTATTAGATGGCTTACGTAAGGTCAATCACTTAATAAGTTACAAAGGTGAAAACTGATTTTAAACTAAGCGCTCAATCCACTAAACTTTTCTGATGCCTTCTCTCTCGGATTATCAGATAAATTGAGAGCTGCAACATATACCAGAGCAAGTATTATCCTCATTTTTCATATGAGGTCATTGACATTCAGTGAACTGGGAATCAAGGGACCAAGACTCCAAACCATCTCTGCCAATGGGTCATGTGATTGATGGGTGGCTAGTAAATGCCAAAAGTGAGACAAAAATCCAAGGCTACTGATTACTAATTTTCTTCCCTTCTTGAGAATCTCTTTCACTGTCTCTGTCTCTCTCTCTCTCTCTCTGTCTCTCCTCTCTCTCTCTCTCTCTCTCTTGTCTCTGTCTCTGTCTCTTTGTCTCTATCTCTCTGTGTCTCTGTCTCTCTCTGTCTCTTTCTGTCTGTCTCTTTCTGTCTCTATCTCTGTCTCTGTCTCTCCCTCCTCTCTCTCTCTCTCTCTCTCTCTCTCTCTCTGTCTTTGTCTCTGTCTCTGTTTCTTTCTCTCTGTCTCTGTCTGTCTCTGTCTTTCTGTCTCTCTCTCTGTGTCTCTCTTTCTCTGTCTCTGTCTCTCTGTCTCCCTCCCTCCTCTCTCTCCTGTCTCTCCCTCCTCTCTCCTAACCCTCCTCTCCCTCCTCTCTCTCTCTCTTCCTCTTGCTTTCTCATCCCTGTCTCTCTGTCTCTGTCTTTGTCTCTCTGTCTCTGTTTCTCTCTGTCTCTCTCTGTCTCTCTGTCTCTGTCTCTCTCTGTCTGTCTGTCTGACTGTCTTTCTCTCTCTCTTCCTCGGAAGTCTTTTTTGTTTCTCCTAAAAAGCAACAGAGGCAGCTGGGTGGAACAGCTGATAGAGGGCTAGACCTGGAGTGAGGAAGACCTGAAGTCACTGCCAGTCCCAGACACTTACTAGCTATGTGTCCTTGGGCAAGTCAGTTAATCACTCTTTGCTTCAGTTTCCTCAGCTATAAAATGGGGGTAGCAGTAGCACCTACCTCACCACGATGTTGTGAGGAGCGAATGGAATATATGTTAAATGCTTAGCACAGTGCATGGCTTTAGGTAGGTGCTTTATAAATGCTTTTTCCTTTTCCCTAGATATCCATGAACCATCTGATGAGACCTATGGACCCCTTCTTCTTAGAATAATGTTTTGAAATGCATAAAAAGTTTTAAAAGGATTACAAAGGAAATAAATTATATTGAAATATATCTCATTAGTTTTAAAAATCAAGTTTATGGCCCCAGGTTAAGAATCCCTGGGAAGAGCACTAGATTGAAGGTTGGACCCCTGTTCAAATTCTGGCTCTGCTGCTGACCAGCTGGGAGGTCTTCGGCAAATAAATAACTTAGTGCCTTGAGAATTTCTTCATATGGAAATGACCTATAGAAAAGCATTTTGTAAACAATAATAAATTACATAAATGTGATGCCTAACATTCATTTAGTGCTTTAATACTCTCAGGGCACTTCTATTATAATAATCCTTCACAGTAGGGAAGGTAAGTACTATTTATTAACCCTACTTTAAAGATAAGCAAATGGAGGATTGGAGACATTAAGTTACTTGCCCAGGTCACACAGCTAGCAAGTATTAGAATTTAGATGGAGTCATTTTTCTGGGTGATTTTTAACAAATCCTGATGAAAATCTGCCAGCTGATCCCTGGCTTCAAAATAGCCTCCAATTAAGCTTTTCATTTGGCTTCCAGCTCATTATGATGCCTTGAGAGGTAGTTTTATTCCTAAGGTCCTCACTTTCCCCCTCTGTGAAGAGGTTGGAGCAGACAACCTTAAAAACCCTTTCTGATCTAACATCCCACCTTTCAAAAGAGCAAAGGTTTTGAATGCTATCCCTAGTTTTGTTTGCTTTTCTTATTTTGGAAGGTCAATTCATTGTTGACAATCTCCTGGAGATCCGCATGCGTGCAATGCTGTGCCTAGTCCAGGCATATCCACCCTCCACCACACCCCCAGTGCTCTTTGGGGCACCTGAGGCTTTCTTGAGCATGCTTTGTGAAGACTGGCTTCTATTGCTTCTGTCATTTCCTCACCTGGTCTAGAACCTGCTTTTTCACAGGATAAGATTAGCCCCAAATTATAGGGTGGAAACCTTGGAGGGGGTCTAGAGATCATCTAGTCCATTTGACAGTGAAGGAAACTGAAGCCTGAAGAGTTGTCACCCAAAGTGATAAGAGAAACAGGTTTGAATCCCAGTTCCCGGGCTATTTGCATGTACATGATTACATCTCTGTACTAGGACCCCCTTTGATACTCCGACATAGAGAGTTCAGGCT
The DNA here is from genome assembly GCA_028646515.1 of Pseudochirops corinnae. Classification (NCBI taxonomy): domain Eukaryota; kingdom Metazoa; phylum Chordata; class Mammalia; order Diprotodontia; family Pseudocheiridae; genus Pseudochirops; species Pseudochirops corinnae. Next base: position 160,234,044 of record CM053592.1, read on the forward strand.
TGCTTCAGTTGTACAGATGAGGAAAGTGACAAACTGAGACAGAAAGTAAAGAGACTGAATTCACTCAAAGTCAGCAGCTAATAAGCTTCATGACTTCTCCAGGTAATCTAATCCAGCCTTAGCCCCTCTACTGCACAACTATCCTCCTGTTTGTGACATATCCCTTTGTGGAGGAGTGGTGAATTCTTATTCATTCCGCTATGAAAACAAGCGATAGACACTAATCAGAGACCCTCCCTGATCCATCCATCTCACCATCACCTGACTTGGAGCCCAAAGACAATAGGTTTTTAAGGGGCTTTTGCAAAGCCCCACTGAAGCCTGCCAAGGCTTCTCTACCCCATTCAGGGACATCTAACCACCTCCACCCCCCTACTCCAAACCGTGGCTGTTTTGGAACTTGTTGCCTGAAACAGCCCAGTATTTCAGGCACAGAAACATTTCTATGTATCACCTGCCGAACACCTAATCACATTCTGATAGCCAAAACTTTTCATCGTACGCCCACCCTTCTCATTCATTACAGAAGAATGTAACTTCCTCTGTGTATCTACTTACCTCCCTGGGTGGTCTCTGTGTGTTCAACTAAGGCAGAGAATCCCAGGGTCCTCTTTAAATACTCAAGGCACTCAATCACCAGCCTTGGCCCCCCATGGTGGGGGGAGGGGTGAGTGGAGAGGGACAGCACAGGAGTGAGGGGATGAACAAACGATGAGTAACCCAACTGCTATCAGCTCGCTGAAAATAACTTGTGAGCAAAGCCTTGAGTTTTGTTCCCCCCCTGCCCCCCCGCCCCACACACCAGCTGTGGGTCTAGGGAAGAAAAATGTCATCGCTGAATTTTCAAAGTACTCCTTGCCTTAGTACTCCAAATTCGAGTGATGAGCTTGGCAGTACCTGGGGTGTGTTTGTGTTGTGCATGAGGGGGGGTATTGAAGTAAGAATGACAACACGATATAATTTAATGATTAAATATATGTATTTTTAAAAGTTTCTGCCCTTCTCCCCAACCCTTCTGACCTTTCCAGAAAATCTACACAAACTACCTACAAATAAATCATGACCTATATCCAAGAGCACTCTGGAAATTTCAGGCCCAGTCCTCATGCTAGGATTAAGAAACAAGAGCTAAGAATAAGCACTATTGACACTGGAAAGGATATTTTGATAATCTCAATGAAGTCTACACAATGTGGGTCAGCTAATCAGGGTCCTGAAAGTCAGTGAGTATACAGTTGTAGAATGTTGTGCTGGAAAAGGCCTTAAAGGTCACGTTGTCCTACTACCCCATTTTACACATGGAGAAATCACAAGCAAGAGAGGGCAAGTGATTTACTCAAAGTCTGTAGTTAGTAACACAGACTAGAACAGGACTAGAACTCAGACCTCTTAACTTCCTCTAGTGCCCTTTCAACTACATTGTATATTTCCTTTCCAGTGTGTGTATGTGCCTATATGTGCACACACTCATATATATATATATATATATATATATATATATATATATACATATATATACACACACATATATGTGTGTATAACTATGTATTTGAAAACAAACACAAAGGATTAGTATGTACTTTGAAATATTAATTTTCCTTGAAAAATTAACATGACAGTATTGAAAATTCACAACAATGCATACCTAGTAACCCATGTCATACATCAAACATGCATACACCCAAAAGAACGCAAATTCTTTGAGGGCAGAGAATGTTTTATTTTAGTCTTCATATTGCTAGCCCTTCGGAGAGTGTCTGGCATATAATAGGAACTATACACACACATATACACACGCACGTATACATACACATACTTCTTGGATTGGATTAAATTAATTTGAACTGTTACAGGGTTAGAAGCTAGAAGCTAGTCCTAGACCTTTAAAAATCAAATAGAATAAGTATAATTTACTTAGTTCATCTGGATGACAGAAATGGGCATCTATGTTCCATTTAGGAAACTCCCAATTTTCTCATCTGAGGTATACCCTTAAGGTCCACAGAACGATATAGTGGGTAGATTATGAGGGTTACATCCAAGAAATTTTAAATTCAAATCCCAGCTTTCCCATTTCCTAGATCTGTGACTGTGACTTAACCTGAGACTCAGTTATACAGTAGGGATGATAATAATACTTGCAGAACCTACCTCAGAGAGTTGTTTCAAAGGTAAAGGAAGATGATACACACACACACACACACACACACACACACATACACACACACGTATATATGTATGTATATATAATACTTTACAAATGTGAAGGCCACATAAATGCCATTTATTATTTTTATTACCCTAATGTACATTAAACAGACCCTGAAGGTTTTTTTAATATCTGTTTAAACTATTGGCCTTAACTTAAAAAACAGAAACCCATATTTTCAGCTTTATCTAGGTATCTTAGACACAGAAGAATCAAAAAAATGTTAGAGTTGGAAAAGATATTTGAGATCATGTAGTCCAACTCCTTCAATTTACAGAGGAGGAAACTGAGGAACGGAGAAAAACAATGACTTGTTTACAGGTCTTCTGACTTCCAGGAAGCTGGGGCTCCTTCACTGATTTATTTTTACAACAGCACTCGTAAGTAACTTTCTTCCTTGCCAAAGCAAAATCCTTTATTTGTACCTGTGATCCAATCCCTTCCCTATTTTCTGGGAGCTTATGCCATTTCTCCCCTCCCCTCTCCTCCCCTCCCCTTCCCTCCCCTCCCCTACCCTCTTCTCTCCTCTTCTCCCCTCCCCTCTATTTCCCTCTCCTCTCCTCCCCTCTCCTCCCCTCTCCTCCCCTCTGCTCCCCTCCGCTCCCCTTACCTTCCCTCCCCTCTCCTCTCCTCACTTCTCTCCTTCCCACTTCTCTCCTTTCCTCATCTCTTCCCCTCCTCATCTCTTCCCTTTAAAAGGTATAGTCACTACAATTAAATATATTCTTAAACGTTATGGAAAGGCTTTGTGTTCATTTTCAGAGCAGATGGAGATCTTAAATAGGCTCATAGAAATAATTTACTCATTCATATTATTTTATGAATAAAAGAACTAAGGTGATAAATATCCCTCTGACCTTTGGCAATATGAAAGGATTTAAGTTTTATCTATTAGACCCCAACCAGAGCTATAAAGGATGAGCAGGATTCTAGTCCTTTGAGAATAAATGAGAGAAAAATGATGTCAAGTTCCAGCTAAATCCAGGTTCTTCTTTTTTTGGTATCATGGATCCCTTTGACAGCCTAATGAAACCCCTTTTAAGAATAACAGTTTCGAATAATTGAAGACAATGCTGAATTTCAATTAGTAAGATGAAGATTAGTTAATAAAAATAAAGATCTAATTTGTTCCCATTCAAGTTCATGGACTCCCTGAAATATTATCTATGGACCCCAGGCTAAGAATTCCTATTCTAAAACTATCTCAAGAACAATAAGAAATTAAGCTATGTGAGATAAAAAATAAAAAGGTAAAATGGATGAATGAAAAGAACCTTCAGTAAGTTAATACTCATTTGAAAGAAAAAAAAAAAAGAACTATACTGACTGTTAGCATCCTTAGTGGCCCCACTTTGAACCAAGACTGAGTGAGAAGTGCGGTGACATCTGTCTCCTTGGCTCATGTTGGCTCATTCTTAGCCAGTACAAGAGGGAATGTAGGCAGCCACTAGCTCCCAAATAATAAAGGTCTTTGCTCTGAGCCATGGCTGAGTAGGAAGGGTGGCAGATGCAAACACCCAGCTCAGTACCTCTTCCCCTATGTCTTTTGGGACTATGATCAATGGGGTGGAGACAATTGCCCAACTCAATACCTGCCCTGTCTAAGACTGCAGAGAAGTAGAAGGAAGGACTCAGAAGCTATTATCACTCAAAATCGATGGATGCTCTACTTCAGGCTGAGGACTGAGAGCAATGTATAATTGCTGTCTGCCCTCCACTCCCACCCTAGGAAATAATCACAAGAGAATATCATATTCACTACATCTTTCACTGAATAATATAAAGATGTAGCCTACTCTGTAATATAATTTTCTTTTTTATGTTATTTTTGACTCAAACACTAAAATTCAAATACACAATAGAGAAAAGAAAAAGAAACATATTATAAACTTAAATATTGAAACTTAATTACAAAGCAAGAAAAGAAAAGCAAGTCATGTGCACAGCAAAACATAAGAGAGGATTCAAAATAAATAGCAATACATTTCCATTTCAAGAAAGCCTGTATAATAAATACTACAGGTTGTGTTGAGAGCTGTCCATCTTTGCTTCCTTGTAAGTTTTCTCTTGTTCTCCACTGTGCATTTTTTACTTTGTTCTTTTGCCCCCTTCATCCTCCCCCTCTGAAGGCTAAAATTAAGAGCAGATATATGTATAGATATAGATACATACATATGTACACATATATATATATATATATAATATACATACATAGACATATACTTTCCCTAACAAATTCTACTCCCAATCTGTTTTTATGTTTGTGCATATCTTATTTCCTATCACTCCTCCCTCCTCTGCTTTAATTCCGACCTACTACCTTGCCCTCTTATTACTTAGCCTACCTCTCCCTTCACCCCCACCGAAAGGATCCCTCTCTTCTGCCATTCCCATTAACCTAAACATCCTGCTATATTTCCCTTTAACTTATTCTCTCACCCTCCCCTCTAGAGATCCCTCCCTTGTCCTTTCTCCTCTCCCTATCCCCTTAACATTTTCTTTCTGAATTTAGAAAACTTTTCTACTCTTCTAGATGTGTGTGTGTATATATATATATATATATATATATATATATATATATATATATATATAGTTCCCTCTTTAACCATTCCCCATGAAAGTAGGATTCCAGAACTACCAGCCTTCCTTCCCCAACCAATTCCTCTGTTTCAGTTCATCCTCTTGCATCTCATTTGTATGAGATAATTACTCTTTTTAGTTGTTCCTAAATGATTTTATTTTTTAAAGTCATATCATACTCATGTCTATCCCAATCTTTCTTATGAACTACTCAATTATTAATAACAATTTTAGACATATATTTTACATACATAAAAGGTAAACAGCCTGTCCCTATTGAAGCCTTTGTAATTAGTCTTTGGTATGTACCTTATATTTCTCTTGGCTCTTATATGTCAAATCTTCTATTAAGTTCAGGTTTGGTTTTTTTTTTTGGAGGGGGGAAGGCAGGGCAATTGGGGTTAAGTGACTTGCCCAAGGTCACACAGCTAGTAAGTGTGTCTGAGGCCGAATTTGAACTCAGGTCCTCCTCACTCCAGGTCCAGTGCTCTATTCACTGTGCCACCAGCTGCCCCTTTTTGTTTTGGTTTTTTTTTGATAAATAGATTGTTATAGAAATGAGGACAGATCTGTTTCATTGTTTTAAATTGGTTAAAATTTTCTAAGAAATGGCCACAATAGTCATAATTAATGTCTTAACTTTTATTAATTTCTTATTTCACAAAGTCTGGAACTTATTTTTAAAAGTTGGATTTGAAACATTGTAATTGTACGCAGTGTCTTTTCATCATTAACCTTTCTTCTAATTTGGTGCTAATTTTGCCCTTTGCTCTGTCCAATTGATGATCTGATTGCACCCAGTCAGTTGTGTGTAGGAATGATGATCATAGTAATAACTGGCCAATTCCTGTCTGTTACGGTTCAATTTCTTTTTTATGTCGTACAGTGGTCTCTCAGTCTATTGTTTCAACAAAATCATGCAGAATATCGGAGTTCAAAGGAACTTTCAAGGTCATCCAGTCCAGCCGCTCCCTAAACAGGAATCCCTTCCACTAGATTACTAACAAGGGATTCTCCTGCTTCCTCTTGAAGACTTCCATTAATGGGGATCCCTTTAACACCAAGGCAGTTTTGTACAGCTCTAATTGTAATGAAGCTTTTCATTACATAAATTCAAATTCTCCCTCTCAGTAACTCACTCAATTCACCCACCCAGGTGTTCCCAATTCTATATTCCAGGGGGGTGGGGGGGGCCCTAATAGAACAAATTGAATTCCTCTTTTACATGACAACCCATAAAATGCTTTAAGGCAGCAACTGCATCATTCCCAAATTTTCTTCGGAGAGTACCAGCATCGATATACCCTATTCCACCATCCCCAATTCCCAGTAAGAAAGCAGGATCCAAGATCTAATGACAAAAATCTCAGGACCTAGGAAAAAACAAATACATTGGCATCCTCATACAGAGAGGGGCTAAAAGAGCCCCCAGACTCTCACAACAAGGGCTTAAATTAAGGCCAACCTTTATAAGACATAGGAGTGCTTTAAGTCCAGTCTGCACTGGTTGAAGGCTGGGGCTCTCAGTCATCTGTCTCTTGGGAACACATTGCTATATTTCTATTCTGGTATCCCTTCTCTCTGAAGTGCACAATATCACTCTGGTCTCTGGTCCCAACTATCCCCTCCTGGCAGGAATTAAAGTATTCCATGGAGAAGAGTCAAGGGAGAAGAGGCTAGAGTTGTCTATTTTTCCTCCTTGCAAGCTACACAATCACACCTCCATACTACAGGTGAGGGACAGCTTCTTGTCCCACATGTGGCATCACAATATGTCTTTCTTCTCCTCAGGAAGAGAGGGTACTTAGACTAAAATTATGTATCTGCTCCCTTACTTATTGTTAGTCTAGGACATACGAGTTTCAGGTTCAAGTTAACTTGTGATCTGCTTCATTATCAAGGGGAATAGAAAAAGAGGACTCCAAGCCCTATATCCAAGGCTTGACTTGACCCCTTTCCATTGAAATCCACAATGAACACATATAGCACATAGCACCCAAAACCCATTATCCAAATTGATAATAAAACATAAGTCATGGCAAGTATACAGAGGAGGATAGATACCAGATTGAAGGACCTCTCTCACTGGGAATGAAGTATCCCAGCTTGGTCACAAGAGAGTCTTAGACCTCACCCAAGGGGAAGTTCCCTGAAATTTCTAGTGTAGCAAGCTGCATATTGGGAATACAATGGAGACTTTCAGCCTCTCATGTCTTCCAAAGTCTTTTAACCACATGGAATAGGATTGGCTTTGTCCATCTTCCTTCTTGAAACTGGAACCCATAAGTGCCTGAAGTGACTGAAAGACCCCAAGCAACTTGAAGCTTGACAAGAACTTAAAGAAGGCTCTCTCTGTCTCTGTCTCTCTGTCTCTGTCTCTGTCTGTCTCTCTGTCTCTCTCTGCGTCTGTCTGTCTGTCTGTCTGTCTGTCTGTCTCTCTCTCTCTCTCTCTCTCTCTCTCTCTCTGTCTCTCTCTCCTCCCTCTTCTTTCTCACTCTCTTTGTCTATCTGTCTCAATAGGCAGGCATTAATCTCCACCAATAGAGTCTCATATCAATGGACTTTGGGACAGAGGTTAGAGTATATTAGGCAACTAGATGGCATAGTGGATAGAGCACTGAACTTGAAGCCAGGAAAGCTTGAGTTCAAATCTTGCTTCAGACTCTTACTAGCTGCATGATGCTGGATGTCCTGACTTAACTTCTCTCAGCCCCAACTTCCTTATCTGTAAAATGGAATAATAGCAGAGTTGTTATAAGGCTAAAATGAGGTAACATATATAAAGTGTTTTACAAACCTAAAAGTTCTATATAAATACTAACTATTGTTATTATTAATCTTGCTGGTCATTGGACAGAGATTTTGCATTTAAATTATCAACCACAAAATTAATGCCTGTCACCTTAACTGCATAGGGGAATAGTACTTCAGGGAATTTTTAAAAAATGATAATTTCATGAATCACCATAGCCACAAGATTGGGTATCTAGAGTTGGAAGGAACCTTTGAAACTGTCATGGAACTTGAGCTCCAGAGAGGTGACATGACTTGCCAAATTTCATTCAGGTTTTAAATGGCAGAGCCAGGATCTGAACTCAGGTCCTGTGACTCAAAGTGGAACATTCTTTCTTGTACATTGGTTCCTAATACTTAGCTAGGTTCATCTTCTAACAAGTCAAAACAATTTGTCACCTGAACCATACTTCAAGACTTTCCTGCTTGGAAGAGTATTCCAAACCTTGTACTCTCCAGGAATAGCCTTCAAGAACCCAGATTCACTTTCAAAATACAATGAGGCATCAGGGTAGGGCTTTTGCCAAGGATTACTATGTTATATTAGCACCTCTAAACACCTCCTCCTTTTGCTTTTAGTATCTTCCTTTCCTCTAGATACCTTGAAAATTAAAATCTCAAATGTCTCAAAATTGTGTCCTGTCCAGTCCAGACCCCTTCTATATTTGAGCTGCTCCAGTGTTTCCTACCTTTGTTTTCTTTAGTCCCATGAAAGAAAATAAACTGAGTTACTCAGCACTCTTTAGTGATCAGATCTATGACAAACAATATTTTTATGAGTTATATAAAAAAATCTGTTTTGTGAATGGCTGCTCAACAGAAAAAAAATCCTTCTCTATCAACCAACTGTCCTAGTTTGACACAGGAAAGCTGGGTCTTGAATACTCTTGGGGAAATACTTCCAGAAAGTTCTGAGCATTATCTCATGCCACATGGTTTGCATTAAAGGTACAAAGTAAAAACAGAATGTTTAGTGAATGGAAAGGGAAAGCAAGTGAACTATCTAATTTATGATATTTAGTCATAACAGTATCATACACTTCAGAAACTTCTGAGATAAGAAAATACTCCAAATGACAAAAGTTCAAGCAATAGTAAGTTCATGTGAACCGACTTAATTTTCCTCCAAGCATTACAAGTGTCAGTTTCTCTTGATATAGTATATACTACCAACTGGAATAGGCTCTTTTATTTTGAACACTAACTAGTAGCTTTTAAACGCAGAAGTCTCATGAATTTTAGCTATATCTTATGTACATGTATTGAGATTCCAATATTTTGTTTCTTCAGTGCTATTTCTTCATATTACAGAAACTCATCTGGTAGTGTGAGGTTGGTATTTGAATGTTGGTAGCTACTTGTGAAATAAATCTGTTATAAACATCTTTGTATCTTAGGTGGCACAATGGACCCAGCACTGGATGTCGAGCCAGGAAGACCTGAGTTCAAATCTAGGCTCCCACACTAGCTGTGTGGCCATGGCTGTCTTTTCTCTATCAGCGTCTTTATCTGTAAAATAATAATAATAATAATAAACAATAACAACAACAACAACAACAATAGTAACACCTCTCTGCCAGGGTTGTTGTAAGGATAAAATGAGATCATATTTGAGAAGCACTTTGCAAACCTTAAAGCACAAATAAGTGCTGGTTGTTATTATTATTAATATTATTAGTCCCTCTTCCATTTTTTTGTCCTCTTTATAACTTTGTCCTTAAATACTTTCCAAATGACTATCATAGTTTAATCTCTTGGCAAACTTTTTTTAAAAATCATTTACCCCTTTGGGGTAGCTAGGCGGTACAGTGAATAGAGCACCAGCCCTGGAGTCAGGAGGACCTGAGTTCAAATTCAGCCTCAGACATTTAACACTTGCTTGCTGTGTGACCTTGGGCAAATCACTTAACCCTAATTTCCCTGTCTTCCCCCCTCCAAAAAGACAAAAACCATCGTTTTCCCCCTTCCACTGCTTTTAATAGGGAGAAGAATAGTCCACATGCTACACTGATATCCTCATATGTGAAGAGAATAAGAGTAAGACCCTCCACCAGGTATGGATAAATTATGATCTGAATCATTGGATGGAACGCATTCATAAGTGAGATAAAGGACTCACTAATTTTATGCCATAGGCTAGACAGTAAGCCTTCTTTATCTACTTGATTTTTTCTGTTTATTTCCAACATATAAACATATACATATACACAGTGCACATTTATGCATATGTGCGTATACATACATGTGCCTATGTAAATACACACATATGTAGTATGTATTTGCACACTCACTGATAGATTTTGCAGTATCAAAACACCTCCATACCATCTGGTCCTCATTATGTCATTCTAGTAATACTGGGACAAGGATGATGGGGAGATATGCCTTCTTACCAATTTCTCTGCTGATAAGGAAAAGAAAATGCAGAGGCCAAGAATAGAAAAATTCTAATTCCTGACAACTGAAGAGAAACAAACTTTACAGAAGCAAAGGATAGGACTTTTTAAAAAATCAAAGCCTGTATTGCCATAATGATGAAACGAATCTGCTAAACCAGGTATGCCAGAAGACTGGATCAAACACAGAGTAGAACAGCACTCTTTATATATTAAGTTCTAGACTCCAATCTCCATAAACCAAATGCAGGGCAAGAAGCAGGCTGCAAAATAACATACACAAAGAGGGATTAAAAATCAAAGACATCTGTGTAACTAAATAACTGGTGTATGTTAAAATGCTAATAATTCAGAGGAAATGACAACCACTTTCTTAAATGGAAGCTGTAAATATTCATACACCATGCAATAGTTGTTTAGTTGGACTCATAAGAATAGCTACTACTTATAAAATGTTTTAGGAGATACTTGATTTATCCACAAGTTTTTTGCCAGACTCTAGAGAAGGGTGATTTCTATTTCCTTAAGCTTGAAAATGAGGAGAATCAGAACTCAATAATGTCGCTGAAAATCAGTTTTTTTACTTTGAGTTTGAGTGGGACTCCTTTGTCTATTTCCCCACAGCCTCTAAAGACCTACCAGAAATGAAAATGCTTTTAGAATACTAAGCATCAGAGGTCTATCTTCAAGAAATGAGCCTTAAAAATCTAATTTTATCCAAGTTTCTCTGTCTTCTTCTCAATATTCCTTCTTCCCATGAGTCCCAGTGGCTAGCTTTCTAGGCAAGGTATAAATTAACTTCTATTTTTTAAAATGATTGCAACTTCCCCATAGCAGAGAGTATCTTGTATACTGGATTCAAGTAGCCTGGCCTCTTCAGTCCAACACTCCACAGCTTCGGTTGCTGGGTAGCAGACTTCTTTGTAAGCTGCAACTTAAGCAGCTGTTAATAGGCAGAGATCATTAGCTCTTTAGCAACTGCTCTAGTCCATTAAGCAGCGGGTGGATGAGGGGTGACCTACACAGAGTGACCATAGTTTTGAATCCAAAAGCCAGAATATGTGGTCTAAAAATGCTATACTTCTTTCACAGCCTTGTTAAAAGCGCATTTTCTTTTTTATTGAAATAAGTACTGCTCCCAGAGATTTTAGCATGGTGTGTATCATACACATCTGAATTCTGGGATGCTATCTTAATTGTTATGGATTTTAAAAATGAACTTTCTCCATCCTTTGATTTCATAGTATCACAGACGAGAATTGAAGGAAACATTAGAGTCTGTATAGTCACATTTTACAGATAAGAAAATCAAGGGCTAAGGAGGTTAAATGATTTCTTCCAGATCACCCAGCTTCTCTCAGATTTGAACCAAGATACTCTGCCTCTTGAGCCAGTGATCTTTCTGTTATATCATACCACTTGCCCATGTGTAAAAGTGGTAACAACAATAATAGTAAATATATTGCTTACCTCTAAGGGTCAAAGAAATTGCTTCATAAAATTTCAAATGCTATAAATCAAGAGTTATTGGGATGACTTCTTGGATATGACTGGACAGCTACCTAAGAATCCATTTATGTGGTTCAGAACTTTCTTGACTCAACTTAGAAAAGCAGGTAGTGATTTATGAGGAATGAGCCTGGGGTTAGCTTCTGAAGGAAGACAGAAAAATCTTTGATTTAAAATTGTTGTGGTCTGTGAATGACTGCAGATAAGTGGCAGGCCAGGAAGAGTCTCAACAGGACTGAAGCCTGAGATTGGATTTATTGTGTGGTGAATATATTTAAACTGCAATCATTACTCACAGAGCATTGGTTAAAAACTGTTGTGATGCATAATGCAGGTTCATTGACTGTATAAATTTATGAGAATTTATTTCTATATAAATAAAACACACATGCCAACATTCCTCCTCCAAGATTTTGTAATCTCACCAGCGAGATTTTTATTCCACTTATTATAATTTATTGCAATTTTATTACAAATTATAATCTCATTCTTCCCCAAAATTAAGAATGCCATTAAATCTACATGCTATCATTCTTTTCCATGTTTGGTTTAGTTTCCTCTTTCCCATTGTTCACTCCATTGGTTACAACCCTTCTATACAACCAGACTAATGTCCAACATGAAAGTATTTGTAGATCCTAGACTTGATTGCATGCCGCCATGGAGAAGGGGAAGAGGGGGGAGAGAACATTTGAAACTCAAGGGATTGTCTAACCGAATCTTGTAAACTAAAAGTAAATAACAAATCAATTAATAATAATAATAAAAAGAATGCCATTAAATGTTTATATTAAGGTAAACTAAAAAGACAGAAAGTGACGACTGTATTTTAGAAAGACATCAACGAAAAAGACTATTAAAACTATATTAAAATTTGGGCTTTTGTTTCAGGGAGAAGCCTAGAGTCACTAAAAGAATGATGTGATTTCCTAACACACCCTCTGCTCCTTCTGTTTAATTCTCGGCCCAGCCCCTTGTCCCTTTGTCATATCTGTCCAAGATACATTCATGAATTGATGAGTCTTATGGATTATCCATTCCATATGGCTTTAGAAGTTCCCTCAGTGCCCCAGACACTGAGACCATCTCAGCTTGGAATATCCCTTCATCCCAGGAGGCTCCTTCTTTCAGTGGCAAGTTCCTCTCAGGGCCTCCATTTTGGGGAGAGGCCTAGGCCAGCCATGCTTCATTTGCCTTCTAGCTCACAACCTGATTCTCAGAACTTTGCGACCAAGCCTCAGCTGCCCTCTCAACCCCCTCCTCTCCCTGGCTTTTCAGGTGGCTTTTGTGCTCTACCCCTACATACATTGCAAATTCCTTGAGGGTAGGGACTGCTTTTTTTCTTGTATGTATATGTGTATGTATATGTATATGCATATATACATACACATATATATGTTTATATTAAGGTAAGATAAAATGACAGAAAGTGATAACTATATTTTAAAAAGACATTAACAAAAAAGATTCTCTCTTTCCACACACTTGTATACATACATACATATACACACGTATACACAAAGTCATAGACATATACATAGACATAGACATACACATAGACATAGACATAGACATACACACACACACACACACACACACACACACACACACACACACACACACACATATATATATATATATATATATATATATACACACATACTTCCCTAATGTCCTCTGATGTCTCCTTGTGATATAGGATTGACCTTGGATTCTCAAAGTTCTAAAAGACTGTGCCTTACAGTAGTGTTGTCAAACTCAAATGGAAATGGGGACCATATTGACTTATTGCTGCATATTGACTTAGTTTTAAGCTGTAATATCAATGTTTCATTGAATTTTTATTTGCTTTGTTAAATATTTCCTAATTACATTTTGGTCTGGTCTGGTCCATGCTCAGGGGTGTTGTGGGTCCCATGTTACCAACGGGCCATCTGACAGCTCTATTTTAAATCACCAGTCCTTTCAGGTCCTACCAAGTCAGGAAGGTTTTAAGGATGGGTCCAACCACAATGCCTCTTGTCTATGGTTTAACATAGTACCTTGCACTTAGTAGGTTCTTAATAAATGCTTGTTGAATGAAACTGACCACAGACCAGCCTGACTGAGGGCACCAAGGCTCCTTACCATAAGACAAGGTTCTTTACCTTATTTTGTTAGTACTCTGGTAAAGCCTATAGACTCCTCCCCAGAATAATGTTTTTAAATACATAAAATAAAATGTCTATAATTGCAAGGAAATTGATTTTAATAAAATACAGTTATGATTTTTTTAGTTCATAGACTACCAAGATAAAAACTGTAGCAAAAAGGTATCACTTTGGCAGCTACACAGTACAGTGGATGGAGCGTTAGACTTGATCTCAGGATGATAAAGGTCAAATCCTGCCTCATATACTTATAGCTGTATGATCCTATCTGCCTCAGTTTCCTTGTCTACAAAATAGAGATAAAAAGAGTATCTACTTTCCATAAGGTTTAATACTACTTTACAAGGCTGTTTTGAGAACCAAATGATATAGTATACTTTGCCGACCTTAAAGTGCCATCATCATCATGCTGGCCACGAGGTGGTGATGGGTTTGGCTTCAGTGCTCATGACAACCATACTGAAGAGTTGTTGGGATGTACATTGGTAATGTTAGTAACCACATTGAAGGAATAATCAATTTTTAAGTATTTTAGTAATAAATAGATATACAGATTGAAATAGAATACATGGTTTCATCAGAGTGGTACTTTTTCTGTTAGTATAGGCTGCATGTCTCTCTTTCTTAGTCTTTAAGAGATACCATGGCTGAAAATCCAACAAAAAAGCAATCAAACTCATGACGATCATCTCTGAACTTAGCGAGGCAGTAGTCAGACTAGAGACATACTAGAGGTCTATAGATAACAACACACTTGTGTGTATCTGTTCCTGTGTTTATGTATGTGTGTATATTCTATCTATCTATCTACCTATCTATCTATCTATCTATCTATCTATCTATCTATCTATTGATCGATCAATCAGTCTGTCTGTCTATCTATCTATCATCTATCTATCTATCTATCTATTGATAGATCGATCGGTCTGTCTATCTATCTATCTATCTATCTATCTATCTATCTATCTATCTATCTATTGATCGATTGATCGGTCTGTCTGTCTGCCTGTCTATCTGTCTGCCTATCTATCTATCATCTATCTATTGATCGATCAATTGGTCTGTCTGTCTGTCTATCATCTATCTATCTATCTATGTGTATTAGGTCTAGCACATAATAATTTGTTTGTGGATTATTTATTTCAATATTTCTTCAACAAAATATTTATTAAGCACTTACAATATCCAGACCTTGTACTAAGTAATGGAGATATAAAAATTGAGAAACAACTAAATCACAGTTTTCAAGGAGCATGAGAAGGGGTTGGGGCAGGAGTAGAATATGACATTTGTACAGGTTATAGAATGCAAAGGAGAATGAAATTGGGCCAAGTGAGAGACCTAGATAAAATACTCTAGAAAAAATAGGGGGAGAATAATTGATTGTTGTCTTTCATTCTTGAAGAGGACCAAAATGACATTGCTAAGTTGGAGTTAAGGTGGAGTGTGTCTAATTGGGATTGATTAGACCAATATGAGCTCAGAAGAATCTACCACAGGGGGAGAAAAAATACTTTGAATTAGGAAGGATAAGGGAGGGCTTAATGGAGGAAGTGACAGTTGAACTGAGTTTTAAAGAAAGACAAGGACTCTGAAAGTCACATATAAGGAGGAAGCCTGTTCCAGGTCTACGAATGTATGGAGGCAGAAGAGCACATGCAAAATTTGGGTAACATAATGTTGAGTGTGTGAAGTTTGAAACGAAGTTGGAAAGACAGACTGGTGACAGATTGTATAGGGCCCTGAATGCCAGGCTAAGTAAGGAATTTGCATTTCAATCTGCAGGTGCTAGACAGCACCTGGTTATGTTGGCGGTTGTGTCAAGGTTGGACTGAAGTAGGAGTGAATATTCATAAATTGCATATCGAGTATGTAAGTATACATATACATATAAAATAAGTATTACAGTGTAGTAAGAGGGGAAAAAAGCATTTATAGACTTCTGGAAAGGGCGGCAATATGGAATATTTCAGCCTAAACCAGCTTCCTCTAAAATCATCTCATCAGTAAGAAACTGTGCCAAATGAAGCAAAAGGTCAACAAACAAACTAGATGAATTTAAAGAAAATAAAGTGAGTTAATCCCCACTGGGGAGGGGTGAGGCAAGGACGATGCTGACCTCAATCAGTCCTGCTTTGAGGCAGTGCTAAGGGCAGGAAGGAAGTGCCTAGGACTACATCCCTCAGCAACCACACTTACCCAGTCCAATTCATTTCCAGACTGTGCCCACTGACAGCCAAAATCAAACCAAGCACAGAAATAATAAGGATGCTCATTAATTGGGAATGACTGAGCAAATTATGGTCGAATGATGAAGCAGAATGTTATCGTGATACAATAAATGAAAAATATGAACAACTCAGAGAAATATGGGTAGACTTATGGAAACTGACATTGAGGGGAAAAGAGCATCAATAGAATAATTTAGGTGATGACCTCTTTATCAGTCAATCAAGCAATCAACAATAATTTGTTAAGCATCGATGGACCAGGCATTGTGCTTGGTGCTAAAAATTCAGAGACAAAAATGAAACCGGACTTTCACTTAAGGAGCTTATGGTCTGTCGGGAGAGACAATCAGGACATATATAAGCAAAATGTATAAAGGAAATAGAAAACAACATTGAAATATACCAGAACCCTGAATAACAAAGTCACTAATCTTGACTTGTGAAGACATGGTGAAATTTATATATTCCTTGATGCAGTAGAGAGGTGATTTGAATCATATGTGATCAGATATAGGTAATGTGTTTCCTTGCCTTAATCATATTCTTCTATCTATCTATCTATCTATCTCTCTATCTATCTATCTATCT
>CM053592.1:160250999-160299259 GCA_028646515.1 Pseudochirops corinnae
CAAGGCTGGTCATCACACATACTATGTGTCTGTCATTGTGTACAAATTTTTCCTGGTTCTGCTCTTCTCACTCAGCATCAATTTGTATAAGCCTCTCCAGGTAATTATGAAGTCCATCGCCTTCCCATTTCTTATAGCACAATAGTATTCCATTACATTCATATACCACAACTTGTTCAGCTATTCTCCAACTAATGGGCAACCCTTATATTTTCAGTTTTTTGCTACCACAAAGAGAGCTGCTATAAATATTTTTGTACATATGGGACCTTTTCTCACTTCTGTGATCTCTTTGGGATATAATCCCAAAAGTGGTATTGCTGGGTCAAAAGGTATGCAATTATTTATAGCCCTTTGGGCATAGTTCCAGATTGCTCTCCAGAATGGTTGAATCAGTTCACAACTCCACCAACAATGCATTAGTGTTCCAATTTTTCCACATCCTTTCCAGCATTTGTCATTTTCCTGTTTTGTCATCTTAGCCAATCTGACTGGTGAGATGTGGTACTCCATAGGGGTTTCTTGGCAAAGATTGTGGAGTGGTTTGTAATTTCCTTCTCCAGTGGATCAAGGCAAAAGGCAAACAGAGTTTAAGTGACTTGCCCGGGGCCCATACAGCTAGTAAATCTCTGAGATTGGATTTAAATTCAGGTCTTCTTAACTCCAGGCCCAGTACTCTATCCACTGTACCATCCAGCTGCCCCTAGCTGCAGTAAAGGGATCAACTTGCGTAAGCCAAGGTGGTTTCCTCATTGGGAAGTCCCCTATAAATTAATGAAATCAGAGATCCAGTCCCCATCCCAATCCCACTAACTTGAATGTGAAATTTATAAAGGCAAGCACTGTCTAATACACTTGTATCTTTGTATGCACCTGATGTAACTAGAATATTGTAACAGGAAGTTGCTCAGTAAGCTTTTCTTCACAGGATTTAGGGGTGGAAAGAACTTTCTAGATGCTCAGATCCAACTCCATGATTGTTTAAAATGAGGCTGGTGGGGCAGAATGCCCTTCCTTGGATCACAGAAGGGGCAAAGCTCTGATTCAGCATTCCTAGGTCTTCTGGGTCCAAATCCAGGACCTTGTCACACTGCCTCAAAGGGAGTACGCTAGATGCTATCCGCAATAAGAATTTGTAAAAGCACTTTTTATTCAAATCTTTTCCCTAATCTTTACTAGTTATGTGACCATGGGCAAATCACTGAACCTTGGTGGGCCTCAATTTTCTTATCTGTAGAGTGGGGTCATACCTATGGTGCCTCAGTTATTGGACGATTAGAGGAGATACTATGGGTAAGGCACCTTGTAAAATACAATGTGTTTATATAAATCTCAGCTGTTATTTAGCTAAATAACCCAAATGTTAGCTGTCCTGAGGTAATGGAAGCCAAGAATTTCAGAGCTGGAAGGAACCATAGAATTTAACCATCCAACACAGCTGCCAGAAGTGGGAACTCCATTCTATCCAACAGCTAGTACATGGCCTTGGCTTCTCCTGGCAGGACAAACAAAATAAATACTACTATATCATAAGACTTTTTCATCTCCATAAAGTATGATGATCCAGTTGAGGATATCCTTGATAAAAACGTGGGAATGGGCAGACCTATTCAAAGGTGACTTACTTTAGTAGGCTACATCGGAATGGTCACATGAGTTTCTGGACTGTCAAGAATGTAATATTCTACTTAAAATTTTTTTTTAAGCCTTTGACCTCGAAGAACAATGTTCAGCACTGTAGGCTGTTCTTAGAGGTGTGTCTCCTTTACATTAAAATTACACATTTGTCCCATGACAAATATAATTACAGAGATAATTTTGTTTAGTGGGCAGTCGAGTACTGACATCATTGGATCTTAGTTTCAGAGCTGAAGATTAGTGATAGACCCAAGATCACACAGATACAATGAGGCAGAGGTAGGGCCTCTGACTCCAAATCCTGTCCTCTTTCCACTGCTCCAAGCTGCCTCCCACATCAAGAAATCCACAGGTAAAGAGACAGATATTCATTAAAGGTAGGCACTGGTATCATATAAAATGTCCTCTATGAGGCTCAAAGAAGGCTTTCCTTTTGGTGGAGTTCTCCAAATGCTCCTACTTTCAGATGAAATCATAATTGCATCAAACTTTGGAAAACTACAATGTCTCTTAAGTGAAATGTGTAGTATCATGAAGAAGATGAGTGTAACCATCCGCACTGAGAAAATGAAGTAGTTGATAAATATATACAGTTGATTATGGCATTCAGCTGCATGGACAATCTAGCAATAGATGTATTTTCAACAGTCCCAGTAGATGAATGAGCTGAATCTGGAACTGGGTAGAAAATAAGAATGGCTGGCATTTGGGAAACTGTATGATTTTTTTTAACAATCTGAAAGTTGTTCTCTCTACAAAAAAGAATCCCTAAAAACAAACAAAAAAACCATCTTTTTCTTGCCAAATTCTGCCAGTAATGCTATCTGACTAAAAAATCATGGAACATCACGATCTTGGAATTAAAATGCTACGTGGCTACTCCACATCAAGAGGATATTGAAAGAACATGGGAAAACATGGACAAGAAAGGTGTAGGATGAGGCTTGGAAGGGTTGTAGCCTGTCATTGGAGGGAATACCCAGAAGAGTTTAAATCATAGATCTTTCAAAGTTTCCTTCAAAAGTACATTTTAAATGTTTTGGGGGTTATTTAGATAGTGTTCTTTATGTCTGGTTTGAACCTAACAAGAAGGTTCAAAAACTGCTGCAGAATGTGTATGATCACTGATGTGTAGACCTTCCATCACTAAGGGCTCATGTAGGTATATCCTTAAAAATTTCAGCTCATTTTCCCCGAGCCCACAGAGGCTGTGTGTGTAAATATGTTATCTTGGACATGGAAGGAATTAGAGCTCCCTCCTTTTCAATTCCATGTCCATGTCCAAGAATGGAATGAGATCTTTGCAGCAACCTTCCTCTGGGGCACTGAGGAACCAGGGGTTAGACTGGAGAATTGCCAGCTTCTTCCTTTGCCATCTACCCTGTGGTTAATGTGCCCAGGTGAGCAATTTTGTGTCCTACCCTCTATCTCCAGGTTCCCCCTCCAAAGGACCTGTGATCTTTAATCACCTTTCCATCGGCTTATTCCTTCCCCACCGGGGTTTCTCAAGTGGGATAGGAGGGGAATTTCCCAACACTGAAGACTGTACTCTTCTTACTGCTCACTGAAGTATCAGGATATAAATGAACACTTTACACTGTCTTCCATTCACTGGTACTAGAGATCATGTCATTAGCAAAACTACTTGCCAGAAGGTCCAAATGAGAACATTAAGATGTTTTAGAAAAGTTTTAATTTGAACAATTTATGATTAAAAATTCATTATATAAATAATTCCTTCTTTCATAGACTTGATTAAGACTCATTCCTACCTTTACAAAAGACATTACTGCAAGAACATGGGATCAAAGACATTACAAAATGTAGCTACAGTCCCACCTGTTTAGAAATACAATATTATACATTGCACTTCTTGTGCAAAGTGCAGTAGAATGTTGTTCTGATATGCCAATATAATTTAATTTTCTATAGGGTAAATTGTAACTAAGAACAGTTACTCTGTGGAATATCATGGTACAGAGTATTTTGTTGAAATAATGAATCTTTCCCAGAAGGTAATGTACCTGAGTTCAATATTTTTCATTAATTTTGTAGTTATTAAAGGCTGTACTTATACAAATATATATATATGCATACATATACACACACATAAGAGTCTGCTCTGCATTAAGCAGTCATTAAACATATTTACAACTTTTCTGGGGTAGTACCTGCTCTCCAAATAAATCTGTTAAGATCTTTTGTGCTAAACTTTTTTCCTATGAATTCAAACCTTTATTAAACATCAAGGTTTGGTTCACTACATTAGTGGACATCTTCTGTGGACACTTCAAGCTTTCGCTGTGGGACAAAGAGAGATTCCAGAGACGTGTTGTGGGCACCATCCAAATCGTCACAAGTTGAAACCAGAAGTTTAGTTGGTCCTCCTGGGGTTCGGAAGAAGTTTTCAGCCACTAATTGTGATCCTTTGGGTGTCAATGGGACAGGCTAATGGAAAGAAATGGAGAAGAAAACCAGTCAAGACTAAATGTATGTTTCCTGGGAGCTTAAAAAAAATCAGCCTGGTCTGACATTTAAAATGTTGGAGATAAAGCTATCTAGAAACCTGCCATGCAAATCATGACAAGTTTTTCACCTGGTTTTCACTGAGGCAAGATGATAAGCAATATATCTAGGCAACAGCACCTTCTACCCTGAAACCAAGGAGGGTCTGATAACATACCCTGGTATGCTCTGTACACCTCTTAGATTGCCAGGTATAGGCCTACGTGCTTGGGGTGTGGCCAAGAAATCTATTGATTGATTCCCACTTTGTCAAAAGGCTGACTAGAAGGCATTTTCAAAGAACCATAGTGTAATCCAGTAGAAACAATACATCAGTCTCCCCAAATGTAGCTTTTTAGACCATATGTACAGAATATATCCTTCATACTCATAAGTAGCTGTTTTCTTTCTCAAATAGGGAAAAATAAACCCAGTGGTCTCCAATGGAGCCAATTCATTGCACATGTTCAAAAAGGGAATCAGGACACTTGACTTTCAATAATGATAACCCCTAAAATGAGAAAGAAAAAAACCCATAAAAATGCCAACTAAGGAAGGTGTCCCAACGTGAAAATGACATTGCGGTCCTATTAGCACAGGGAATGATGATTTGTCTATTATTCAAATGAAAGGGGAAGGACGTTAGTAGTCAACAGTCCTACCTGCTGTCCTGCAGCCCCAGCGATGGATTGTCCATTCAGCTGACCACGCCCAGGCACAGGTGACTCGTGCTTAGTGACCTTTCCTTGCTGCACCCCTGTGTTCTCAGATGAAGTGCTAACTGGCTCTATTCTTGGAGATACTGGAACAGAGCCTGAGCTGGCATTTGCAGACACCTGCACACCCGGGGATATCAGCCCTAAATGTTGCAGGGTAAAGTTCACAATGGCTGAACTTGGGTTTTGGACAGGAATGGAGTGGCTCGATGAAGGAAGGGATGGATTATTGACAACTGGCACAGTTCCTACAGAGGTTGGTGAAACCATCAGCTTCAAAGGTGTAACATGAAAAGTGGGAAAATTCACAGTGGTGAGGTCAGATGTTGTCACAGGAATGACCCCTGGAAGGCAAACAGAGAAGACAAACTATTAAAAGGAAAAGCATGTGACTGAGAGGCTGATATAGCTTGAGAACACTTGAGATCCACTCATGTATGAATGGATTTTTTGCTTTTTTAATATTTCATTTTTACCCCAATTACATGTAAAAACAATTTTAATGTTCTTCTTTTATATGAACAGGTTTTAAAGCAAGCTCACCTGTAATCGGCGAGTGGTAGATCCTATTATTTGGAGAACAAGCACCTGCATTTTCTTTATGAGATAAAATGGACTCTGTGCCAAGCGACGGGCATTGTGTGAGAGGAATAAGGTATCCCGACGGAAACAAGGTCTGGAGAATAAGAAGTGGTTTTACTCACAAAATAGTAAAAAAAAAAAAAACCATGTCTGCTTTCTTCTTTGACCACTGGGATTCACTTGTTTATCATGAGCGGGCTTCTAGTAGGATAATTATTTTGGAATTATTTCTTAGTCCTCTGGTGGTTTCCTGAGGAAAACAACACATTCTACTCCTTGAGGTCTTTAAGTAGTCATTAGAAATGCTTCCTGTAGTCTCCAAAAAAGATGGGGGTATCTGCCCAAGACGGGCAGTCAGGTGGCGAAGTAGAGTTAGGAAGACTCATCTTCCTGAGCTCAAATCTGACCTCAGGTACTTACTAGCTGGGCAAGTCACTTAACCCTGTTTGCCTCAGTTTCCTCATCTGTAAAATGAGCTGGAGAAGGCAATGGCGAACCACTCCAGTATCTCTGCCAAGAAAACCCCAAAAGGATCATGAAGCCTCTGACAGGACTGAAAACAACTAAACAACATCTGCCTAAGACACCACCTTTACTCCAAATTTCCCTTAACTTAGCAAATTCTTTCTAAAAATGGAAAGTCTTGACCATCATATCATCTCACCTCTGTCATCACACAGTGCCAGAGAGAGAAAACATTTGAGTCAATCAAATGTTCAAAAAGCCCATTTCAACACAAACATGAGCAAAACCAGCAAAAATTAAAGATATTCTTGTAAATAAATGACCATTCTCTTATCTGCCACAAGACCCTTTTTCTTTTCCGAGATAATCCTAGAAATAGAATAGAGTGGCAGCCTTGGAACAGGCGTCTAAGGACCTGAGTTCTTGCCCTTCCATTCCTCATTCTAGCTATAGGAAATTGGGCAAATCAGGAACTTCTTTGGGCCTGTTTCCTCATTTATGAAATGAGAGGGTTGGCCTAAATCTCTAAGGTCTACTAGACCTTTTCCAGCTTGAAACGCTCTTGGGGCCAGGGCCTGGGTTTTTTTGGGGGTGTTGCCTTTCTCTGGTGTTTAGCACAAAGTAAGTGCTTTTGACAGATTATGATTCTACAGGACCCCCAATCGAGTACCTAGCTGCTCTCGGACAATTAAGCTGGCTCCATGTGGTGGGCTTACCATAATGCTTCATCATGGTAGAAATGACATGCTGGCTTCACAAGAGACTGTACCAGCCAAGCACAATCTCTGGCAAGCCCTACTAAGCTAAAAAGGCTTTCAGTGTGGACCTGGCAACACACTACATGTCTTGATTATATACTACATGGCAATCAACTACTAGTGAAACTAGTTGTTTTACTAAAGTAAGATAAGGTTCGATTTTGGGGAGCTGCTAGCTGGTACAGTAGAGAGAGCGCTCTGCCTGGTGTCAAGAAATCCGGAGTTCAAATCGCCTCAGACACCTACTAGCTGCATTACTGGGCAGGTCATTTAACCTTCTTTGCCCCAGTTTGGTCATCTGTAAGATCAGTGGATCTCAACCTGTGGGTCATGACCCCTTTGGGGGTCAAATGACCCTTTCACAGGGATCACAGGGGTCGCCTAAGACCATAGGAAAACACAGATTTCCGATGGTGTTAGGAACCGAGACACTGCTCCTCTATCCATCTCTAGGCAGGTCTCCCCACATACAGATATGCCCACATATGAGTAATAAAGGGTCGCGGTATTAGGAAGGTTGAGAACCACTGTGTAAGATGGACATAATAGTGCCTATCTCCCAGGGTGGTTATAAGGATGAACAAGATAATATTTCTAAAGTGCTCAGCACAGTGTTTGGCACATAGTAGGACCTGTATAATAAATATTAGCTATTGCTATTAACATATATAGTTAAAACTAGAAGGAACCAGAGAGACCATATAATCCAAGGTCCTAATTTTACATATGAGGAAACATAAGTCTGGTGCAAGAAGATAACTTGCCCAAGATCCCACAGTCAGCTAATGGCAGAAGTGAAATTTGATTTGTTCCCTCTGTCACCTGAGAACCACTCCAGCCAAGCTGGGGAGCCTCATGGCATAAAGGCTGAACAATGAATGACTGATATTTTTCAGCCACAACAGCTTATAAAGACTGTCTTCTGAAGTATGGAGGAGTTGCGATCTGTGTGGGGGATGGAGACAGTATCCAAACTGGTACAGTCACATTAAAACCACAGAATCTCAGAGCTGTGAGGCCTCGAAGGCCATCTCACCCAACCCAGTAATCCCTCTGCACCATTCTTAATAAATGGTCATCCAGTACCACTTACAAACCTCTACTGAAAGTACACCCAGAGAAGAGTCTATCCCTATTCAGAGTTAGCTAGGTGACACAATGGATAGAGCACTAGGGTGGAGTCAAGAAGAGCTGAGTTTAACTCTCTCCTCAGAGACTTAGTAGCTGTGTGACTCTGGACAAGTCACATACCCTGTTTTCCTCAGTTTCCTCAACTGTAAAATGTGGGTAATAAGACCCCATGCCTCTTTGTAAAACATTTAGCCCAGTGCCTGGCACAGAGTGAACACTTTATAAATGCTTATTCTCTCGCCCACCTCTTTCTCCTCTAAAGACCACTCCAGCCCTAAAACTCTATGGGGCTGCAGGTTTATAAATGTTGGAAGCAAACACTAAAACCTCAGATAATGAAACAGAAGTGATACAATCCTTAAGCTATCTTTAGTAACATGTTAGGGTCCTGTGACCCCATGTCAAGGTCTTTGAAATATTTCGGACCATTGTCAAATATACCCCAGCAGCTTAAAAGAGTATACGAGTCAAAAGAGATCCCCAGTTTGGCTCCTTTTCTGATTCTCTTGCTCAGAAACTATATTAACATTAGAATACCAGAAAAAAAAAATCCATATTGAGTGGTCATTGTGAGGCCCCATAATCAGCCTAAAGCAGAACAACTTGTTAGCTAGAGCCGGACCAGCAATAGATAATAAGTAACCTGCAGCTTGTGTGTTTTAGAGGATCTCTAACCTATTTACATACACTATCGTCCACAAAATATTCATATACCCTCAGGAAATTCCTGTAAATGGAACCATAATGGAAGTGTGATACTCATTATATGTGGGAACTCAGGTGGTGAGGTTAAGTAATTTGCCCAAGGTCAAATGAGAAATTGCTAGCAGAGCAAGAACCAAAAGCCAATTCTATTTCCATGTAGTGTTTTCCCCTGGATTATATCATCTTCCACATAGAATTTAATCTGTCTACTCAGGAGAAGTTAACCTAGCATGCCAAAATCCTCACAAAATCCACATACCCCAAGTCCTGAAGCTACCAAGATGCGCTCCAAATTTGCTATCTACATGTTTCTTTGTAAGCGTAGTTTCAAAGTGAATTGATGGTGAAAAATTTTTAAAGAAGGGGTGGGGTGGGTATTTTAT
This sequence comes from Pseudochirops corinnae, assembly GCA_028646515.1. NCBI lineage: Eukaryota > Metazoa > Chordata > Mammalia > Diprotodontia > Pseudocheiridae > Pseudochirops > Pseudochirops corinnae. The sequence continues at coordinate 160,259,883 of CM053592.1, forward strand.
AATTTCTTTCCCAATTACTAAATATGTAAGTGCCTCTCTAGGTTGTGACTCAGAAAGCAGCTTTTATAGAGACTGTTGTAAGCGAACATTCATTCACTTGGTGCTACTTTAATCCATAAATTCCTTCAACCTCTTAAACAGGTGCTCATGTCTCAGATAACTGCTGGGAACACAGTTAGGTTAGAGCCAGTACTGGGATTGCTTTAGAGCTCAGCAAGTAATCCCTGCCCACAAAGGTTAAGGATGCTTGTGTGGTGATCCCAGGGAGATTAACTGTTGGAGGTGCCTGGGGCTCAGTCTGGGATGCCGGGAAGGGCACTCCCGCTTCTACTGAGAAGCTGCTTCTGAGGCTGGCAAGGCTAACCAGCCTGGGGAGCTCCTGGGTCCAAACCAGGGAGGACAGCACTTACTGCTGGGACATTGTCCAGTCCCTTTAGATCCTCTCTGGGTTTCTTTTTGGCACTGTTGTTCTCGGGCACATTCTGTCTCTTCAAACACCTTTCGGCAGCCGGTTCTCTGTCTTCGTTCCTCGGGGTCTGTCCTTCGGAAGCGGGCAGAGCGTTGCCAGGCTTAGCAGAGACGTCAGCCTTGACTGCATCGCTAGTGACGTTTTCCATGGTCATTTTAGTAGTTAAGAGATGGGCATTAGTATTATCGGCAGAACCTTTAATTCTAGTTACATTAGCACAGGGAACAGTGTGTACTGAGGAATTTAGGTTTTGGGGTGTCACAGTTTGGGCCTGGGGAGGATGCAGATAGATTGCATATGAGGTACCCGAGGGGGCATGAGGCACAATTACAGGCACCGCAGAAGATAAGGGGCTGTGGATCAGAGGTAGGACCCCTAGTGGCTGAATGAGAGATGGCGTCTGAGAGGAAGACATGGTTCTGCTGGGCTCAGCATGGGCTATGAAGTCAAGAGATTGACAGTGCACGGGAGGTCTTGTCAATTGCATTTTCACCTTCTTTTTTAGTTCACTAAAAAACAAAATAAAAACCCGAACGTTGAAAAACAACAACCACCACCATGAAATATTCTATCATTTCTAGTTTTGGGGTTAAAAAAAATCTGCTTTTATGTGAGCTTGTGTTAAAATCCCAATATTATTTGAAAGCAGCCAAGCAATAAAAACATCTTACCGGTTCCTAAGTCTAATCAATATCCTTGGATAAAATAAGGAATCCATGTAAATCAGAGAAAATTAATTTAGCACAATATTAAAACCGCAACCTACCTGGATTGCTCTTCCAATTGCATTTTGCAGATAGCTGCAAGCTGGGCCATTTTACTTGGGAAGGGTGCTGACGTCAGAGAACTCTCAGCTGGTAAAACAGAATGATGTAGACTAAGGCAAAGAACAGACCCGTTCTTCCATATGAAACCACCATGACAGGAATTGTATGAAAATATTTCATGTTTTTGTCCCAGAGTCATTAAGCCAAAGAAACTTTACAAATTCCCTTCCAACCACTTGGCTCATGTGTGACTTAGAAGTTGCAAACATCTGAGTGAATAAACACTATTGTAATCCTCTAGTTTACTGAATTAATCTGATAGATACTAAATCAATTCAATAAAAATGCTTTGTGGTAGAAAGACCCTATTATTGTTAGTGGTACATCCCAACGTCTTCTTTCTCAAATACCTACCTTTATTGGTCTTGATGGGGCTACTGGGAGCAGAACTTATCTTTCTCCGGTCATTTTCTATACTCTTTACTAGTTTTATTAGAGATGGATGCCTGGTAAAGTTTGGTTTCCCAGTGGTAGAGAAGAGATTTTTAGCACACTGTTCTTTAGAAGACTGAGGTGGTTCCAAATCAAATGAGTCAAAGGAAGTTACAGGGCTCAGAACTGAAACACAAGACATTAATGTATTAAAATGTACAGGGGGTTAAATACATATGCATTTGAACTAAGTTTATTCCTCTGAGCATATCTAAAGTAATAATTGGTATAGACCAACATCTCAAAAAAGAGAAAATCAAAAAATTCTGTCACCAGTGGAGAGATACAGACTAAGAACTAGAAGCTTAGCTGACAGTGGAGTAAAGTTGGCTACATGTTGTAGAAAAACAGCCAGTCACAGTTACAAAGGTCAGAGAGCTGCAAAATAATTACACTGATAATGCCTTCTGTTCATCGAGTTTTTTATACCTTACTAAAGTGCTTTCATGATGACATTTCATTCCCTGGACTTTGAAAGTGAAGGTGGGATTGTATTTTTAAATTATATTTGTTTTTCTTTGATTGCCTAGAAACAACTTTTTTGAAGTAGGCATTTAATAGGAGGTGGTTGTTGAAAGGTTCAATGTTTTTCAACCATTTCATGTATTTTAGGAGATCATGCTGGAAAAGTCAAGTGATTATAAGGTGGTGAGGATATACAGCTGTAGGGGCAGCCCCTTAAGATCCATCAATATGTATCACAGGCTATCAAGGGGCAATGAGCTAGGCTCAGAATAAATGAGGAGACGATCCTGCTGGGTGGAATTTAGGAGAGTGAGCAGTGATTTCAGTGGTCACTGTCACATAAGCCTCTCTCTTTAAAAATCACTGTTCCCTTAGGGAAGACACATGGTTGAGAATCATAGATTGCCACAATCTTCAAAATTAAAAGAAACTCACAAAACACAATAATGAGAATACAGGGACTATAGTATACTATTGACAATGCCATATCCGAGTGACGGAAGAGATATATGATGAAAGGACGTGTATAGCTTCAAAAAAAAAAAGGTTGGGCTGGTCATGTAGTATAGACAAGAAATTAAAGTCTGAATACTATACTGGTACATTGCAGAAGTAATCACAAGTTGTGATGTCTGGAAACTAAATGGTGGATTTATGAAAGATGTGTCCAAGAATAATACAGGAAGAGGACTATAAGAAGTACTGAGATTTGCAAGAATCAATCAATCAATAAGCATTTATTAAGCACTTACTGTTATTGCAGGCATTGTGCTAGGTGTTGGGACACAAACACAAAATGAAACAGGATCTGCCCTCAAAGGGCTTACATTCTATTCAGGGAGACAAGGTATAGGACATGCAGAATACATACTGAATAAATGCAAAATAATTTTACAGAACAACAACAAAAAACCAAAACCCACTAGGATCTGGGAAGATCAGGAAAGGGTCCATTGAGAAGCTGGTGTCTGAGCTGAGTTCTGAAGGAAATTAAGTCTTCTGAGAGGTAGAGATACGAAACACATTCTGGACGTGGGAAGACATCTTATGCAAAGCAGAGGGATGTGAGATGACTCAGTATTACATGCAAGGATCAGCAAAATTGTATAGTATGGGAAAGGGGATGGCAAGGTCAAGGGAGGATTTTTCAAGGATAGGGAAGTTGTGAGCCTGTCTGCTGGCAGCAGGGAAGTAACCAGTACATAGGGAGATAATTAAGATGACAGACAATTGTTTCAGGGGCAATCTGCCAAAGAAGGCAGGAGGGGATGGGATCAAAGTTTGTAAAGGAGGATTTGCCTTGGTAAGGAAAAGAGCCATCTCTTTATGAGAGACTAAGAGAAAAAAGGGGGGAATGGGAGATGTCATCAAGGGATGTAGAGAAGGGGAAAGGAGGGAGCTCACAGGCAAATGGCCTCTATTATCTTAGTAAGGTATGATGGAGAGGAGGAGGGGAGGGAGATACTCTGAAATATAAGCTTGAGGTCTGCTTGCACAATCTCTTTGAGAGTGAGTAAGGGGTTTCTCTATGTTTGTATATTAAATCAAAATAACAGAGCTAAGAAAAGGGAAAAAAAAATACACACCTGTGGAATTGGAACAGATTTCTGGCCCTGTCCATTTAAAAGCTGGTTTTCGGCCTCTTTCCTCCGTAACGTGAACTTTCTTGATGAGCTCCAGACTACTCAGGACATTTGCTATATCATATAGTCTTCTAATTTTAGCTGGAATCAAGTAAATAGAGCAATTAACAGAAGATTCCTTTAGGCTGTTTTTCAAAACATTTTCACATAAAAACAAGCTCTATGTACATTTAAGATAACCAAATTGTTAGACAAGTAAACATGAGATTACTTTTCTACGTTATTCTAATGACAATATTTTAGTTGTTTGTTTTTTTAAACCACCTCAAAAGATATGTGATCTCATCAGGTGTTCCCTCCAGTAAGACTGTGGGTACTGGAGAAAAGAGACTGAATATGGAGTGAGAGAACCCAGATTTAAATCCTGCCACTGTAAACTTGGGCAAGTCCTTTAATTTTTGTTAAGACTCACGTTTCCATGAACCTGTAAAATTAGAGTGGTTGGACCTGATGGCCTAAGGTCCCTTTCGGGTTGGCATCTATAGTTTATGATGCAGATGGCAACACTGAAATGCTCATCTTACCCCCAAATTCATCACCCAGTACCTAATTTTCCAGGAATGAGAAAATAATAGGCATAACTTTAAGAATATTTTAAACATAAGAAGGATCTGTTGAGCCTTAAATGAGTGATACTGAATTTTGAATAACAAAAGCACATCTTGATGAAGGAAACTGGCATTATGAGGTAAATCCCATAAAGAATTATTCTACAGATTTCAATGGCTTAATTTTTGAGGTGTCTTTCAACATATTCTAGAGAATTTTATAGGGGTTGGAAACAGGGATCCAAGCAGCATCTACTTTTTGCTTTTCTCTGTAATCACAACGCACACTTTTATAGAGCTTTAAGATTTACAAATGGCTTATGAGGCCACAAGGCACAATCTCATTTGATAAGACAAAGAAACTGAGATTCAGATTCAGTGGTTCTCAACCTGTGGGTTCTGTTCAATTTGTAACAATGAAAATACATCCTGCATATCAGATATTTACATTACAATTCATAACAGTAGCAAAATTACAGTTATGAAGTAGTAATGAAAATAATTTTATGGTTGGGGGTCACCACAATATGAGGAACTATATTAAAGGGTCACAGCATTAAGAAGGTTGAGAACCACTGGGCCTTAGATGAAGTAAGGATGGACAGCTAGCTAGGGTCAGATGGGATCTGAATTTCTGTCTGCTGATGCCAGCTTTCTCTCTAACACACTAAGCTCCTTCTTGGTCATTTCTAACAACAGCATGTGGCATGACCTAAGATGCAGATGCCTTATTAAAAGACTAAACTACACTCTCCACTTTTGAAAAGCCAGCCTGCATATGCCTCTCCAGTGATGTGCCATCACAGCAAATGGTAGCCATGTGCAAATTTAGCAGTGTCTTTATAACTGAGCTAGGGGGTTCTAAACTCCCTGGAGATTCAGCAAATTATACTGATTTCAGAAGTAAAGGAAGAATCTACAATAAAATGAAAGAGAGTGGAACATGGTCTGCTGTAACCCATCTGTATAATACAGGCTACAATTTTTCCTTGTGGAAATGGCAGATATTTTAGCCCAAATAACCTGGATTATTGCCTTGATTTTCTATTTCCTTCTGTCTTTGTAGGTACATTAACAGGTAGGGAATCTCTATACTTTCTACTTCACAGGGTTTGGGGGAAGATGATGTTTTGCAAACCTTAACCAAGCTATGTAAGGGTAAATTGTTATTATGATGATGACAGAGAGTAAATTTATCCTTAGCAGCGTAGAAATATTCTATATGAACAGTTCAATTATGTGATAAATACGTTTCTTACTAAACTCTCAAAGATGAAAGGACTGTTGGGTGCCTTACCGAGAAGTAAAAATAACAATTAATATTTATGTTGCTTCTTAAGTTTTACAAAGTATGATCACTCGATCCGCACAAGAGGGAGGGGCTATTGGTGTCCCAGTTGTACAGGATAAGACTTAGGATGGTGATAGACGAATGAAAGGGATCCTCAGAGGCAGTCTGGTACAAGGTATGAGAGATCAGGGAGGTTAAGTGCCTTGCTTGCCCACGGTCATACATTTCGTTACTGTCAAAGATAGGAGTGGAACTCAGGTCCTCTGACTTCAGAGCCTGCTGTTATTCTCAGCATACCAAGAACCTCTCTGGGCAACCTAAAGGTGCTTATGATGCTTTTAGCCACTAAAATGAATGTGAGTCTGTTTGGCTGTAAGCCTGAAAAGTACCAAAGGAAGGATGACAAAAAATAAATACAAGATCGGTCCTCAGAACAATAAGAGAGAAAAACCATGCTTGTGTTTCACTTTAGCCAATTTGTTTTATGTCTGTCTTAAAATCCCGTGGCTTTTGAGGATGAGAAGGGAGCCTTGCTTTCCCTCTCAGAGTTCATGGCTTTGGGCTGTCGCTCACGGCCGGTACTCCAGGCACGTATCACCCCTTCCCTGTTTCCTGTATTCCTGTGTCCAGTTAGTCTATCTGACAGTAACTAGTCCTTTTCGTTTACATCAGGCAGAAGGGCACTGGACTAGGAGTCAGGAGGCCAGTGTTCTCATCCCAACCATTCCACCTTCCCTGTTAATTTAGTCTATCATTTAACTTCTCTTTGGAGCAATTTCCTCAAGATGCAAAATGAATAGATAGAACTAAATCCTATCACGTCCCCTCCAGTTTCTAATGTCCTCAATTTCTTCAGCCATGGTACAGTAGAAGAACACTGGATTTAGCATCAGAGGACCTAGTTCCAAAGCCTATCCCTGCCATTTGGCACCTGTGTGACCTTGGCCAGGTCACAATCTCTCTGGGCCTCAGTCTCCACTTCTGAAATACCAAGGGGCTGTACTCCAGGACCTCGAAGGCTGCTCCAGCTCTAAATCTACGATCCTAGGAGATTTATCTGTGGCTGACGTCAGGGGCTGTTCTGCATGCCATCTAAGAAAGCTGGAAGTAGGAAGGCCCATCAGTAGAAGGAGTTCTCTGGTCAGCGTCAAAGCCTCATCTAGGAGTGACATGACTCAGAAAAGGTTTCCATGCTTCTCCCTTTGCTATGCACCCCTCTCTGCAGCTTGCTGGAATTCCCAGTGGGCAGAAGAATGCAGGCAGCAGAGCTGCCCTCCCTCCTCTGCTCAGGGACTCTTCTGGTCATAACTACCTCCTTTTCCAGCCCATTTTAAGACTTTAGTGAACAAAAGTAGTTCCTCCTCCACAAAAGTGGGTCATGGGATGGGAGTGAGAGTGAGGGTGAAGGAAGGGGCTAAGGTTTCCCGAATATGCTTGAATTCCATCTCCTAGAGATTTTCTGAGTTTAGAAGAAATTAAAAATATCGTTCTTTGTTTATTCTGAACATAAATATCCTGGTCAAAATCCCTTTTCTAGAAATAAGACCTACTATGTTTTTGAGCACCTTGGAAAACAATTAGAGAGCTACTCATGGCATCAAACATAGGTATCTCTGACAAAATGAATCCTAGCTGTTTGGTTTAAAGCGGCAATATCACAGCTTCCAAAGGAATTTAAAAACACAGACCGAGAGGATGCAATTATATACCAAGTCTATATTAATAAATTCTCAAAGTGGATTCAAACATTCAGTAAATTGAAGCAAACAAAGACACACTAGCAGCACACTTACTTTTAAACTTGCTTTTATCCAAATCTTCTACATGGTCCTCACCAATTAAAATTTTGGCAGCAACTTCAAGGCTTACTATTTGAGGGGTCGATACGAGAAAAAGCATCACAAATTTCTGGCTCATCACTCTTAAAGACTTGTCTTTTCGGCTGTTTACAGAGGCTACGCAAAAAAGAGGAAAGGGATTAAAAAATTAAAATCCATTCATGCCAATATGAAAATTTTGCAAATGAGCTGACAAGAGTGTCTCTTAGTATACATTTTCTTTATAGAGAAAAAGAAGTCTATGCAAAGTGCTCTTTTCAAAAAGTCTCACCTGCTCGAAATTCCACTCCAGGAAGTTCCACAAAGCATATATCAGAATGTCCATTTTGGCCACAGCTGGGTTTCACTGCAGCCTCTTCATTTCTGTCGCTATTAAAGTCAAACTCTTGCTCATACTCTCTCTTCTTGATCATCATGATCTGTTCAGCGTATTTATTTTCCATACCAACATTTTTCAAAGTCCCAAGGGTTTTGTTGAGATTATGACGCCCATGCCAAGTGTATCTGTTCTTTGCCAGGCGACTGACCATATGCAAACTTTCTAGGACATTTACAATATCATAAATGCGTCTACGCTCAACATCTACGAAAAAAGGACATTTGACCATTACTTTCAAATTATCTGAAGAAGATTCTTTAAGGTACTTTAAATTGAGTAGCTTTTTTCTACATCAATACAACTGCAGTTTTATTGATGAAGTTTTAACTCATATAAAAGCATTAACTTCAAGCACATTGACCATGTGACTGGAAAAAACACATGAAATATACATCTATGGGTCATATTTTCATCCCATCTTTGACAACTATGGTTAACGTTGAGTACAAATAATTCTGTGAGATTAATGTTTAGACTATTTAATATTTTGGAATGCCACAAATAACATAGAATCCACATTTGTTCAATACCTTTCATTCAGTCATAATGGTTGCTATTCTTAATTCTAAATGGCGACTGTGGCCTTTTAAAAGAAAAGAATTAACAAACAAACACTCTGCATCGAGAACAGTAATCACAACAATACCATGAGATATACAATCAGTCTGCAACCGTATTCAGACATTGCCTCCAATGATGAAGAAAGCCAACCATTCCTAGGAGAGTTTTGTCCATGTCCTCCCACATGCACATCACAAGAGGCGCAGCCTTCCTCACTTTGTCTTGACATTGCAAGGATGTGAAAGGAGTGTGGTCCGATGGTTCTCCCTCACTATCATCATGGGACCAACCCATCTTCTTTTGCTGTCACATATTTCTTTGGTCGTATCTTTTGCTCCTTTGCGGCCTTTGAGTAATTTTTGATTTGAATTCTTTGGAGCCTCTAATGTTCCATAATTTGTAGTCAGAAGACAGTGGCATTAAAAATGCTGATTCTATCAAGTTCCAGAGCATTGTAGAGTTCCTGCACGACATCCATAATTGTTGAAAAAGAGTTTGATCTGACTATCCACAGAGGAAAACCAAGTGGATGAAAAATGCTTATTGTCCTGATTCTGATATACAGTTGGATGGACAGTCTATAGAGCTCATCCATCAGAAGATATATACAAATATATATATATATAAATATACATACACACACATACATACTGTCCAGACACTGCAAGTGGACAGTGAGTTGAACTCATAATGGAACAGGAGGAGGAAAGCAGGCTGGACTGCCTTTGGAAAAGGGCAAAGCTCTTTTAATGATCCCAAACTTCTCCCTGAAACAAAGGGCCATCTTTTTAATACAAAGGGATGTTATGGACAAAACAGACCAACCCAAGCTGAATAATCTTTAAATGTGACATTTTAGCTGTTAGTATGTTTGAAATGTTTTTTTTTTCTAGCTTTAAAAAACCCTTAATATTTGAGCTATTTTCTCTAAAAGATGATTAAGTTATATTATTATTAGTAGTAAATAACCATATAATCATAGTCAATAGTTAGATTGATTTGTTTGGTTGTTACAAGCAGATTTCTTGATCCACTTCAGTAGCTCAAAATACCCATTTATAGTTTTAAAGTATGATTGAATAATTTTGCATTTATATGAATACATACAGTACATGTTTAAGGAAGGGGGAAAGGGGAAGGGGGAAAGGGGAAGGCGGGAAGCAAAAAGACACAGAGAAACAACCCCAATAACTTTCCTTAGCACATTGTGCTAAGGTTAATAAACTTAACAAATTCATCACTCTTCATGATAACACTGAGGTTTAATTCCCACTTAAAAAACCTGATCAGCAGATCCACAGAGTAATGAAATCACTTGTGAATGCAGTAAGCCAGAGGCTGAGCCTGGATAAGATTTCATAGTTAGAGACTCACAGGACCCTAGACTTAGAGGCAGAGTATACGTTAGGGGCCACCTAGTCTAACCCTCTCATTTCACAGATGAAGAAACAGAGACCAAGAGAGGAGAAGTGACTTAACCAAGGTCACATAGCTAGTAAGTAGCATGGGCAGCATTTGAACCCATGTCCCCGTCCCTGATTTTCTATTGTATCACTTTCTTCATGAAATTATTTTTGCCTCTGCATGTTATAAATCTTTTTTAAAAAATCACACGCCACAGAATGTCTTTGGAATATACTTATACCTTCACAAATATCCTACTCCATTTGCCTCTTCAAGACATGGGAAGAGAGTTTATTCTGTGTTCTCCAAGGCTATATTAATGGAGTACAAGATGGAAAGGATTAGAGTATAAGCCTGGCAATCAACTATGTAAATGGGGTCCAAAGCTGAGTATCTAAAGTACAGAGAAGTCTCTCATCAGAATTCCAGGAAGGAATTTTTCCTCTATCAGAAAAATTGGCAGAAAATCACACACAATTCATACAGTTCTTTTTTTTTTTTTTTTTTTTTGCTTTTTGGAGGGCAATTGGGGTTAAGTGATTTGCCCAAAGTCACACGGCTGGTAAGTGTGTCAAGTGTCTGAGGCCAGATTTGAACTCAGGTCCTCCTGACTCCAGAGCCAGTGCTCTATTCACTGCACCACCTAGCCACCCCAATTCACACAGTTCCTTGGTTATCTACAAACATTAATTTAAAATAATTATATGCTAAGTATGCAATACCAGCAAATAAAAACTATTCAATTGCTATTTTAGAAACTTACCATTTCAATATGGCCATATTCAAGTGATAAGAGATTACTTAGATTACAACGGATTGCCATGAGTATAAATTTGTTGTTGCCACGAGTATGTATTTGTTGTTCATTCACGTCCAACTCTTCATGACACCATTTGGGGTTTTCTTGGCAAAGATACCAGAGTGGTTTGCAATTTCCTTCTCCAGCTCATTTTACAGATGGGGAAACTGAGGCAAACAGAGTGAAATGACTTGCCCAGGGTCACACAGCTAATAAGTATGTGAGGCCAGATTTGTACTCAGGAAGATGAGTGTTCCTGACTAAAGGCCCAGCACTCTGCACCACCACTATGCAGCCCCATATATATAGATGTGTCTATGTGTAGTCACTTCAATTAAATATTCGTATACACATACACACACATTTATATACTTACTGAGCTCTTCTGCTACTTCATCAAGACAAATGTCGTTATTCACAGCAGGGTTAGGATAGTTAGGATATCGTGCTAAGAATTTATGGCACAATAATCCTAAACTTTTTTCTTTACGACTTGGTTGAGATTTCTCATATTCATCTCCAGATAAATGTTCCTACACAAGAAGATGAAAATTATTTTAAATATAGAAATATAAGGCTTGACAGATTTATGAGAGGCACCTGCACTTAATGACTAATACTTATACCATGTGCTATATAGCTTCAACAGCTGCAAAGCTTTGAGAAAAGAAATATACTAGCAAACCTTACTTGGCAGATTTGAAAAGCAATCTTGGTACTAAAAATACCAGCATCCCAGAATTCTTAATTCTCTCTTCTCTTTGGCTAAAACCTTTTGTCTTATTCTGAATTAGCTACATGACAATGATCTCTTAAAATTGTTCCTGCTGCCATTCTTTCAATATCCTCACCGGTGTGGTCAAACAGTATCCTGAGCCCTTGAAAACCTACATGTAAACAATCTTTGGCCTCAAGGATTCCACTCCTATTGTCAGACAATCCTCTTTTCTGATCTCTGTTTCGGATTTCAGGACTAGCAGCACTGATCAACATTTTAAGGTTGGCTGTCGGCGTCCATGGTTCACCTGGAGAGATTTCCTTAGGCTTTGTGGGTGTTGTTAATGGTCCGAAGTTGGGTTGAATCTCTGCTAATACTGAATTTAGAGTAGCAGACTCCTTCTGTGGAGTTTTTATCAATATCCTTTTGTGTGGCTCAAAGAAATGATTTTCCTGTAATCAGAGAATAAAAACAATTACATTCATCACAGCAAATAAGCATCTTTGTCACAATGAACTTACAAAAAACACAGGAAGGAGATCTGAAATCTAGTCCAAGCTCTGTCACTCCCTGTGTAACCTTGGGCGGGTCATTTTCCTTTGCTGAGTTCAATTTCTCCATCTGCAAAATGAGATGACTGGACTTGATAAAATTGTGGAATCTCAGAGGCAGAAGGGACCTCAGAGGGCATTTAAGTCCAACACGTACCCAAACAGGAGTCTCCTTTTCAACATTCTAAGCAAGGGGTCATCCAGCCTCAACTGATGATGTCCTGTGAAGGATATTCATGCAACCAGTGGGGCCCATGTCTATTTCTTATCTGAGGTCTGTTCTAGCACTAAACTTTATTCATCTTTAGGTTTATAAATATTGGCAGAAAATGAATCCCTGGAAGATTATTTTAAAAAAGTGATAATATACACTGACAATCTGCCAATGTGGTAGGGTCCTATGATCTCTGATAAAGACCTGTCCAAAAAACATAGGGAAGGGTCAAGAAAGATTTGGATTCAAGTGACTTGAATTCAAATCCAGCTCTGCATCATACAGCCTGTATGACCTTGGGTAAATCATTTAACCCCTGAGTCTTCATTTACTTATCTATAAAATTAAGGGATTAAACCAGGCCTCGTCCATCTCTAAATCCCAGGACCCCAAGATATCATCAAGGAAGGATGTCCCTGTTATTGATCTTGTAAACCAGTCTCATTAGACAGTCCTTTGCTAAAGTCTGTGTCTAACACTTCAAGAACAGCTCCTAGAATAGACCAATGCACAAGACTTTCCACAGAGACACAGAGCACAAAAGTTCAGAAACCAGGAAAAGTCACGAAGGAAACCAGACTCCCTGGAGCTGAACTGCTTTGCTGTGGATACAGTAAGTTCTCCAGTCTCAGGGTAAGGGCCTCGTTGGTTAACATGACCCTAGAGAAGCCTGGGGTATCTCTATTTTTGTACGTTGGCCTATAGGCAGGAAGCCTTGCTGTAGGAGAGAGATTGAGGCCTTATTTGGCATACTGACAGCACATGCCAGCTTCCTGTTTCCAGAGCTCGGCTACCATGCCTCCCTCATTACAGTAAAAGAAAGACCATTTAATGTCACCATGTCAACAGCTAAAACCATCAAAATGACCTAGTAATCAATCATTGCCTCAAACCTTCTATATCTAATGATATGACCCATTTCAAAAAGTCTTCCTAGTTTGGAATGATTCAAAACTATCATGGTGTACTTCATGATGAGATAGATTAATTCGTTATTCACAACATCAGACAACAGGAGTCCAGGCTGGTGGGGTAATGGAGATATGGAATGAGATACCGGCTGGCCAATGGTCATACTCAGAAGCCCGATGCAGGAGAGGGCAGCGGACTTCTTGACCAGCAGAGGGCGACAGAGCTCCTGCCAGGCGTAAGAGACGCTGGCTAATGCTCAGCTATTTCAGGGCCCACTATTTGCATCCTAACCACAACTAGCACAGGTGGTTTCCTTGATGCCTACCTTTAGCAATTCTAATTCCTACCTCTCTCCCTTCTAACATGGAACGCCATGACTTCATCAGAACTAGAAATGCTGGTGCCCCAAAGAGAGGCAAAGTCATCACGAATGGTGAAGTGCATTACTAAGGGCGACCTGGGAGCAAGGAGTAAAAACCAATGCGATTTCCCTAAAAAGCAACCACGTCACTCCCCCACTCAAGAAAGGTCAGCGACTCCCTCTGACTTTCAAACTGAGCTATCAACTGTTCCTTTTTGGCATTTAAGGAACTTTCCAGCCTGGTGCCATTCTGCCTTGGCAGTTTTATCAGATATCCCTCCCTTCAAGCACTCTCCAGCCCAGGCAAACCGCTCTCCATGTTCCTCACACGCAACATCTCCAATATAATGATCAGTTTTGTGCTGATTTTTTTTCCTTTCTAAAAAATACATTTTGTTTTATAGGATGGCTCTCTGGGAGGAGGAAAGAAAGGGGTACTTGGGATGATCATCTATCAAGAAAAACTCATTTAAAAAATACTCATTTATTTTATATATGCCTATACATATACATACGTATGTATATATGTACAATACACACATATGTGTATATGTGTACATGTACGTATATGTATATGTATGTGTATATATATATATATATATATATGTATATATGCATTCTTTCTTCTGTGGTAGAATCTAAGCTCCCTGAGACTAAGGACTGTTTCGTTTTTGTCTCTACTATTTCCACATATATAAGGCACATAAAAATGCTCATTAATTGGTTAACTATAGTAGGATAAAATGTATCATCAGTGATATGTGTGACTAAAAGAAGGTGGCCTGGTCATGGAACAAAAATGAAAGATAGCCTGTATCTTGCATCAGTGTCCAGGAAGCACTAAATACCAGAGGATACTCTCTGGCACAGTGGGTAAATCCCCTGTGTAGAATTTTTTGAAGGCTAGGGATAAGAATTACACAGGATAAGGTGTGGATGGGTTATAATCTGCCCAGGTAAGAGGTGAGATCAAAGCCTTATCAAAGTATCTACTCGAAACCAGAAATTGTAGGATGCAAAGCCCTATAATAGTGTATTATGCTGATAATCACAGACTCACAGCATGTTAGAGCTGGAAGAAGCTTTAGTGTAGCAGAAAGAAGACTAGATCTGAAGTCAGAGAGCAGGGATGAATTCCCAGCTGAGTCACTGACTAACTGTATGACCTTGGGCAAGTTCTTGGGCAAGACATCCTCATCTGTGAAATAAGAGGGATGGCCTTCTATAGTCCATTAAAGCATGGAATCTGTGAATGACCCTCTCTATATCCTTTGCTTTACCGAGAAACTGTGGTACCGAGAGTGGAATAATTCCTGGGATCCAAACCATAGATAACAACGAGACAAAGCCTGGCAGCACTTGGCTCATCAGACTGCCAATTCAGAGCTCCTTCCCCGTTTCTATCAAGTGCACCACCATCTTCCAGACACTCAGCTTTGCAACTTTGCTTCCCCTTCCCCCTGCCCAACATATCCAACCAGTCTCCCTATCTTACCCTCTCTGTAGCCACAATATCTCTTAGCTTCCCTTTGCTCCATTCTCAGAGCCGCCACGTTGGCTCCAGCTTTCATCATCTCCTACATGGCCTATACCAATAGCCTCCTCGATGGTCTCCCTGCCTCAGCCCTCTCTCCCTACTCCAATTCATCTTCCACAAGCACCAAAGTAATTTTCCTAAAGAACAAGACAGACTGAGCCATTCTCCTACTCAGTAAACCTCAAGGACTCTTATTGTGTCTAGGGACAAAAATAAGCTCTTTTGTTTAACTTTTAAAGCCCTTTACAACCTGATCCCAGTCTTACTTTTGTAATTTCATTATACATTACACACCCTCCCACACTCTGCTGTAGCAAAACTGGCTTTGCTCTTCCTTACGCGGGATATTCCCTCTCCTGTCTCCAGGAGAATGCACTGGCTGTCTTCATCAAGTTGGGAACGTATTCCCACCTCTTTGACTCCGTTTTTTCCTTCAAAATTCTGTCCAAGTGCCGTCTTCTACACGAAGCTTTCCCAGATGCCCCCATCTCCTATTGCCTACCCTCCTCCTCTGGTCTACCTTGAATTTATTGTTTACTTATTGATGTATAAGGGGGCTCCCTTGATAGAATGTAAGCTCCTTGAAGACAGGGGTTGTTTCCACTTTTGACTTTGTATCCCTCAGAGCCTAACACAGTGTCTGGAACACAAGAGAAGCTCAGTAAATACTTATTGATTGATTCCCATTATTGGTTCATCACAGAACCAAGTCTGTCTTTACTCCTCAGTAACTTTACATCCTTGGATTAAAGAGAATCTGTACAAGTTTAGTTGGGCACAACAGTAATCCTTGTTAGCATCCACATCAGAGATGCTGACCAAGTGAGAAGATTTTTCGTGAGGAAGACAAATCATTTAGTAATAGCTTTGATTTCTCCAACTCTGGGAATTAGAAGGAAGGGGATGGCTGCTATTCTACTTCAACTAACAGCAATCAGATGCATTCTGAATCTTCCTGTTTTATGAGTAAGTTTAACTTTTGGGAACAGGCGGGTACATCTATTTGCATAATTTCTGTGGTTTCTAGTGCATTCATCTGTATAGTACATGAGAGTTGGAAAAAAATGATTATCCTTGGTAAAAGAAATCAGCTCTGCAATCATGTGAAACTGGATTTGTGGTAGAGTGCTCAGCAAAATACTGGTGTTGTGCTACTCTCAGAAATGTCAAACTGAAAATGAAAACACAGTTTCAAACTACACTAAGACTTTGGGGACACCATGTGTGTTATTTACTTCTTTTCTAGGATAGACATGTTCACTTTTCATCCACATTTTTATTAGTCAGCCTTTGACCTAAACTACTGAAAATGATAGATTAATTTCACAGATCTAGGATAAACTGCCATAGGGCTTCCTTCCTTTTTTTGTATCAGTTCAAATTAGGTTTTTTTTTAAACCCCTTTGTCTTTACAGAGAAATGTGTAGAAAGGATGTGTCCTTAGTAAAGCATATGTATACACCCCTCCCCAAAAAACTCCCCAGCATTATTTAATATAAATCTAGGCATCATTTTCTTGAAAAAGAAAAAAAAAACCTGAAAATCAGAGTAAAGGTAAGAGGGAGTTACACTTAAAACTGTAGTAATGGATATGGAAATCACAATACCTTCTCATTCTCCATTTTGTAAACTCTTCATATATTTTCTTAAAAATTAGAGATGCTGATTTTCTCCTAGAAATTCTGATGGCTTATACATGCCAGTATGTTTTATTTTTTATAAATTTGTAATATCCTTGAAGAAAAAGAAGAACGTTAATAAAAAAGGGAAAATATAATGCATAAGAGAATTTCTTGGAAATTCCAAAGCTGCCCCCATATATCACCCAGTGCTCTGAAACAAAAATGGAAAACAAAAAGAAATCGGCCACAATTGTACTACTGGTATAGATATAATAACCAATGATAACGTTTCAAAATTCTGAGGGAGATTTAATTCAACAGCAAACGATGGGAATAATTTCAAATTAAAGCTATTTCCAATGATAAGCTTTCAAAAGTCTGATGGAAGTGTGATTAGGTAGCAAACAACAATTGAAAGAATTATAAGTTAGGACTTTCGATTAAAAAAAATACATCGATGACCATAGTAGATAAAATTTAATTAGTGTAAAGAATTCTTCATCCGTGCAGATATATGCAGCTCCATAATTTGTTGCTAAGCATTCATTACTATTATATTTTTTCAAACAAGATTGACTTTTAATTGTTATCCTAACTCGCTGGTTCTCTGGTTCCCGGCCCAGCCATTTATTTACCCGGGAAACCCAAAAGGTGTCCCGCTGAGAGCCTCCAGGGCTCTTAGTGGCCAGTAGCGCGGGCCCAAAGAACTTCCCCCTCCGCCTAACTGCCCCTCCCCTCCGCCCACCTTGAGGACAGTTCCTTGACAGCTTCCTCGTGGTCTCCAGGGTAACGGGCCTGGACCAATGAGAGGCCCGGCGGCCGGCCCGCGATTGGTCCTCCGGGCAGGGGGCGGGCCCCAACCTTCAGACTTCGATTTAAAAATTTGGCGGGGAAAACCCGGGTCGTGGCGGGTGCCGCCCAGCCGAGCGCGGTTGCAGGCAGGAGGGCGGGCAGGTTGGCCGGCGACCCCGCGCTGCGGCCAGCGCCAGCAGCCCCCTTCCCATCCCCCCATTCCCCCTTCCCCGGGGAGCCCCCTGCCCCTGCCCCTGCCCCGCCCCCCTCAGCGCGGGAGCTCGGCTCCTCCTTCCGCGGGCGCCGGAGGGGGAGGCGGGAAACCGCCGGCCGCCTTCCCGCCCCTCTCGGGTCGGCCCGGTCCGGCTCGGCTCCGCCGCCCGATCGGGGGCCGCCGGGGGTACGGCTGGGCCCGGGCGCCCCCTCACCTGTCGGGGTGGGCGGCCCCCGGCAGGAGGAGGGAGGCCGCCTCTGCTGCTCCTGCTGCTCCTCCTCCTCCTAGTCCCGCCCGAGCCTTCGGATCCCGCGGCCGGCGCCGCCGCCCGTCAGTCAGTCCGTCAGTCCAGGTGCCACTTGGAGGTGGGTGTGGAAGGCGGAGCGGGAGTGTCCGTCGGTGGCCCGGCGGGAGGGTGGCGGAACGGCGGGCGCGTGACCTTCCCGGAGCCCCCGATTTGAAATTAACCCGCTGTCGGCGCGAGCTGCTCGAACGGGTTGGGTCCGGGAGGGCCGCCCCCCGCGGGGCTCGCCCCGCCCTGCTCGGGCCCTTTTCGGCCAATCCAAATCTCCCGCCAAGAGCCGCGAGCCAATCAGAGGCCGGCACCGCCCTCCCCGCGAAGTTGGGAGAAAAGTTAAGAAACTTTTTTTTTGGCTCCACTCAAGCCCAGGAGGTATACCTGTGAGCGGGTTGGGATCGCGACCCCGTCTCCCCTCCCGTGCCCTCCCCTCCGATGGTCAAGCCGGGTCCCTCCTGTAGTGGAGAGCCCTCCACCTACCGACCCCACCCTTCTCACCTTTCTGAGCTGGAGCAGAAGGTAGTGGCGTAGGCCGCCCGCTCTAACACCGTGTCGGAAAACCAGGGTATTTATGACCTGAAACTGCAGCCCCTGCTGCAGAAATGGGGTCCGGGAGAACTTTAACCCAAAGACTAGCACTTCATCACCGTTTCAGAAAATCGGGCTGTTGGTGACTTGGAAATCTGACCCCCTGGTGCCAGAAACGGGGGCCCTGCGGAGCTTATCCAAAAGATGAGTGTTTAGGTGTGGAGGGAATTTAAAGTTGAAAACCCGCCAACTCCTCCGACTTCCCTCCTCCTGCCTTCCCCTCCCCCCTCTTCCACAGCTGCCCGAGTCAGGAGGTAAACCTTGAAGGTCGGCTCGTTACCCCCTTCCCCCTTTTACAGAATGAGTCCCAGAGAAGGAGGAACTTTGATAGATGTATATATAGAAATGCTGGGGTTTGTTTCTTTTCCTGTCCTGGGCTATCTCTCCTCTCCGCCTCCTCCTCCCTCTCCTTTTCCCTTTCCTTTCCCCTCTCCCGCTCCTTCTCTCTTCCTCTCTCTCCTTCGTTTTCTTTTTTTTCCTCTGTCCCTCTTTCTCCCTTCTCTTCTTTCTCTTTCTCTCCTCTCCCCCTCTTCTTTCCTCCCCCTTCCTCTCTCTCTTTTCCTGTCTCCCTCTCTTCCCCTCTCTTCTCTCCTTTTCTCGTCTCTTTCTTCCCTTTCCATCTCTCCCTTCTCTCGTCTCTCTCTTCTGGGTGCTGGCATTTCTGGTTTTGCTAGGCGGTTCCCATTGCTCAACTCCCCCCGGATCGGAGCAGCCATCCATTTTACCTTTTTTTTTTAGTTTGATTTCTTTATCTTATTCTGTAACCCTCTCTATTCTGTTCTCTTCTCTGTAAGCCACCTAAACGCTCCCTGGCCTTGCTATTCCAAGTCCAATTGGCTTAATTTATGTGGCAACGAATCGCAGGTTATTTACTTCGAACCAAATGTATTCTTATATTGTCCCCCACACGATAAGGGCCACAAGACATCTCAGATTCAAAGAAGAGGTTACAACCACTTATATGCAACCTTAGGTTGAAAATTCATAGATCTTGCTCTGGAGAACCTTCCCTTCCTTCCTGATTTTCTCGATGGCTTGGGAGAGTCCAAGCAAATGGAGTGGAAAGATTTTCACGGACTTGTAAGAGATGTATAACCTGACTGGATGATATTTTGTTGAAGCACACATTTTGACACTACATCAGGTTTTATGGGATTTTTGTTTTAAATACATCCCTGTGGCAGTCTGCATTTCTGATTAAAAAAAAAAAGAAAGATCAGTGGGTTATACGCTAATGACATTATTTATAAGCAAAATGCAGTAATTGGTGTTTTTTACCACCTTGGTATATAGTCTTACAGTAATTACATTTAGTACAACTACTTGAACACTTTTTCCAGATACTCCAAATCAAGGCTTAAGTGTGTATGTATGTTTTCGATCTGTAGATCTGACTTTTAACTGTTTTTCTTTGTTTTTCTTGAAGTCTAACTAGTTTTTCTATAGATAGGTAAAGAATTAAAATTCCTAGTGTGGAAGTTACAAAGTTAGTAGCAACAGGCACATCATAGATAGGATTTGCCTCCCAATTAAGCAGAGAATTCATACTCCTAATAATGCCTTGAATTTGTTTTGGACTTTTGACTCACCAAAGTACTTTCATGCTTATAATCTTCCAACAATCCCAAGTGGTAGATAGGCTAGATAGTAATCTCTATTTCACAGAAGAAGGAGCTAAGACAAAGAAAGGTAGGAATTTGTTTAATTGTGGAAGAACCAGATCTAAAACCCAAAAGTTTCCCTTCATTGCTCCAGGCTTGTTACCCCAGATCATACTTTCTTTGAATCATTCAGCAGGAAACAGGAAAGATCAGGTTAGAAATAATTTCTCTTCTAGTGACCGTTTTCAGAACCTTGGCTATGATGCAATATATTATGCACTGAAAGTCCAATGGGATAAAACAGTTCTTAAATAAGAATGGAATGAGTTTTTGCTATGGAACCTTAATGCTTTTTCTGACCAAAATAGGGCAAATTGAAATTATGGAAATTTAGTTGGGGTTTTTTAATTGATACTTAGAACCCAGGAAACTTTTTTTCACTGTAGTAGAGGATCTTAGATCACCAGGGATATGAGGGGAAAGAGATGATCTAGTTTATGTCCCATTTTGTAGTAAAGGAAGCTGAATATGGTACACTCACAAAACTGGATTTAGAGCCAGGGTTCTAGGTACAGTCCTAGTTTTTTCCTGTGGGTTCCTGAGTAAGTCACTTAAACTCTGAGCCTCAGTTTCCTAGCCCATAAAATTAGAGGTTAGACTAAACTACCGGCTGTAAGATCTTATGATCTTAAAGGGAAAGTGACTTCCCTACCATCATACAGTTAGAGAGAGAGGGGCTTTGTATTCCCAAGCAAGACCTCTTTCTGCAACATACTGATGCTGCATTTATTTGTGAAAGGTAAGTGTTCAGATGTATAAGGCCAGAGACTGTATCCAGTTGTGTTTTCCAGTGAGCAAAGAATTCAAAGAAGGTAAACTGTATCTACTTAGAACATAACACTTGGCATCTTTCTTTGTCTTACTGAAGTTAAATCAACTTTCCCATTCATTACAAGGCACTCATGTATTGCACAACATTTTCATAAAACATAAATATGTAAAATAATTCA
The DNA here is from genome assembly GCA_028646515.1 of Pseudochirops corinnae. NCBI lineage: Eukaryota > Metazoa > Chordata > Mammalia > Diprotodontia > Pseudocheiridae > Pseudochirops > Pseudochirops corinnae. Next base: position 160,280,957 of record CM053592.1, read on the forward strand.
GTACCAGATAAAGAATTATGAAAAAAACAACATGCCTACTATAAGGGGGGGCAGGTCTCACCTATAATAGATAGATAACTTTTTTGGTTGGTTTTTTTTGGGGGGATGTTTTTGGAGGGGGGAAGGCAGGGCAATTGGGGTTAAGCGACTTGCCCAAGGTCACACAGCTCGTCATTGTTAAGCGTCTGAGGCCAGATTTGATCCCAGGTCCTCCTGATTCCAGGGCCAATGCTCTATTCACCTACTTGCCTCTAGATAACTTTTTTGAAAAAAATACTTTTGTCACAAAGCAGTCAGGTTAACTATCAAAAGAACAAACTGGGGAAAGGGGTAAACTAAAGGAATTTCTCTGGTGCAATGGCTCAAATTTTATTTTAGAATCTTGTGACTCTTAGCAATTCTTCCAGGATTCACTATATTCCAGATCTTGACTATAGCATTAGAAGGGCCTTAAAGGTCATCTTATCTAACCCACTTATTTTACAGATGAGGAAACCGAGGCCCAGACACATGAAGAGACTGGTGCATGGCCGCCCAGATAGTAAACAGCAAATCTAGAGTTTGATTTCAGGACCTTTGCAAACCTCTCATACTGCCCCACACCAGCTAGATCAGCAAAATCCTGTGGGTTGGCGCCTCAAGGAATAGCCTTCTTACTTCGTAGTTTCCTCACTACTCCCACCTTGCCTTAACTAAAAGTCTATGTTACTTTATAGGCATATGATTCTGGAACATTTAAACAAGGAGGGGAAGGTAAGGAGTAGAAAAGGTTAGGAATGGCTAGTGCTGTTACTGCCACTAATCAGCTTTGGTATATTTCTGATACCAGTCAGAAAACTTAAAACTTGCCCCATGATTCTTTTTTTTGTGTTTGTTTTTTTTTTTGTTTATTTTGCAAGGCAATGACTTGTACAGAATCACACAGCAAGTTAAATGTCAGATGTCTGAGGTCATATTTGAACTCATATTTGAACTCCTCCTGACTCCAGGACCAGTACTCTATCCACTAAGCCCCCTACCTGCCTCCTTCCCCTGTGCTTCTTAGTGTGAGAGTTCAAGGCTGATAGCAAGCTCACCTGAGATTAATTCAGCACCCCTGGGGTTCTAACTCTGCCTTCGCCATTTGTCTTGGAAAATATTGGAAATCTTTCTCAGTTTCCCCTTGTTGAAAATGGGAAGAAAATAATCCTTACACACATCAAGGGATGTTGTAAGGATGATTAAGGTACTTCTTATAACCTATTTGAAGTTCCCTAGGAAAAAGTGAAATAAAATTATAGGGGGAATCCTTGCATATAAAACCAGGACCTGGGAATGTGATGGACATTTGATTTAAAGTCAGTATCATGTTTATTTTTAATGTTTGAAGAGATATGACAACATCTGACTTTTAAGACAGTACTTTGAGGTTTGCAGAATGCTGTGTGTATCATTTCATATGTGTTGTATATTGTCCTTATACACCAAATTGTGGCACATTGTACAGAGTTCTATTATATCCAGTCTTTTGTTACTATGTGCGTGGTACCATGCACCACACACATACATATACATGTATATGTGTATATATGTATATATATATGTATATATATATATATATATATATATATATATATATATATATATATATATATATATATAAACTGGACCTTTATGACTGTTTCATTTACAAATCACTTTGAAGCTTCCAAATGAAGAGCCAGCCTCCTCTCTAACATCCGACAAAAGGCAATGGTACATGACAGAAGACTGAATTTGATTATGCTGAATTCACATATTTATAGATTTATGTGTGAACTTTCAACCATGAAGTCAACTGTAAATCATAGAGCACTATATACTAAATATGAGGTATTATTATTCATTACAAAATTCTGTGATACCTGCCAAGTTCCATTACGTAGGAGAAGAGAAAGCTGGCAAAACCCAGTATCTACGTAAGTGATCTACAATGAAATAAATATTAAATTCTCTGGTTTTCTCTAAAGTGACTCTCTGAAAATGTCTCCGAATATCCCAGGTGCCTTTGAAATCTAAAAACAATTTTGCTGTGAAACAGTTTTGCCTATGAGAAGTAAGCACTCGTGAGCAGAGATTCATCGACACAGGAGGGCAGACAGACTCAGTGTGGATAGAATGTTTACATATAAGTAGCCCCATGTGGTTGAATCCCTTGTATTTTGCATTTTCTTTGGACAAAATCCAGTGCCCTAAGAGATGATTTGAGAGGCCACATGATGGACTCGATAGGGCAAAGGATTTGAATTCAGGAAAACCTGGGTTCGAAACCTGCCTCAGATACTTACACATATCCATGTGACCCCAGCTAAGTCCCTTAGGCTTTCTAAGACTCATTTTCCCTATCTGTAAAATGAGGGGGTTGGATATTGGTCTCCTCAATTCCTTCCATCTCTAAATCTTTGCTCCTGTGATTTCAGAATTGTAATTTGCAAAACTGTTATTGTTCTAGAGGTGTAATTGGTAAATGTTAGTTTCAACAACCTTTCAAAATTATGCTGCAGATTCCAGATTTTTAGCCCAGTCTGTCTTTTGGAACTACCATCATCTCATCCTTAGCCCTACCCCATAGTGGCAGAAATGAGGAAAAGACTATGAAAACTGGAAGAGAAATTAAATTAAATTGGAAGGACCCCAGCAGGAACAGGGTTTCTGATGAAAACTTGGAGCAACTGTATGGAAGTTTTAGTACAACTTGATTTTTCAGAGGTTAAGTGTGAGACTGAAGTTAAGTGATTTGCCTGGGGTCACATGGCTAGTAAGTGTCTGAGGCTGGATTGGAACTCAGGAAGATGAGCCTTCCTGACTCTCCAGGCCCAGATTTCACCACACACACACACACACACACACACACGTGTATGTGCATATACACATATATATACACACATGTATATATTAGTGTATATATTATACCTACATAGTATATGTATATTATATGTACATTTACACATGTGTATATAATATACATATATTGATATATAGATATACATGTATATATGTGTGCGCATGTACATATATATGTATATATCAGGAAGAAAAGATGGGCTAATCACATAGAGAGTGAGAGATAACAGGGTGTTCTCCTAATGTCCCTTCAAGATCAGAAGAAAGCTAGGAAGGTCTCCAGCAGTAGTATATGCTCCCCAAAGCAAATGGGCAGACAAGAATGAGTTATGTAGTTGGAGGGAGAAATAGTAAACCAAAGAGACCACAGATTCATTTGAGCATATTCCACTACAGACAACATAACTCATTAGTTCCCTCACAAGACAAATGAAGTGATGCATTTGAACCGTCCTGAGAACTTGAAGGCAACTGGACTGAGTATTGGAAAAACCAATAATGGTCCATAATGAACCAGGGCATCCCTTATGCCTGAGAGGCCGGACCGTGAGCACAAGTGCTTGGATCCATTGTCAGATGTTCCCATAGCAGCCCTTTGTGCCTAATTGGTTTTCATTGTAAAAGGAGAGAGTTCAAATTGGAGGGGGCGGTTGTTTGTTTTTCCCTCCAAAACAACTGTGATGTAAGAACAAAAAACATAAAACATTTGTTAAAAGATGGGAAAGTGTCACATAAATGTCAGCTAGAACCATGTGAAATTCATTGGGATAACTATAAAACCCGACACTTGGGTTAAAAACAAATCAATTACCCCACTATGTTTCCTGGATGACAAAGAAAAAGGTAATGGGGTTTTAGGGGAGTGCCAGCCCAGTGAGTCAGGAGTGTGACAAATGAGCAAAGATTAAGTGCTGACTGTGCTCAGAGAGGCAGTGGGTGTGTGCTGGGCTGAGATTTGCCCACTGTGACTCAGCCACATGCATAATGTCAGAGGGAATGGCCCAAGGTGAAAGCAGGGGAGAGTGACAGGAAGGGATGACTCCTGAGGTCGCAGCTCTCCTCCTGCCATGGGGATGGCATGACTGGCATCCTAGGCCGGGTGGGCATGGCCTCTAGTTTACCTGCTTCCCATTTCAGTATTGAGAGCTGCAAGGACAGACAGAAACTCAGAGCACTCCTAGCGGAGGTGAGCAAAAGAAACCTGGTTGGCCTATTGGAGGAGGTCCCATTCAACCCTGTGAAAAAAAAGCCATGGGCTAGGATTGGATTCCTGTAGTTGGGGGTGGGGAACCTGCAGCATGTAGCCCCCTAGGTCACATGTGACCTCAAGGCCACAGGTTCCCCACCCTCGCAGAACAACAAGGGAGAAGTCTAGCTTTTTGTGCTTTAGACGGAGTGAAGATCCTTTTACTTAGCTCTGGGCTTCTAGGTTTTGCCCTCTTGAGTATTTGGGTCCAGTCCTGATTGAGGACACTGGGTTGAGTATATTGATATCAACCCGTTTTGATTTTTTTTTTTTTTTTAGCATTTTATTTAAATTTTATCTATTAGGTCCCATAATTGCATCAGGAAAGTTCTAAGTAGGATGGGACTGAATTATGAAATTTGACGGGAGTAAATGCCAACCCATGGCATCCCTAGACAGTATGAGAAAGTGAGACCACCCAAAATGAGAATGACAGATATGCTCTGAGAGCAGAAACAGGAACAGGGAACATCAGTGGTTACCCTCAGACTGCCCTCTGGTGTTAGACAGTGCAAATTACAGGAGGGACTGAACCCTGGAAGGAGGTGTTCATATTCCCCTGGGTCCCAATTACTGAATAAAAACAGTTGACAATGCTTCCATCAACTAATCAGTCAGGAAACATTTATTAAAAACTTATCTTGTCAGGCCAGTAGGTGGTGTAGAAGAATGTAGTAGAAGAGATGCAAGAACCCTCTCAAGGTCTCAAAAACTTTGGAACTGATGGTGTGACATGGGAGACACTGGCACAGGACTGCTCAGCATCACATTCCCACATCAGAGAAAGTGCTGTGCTTCATGAGCAAAGCAGAATTGAAACAGCTCAAAGGAAATGCAGGATCCGCAAATTTATAGAATGCACCCTAAATGTTCACATGGACTATTTGTGCCTGACCTGCGGTAGAGCATTCTGAGCTGGGACAGGTCTGATCAGCCACAATTGGACACCCGGAGACTTGCCTCTAACATAGTGATGTCATTTTGGTCCTCTTCGAGAATGAGGGACAACAACCAACCAGGTGGTATAGTGTATAGCGAGAAGGACCAGCAGCATCTGCTGCTAGCTAAGTAATCCTGGGCAAATTCCTTAGCTACCTCTCAGCTGCCATTTTACTATCTGTCAATATCACCTACTTACCAGGGTTTAGGAGAGAATACACATGAAAGTGCTTTGCAGATGTTAAGACCTTCTAAATGTTAACAAGCACAATGACAATAAACCAAGGCCCTGTGGTAGATGCTTAGGAACATAAAAAAAGGAAACAGTTCCTACTCCCAAGAAGAAGGTGGGAGCACAATCTGCAACTGATAAGTGAATGCAAAAATGCATACAAAGTAATTTCGGGAAGTACTAGCTGTTGGATAGAGAGAGCATCAGCAAAGACTGACTCATGTGGGTTGAGCTCTGAAGGGCACTAGGGGACCTAACAGGTGGAGTACTTTAAAGGCCCTCGGGATAACTCCGTGCAAGAATGTGGAGATGGAGGATCCAATCTTACGTAAAGGGATTCCTCTAATCAACAAGTCTAACCACCTGGTCAAAGTAGGACACCTCAGAGACTAGGTTATGACAACATTCCATGTGGTGCATTAAGATAACAGTCATTCTGGTGATAAGAGGAATATCACCGGGGATGCTGTTCCAGGGTTTCGTTTGTATCCTCTGTCCTTCAGATTGAGGGTGATGTAACACAAAAAGGTAAATATGTAACCAGAGGGAGTACAGTCCAGAAATGCAAAAATGTCCGAGGATCCTGATTGGAGATAATGAGAGAAAGGAGACTGGAACTAGAATGTTTTCTTCTGGAACAGACAATCAACAATTAAGAATTTGAGAAGCACCTATAGGCTGGCACTATACTAGATACTGGGAAAGAAATAATCCTCCTTTCTAACAAGTTTCCGCTCTAATAGAGGAGACCAGGATCTAGAAACTGATAGTTTAAAACTACACTAAGATTATTGGGACACCCCGCATAAATAAACAAAGTCGAAATAAAAAAGCAAATCAAGTGGGAGAGTAAAACTTGACAAACCAAACAGTATAACCTGGTACTCACAGGGTCAGTAAATAATCATTTAATTAAACACCCACTATGTGCTAGGCTAGAGATACAAAAAAAGGGAAGAGACAGTCCTTGCTCTCAAGGAGTTCACAGTCTAAATGGGGGTGTGTATAAGGGCTATTCCCCCTTATACACTTATTAAAAGTGCTAGAAACAGTCATTTATTCTCACAACAACCCTTTGAGGTATGTGCTATTATTACCCCCACTTTACAGTTGAGGAAACTGAGGCACACAGAGGCTAAGTGACTTGTCTAGGGCCACACAGCTATCCCTAGTAAGTGGATGAGGTGTGATTTGTTGAAATCCCCACTTCCTGACTTCAGGTCTAGGGCTGTATCCACTGCGCCACCTATCTGCCCCTAATGGTCTAGCACCACCCTGTGGTAGTCTTCCATTTATAACTTCCAGATGTGCCTTTTTAAAATTTTAATCTGAACCAGTTTTTAATACTCCACAGGGATTCAGAATGGTGAATAATTGCCTTCCCATTAACTGGTCCGTCACTAGGTGGTAATGGCATTCAGGGCTCTGCAGCTATGCCAGAACCATCCTTTCCTGCCCCTTTTAGTGACTTAGCACCAGGGCTACCTCGAGGGAAGCTGAAAACTAGAAGAATGGTGTCAGACTCAAATTGAAATGGAGCCACCAATCCATATATAAGGATCACCGCATATTGGTTTAGTTTTAAAATGTAATATCACCCATGTTTCATTTCAGTTTTGTTTAGTTTGTTAAATGCTTCATGACATTTTAATCTGGTGCAGGCTATGTGTTTGACACCTCTGGACTAGAAGATTTTGGTTCTTTTCTAAGAAGTCCCACAGGATTGCCTTCCTTGGCTTGGCCATTGTTTAGATTCAGCCAACTGAGATTTTTTGTTTTCAAAATAAAGTACGACATAAACCTATGGTTTAGTGATAGTATGTTTTCTACCTTGACTATGCTAAACACATCCCCGTACTGAGAATGGAGCAGAAAAATCTGTCTCAGCTTATGGCTAGATGTGGCATGCATCTGTTCTACTCTCCAGAAGTACCAGAAGCACAACTGGACCTATGTAATTTTGGGGTTGTATAGAACCAGTCAGCCCAGCACTAAGTAGACAAAGGAGGAAGTTATTTTCAGGCTAAATATCTCTTCATGTTTTATCATTTGAACCCGTAAGAACTTGGTGTCCTGAGTTATTGGTCTGGACCCAAACAGATAACCCTTCAGTGATTTTGCCTCTCACTGGGGTAGCATGGATTTTTTGGAGGATTATTTCCCTATAATTTTAAATCGGTTTCATGAATTTTCCAAAGACCCTTAAGTGAATCATGGTTGAGACTCACAGTTAGTGAAGATCTGGCAAATTGATTTCAAAGTTTATGAACAGGTAGGATATGAAATGCAGTGTGAGGTTTGGAGGGGCTGGAAATGCATGGCAAAGAGGACATTTGCACATATTAAGTAACTGAGTTCAAGGTGGCTTCTCAGATGGAAGCCCGTGCCTATGTAGAAGGGTGGGCTAGATATAATTACCCTAGATGGAGCCAGTTCCTCCCTTATTGATGTATGGAAGAGAATCCACCATTGTGGACCCTCTTCAGCTGTAACTGACGGTGGGCCTTAGTATGTACACATTTCATATCAGCTTGGGTAGATCATTAACCATGTTGCCAGAATTAATTTATCATTAAGAGGTATAGTTAACTTCTTTAAAAAACCAATCAGTGCACCAGGGCAAGAAGAGATCATGTCAAGTCCTGACTTGTGATACAGAGGAGCTGGTAGGTCCTATCACAACCTCTTGCCCTTCCCGAAGTCAACAAATCTGTTGGTTGATGACCTTGGCTATAAAAGATTATCCAGAGTCTGTCTGGGTTCCCTCCATGTCACCAGACAGGAGGCTATTTCTTGTGAGGTAAAGGTTGAAAGGCAACCATTCCTACAACTTATATCAAGGCAGCCTTGATTTGGGTTGTGGGGAATCACTGGGAGTAGATGTCCATGAACAGCCTGAACTAGAGTAAGAGGTCCTCTTAATAAAAAAAAAAATGGAGAAGGACTCACAGTGCTTTTGCTAGACAGGATGGAGGCCCCCAGTCATTGCTTCCCACAACACTGTGTCAAATGCCCCTCAAAGTATAGCAAGCTCCAGGGAAGCCTGCTCCTCACTGCACCTCCAAGGTTTCTGGTGGCCTCTGGGGACAAGGGTGCTGGTAGGGTAGCAGGCTCTTTGTTATGTACCTCATTGTCCTCTGCTGACCTGTGCGTTGCTTCCATGGGAAGTATGGGGAAGATATCCCCAGGAGACAGGTTTAATAGAAAGTTGGGTGGGGAAGATAGCTGTTGCTCCCCCCCCCCCCCACCTTAGGGTTAGGAGGAAAGATAGGTCTAGGCAGAGGTCAAGGGATAGGGATCATTGGAAGGGGAGGCTAGGGAGTAAGAGGCAGAGAGGGACAAGGAACACTTTAGGGTGCCAGGGATTCCAGGGGATGGGGGCTGGCTTCTCTAGGAAGGAGTAAGGACTTCACTTGACCAGGTGATTCTGGGAGATAGGAGCTCCCTAGTTCTTAGGTAGCCTAGGCACCAGCAGGGGTCTGGGGAGCAGCCCACCATCCACAGAGACAGGAGCCCTTCAGGGACAGACTGCCTTGCAAGTACCTTGTGTCCAGACCAGAGCCTTTCAGCTCAGGCAAAGCTGGGGAAGAGGGGTCTCAAGCCATGCCTCCCTGTGGGTGCCTCTACTTCCCCCATGGAGGCTTTTACTTTCCCTCAAGTTTTTGCACTGCCAATTTTCTCAAACTTTCAGACAGCAGCCTAGAGTGAGAGGAGGAAGGAGCTGAAGAGATGAATAGTCAGCCAGTGAGTAGAGTATGTCAAAGGGAAGGTTGGGTGTTCACAGTAACAACCAGGCTTTTGCTTCCTCCCCACCTTGGCTCCAGTTTGAGACAGAGATTGTCTGTGAGCTAGGTACTAAACTCTGTGAGAAGAGAAGAAAACTTGAGTGAGAAATGGTGTAAACTAGAGCAAGTCAGTAAACTTCTCAGTCTGTTTCCTCATCTATAAAATAATACCTGTAGCACTTATCTCAATGGCTGAATAAAGATCAAATGAGATAGCATGTGGAAGCTGTTTTGCAAACCTTAAATGCTAGATAAATGTAAGATGTTAGCATGTCATTATCATATTACACTTCTTATTTGCCATTTAGTAAGTGTTTAATAAACATTAACTTGTGCTGTTTTGGCTATGATCAGTTGTTGAGGGTGTCAGATGTGTTTAGGGGTGCTGGTGTGGGAATGAAAGTGTAATCTATGCTAGGGAGGGTGGCCTAGATACAATATTGTGGGGGAAGTTGGAGGGGGATTGTCGGGCTGGTCTCTGTAAGTTCAAGGAGATAAAAGGATCATGAGATATCTAAGACAAAGGGAAATTTATTAATCCTGGAAGAGGGTTTCCAGAGGGCACAAAGGACAGAGCATGACAGGGACCACAGGAGGGTAGGGTTGAGGTAGATGGGGAACAAGAGATCAGGCAATGGAAGGGAGCTTTTGCCTAGGCAGTCTGCAACTCTGAATCATGAGTATTTAGAGAGAATGAGGAAAGAGCTAGTCATGGATGAAAAGGTCTCACACCTCTAGCTCCTCAACTGAATTTAGCCAAGGTGCTGCCATTCCTAGTTACAGCTCTGCATCTGAGGGAATGCCTAGGATAGGAGTAGGAGAAAAGGATGGTAACTTGTGCTGGTGATTTAAAGGATGGTCAACTTAGACTGAGTGTAGGCTCTTCTGGGGAAAAGTAGACCAGGGTTTCAAATCTGTATCTAAGCAAGAAAGGTTTCAAATCTGTATCTAAGACCATGCCAGGAGTGGAGATTTCTCAGAATTATACAAGACACTGAAATGAAACTGGAAAAGCCATGGATTGGTGCAAAAGTTTAGCATCTGGGAGTTCTAAACAGGCTAAGGAGGCATTCTATCTTGAGTGCTAGTGAAATAATTACATATCTGATGTGACTGATCTCCCCTGGCCTTGATTTTTTATGATAGCTCTATGTGGCCCCTACTCTGCCATGTTCCAGTGTACTAGTCTGAGCCATCATGCCCCCTTTGACTCATCCCCATTCATGAGTTTGTGGGTTAAGATATTCCCGACACTGTAAATTTTTTTTGAGAGATGTGATTATTTTGGTAATAATTGTAATCAGTCTAGCATTCATAGGCTATATTACCAGTTCTGTTTTATAATTAACTTTTATGTTTTCCTTAACTTTACAACTCAATCTGTGCACTTCAGTGATAGCAACCCATATTTATCTAATTTAGCAAAGATTCAAATGTGCCACAATGAGTCACATGTTTTATGATCAACATCCTTTGCTAATTGCACAACTTATTTTGAATTTAATCATCAGATGGCAACCTTCACACTTTCATGTTTATGCAGTTTGTTTTTGTATGTTAAATCTTTATAATGATTCATGCTTGGTTGGTTATAAAATCATGGAATGTTGGAGCTGAAACCTCATACAGAATTTTGAGTTAAACCTTCATAGAAGTAAAGAATTTGAGAGTTAAAGGGGACCTGAGTACCAAGGCACTGGGGATTCAAATACGAAAAGGGAAATGTTCTTGCCCTCAAAAAACTTAAATTATAATGGGATGTGGTAGGAGAAATACAGTATGTTCATAGACTAAATACAAAATTGTATACAATAATCCAACACATACTCTAAAGCAGTGGTTCTCAACCTTCCTAATGTGGCGACCCTTTAATATTCGTATGTGGGTGTATCTGCATGTGGGCAAACCTGCCTGGAGACTGATAGAGGAGCGTGGTGTCTCAGTTCCTAAGACCGTCGGAAATATGTGTTTTCCAATGGTCTTAGGCGACCCCTGTGACCCCTGTGAAAGGGTTGTTTGACCCCCAAAGGGGTTGTGACCCACAGGTTGAGAACCATTGCTAAAGGAAGACCTACTAAAAACATACTCAAGTGTTTTCATCTCTTCCTCTTCTCTCCTCAAATATTTTGTGACCTAACTTTCAATCTTATCACTCAACTAAAATTACTCTTATGTGAGCTCTCAAATGTCAAACCCAATGGATTTCTCATTCCTTGTCCTCAATTTGTGAAAACTTGACACTGTTGGCTATGCCTACCTCCCAGCTATACTTTAGTCCCTGGGTCTTAGTAACATTGTAATCTCCTATTCCCCTTTCTACTTGTCTAAACATTCTTTTTCAGCCCCCTTTGTTGGATGATCATCTATGTTTCCCCACCCCTGTCCACCTATGATCATACCACTCACATAGCCACCATCTTGGTATAGGCTATTATCCTCTCATGCCTGGACTACTTATCTGTAAAAGGAAGATTAGAATAGCACCTATTTTGATGTGAAGATCAAAAGGGATAATATTTGTAAAGCACTCAGCACAATGCCTGTCACAATGAAAAAAAATACTTTTTTTCCATTTCAGATCAATATTTTGAAGAAGCAATAATGAGAGTTTTCAATGGAATGGGTTGCAATATTGCTTATCATTAAATGTATTTAAGTGGAGAGGCCACATCAGCCTCAGGCAGGGAAAAAATGGAACTCCTTGAGGACAGAAACTGTGTCATTTTGGTTTTTTTTATCTCCCAGGAAATGGGATTTTTGAGACTGAGTCACCCTAGCTTGCTCAAGCTAGAAGTATAGATGGCCCTGTTCAGCCCAAGCCCATTACTGACCAGGACAGAAACTTTAATCTGTTCCATTTTTCTGACATGGCCTTGTTCTCTTCTTCTTAGGCAGCCTGGTATCTCCCAGTGTCCCTCAGACAGATCACTATATTGGTGCTGGACTTAATGCAGACACCTGGATCAGCTTTAGCCCTACTGTATCTCAAAACTCCTCAGCTCAAGCAATCTACCAGAGGCCTCTGTCTTCACAGTAGCAGGTATTACAGGCATGTACCACATACCTCGAAGAGCCTTTCACTTAAAAACACAACAAACCTTTGCTGAACATTTACATTAAATACTTTTAGAATGACTTTGTTTCTTTTCAGTAGCACCAAATTACATGAGATTTTTTTAAAAATCTTTTCTTTTTATGTCAGTTTCAAATCTAGCATTATTAAAAAATGAAAAGGTAATATGATATCATCAAGTAGTCAGCAAACATTTCTGCCCTCAAGAAACTTAAATTATAATGGGAGGTGGTTGGAGAAATGCAGTATGTTCCCAGACTAATAAATACAAGATATGTAAGATAAATACAAAGTGATTGAGAGGGCTCAGCCTTATCAACTGAATCAGAAATGACCTCTTGAAGGATAGGGCAGTTGAACTAAGCTTTAAAAGGACATCAGTGTTCCAAGAAGTGAAGATAAAGAAGGACTGTATGTTAGACCAGGAGGAACAGCCTTTGCAAACCAAAGGACCAAGGCAGAAGGTAGAATATCATATTTGGGAAACAGCAATTAAGACCAACTGAGCTGGGCCTAGCAGAGGTGGGGAACCTGCAGCCTCAAGGCTGCATGTGACCCTCTAGGTCCTCAAGTGTGGCAACATGTGACCTTGAGGCCAAAGTTTGGATTTACAAGACCCAACTTGAGGATCTAGAGGCCATGAGTGTCCTTGAGGCCACAGGTTCCCCATGCTTGTGTGTGAGGAGTAATAGTTTTTTTTGTTTGTTTTTGTTTTTGGAGGGGAGAAGACAGGGCAATTGGGGTTAAGTGACTTGCCTAAGGTCACACAGCTAGTAAGTGTTAAGTGTCTGAGGCTGGCTTTGAACTCAGGTCCTCTTGACTCCAGAGCCAGTGCTCTATTCACTGTGCCACCTAGCCACCCCTCACATACAGTTTTCTTAGAAAAACAGACTGGAGCTATATTATGAAGGGTACACTTGCCATATAAGATGCTTCCAAAACAATTTTCATTTTTTTCTTCATTTACATAAGCCAGCACTTTAGGAGGTCATTTCAGCTGATCACATTTACATTTTAAAACTTCAAGAATTTTGATTTTAAAACTATTGTGTTTGGTTTGCTAAGTGCTTCTGTAATTTTGCCAAAACCATCGGAGTTATTTTTATTAAGTATCTCATTAAAAATTCAACATCAAATATTGATACAATCAACTGAACTCACTCAATTACCATTCAGATTTAAGTTAATTAATTTCAACAATGACGTGTATGGTTTTTTCAATCACTCCCACCAAGTCTCCACCAGGCTCCTTTATCCAGCCATTCTCATTCATTTTTCATTTAATATGGCTGTAATGAGTGTGTACGCCATTCTTCTGATCCTGTCTTTCTTTGCTTTACATTATTTCATGAAGGTCTTTCCAGACTTCTTTGTGTTCCTTACACATGTAGGTCTTAATTGCATTTTAGAATTCCACGACATTAGTGCAGCACAATTTAGCTCACCATTTGGTGATTATTGCTGTTGTTGTTGTTCTGCAATTATATATAATTATATGTTATATTATAATTATATGTGTAATATACATAATTCTGCAATGAAAATATTTCATTAGATAGTGCTTTAAGGGACCCATTTTTAAAAATTTGTAACATTACACGTTATTCCTTATAGTCACTAGAAATAAGATCATGGATCTTTAAAGTAACCATTGGGGTTACTAGTCCCTCATTTTACAGATAAAGAAACTGAGGCCCAGAGAGATATCTAAGGTCATTTAGGTAGTAAGTGGCAGAGCGGGATTCAAATTCCATTTTCTTTGATTCCAAAGCTAGGGTTTTTCTAGGTAACATGCCTCCTCCATAGAGAGAGTGTGTTTTATGAGCGAGCCTGAAGCTATGCCTCTTTACAGAGTCTGAAGAAGGGGTGGACAGGGTCTTGCCAGAGGCCAAGCTGCACCAAGGAAATCCATCTGGGAGGAAACAGGGGTAGCTGCCCCAGGCTTCCCACATAACAAGGGGCCCATCATGGAAGTACCTTAATGCCACATAGAATATAAAGGCTGACATGATACCTGTCAAGCCTGCCAACAGCTGACAGGTTCATAGGATCCAATACCTCTCACAGTCAGCCACCTTGACAATAATGTGCAAGTAACTTTTTTCTAACGCAGAAACAGCTCTGAAAGACTCATTGCACTTGAGTGATCACAAACTGCTCTTGCAAATGGTCCTTTTAAAAAATGAAGCTGTTCAAAAACCAGCAATGGACAAATAGGATTGAAAACATCTCTGGGTCACACTATCATGACTGCGGGAGTAGACACGTTTGGTGGTCTTGGCTTCATATACATCATATGTATATAATTGTGCATTAGGTATCAACTTTAAAATAAACCTGATAATAATACAAATCTTTTTTGTTCCTAACATGGTACCTCTTCCAGCTCTTATTGGGGTACACCCTCATTTAGCACTTATGTTGCCTTATATAATTTTCCCAAATGCCTTAGTGCAGTTTTGTAAACCTTAATTAATATGAGTAAATGATCAACATCAATAATAATATTAAGCTATTAAAGCTTATAGCTCTACTTAAGCTTTTGTGGCAACCTGCATTATACGTTTGTTTTTTCTTGTAAGGCAGCGATTCTCAATCTGTGGGTTGCGACCCCTTTGGGGGTTGAACGACCCTTTCACAAGGGTTGTCTATGACCATGGGAAAACACATATTTCCTATGGTCTTAGGAACTGAGACACCACTCTATCTGTCTCCAGGCGAGTCCGCCCACATGCAGATAAGCCCACATATAAGTATTTAAAGGGTCAGTGACGACATTAGGCATTATGAAGGTTGAGAACCACTGTTGTAAGGGATCATTGTTCTAGAGCTGGAAGGGGCTCCAAAACCATCTAGTCCAGCCAACTCCTTTTATTGATAAGAAAACAGATCTACCTAAGGTCACCCAGATAGAAACATTAGAGGTAGGATTTGAACCCATATCCCCTTACTTATTCATAGCCCACCCCTCCATTCCAGTCTTCTCACACCTTAACCCACACTCCCTCTAACACACATTTTGACCCAGTGACACTGGCCTCCTGCCTGTTCCTCAAACAAGACATTCCATCTCCAGACTCTAGGCATGTTCCCTGGCTGTTCCTCATGCCTGGATGTTCTCTCATTGCCTTGTTGCCACCTCCTGGCTTCCTTGGCTTCCTTCAAGCCTCAGTTAAAATTCCACTTTCTGCAGGGAGCCTTTCCCCATCCCTTCTAATTCTAGTGCCTTCCCTCTTCGAGTTATCTCTGATCTATCCTTTCTATAGCCTGTCTGTGTATGGTTGTTTGCTTCTTCTCTTCCTCGTGAGGTTGGTGAGCTCCCTGACGACAGGCTCTGGCTTTGCCTTTCTTTGTTTCCTCAGAGTTTGACATGGTGTCTAGGACCAGGTTGTTGTTGTTTGTCCTTCCTTTTCAAAGGGGACCAATGACATCCCAGGTCATGTTTTGACTTGTTCATGATTGTATTTAATTGAAGCAAAGCTGCACAAAGTCGTCAGCCTTACTCTCTCTTCCTGAGTCATTGAAGTCCAGTGACAAGACAACAGTCAGCATGACTGGCGATGGCCCAGGATGCAGTGGGTGACGTTGGCATCTCTGATGTCTGACTAAGCTCTAAGCACTCCATAGAACCTGGTTCAGAAACCTTCATGGCCATTGGAACCAATTGGTGTCTTCTGCCCATTCTGCTGGGGGAAGCCTTCACATACTTGGGCCAGGCATTCCCCTAACTGACTGATGGGTTTGAGACCTAGAGGTACTGTCAACCTGTTTTAGTCCATCTGCCAATACTGGAATGTGGCTGCTAGGTATGTTGCAGCTTCTTGGAGCCACAAGAGAGAGTTGAGTGGATCAGGTGGATCCCAAAGGTGTATGAACAGCCCTCACACCAAGGGAGCTAGTCCTCCCGAACACCCCATATACCCCAAGTATATTCCAGGGTGGGGTAGATGCTTAGTAAGTGTTTACTGACTGACTTGAGAACTAGTACTGTTTCTACTATACCGCACTTCTTCATCTGAGCAATTTTTACAGCCTCACCTGGATAATAATATCCAGATCCTACAGATCTGGATGATCCTAGCCTTGTACATTAGAGATCATCCAGTCATTGAATCTCAGTTGAAAGGGACCAACCCATATCTGAACAGATATGTCCAACCTATATCTGAACAGAAATCCTCACCTACAACACACCTAACAAATGAGAGCTTGACAGTCTGTCTAGTTTTCACTCCACTGGTATAGATGTTTTAGCATTCTAGATCACGTAATGCCATGATGTCCAGTCCCCTTATGTTAAAGATGACAAAGGGCAGCAAGGTGATGTGGTGGATAGAGTGCCTGAGCTAGATTCAAGAGACTTATTAGCTACGTTACCCTGGGAAAGTCACCTCACCCTGTTTGCCTCAGTTTCCTCCTCTGTAAAATGAGCTGGAGAAGGAAATGCCAAACCACTCCAGTATCTCTGCCAGGAAAATCCCAAATGGGGTCACAGAGAGGCAGACACAACTGAAACCACTGAAGAACAATAGCAACAAAAGATGAGAAAGTGAATGCCTAGAGGGGCAAGTGACTTCCCCAAGGTCACAAGGTTCTAAGGGTCTGCCTGGGTATAGCACAAGGCCTTGCAGGTAGTAGGTGCTTATTATTTGTTTTGTTCATAATAACAATCATAAGTTCATAGATTTACATTGGGAAGACACTGGAGACCATGGAGCCAATACTCTCGTTTCATGGGATGATGGTTCCAATAAGAATGTGACATCTTGAGAATCTTCCATCATTATTTCCCCTGAACCTTTGAAGTGACTGAAGTCAACTCAGATGTGGTGAGAAACCCATTTTAGGCTGATCCCCTTCCCCCCAAAGTCTGGACTACCAGTCCATGAAAGACAAAAGTGAGTTTGGGTTTTAATAGGACTATTACACCAAAGAGGATTTTTCCTGACTCAAAAAGTGAATATATTTTCTAGATAATATGGGGAGCTTGGTGAAGGAAAAAAAAAATGAGCTAGTGGTCAATAATTATACATAAGAAAGTGAAAAGAATCCTGGAACTAGGTAAAATAATATTAACTTATGACCAGTAGGTGGCTCTCTCTGACTCACTTGGTGTCAGTCACAGCCACTAAGCCTTCATTTTTTATTCATTAGGCCAGTTAAAATTAAATCAGAAGTCATATTATTGAAAGGTTGGATTTTCTTTTAATTCCATTTATTTGCCTTTAATTGTTACATGCTCTTCTGAAAATGGTCAGATTAAATCAATTTGTGTCGGGGGTCTCCCGATACAAGAGAAAAATATATTCTAGTATCTGAGATTCCTAAACAAATTAACACCTCCGGTGGTTAATAATAGAATTCTAGCTTTCTTTCAAAGGAAATGCTAATTAAAAGTTAATGCAAACATAGAAACTGGGCTGGGAGAATGAGGAAAGAAATTCAAGGAACTGGCCTTTTTACTGTTTCCTCCTGCATAAGGTCTAGTACAAGCCATGCCCTAGGAGGGTCATCCCAATGAGTTCTATGCAAGGTTGTTTCAGACAAAAGCATGGGCATCTGTGGCCCTGTCCAAGCAGTCAGTTAAGCATTTTTAAGCCCTTACTAAGTGCTAGGCATTTACCAAACCCTGGGGATACAAAGAAAATGAAAAGCAAGATTCCTGTTCTCAGTGAGTTCACATACAAACAATTGATATATGGGATCCAGGCTCAGAGGGAAAGCCCTAGCAGAAGATGGGATTTGAGTTGAGTCTTGAAGGAGGCCAGGGAAGAGAGGAGGCAGAGGTGAGAAGGATGTACATTCCAGGTCTGGAAGATAGTAGGTGAAAAGACTGGGCTCTCTGAAATTTAGTGCTTCCAAAGCAACCTGGACACTTAAGGAACGGCTAATTTTACTTTACTTTCTCCTTTACAGAATGTCTCTTTTTTTTCTTTCCCTCACTGGTTTCTTTCACAACCCATGTAACTACATTAACAGTCTCTCCCTCTCTCCTCTCTCCTTCCCTTCCTCCCTTTGTTTTCTCCTTTTCTTTCTTTTTCTCTCCCTCCCTTTTCTTTCTTCTTTCTTTCCTCCTTCTTTCGTTACCCCTTCCTTCCTTCTTTCTTCCTTCCTTCCTCCCTTCCTCCCTCCCTCCTTTCTTCCTTCCTTTCTTTCTTTCTTTTTC
>CM053592.1:160299759-160385999 GCA_028646515.1 Pseudochirops corinnae
TCTTCTCTTTCCTTCCTTTCTTCTCTCCTTCCTTCCTTTTTACCTTCCTTCCTTCTTTCCTTCCTTCTTTCCTTCCTTCCTTTCTTCCTTCCTTTCTTCCTTCATTCCTTCCTTTCTTCCTTCCTTCCTTCCTTTCTTCCTTCCTCCCTCCCTCTCTCCCTTCCTTCCTTCCTTCCTTCCTTCCTTCCTTCCTTCCTTCTTTCCTTTCATTCTTTCTCTCTTTTCTTCTTTCTTCCTCCCCTCTCATCCCCTCACCTACTTCCCTCTCCTCTGTTCTCTTTTTTCTCCTCTACTCTCTTTTCCCAAGGAACCAAAACACTTCTAATCACCAGGGAAAATTATAGAAATTCTTATAAACATCAGCTTCATAGGGTAATGAGATCATTATTTTATATCAGGAAAAAACAGTAGCAGTTCTCACCAGGACTCATTTTCCTTTCCTTTGCCGTTGAATATTTCCTAACTGGTCGGGGTAAGAAAAAAACTACAAAGTGAGAAGAACAGGAGAGCAGCTGCTCAGGTTATGGAGGCAGTGTATGTAATGGGTTGTTGACTCATTTTTATCATAATCTGCCAGATGGAGCAGAAGGAACTTCCAAGAGAGGGCACAATTTTTGTCTTCCTGAAGTGTCATTGGTGCTCTAGGAAATTCAATGCTGGGATAGAAGACAGCTGGTGATGGGGAAAAGAAGACTGGACGAACCGTCAGAATAATTGAGCTCCAGGTCCAAATGTGTCTCCAGCTTATGTGACCTTAAATAGGTCACTTCTCTCTGAACCTTGATTTTCCTATATTAAAATAAAGATAAAAATCCTAGCTTATAAGGTTCATAGGACTGCTTAGAGGTTCCAAACATGATGTATAGGAAGTGCTTTATAAACAATAAAGTGTTTTGCAAAGATAAGAACTACACACCACCAGACTCTGCCTGTCCAAACAGATTTCTTATTATGAATAAGAAAACAAAAAAGGGCCCTACTGTGGGAGACCTGGCCAAAATAATAGTAGCCATTGTGATCCCAGTCTATCTGCCAAGGCATCATCCATCTGTCCTTTAAGATTCAAGCCTTCTGGGACATTTCATTTTTAACATCCTGAGAGAGAAGAAACAGTCCAAGGCTGATCAAAGGGCTTTCTAACCACTGAAGCATTAGAAACCTGAGAAAATTCAGCAACTTCCTATTCCCATGATGTGATAGTCCCTCTGGCAAGCCTTGTACTGGCTCAAAAGCCAAAGACCTTGGAAGCTGTATTTCTTCCCAACTTTAGGAAGAAGCTAACATGTTATTGGGATGGAGGGAGGGGTCTTCCAGTATAGTGGGAAGTGGGTTTTTTTTTTTTGGTAAGAATTTTTTTTCTCAATTACACATAAAAATTTAATTTTTGACATTTATTTACAGTGGGAGTTTTAAGGATCACTCTAGAAAGAGAAAAACACAGGATAATGGGAAAAGAAAGTAAAAAAACTGGCCTTTAACTATTTCCTTGCTGTAGAGGGTACAATTGGGAGAGGAGGGAAGTGATGATGTCTCCCCCCCAAGAGCCTCCCTCACCCAGATCTGCAATGTAACTATGGGGTGATGGTGGTAGCAGTGACATCATCAATTCTCCTCAAACCCAAGCCTCCAATGGAGGTTTCAAGAGGTAAGAACCAAACATGTAAGACTGTGTTTTTTTTAATTGCAGGTACTTGATTGGGTGTCTGGAGGGCTGAGGAGAAAACAGCTAAAATGAAATAACTGGTTGTCCTCATCTTCTTCCCCATCTTTCTTCAGCTGAATGAGACTGATACCCATCTTTTTATTATGCTGAAGACTTCACTTGACTGATCTAACCCTATTTTTCACAAGCACCTGTTAGCGATCCAATCTTTTATATATCCCAGTGTCCCTTCATTCACAGAGTAAGCACACAGGACACCTCAGAGCTACACAGGAGAGAGTGACCTTTCCTAGTGCAGGGCTGGAGTCCCAACCCAACCACTCAGCCCATTGTTAGAGAATTTTGCTCTAACTGGGGCCAAATCCTGAGCCATTAGTATATTTCTTAACTACACTTTCAAGGGCAGAACCACTTCCAATTTGGGAGCATTAAATCTTTCCCAATACACAATAAGCCTAAATCTATTGCAGCCCCTAGTGGTTGCAAAGATATACGAAATTTCTCTGCCATCTGAGGCCCTTCACAATCTGGCCCAAACCTACTTCTCTAGACTGATGACATTACTCACCTTCATGGGCTACACATTTCATCCAGACTCATCTACCTGCTGTTCCTCTCACATTATAGCTTATCTTCCTCCTGAGGCTTTGTATTAGGGCCACCCTCCAGGCCTGGAATGCTCTCCATCTTCATCTCCACTTCTTGGAACCGTTGCCTCTCATCCAAGGGTCCCTATACAAGTCTCTTCCTGATCTTCTATCCCCATGTTAAATTCTCTGCCTTTTGATGAAATGACTTCATAGTTAGTGTGAATGTATGCTTGTATCTGCGTACACCTTGCTGCCTGCACAGTGGAACGTAAGCCTGGAGAGGGCCAGGACTGTTATTTTAACCTTTTCATGTCCATTGTCTGCCATAGTGCTTAGCCCACGGTAGCACCTTGATGAATGATTGTTAAGTTTAATTGAACCATTTGTCTTATCCATTGGCCTTTACACTGCTCTTGGATCTGTGTTCTTGCTCACCCCACTTAGTTTTAGGCTTATAGGGTTAAAGCGGGATGGGGACCCCTTTATTTTACTGATGGGAAAACCAAGACTGACTTGCTCAATGTCACACAACTAAACGTAGCGAAGCTAAGATTCAAAACCCAGGACATCTGGTATAAAATTCCTCATTCTTTCCACCTCCGAAAACAACTGAGGAAAGTAGGGAAGGAAAAAATAATCTGATTCACTATGGCAATGTTTCCAAACTGCCTTAATTGGGGGACCTTGAGTCACTTTGTAGGTGTAGACATTATCCTCAGTATTTGAACTCCAAACGCACTTTGATATCATCCCTGGCTATACTGAGAAGTAAAGAGGCAGCTAGGTGGTACAGTGAGTAGATAGAACATTGGACTAAAATCCGAGTTCGAATGCTGCTTCAGATACTTTCTATGTAACCCTGGGCAAGTCACTTTTCCCTCAGCTTCATCACCTGTAAAGTGGGGATAAGAACAGTACCTACCTCCCAGAGTTGACTACAGGACCAAATGAGATAACGTAGAGAGGGGAACTTTGTAAACTCTGAAGTGCTACATGAATTCTAGATATTGTTATAAATATTTCTTCCACTCCATGTACTTTAAAACCACTTTTTATGCATTTTGTGAACTATGCAGACATTCTCACCTCTCTCCTCCTGGTGATGAAGTGGACGGAGTGCTGGGCCTGAGTTCCAATCCACCTGTAGATACTTCCTAGCTGTGACCCTAGGCAAGTCACTTAACCTCTGTTTGCCTCAGTTTCCTCAGCTATTAAATGGAAAGCAGCTAGGTGCTGCAGTGGATAGAGTACCAGGCCTGGAGTCAGGAAGACTCATCACCTTCCTGAGTCCAAATCTGACCTCAGACACTTACTGGCTGGGTGACTCTGGACAAGTCACTTAACCCTGTTTGCCTCAGTTTTCTCATCTGTAAAATGAGCTGGAGAAGGAAATGACAAACCACTTGGGGTTGCAAAAAGTTAGGCATGATGAAAACAACTAAACAATAAAAATGGAAATATTAGTAACTCCTGTATCTCCGCTTGTGAATATCAGATGAGATAATATTTGTAAATCACCTGGCACATGCTAGCTCATTCTCTTCTGATCCTCTGGTTTTGTTTTATGTGGCCTCTCTGGCTATATGTTTTCTTTATTAGTCTTTCCTTTTCTTTGTTTTTAATTCCCAGAAATTCTTTAATTTGTAGAAGTTATTACTTCTGTTAGTTTCATTTTTTCATCTCAGACAATTAATCTCCCTCTTGTATTTTCATCCTGATTCCTTAGTGTCATGTTTACTAAAATAATTTGGCCACTGAAAGCCATTTAATTTTGAAATATAATGATGGACCTAATGAAGTTTTGTTTAGGGGACGCTTTGGACGTCTTTCTTGTGTGCCACATCATTTGAGAAATAACTCATCGGTAAGCCAAATGCAGAGCCCATGTAACACTTTCTTCTTGCCTTTTGGCCAGGCTGTAAATCAGCGTCCTTTTTGTTATCTCTGTACCAAACACCCTGCTTGCCTCTTTCTTCCCTATATATATCAATAAGAGGTTATGGTTCAGGCTTCTTCTTTTGCCTTAAAGTCTCAGTCACTCAGCTGTAATAAATCTCCCATTCTAAAGCTCACAAGACCCCAAATACAGGATATTTGCACCTGTCACTTCCATCCTTTACCCTCCTGTTCATAACTGTCATTTTAACCAGGTCACGGCTTTCAGGATTAAGCCCATAAGGGCTCATTTGTTCTTTCTCGCAAAAAGTTCTTGCCAGGGAGCCGTATATTTAGAGCTGGAAGGAACTTCAGAAAAGCTCATCTGGTTGGTCCAACCCATTCATTTTACAAATTAGGAAACGGGCCCTGAGAGATGAAGACACTTTCAGAAGGTCACCCATGTGGAAAGTGGATGGGCAGGGATCTGAACTCAAGGCCTCTGACTGCACATCAGTCAACAGACAAACATTTGTTAAGCATCTATTTCAGGCATTGTGCTAGGCACTGGGGATACAAAGGACAATTTTGGGAATGGCATTGTGGTCTGTTGCTACAAATGGGGAAAATGTTAGTGGGTTGGGTGTGGCAGTATATACCTGTAATCTCAGCTAATAATAATAAGCAAATAATTTATATAAAGCCTACTATGCGCCAGGCTCTGTGCTAAGTACTTTACAAGTGTTATTTTATTCTCACAATCCTGGGCGGTAGGTGCTATCATTATCCCCATTTTACAGATGAGAAAATTAAGGCAGGGAAGTCTGAGGTTGGCCAATCTCTTGAGCTCCAGATACTGAGCTGCACGGGGCTGTGATGCTCAGGTGTCCACACTCATTTCAGCAATAGTATGGTGACCTCTTTCCCCCCAGATGGAGGCTGCCAGGTTGTCCAAGGAGAACTGACCAAACTGATCCAGATCTGAAGCTGAGCAGGTCAAACCTCCTATGCCATCAGAGTGGAAGCAGGCCCATGAAAAGGCATTGCACTTTCAACCTGGGCGAGATAAGGAGGCAGCGTCTTAAAATTAAAAACAAAGTACACTGATTTTGTCACCATAATATTTCACATGTTTAACAGAGATAGTCTATAGGGCTCCAGAATTTTTTGTTTTCTTCTTTACTACAAGCAGAAACATGCTCCCAATCAGCTTACATTCAATTTAAAATTTTATCCATGTCTTAAATAACTTTCAGAACAAATTCAGTAGCATAAGATATAGAAGGTTCTGTGGCCTTTTTTTTTTCCTTTTTGGAGGGGGGAAGGCACGGCAATTGGGATTAAGTGACTTGCCCAAGGTCACACAGCTAGTTAAGTGTTAAGTATCTGGGGCAGAATCTGAACTCAGGTCCTCCTGACTCCAGGACAGATCACTGCGCCACCTAGCCTAGCCGCCCCCTTCTGTGACCCTTTTACAAATTCTACCTAAATACAATCAAACCTTTTTCAACTTCTTCAAGTGCTCCTTACTTTGGAAATAATCTTCTATTTTATTTTACCGTTTCACGTGACCTCTGCAAATGGAATCATAGAATCTCACGTCTTAAAGTGCCAGCAGTGGCTATGGCATAATAAACTTCTATGTAGGCTTATTTACCAACCTCTGACATTTGGTTCATAGATTTTCAGCTTAGTTCTAGAAACAGGGCAGACTAGTGGAATCTGGATTCAAAACCTAGCTTTGCCACCTACACCCTAGCTGTCTATGGGCAAGTCACTTAACCGTGGTTCCTCATTTATAAAATGAAAGGGTTGACTCTAAGAACCCTGCTAGCTCTAAATCTATGGTTCCAAGACAAGGTCGGCACATGTGGAAATCAATATAAGCCTTGCCTTTGAAACTAACTAGCTGTGGGACCACGGGAGCCTTAGCCTCCCCATCTGTAAAATGGTGACAATAATCCACCCACAGCATTTGGGTTGATATAATGATCGGCGGAGATGTGTATGAAGTGCCTTGCCAAGTTGCTAATTAAGTAGAGTAGAATTCCAGCTTCTACTACAGGCTTCCTCCGCAGCAAATTCTTATTCTGTGGAAAGAAAAAAAATCAGAATACAATCCGTGGCTATTCTTTTCTATGCCATCAATCTTCAGTTGTTTTCTTTTTTGTCCCTTTTCTATAAGAATGCGACAGTGTCCAACCTTCTAATAGCAACCCCTCCCTCCCCTCCCAGCCTTTTGGGGAGTAATGTTACAGCTGCCAAAGATCATGATTAACTGTACATTTATCTAGTGAATACTTCTCTGGCTTTGGTCCAGGAGGCGTCTTTCACACAGGTACACACACACACACACACACACACACACACACACACACACACACACACAGCTCTCTCCCTCCCTCCCTCCTCTCCTGTCTCTCCCTCCTCTCTCCTATCTCTTCCTCCTCTCTCTCTCTCTCTCTCTCTCTCTCTCTCTCTCTCTCTCTGTGTCTCTCTTTCTCTCTCTCTCTCTCCCTCTCTCCCTCTCTTCCTCTCTCTCTGTTCCCTCTTTGTCTCTCTGTCTCTGTCTCTGTTTCTCTCTGTCTGTCTCTGTCTCTCCGTCTCTCTCTCTCTGTCTGTCTCTCTGTCTCTTTCTCTCTGTCTCTGTCTCTCTTCCTCTCTCTTTCTCATCCCTCTTTCTGTCTCTGTCTCTCTATCTCTGTCTGTCTCTGTCTCTCTGTCTCTCCTTCTCTCTCCGTCTGTCTCTGTCTCTCTGTCTCTGTCTGTCTCTGTCTGTTTCTCTTTTTTTCTGTCTCTCTGTCTCTGTCTCTGTCTCTTTCTCTGTCTCTGTCTCTATCTTTCTGTATCTCTGTCTGTCTCTCTGTCTCTCTCTCTCTGTTTCTCTTTCTGTCTCTCTGTCTCTCTCTCAGTTGCTGCTCTCTTTTCCCTGAAGGGGCTTCAAAGCACTTAGGTACAATGGAGAGTTGTCCATTAAACTGACAGGGGATTGGGCAGATCCTCAAGTGTGCAGTCACACCATAAAATAGAGAAAACTAGAAGCCTTCACGGCTGGGGTATTTTCAGTGAAGATTGGGCATTCAAAAAAAAAAATAGTCCTCCTACTCTGCTATTGTTACTTTACACTGGAGGAGGCCGGTTAGTCATCTAAACACCAGGTTTATAGCAGCCGAATTCTCTGAAACCACAGGCAGCTAGTGAGGGCTGGTCCTCCACACAGGCGTGTGAATTGAGGGGCATGGAAAGGCCCCCAAAATAACTTGAGGCCTGAAAAGCCAGGGTGCCTGAAATTCTACTCTTTGAATAATTACTTTGGACTTATAAGGCATTCTAGCTCCAGGAAGGATAGATTAAAATGAAATCTCGGTACCAGGAAACGGTAACAATAAGCCAGTATTACCTAGGCTCAAACTTACTGATAGATGAACTCATTGGGGGTACCACTTCCACTCCATGAAGAGCAATATACATTCTTCATACACTCTGTTGTACGCAATGCAATCACAAGTTATATCACCCCCATTTAGGATTTAGTCCAGCTGAAAGGGAATTTAAAAATCATCTTAATACAGGTGTTCTCAATCCTCAGGTCTGAATTTATTTTTGGTTTTTCTTTTTGAAATTTTAACAACTATTTCAATATAATTGGTTTCTTTTATCATCCCATATATTTGGTGCTTTTAAAAATATTATAAGCTGAGAAGGGGTCCATAGGTTTCACCTGACTGCCAAAGGGGTCCATGATACCAAGTATCCCAGGTCTAATACAACACTTACATTAGAAATAGGGAAAATGAGACAGGGTGTGACTTGTCCAGATTGCCATAGGAAATAAAATTTGAATGCAAGTTTGTTCATCCCAAGGCAAGGCAACAGACATTTATTATGCGTTCATTATTTGATGGGCACCACACTACCTGCTGGGAATACAGATAGGAAAAAAGCATTCTTTCCATAATGTCATGCCTTTCTCATTGCTACCTGGTTTGGAATGCACTGTGTACATCTTGTAGGACACTTTTTTGGGGGATGGGAGCCCCAGCACCCAGAAATGCAGAACTGTCCTTCAAGCTGTTGTTACCTATTTGAGAGAGACTCGTTGATTTGGTCATTGCGGAGAGGTTCAGCACGATTAGGGATTTTTACTTCCCTCTTCCAACTAGATCGAGAGCTACTTGAGAGCAAGGATTTCATCTTGTCTTTTTACACACTCTCCATGGCACAGAATGTTTATTACATAGAGTATAATCTCCTTATGGATTTGAATGCAGGTCCTTAGACTCTAGAACCAGCCAGCTTTTCACCATACTAATATAGTTGCTCAAACTCTGAAATATATTCCTACACCAAGGTCATTCATTTGTTAGTCCTCACTCATGTTTTTTGACCAGTTCACCTCATCTTACAGCCAAAAATCCTTTATTCCTTTCAGACAACTTCTTTTTTTCAGGCACATTATTATTGGCAATATGCTCTCATCTGCATGTACCCATCATGCATCTTTTCACCATCTTTGGATCTCCTGAAATTTTACCTCATCTGACAGCATCTGAGCCACAGAGACTTGGTTTCAAGTCTTGATTCCCCTGTTTCACATTTGGGTGACGTGGCAGAAGTTCCTTTATGTCTCTCAGCCTCAGTTATCTGGTACATGAAAGGGTCAGCTAGAGGACTTCTAGCCTTTCAAGCTCTAAATCAAAAATCCTATAATATTTGTTTTTTTAAAAGGTGTTTGCAGCAGCAAGCAGCTTTTGATCATTGAAATCCCCACACAATTTTTTTTCTGATGAGATCCAGTCCATCCTCTTCCTCCAATCCATTTCTGGACCAGAATTTAGCATGGTTCCTGGCACATAGTAGGCACTTAGTAAATGTTTATTGACTTATTGAGCTCAACTTTTATTTTGGTAGCATCTATTAAAGAGATATGCACTAGTAGATTAGTGCAGTTAGGTGGTACACTGGGCTTGGAATCAGGAAGACTCATTTTCCTGAGTTCAGCTGTGGCCTCGAACACTTATTTACTGTATGACCCTGGACAAGTCATTTTTAAAAATGGATTTGTTTAATTACTTTTAGTTTACAAAATTCAGTTCCATAATCCCTTGAGTTTCAAATTTTCTCCCCTCCATCTCCCCGCCCCCCACATGGCAGCATACAATCAAGTATAGGATCTGCAAATACTTTCACAATGGACATTAGTCTGGTTGTATAGAAGGGTTGTAACCAATGGAGTGAACAATGGGAAAGACGAAACAAAACCAAACATGGAAAAGAATGAGAGCATGTAGATTGCTTCAGACCTGGCCAAGTCATTTAACCCTATGGCAAACCACTTCAGTATCTTTGTCAAGAAAACCCCAAATGGGCTCATGGAGCATGGGATCAAGACTGAAAAAACGACCAAACCACAGCAACTGGTAGATTAAGTCATCGAGTGCTTGATTCACTCAATGGAGAAAAATACACATTCTTCATCCATTTTTTCCTATGTAAATTGCTTGGTCAATCTCTTTTATGTGACTAGATGCCATTAAGAAAGCCTTGCTAATAGTTAATATTTAATGAAATTAACTTACAACCAGCAAAATCTGTAGAACTTCACCTTCAATAGGGAATCCCTGTTTCATTTGGACTTTATGCAACACACTCTGTAATGTTGATGAATTTCCATTGGTGCTCCTGAGAGAAAGCTTGTTTGAGGAGAGCCTGTAACAATGCATTTTGCTTTACAAGTCAAATATGGGTGTATAAATATGTACATGTATATGGAAACAAATTATAAATGTTTATTCATTTGATAAGCATCTACTAATCTCTTACACTGTGCTTGGCATTATACTGGGCACTAGGGAATGACAAAATCTTAATAAACTAGCTAGCATTTATTAAGTGCTTACTGTATACATCCAGGGCACTGTGCTCCATATTAGGGATGTAAAGATGAAACAAATAACAGTCTCTGTCCTCAGAAGATTCAATCTATTGGGAAACTAAACATGTCTACAGATAATTAAATACAAGATAATCTGAGGATGGAGGGAGTGCTAACAACTAGAAAAATGAAGAAAGTCTTCCTATAAGAGATAGCAAAGCTGAGCCTTAAAGGAAAATAGAGATTCCTTGAAGTAGAGGAGGGAAGGGAACACATTCTAGACCTAGGGGATTGCTCATGCAAAGGTCTGGTGGTAGAAGATGAAATGATAAGCGGGAGGACTAGCAAGCAGGCTGGTTTGCCTAGAACAGAGTGTAGAAAGGTGAGTATGGAAAGATAGCCTAGGACCAGCTTGTGCAGGGCTTTGAATGCCAAGCTGAGGAGTTTGTACATTATGTTAGAGGCTCAGAGGAAGCCATAGGAAACTCTTGAAGAAGGGAATGACATGGGCATGATGAGGCATTTGGAAGATTCTTTTGGCAGCTGTGTGATCAATAGCAGAGGAGAGACGATAAGCAAACAACCCAGTTAGGAGGCTCTTGCAATGGTCCAGGAGACAAGGGTTTGATCAAAGGTGATGGTTATTTGAAAGGAGAAGGGGATGGATGTAAGAGCTGTGATAGAAGAATTCATGTGGTTTGACAGGCACCTGATTATTTACATACATACATACATATATATATGTGTATATACACATACATACAGGGAGAGAAAACTGAGGATAACTTAGAAGTTTTAAACAAAGGTAGATGGAAGAATAGTGGTTCACATAAGAGAAACTGGAAAGTGTGAGAGAGGATTTGGCTTTAAGAAGTAAGATTTGTGATATCTATTTTAGGCATGTTTATTGAATTGTCTATGGGACATCCCACTGGAGGTGTCTAAGAGGGACTTGGTGATAGCAAAACTGGAGCTCTGGAAATAAGACTAGGTATATAGGTTTCAGAGTCATCTGCATGGAGATAAATATTGGGTCCATGGGAGCTGAGAATTTTCCAAGAGAAAGATTTTAGAGAGAAAAGACTGTGGGAAACAGTCATGAAGGAAACCTATGGTTGGTGATGGGGTGTTGTGGGGGGAGCTGCAAAAGATCACAGTAATAGATTTAGAACTAGAAAGTATGCTAAAGGCCTGCCTAATCTGACTCATTCATTTTATAAATGAGAAAACAGAGGGAAACCAGGTTTAAGTGACTTGTCCAGGGTCGCACAGCTAGGAAGTGACCGAGGCTGGATCTGAACTCAAGAAGGTTGTCGAGTCTTCCCGCCTCCAGGCTTGGCATTTTGTCCACTGTGCCACTTAGCTGCCTCCATTATAATTTTGCAGCATTTAATTTCAATTACTCTGTGGTTATGTCCATATATATTGCTACAGGCATTGCATAGGTTGTTTTCCAGGCTCTGATTACTTCATTTTATATCACTTAATACAGATCTTTCCATGTTTCCCTGCATTGATCACATTCTTTATTTCATAGAGTACAGTAATATTCCATTACATTCATGTACCACAGTTTGTTAAGCCATTCCCCAAATTGATGAACATCTACTTTAGTTCCATTTTTTTAATGACAAAAAGAGCTTCTATAAGCAGATTTTGGTATATATAGGGGCATCTAGGTAAAGCAGTAGATGGAGTACTGGCTTTGGAGTCAGGAGGACCTGAGTTCAAATCCAATCTCAGAGACTTGACACTAGCTGTGTGACCCTAGGAAAGTCACGTAATCCTGATTGCCTGCAAAAACAAAATATATTGTGGTATATACAAAGTCTTTCTTTTTGTTAATGTGGTATCTGTGAAATATCAAAAGACCTAGGAAAAGGCCTCCAACTGTTACGGAAGGACCTAGACAAGGACTGAATAAGATGGAAAAGCATGAATGGCTTATGATCTGTTCGGGTAGAAGGCTTAGCTTTATAGGATTATATAGATTACATATTTATATATATTTAATTATATATTTATATATCATATATTTGTATATTTAATATTAATTATGTATAAATATATAATTATACATATAATAATATATTATATATAAATAATATAATTAAATGTATTTTTATATATAAATAATTATATGTAATTAATATATAAATTAAATGTTTATATATATCTAAATTATATATTTATAAGCTGAAAGTTACTTAAGAATCACAGAAGCAGGATTTGAACCCAGGTCCTGCAAATCCAGTATTCTTCCATTGTACTATCCCTCTTCTACGAAAGCTGAAATCATCCTTAGGATCACAGGGAAGCTTTCTTCTGGGGGGAAAAACACTCTGATTAGAGCTCAGCAAATCCATTTT
Organism: Pseudochirops corinnae; assembly: GCA_028646515.1. Lineage (NCBI taxonomy): Eukaryota > Metazoa > Chordata > Mammalia > Diprotodontia > Pseudocheiridae > Pseudochirops > Pseudochirops corinnae. The sequence goes on from CM053592.1 coordinate 160,312,132, forward strand.
GACTTGCTACCGTAAGCTAATTTAAAAAACAATAAACAGAGACTGATTTGCTTCTCTTTTTTTCTACATCATTTAATAAGGATCCCAAGCACAATTAACAAGACCTCAGTGCGGAAAAGTAGAGGGCGCACAGTCATCAGCCTCTCTTCATTTCTAAAAGTTGTTCATTTCAGGCTGTCTTTGTGATTAATAGGGCCTCCAGTCGATCTGACTGAAGAGCAAGGACAGGCCCTTCTTTGATAATATCCCTTGTTTCTCTGAGGTCCATCTCTGAGACATTGATCTTAGAGGGGAAGGGCCAGCAGATAGCGGTATAAAATCATGCAAATTTAAACTTCAAGGTACTCTGACCACCAGGAGTGAAGAAGTGTAAAGGTCTACTTTTGTTTCTTAGAAGCTTTACCTCATTCTTCTTGGTCTTCAGATTCTTTTTCTGCTCTTCTTCCAAGGATGGATGGTTTAAACATTTGTTTGATTATTTAAGTGTTTTAAGGGTCATATAAGCACATTGACATTTATTAGTAGATACAGCATATATCGGCAGTTATGCCCAGTATTATACACCAAGCAACTCTCTTAATAATCAAACAAGCATTTGTTAAGTGTATATTTTGTGCCAATCAAGCAATAAACTTTTATTAAGTGCCTACTACATTTCAGGCACTGTGCCAAGTGCTTGGAACACAAAAAGAGGCAAAAGACAGTCTGCCTTCAAGGAGCTTACAATCTACTGAGGGAGACAACCTGCAAACAAATATATACAAAGAAAATTTTATGCAAGATAAATAGGAAGAAATTAACAGACGGAAGGCACTAAAATTAAGAGGAGTTGAGGAAGGTTTCCGGTAAAAAAAAGGGATTTTTATTGAGACTTAAAGGAAGCCAGAGAGGTCAGTAGGCAGAGATGAGGAGGGAGAAGATTACTAGAATGGGGGCCAGCTAGAGAAAATGTCCAGAGCTGAGAGATGGAGTGTCTTGTTTATGGAACATTCAGGAGTCTGGGCATTGGGGATACAAAGACAAAAATGAAATAATCCCTGCCCTAAGGCAACTTGCATTCTCTCCAGTGAGGCACCAAGTACATATGTAGGTGTAAGAGACGTTATCACAGACAAGGATGAGGTATTCACCAAAAAGTCACCAATACCTTGTTACCACTCAAACACCTACCTATTACTACATCATCTAGGTCAACTATGTCTGCCTATGTCATCTGTGACTATAATGTGATTATATCAACTGTTCCAGGGGATGGTATGTGGAATGGCAATCAACTCTCCTGCCCTCATATAAGTATTTGCAAAATAAATGCAAGACATGATTTTTTTGCGGGCGGGGGGGGGGGGGGGAGGGTGCAAATTAGTGAATCAAGAAACACCTTGTATAGGAGGTGTGTCTTGAGCTGAGATTTAAGAAAATTAATAATTCTAAGAATCACAGGGGAAAAGGGTATGTGTTCCATTCAGTCACAGGTTAGAGCACAGAGAAAGTCATGGAGATGGGTGATTCTTTGTGAAGACCTAGAAAGCCAGTGTGACTGTAGCATAGAACATGGAGGATTAGTGAGTAATAAACTTGGAAAGGTATGTTGAAGCCAGGTGTAACGATACTGGGATTTGAAGATCTTCCACGCCCCTTGAACTTGCTGATGTAGCAGGAAGGGGTGCAGCAAGAGAATGCCGGAACCAAGCTAGTCTCCATGTGATACTGACTGGAAGCTGCGGCAGAGGCAGTGGCAGCGGCAGCGGTTGCAGTGCAAACGCTTTTTTCTTTGAGTGTGCCAGAATCTCTGCTAAGGACTCCTGCTGAGGACTACCAGGGACAGGAACTGCCGGGCCGGAGCTGCTGGGAGCAAGCTGCCTGGATGCTGAGTTGTTGTCCTGAGTGAGGAGAGGAGGATCTTTGCCTGAGGTAGGCTGTCCTGTTTTGAAGGCTTGAGAATGTGGGTGTTTACTACTTTAACTACATGTGCCAACTTTGTAACTACTGTGTTAGCGTTGACTTTCTGGTTTTGGGACTCAGTTTTCTGGTATTTAAATGAATGCTCTAGCTATATTTCTTATGTAGAGAGCCTGTTACATTTTGTGATTAATAACCATATCAGTATATTTATAGTTACTGTAGGCATTGTGAATACTGCATTGTTGATACACCAGGTTGTCAAGGGCTTTCAGTATTTTACAAAAAAGTTTGTATTTTATCCTCGAAGTCTTAATTAGGGAGCCAGTGGAGTTGGTTGAGCAGGGGAGTGACATGGTTAGACCTGTGCTTCAGAAAATGACTTCTACATATACATAAAAGATTAATTGGAGAGAGGAGAGACTAATCCCCATTAATCATGTGGTTCAGAACCTCTCTCATCCTCCTGAATATGCCCAAATGGTCTTTCATCATTTCAACAAATGTTGCCTTTCCCTCAAGGCTGAGTTCTTGGCTCTCTGCACTCTCTTCCTCAGAAAGCTCATCCATTCTTGCGGCCCTCAACCATTGTCACTATGCAAAGGATTCCCAATTCTTTCTCTCCAGCACCCTGAATTTCCAACTGCTTATTAGATGTTTCCATATAGATGAGCCATGGTTACCTCAATTCTGCGTAACTTTGAACTATTGACTTTGAGAGTTAGAAGTAATCTCAAAAGGTCATCTGGTCCAACATGCATACAAAATATAAGTCCCATCCACAACACCCTCAACAACTGGTTTTCCACTTGTTGAGCTCCAGTGACTGAGAGCCCCCAACATTCCTTGTCTTAGGCCATCTATTCCATTTCATAGCAGCTCTCATTGTTTGGAAGTTTTCCCTATATTTAATGATATCTGCCTCTCTATAACTTATATTTGTTATATACATTCTTTGCACTTTCTGAAGCCAGGCAAAGCAAATTTAGTACCTTTTTCACATGACAACTTTCCAAATATTTGAAAATTGCAATAATGTCCCCACTAAATTTTATGGGGAGTAAAGATTCCTTGTTTCTTTAACTGGATTTCTACTGGATTGATTAAAGCCACTCAGTTTCCCATTTATCCTCTGGAAATACTCCAGCTTGTCCATGTCTCTCCTGAAGTATAGCACCCAGAACCGAACAAAACACTGCCATCTTTGCATTCTTCCAAGACATTGACAAAAATGTTGAACGGAATAGGACCATGGACCTGTGACACCCTAGTTGAATCATTCCTTTTAATTAACATCTTTCCATTAACCAACACTCTTTGGGGCCAATCAATAATTTAATTCTAAATCTACCTTGTTCTATTATCTAGTCTAATTATTCCCAACTTTTAGGCCACAGACTTTGCATTTAGGATTTTTTTCCTTCGTATCAACTATTTTTTTCACTTATTGTTTCCTCTCCCCATTCGTCAAAAATCACATTAATCACATAATCACATAGTTATCATAAATCATTAGGCAGACCCATAAATAAGCTAACAAACTTCCCCTAGACTGAATAAATCACATCTCGTACATGTATGTATTATTATTTTTCTTCAAATGTACATAGGCTACTGTTGGGATCAATAAAATATAAATTCAGATAAAAGCAGTACTTGAATTCTTAGTGATTTTTTTTTGGCCATAATGTATATTTTCAATCAGTGGATGCTAATAGTACAGCTACTATCATGGGGTGAAGTTTTTGACAAAAATTATTCCCATTCTTTGTCTAGGCCAAAGCTTTCCATCTTGTCCACAAGATGCTGTCACACATCACTGAAATATAGGCATGCAGTGTTTATTGCTTTCCCTCAGTCTGTCTTAAAAGAAGGAAATGAGGTTAGTTTGGTATGACTTACTGATTCTATGTTGGCTCATACTGATCTCCACTTCCTTTTCTGAGTGCTCCCAAGCTTTCCCTTTCATAGTGAAGGTAGGATTATGCTTTTCTCTAAGCACAGGAAATCAGAAACAAGCACAGCTGTTTCAGTTCAGTTACTTTTAAAATACTCTTAATATCTCTTCACAATTATAAATATTCACTTCCATAAACAAAAGTAAAGTTAAAAAAAAAATCATGCCTGAAATAGTAAGCTTCCATTATTTACAGTTTGTGTTCAAAATACGTATACTAATTTTAATGAAGTGGTAAGAAAATCATTCCATTTGTTTCTGCGTCCTGTTCTGAATTTCTTTTTGGCTTGTTTATCTGAGTTTTGTTGCTATTATTCTTTTTATTTATATGAATATCAAAAGGATGGGCAATCCGGATGGACAATTAATTGGACCCAAAAACGAACTAGAGGAAGAGAAGAAGCTGAATTGCATTTGGGAAATTGTGTAATATTTTGTGACCCAAAGCTTCTCTGTGAAGCAAAAACCCATCTTTTAAAAATTTTTTATTTATTTTGTTAAATATTTCCCAATTTCATGGAAAAACATTTTTAACTATCATTTTTTAAAATTTTGAGTTTTAAATTCTCTCCCTTACTCTCATCCTTCCCCCCTACTTGAGAAGGTAAGCAATTAGATATTGATTATGCATATGATGTCATGCAAACATATTTCCATATTAGTCATGTTGCAAAATAAAATAAAATGAAAATGAAAAAAATAAAAAGAGAGAAAGTTTTTTTTATAAAAAGTATGCTTCAATCCACATTCAGAGTTCATCAGTTCTCTCTCTGGAGGTGGATAGCATCTTTCATCGTGGGTCCTTTGGAATTGACGTGGACCATTGTCTCGATCAGAGTAGCTAAGTCTTTCACAGATGATCATCATTGCAATATTGCTGTTACTATGAAAACCCACCTTTTTCAACAGAAATATTCTTTCACCGATGCCATATGCCTAAGAATCAGAGAATACCACAATCTCAAGGTTCAAAATTTTAGGTTATCCAAAGGGCAAGGGAGAGATCCATGGTGGGTGTAAATAGGCCATGACACATTATGAAATGACAAATTGTTTGCAGAATTGCTGCAAAAGATATTATCAAAAAATTGTGTGATCAGAAAAGAAGTTTGTTCAATCATGGAATGAGAGCAAGGGATGATGTAAGTGTCAGCTATTCTAATAGATGGACAACCCATATACAACTCTCATTGGAAGCAACATGGCAGGGCACTGGGTTTGGAGTGAGGAAGGCCTGGATTCAAGTTCTTTCTCAGAGAGCGTGTGAACATGTGTGACCATGGACCTAAGTGGACTAGGTTGGACTAGGTGGTCTTTGAAGTCCCCTTTAATTCTAGATAAATGAACCTATGACTCTAGATATTCAAAAACACTTCCCAAGATCTGTGGTCTCATTGCCACTCTGATTAAGTGACTTGCCCTCGGTCCCATAGCTAGTATGTGACAGAGTTATTTATTACTCCAAGGCTGTCCACTAAACTGTGTTGCTTCTCTGCTTATGATATAATACTTGATAAGATATGGTCTTTTTGTAATATGACATATGCTAATTGTCTGCCTAGGGAAGGGACAACTGTCCCAGGTCAGAAACAGAGACTCTGTGACAATTAAAGTAAGGTCAGCCTGGGAGTGGCCCCTGAGTTTCCAGTTTGGGTGAGTTACAGAGATGCAGTCTCTAAACAAAAAGGATAATTGGGACTAGCTGAACAAATTTTGGTATGTGAATGCAATGGAATATTATTGTGCCATTAGAAATGGCAAAAGTGATGGGTTCAGAGGATCCTGAGTAGTACAAAAAATGACACAGTTTGAAGTAAGCAGAACAAGGAGAATAATTTATATAGTAATGAAAACATTACAAAAAAGACTTATAAACTCTGATCAAGGCAATGACCACAACCATGTCTCCAGACTCCCTGTGATGAACATGTTACCCACCTGCCATGGGTAGCACACAGTGATGGCCTCACAATATGAAAAGAAACACATTTTTGGACATGATCTCTTTGCTTATTTCTAACTTTTTATTTGTTACAAGGGTTTGGTTTTTTTCTTTTCTTTTTTCTCACTGAGTTTTTAATAACACAGAGGCTACTGGTGATGCAATAGAGTGCTAGGCCCAGAATTAGGAAGACCTGGGTTCAAATCCAACTTCAAATGTTTACTAAGTGTTTGACTCTGGGCAACTTACTTAGAACCAATTTGCCTCAGTTTCCTTATTTGTAAAAATAGCATCTACTTCTTAGGGTTCTTGCGAGGAACGCAGGAGATAATATTTGTAAAGTACTTTGCAAATTTTAAAGTATTGAATAAATACTAGTTATTAATATTAATAGCAACAATTTAGGAGGGCTTGGTAGGGAGTGGGGATTAATAATAGTTATATCAAAAGATGAGAGACATTAAAATGTTTTTTAAAGTGAACTGGAGAAATAGAAGGAAGTTTACATGGAAGACAGACAGAGGATGATTTTCAAAGTAATGTGTAGCATCTATTACATACTTTTAAAAAGGAGCAAACAGCATGAAATGGAGAGTCATGGTTTCCTAGATAATCCTCTTTTACATTTTGCTGTGTGTATGGAAATGTTCTTTTTGGTATTTAAGTTCAGAATTTAAAACTTTTTAGAATTAAAAAAAGTGAAAGATACAACCTTCCATTTTCTCTAATCTTTTCATGGTATGACTTTTTTTTATTTCAGAGGCAAAACTGTGCAGTCTTTGAAGCTGGTCTTTGACACTGCCCACTGCCAATTTCTATGTCCTTCTTCTTTCTCTTGCACCCAATTACTCCCATACCAGGCTCCTAAGATAATTTTGTGCCACTGGGTTTCTCTTGGTAGATTCTGTATTTGTATCTCTTTTTCTAAGGAGCTTAAAAGAAGGCTGATGAAGACTGTACTCCCCTCAAATCTATATCACTGATGCTGATCCTGGGATACCTGCATGGGATAGATATACTGGGCCGCAATGATGGGGGTTCTTCTAAGCACACTTCAAATCACTTGAGTAAATTGCTTATAACTTTTCCTCTAGCCAAGGGTGAGTACAATGCAGATAGTAATTGATTAATAGAATCAAAGAATGTTAAGACTAGAAGAGTTAACCCAGCACAATTTCCTCATTGTACAGTGGAGAAAACAGAAGACTAGAGAGAAGAGACTAACAACGTTGCCTCGATTGTTAGTGGCAAAGCTTGGAATGAATCCCTTATTTCCTCACTCTCCCTCCAGTCCATTGGCTCTCTCATCTGTGAAGTGCTACAGTCATAGGAATGCCAACTTGGACTCGAAGCTTGAATTCCCTATACAACATTCTGAACAAATGACTTCTGATGCTCTCAGTGACATGTGCTGACTGACTCCAAGGCAGAACATTCTGCAGGAGCTAGAGTTGCTACTTATACTAAGAGAAACTTGCCTACATGATTCCATAAATTTGATACTAATTCTGTCCTTTTAGAGCAAGCAAAACAAGTCATTTCCCAACACTTGTAAAATAAGGTTTGTAAATTATCCTACTTGATGCTAACACCAACCCTGAGAGGGAAAAACTTTACTCCAATTTGACAGATAAGGAAGCTAAAGTTCAGAGAGAGAAACTCTCTGATTTGAACGCAGATTTGAACTCAGGCCTCTCCTGGACTCCAAATACAGTGAGGTGTTTTTTTCTCTCATAAAAAATGTAGATTCTCTTTAAAATAACTGAAAACAACTTAAAATACTTGGGAGTCTACCTGCCAAAGTCAGGGACTATATCAGTGGTTCTCAACTTGTGGGTCATGACCTCTTTGGGGGTCAAACAACCCTTTCACAGGGGTCACAGAGGTCACCTAAGACCATCAGAAAACACATATTTCCAATGGTCTTAGGAATCGAGACACTGCTCCTCTAGCCATCTCCAGGTGGTCCACCCACATGCAGATACGCCCACATAGGAGTATTAAAGGGTCACGGCATTAGGAAGGTTGAGAACCACTGGACTACATGAATACACAAAACACTTTTCACACAAATCAAGACAGATCAAAACAAGCGAAGCAATGGGTAGGCCTAGCCAATATAATAAAAACGATAATTCTACCTAAGTTAATTTACCAGTACTATGCCAATCAATCTATCAAAGAATTATTTTATGGAGCTATGAAAAAAATAGTAACATTCAACTTGAAGAATGAAAGGTCAAGAATATCACTGGAATCAATGAAAAATAATGTGAAAGAAGGTGGCTTTTCAGTACTAGATTTCAATTGTATTACAAAGCAGTAATCATCTGGCTAAGAAATAGAATAGTAGATCAGTGGAATAGGTTATGTACAAAATCCATAGTAGGAAATGGCCATAGTAATCTAGTATTTGATAAACTCAAAGATCCAAGCTTTTGGGACAAGAACTCACCATTTGACAAAAAATTTCTGGGAAAACTGGAAAGCAGTTTGGCAGAAACTAGGTGTAGACCAACATCTCACATCACATATCAAGCTAATGTCAGAATGGAGAAATGATTTAGACATAAAGAGCAATATCAGCAAATTAGTGGAGCATGGAAAATTTTACCTGTTGGATTTATGGAGAAGAGATGAGTATACATCCAAATGAGAGAGAGAGGAAGGAACACAGAAGGTAAAATGGATAACTCTGATTACATGAAATTAAAATGGTTTTACACAAAGAAAACCAATTCAAGCAAAATCAGAAGATAAGAAGGAAACTGGGGGAAATGTTTTACAGCAAGTTTATCTGATAAAGGCCTCATTTTTCAAATATATAGAAAACTGAGGAAAATTTATAAAAATAAGAGCCATTACCAAATTGATAAATGGTCAAAGGATATAAACAGGCAGTTTTCAGAAGAAGAAATCAAAGCTACCACGGTCACATGTAAAGTGATCTAAATCACTACTGATTAGAGAAATACAAATTAAAACAAATCTGAGATACCACCTCACATCTGTCAGATTGGCTAACATGACAGAAAAGGAAAATGACAAATGATGGAGGGGATGTGGAAAAATAAGGATACTAATGCACTGTTGGTGGAGTTGTGAATTGGTCTAACCATTCTGAAGAGCAATTTGGAACTATGCCTAAAGGACTATAAAACTGTGCAAACTCTTTGACCCAGCAATACCATCACTAGCTCTGTATCCCACAGAGATCAAAGAAAAGGGGGGGAAAAAGATCTGTTTATACAAAAATATTTATAGCACTTTTTTTTTGTAATGGCAAAGAATTAGAAATTGAGGGAATGCCCATCAACTGGGGAATGGAAGAACAAATTGTGGGATATGGAATATATTTGGATGGAAAATTATTGTGTTACAAGAAATGATGGGCAGGATGATTTAAGAAAAGCCTGGGAAGTTTTATATGAACTGATGCAAAGTGAAGTAAGCAGAACTGGGGGAACATTGTACAAAGTAATAGCAATATTGTAAGGATAATCAACTATGAAAGACTTAGCTACTCTGATCAAGCCAATGATCCAAGACAGTTCCAAAGGACCCATGATGAAAAATTGTATTCACCTCCAGAGACAGAACTGAGGAACTCTAAGTGAGAGTTGATGCATAACATTTTCACTTTCTTTTTTTAAATGTGTGTATTTTCTTTTGCAACTTGGGTGATGTGGAAATATGTTTTACATGTCTTTATAATTGATATCATATTGCTTGCCTTCCCAAGGAGTGGGAGAGGGGTGACAGGGAGGGAGAGAATTTGGAACTCACAATTTTAAAAAATGAATGTTAATATTTTACATGTGATTGGGAAATATTTAATGAAATAAATAAAATATAATACAAACAAACAAAAAAATACACATTCCTTCAAACAGGCTGCTCTGTGGATAGCACGCTGGACTTGGAGTCAGGAAGACCTGAGTTCAAACCTGCTTCAGAAACTTACTAGCTGTGTGACTCTGGGGAAGTCATTTGTGGTTTTTGCCTCAGTTTCCTCAACTGTTGAATGGGGGTAATAATAGCCTCTACCTCACAGGGTTATTGCAAAGATCGGACTTGATATTTGTAAAAGGCTTATCACAAATGTCTAATAAGTAGTAGGCACTATTTAAATACTTATTCCTTTCTCTTTCCTCCCTTTTCATTATATCACATATGTTCCTTTGACCATGACACATGACAACCCTCCAAGTAATTACAGTGTTATAGTCTGATGGAGAAAGGCATAGCGAGGTCACCATGCTTACAGTCATGGGTTTAATTTCTGGCTTAATTAACAAAAAATTTAGACTGGATTATATCTCCTAGTTCCTGTCTAGCTTTCAACCTTGAATCCTATCAGCTCCCACCTCTCCTGTGCTTCAAGAGCTCCTCACATTCATTAGGCACCTACAACGCTTAACACTCTACAATAAACCCCATGAGGAGATAAAGAGATGAGGCCCATTCCCTGTTCTCCAGCTGCTTATGAGCTTGTGAAGGCAGATAAAACATAAATACAGGGAAGTACAATAAAATCGGATTATGAGATTATATCCTACACTCCTCGTAAGAGGAAATAGCAGGTTGGGGTAGATTTCCAGGCCAAACGGCCTCAATTTTTCAGCCAGTTCTTGTAATGGATGGTTTTTGAGACTGTTCACCATCCCAGTCATTCTCTTCTGAACCACTCAGTCATTTCAGTTTCCATTAGGCCCCCTGAGAATGGATGCGGATGAACCCAAAGGATTTGGGAATAGCAGTGTGCTCCTACAGCCATCATCGAGGAGGGCTCTCCTTCCTTGCGACTAATAGCAAGCACTATCCAGCTTCTCCCAACAGGTAGGTTAGCTCAGTAGCCCTGGGATTGGTAATCTCCCACCTCCAGGCCACTAGGCCTGCTTCCAGCATATCCTCTGCTGCCATACTGAGAAACAAATGTCCTGGCAGCTGCTTCCATAGGTGCTGCAGCCACAACTGCAAAGAAAGTTCTTATTGCCAAAGTCCTTGGCACTATCATGTGGCTTAAAATGAGAAATTTATATATTTTTTTCAGTGGGAATTAGAGTAAAGAAGGTACATTACTCTCTGCTTTGCTGAAGCATTCTAAAGATCATGGCATCACTCCCTCTGACTTGCAGATGAAACCTGTATGTTGTTTGCCCATTTGAATGTGAACTCTTTGAGACTAGGGACTGTCTTACTTTTTCTATCTGGATACCCTCAACTTGTCACAGTGCTTTGCATACAGTAAGCACTTAATAAATGCCTTTTAATTCATTAATTAATTCATATCTTGACCAAAAGGAAAGGTGTTCAGTGTAGTACCCAGCATACCAGAAGCGATGGTAACACAACTATTCATCTTTAGAAGAATACCAGCAATAATTTTGGAGCAGGAGTGTGTCATCTAAAAGTCACACTTTGGAGATCCTCCCCTCCCTTCAGAAATCATTGCCTCACACTTCATGTCAGTGGAGCCCTGGCCTTTCTGCCACATCACTTCTTTAAGTGAAAGGTAAGATTTTTTTTTGTGGTACATTTCGTGAATTCTCTCTTATATCTTCATCTGAAACATGTTCCAAATGTGGAGTCTTTCATCTGACTTTTCATTGCCTCCAGTAGAGTTTCCATTATGGTACCATTTAATTGTGTGTACCTGCTTCATATGTCATCAGGGATTCTGGGAAAGATGCCCTTTTCAGACCCAAAAGAATATTTTTGCTTCACTCTGTTTCTTGTATAAAATAGTTGCCTTCAGCTCTGGATTCTTGTCTTTGAAGGACCTGGGAAGGTTCTGTGAAGGACTATTGACCTTGGAGTCAGAGTACAGGAGTTCAAATCCCACGTCTGAAACTTATACCTTTGTAGCCTTGGGAAAATCACTTAATGTACTTATCTGTAAAACTAGGGCATTAGAGAAAAAATGGATTCTGAAATCCTAGCTTCCAGCTCTAAGTATAATATCTACTTCCATTCTTATAAGGAAAAGAGTAAGGAAGTTAGGTCCTTTAGTGGGGTGACTTTGGGGTTAGGGATTAAATATAGACTGTTTTACCTGTAAATTCACTTCAATTCAGTTCAATAGTTATTGAATAAGTACCCACTATGTGCAAAACACGGTATTAGGTTCTGGGGATACAAACACCTTGCTCTCAAGCTGTTTATGTTCTGGGGTAATACAATACACACAGAGAGATGAATAAAAGGCATTTTGGGCAGAGAGAAAGACTAGAGGAATCAGGAAAGGCTTTCCATTGGTGGTAGAATGTAAGGATAACCTAGAAAGAAACTAAGAATTCAAAGAGGTGGAGGTACCTTTCAGGCATGGGAAATACCATGCAAAGGAATAGAGAGAGTTAAGGTAGAACAAGTAGGGCATTTTGGCTGAAATAAGAATATACTGAAGGAGAGCAATGTGAAACGAACGAGTCTGGAGTCAGATTGTGAAGGTCTTTAAATATCAAGCTCATTTCCAAAAGAGGTTAGGATGAGCTGGTATGTTACCCTGAAGGGGTTAAGGAGCCACTGATGATTCCTCGGGAAGAGAGTAATGTGATCAGAAGTATGCTTTCCACAATGACTGACTAATGTGCCAGCCTACCAACAGAGCACTGGTGTGCCTGTTGACCCACAGTCCCTCCAGCATTTGTCATTATCCATTATACTGATCATCTTTGCCAAACTGATGGCTGTGAGGGTGAGGAGGTGCAACAGGTTTTTAAAGATCTCTAACAGCTGCTTAAAGATGCCATCTACCATTTTCTTCAGTACCTTTAGATGGTATTCTTATGGATGACTTGAACTTCCCAGCCTTTCTCTTGTTGATGTTTTGTCCAGCCCTGTTCTTTCCTCTTTTGTGATGATTTAAATCAATATTTCTAGAGGAAAAAAAATGTTTGCAGCTCTACCAGGGAGACTGTCCTAGTTTCCACAGTACGCTACATGATTATTGATCCATTAACCAAGTGATGTGCATTTACATGCTTACTATGTGCCAGGCACTGTTCGAGGTGTTGGGGTTACAAGAACAACAATCAGTCAATCTACAAACATCTATTAAGGGCCTATTATGAGTCAGGCACTGTGCTAAACTCTGGGCATACAGAAAGGGGCAAAAGACAATCCCTGCCCTCAAGGAGATGACAAGCAAATGCACACACACAAACCAAGCTATATATAGGATAAATAAGATAATTAACAGAGAGAAGGCACTGGAATTAAGAGGGGCCAGGGGAGCTTTCTATTCTAGACTTAAAGGAAGCTAGAGAGGTAGGTAGTCAAAGACAAGGAGGGAGCACATTCTAGGTATGGGGGACGGCCAAAGACAGTGCCCAGAGCCAAAAGTCAGAATGTCTTGTTTATGGAACGTTCAGGAATCCAGTGTCACCGCATCAAAAAGTACACATCAGGGAGTAAGGCGTAAGGAATCTGGAAGGGTAGGAGGGAAATAGGTTATGAAGAGCTTTGAATGCCAAGCAAAGCATTTCATATTTGTTTCCGGAGGCAATAGGGAGCCACTGGAGTTTATTGAGTGGGGGGGAGACATGATCAGACTTGAATTTGAGGAAAATCACTTTAGTGGCTGAATGGAGGAGGGATGGGAGTGAGTAGACTTCAGGCAGGCAGACTCACCAGCAGGTATTGCAATAATCCAGGCGGGTGGTGATGAGGGCCTGCTTTAGAGTGGTGGCTATATCAGAGGAGAGAAGGGGCCATGTTCGAGAGATGTGGCAAAGGGGAAACCAACAGGCCTTGGCAACAGATTGGATTTTGGGGGGAAAAACAAAACAAACTCTGCCCTTGAGTTTATATTTTATTGGGGGAAACAACATATATCTCTATATAACTATACATATATATCTCTATATCATATAGATATCTATGTATATGTAATGTATATATATGTAATAAATAAATGCAAATTAAATTTCCCCCATAATAAATTAAATAAAAGATAATTTCTGGATGAGAAGAAGGGAGGGACTAGTAGCTATGGGAAATGGTAAAGGCCTCATGGAAGAGATGGTACTTGAAGTGATCTTTGAAGCAAATTAGGGGTTCTAACAGATGGAGATGATCATGGCAGATAGCTTGGTTAAAGACACTGTATCTTTGGAAATGGAATGTCCTGGGGCAGGGGCAGAAAGCAGGCCAATTTGTCCAGACCAAAGAGTTTGTAAAAGGGAATAGCATGTAAAAAGGCTAGAAGGGTGGTCTGGAGACATTTGTGAGGGGGTTTAAATGCCCAACAGAGGTGTTTATAATTGAAATTAGAGGTAACGAGGAGGTGCCGGAGGTGCTTGAGGAGGGGAGTGATATGGCCACATTTGTGCTTTATAAATATCACTTTGGTAATTGAGTAGAAGGTAGGTGGCAAAAAGGTGAGACTGGAGGCAAGGAGGCCAATTTGGAGGCTATTGCCATAGTTCAGTTGATGAGGGCATCAGTTAAGTTACTAAGTCTAGGGCAGAGCCTGTGCCCTGAACATCTATAGAGGAGGTCTCTGAATGGAAGACCAAGAAGGCATCTGAAAATGTAAATAGGTCACAGAGAAGGAAACAACCCGTTGATTCATGAAGAGTCTTATCCCATTAACAGAATCCTGAAGGAGTAAGGATAAAGAACAAGTAAATTTAGTCAGGGGTCAGATACGAGCGGAGGAAGAAAGATCCAGAGCCTGATCTATATAAGGTTCTGGTCTTACATCAGGATGCTGGAATGCTGGGAAGGCAAACAGCATGAAACCTTAGAAGACAAATGTGTTCCCAGGTCAGTCCTGAGTTGTATGCATTTATCATTGTCTCAGTCCCTCCCTCCTGAACTACCTGGAATTTAATTACTTTGTATATATTTGTTTTTGTTCACTTTATATTTTTTCTGTAAATATCATAATAGGGGCTGCTAGGTGACAGCATGGATAGACACACTGACAAACTGTGTGACTTTGGGCAAGTCACTTAACCTTGTTTGCCTCAGTTTCCTCATCTGTAAAATGAGATAGAGAAGGTAATGGTAAAATGCCAAACCACTCCAGTATCTTTGCCAAGAAAACCCCTGATGGGGTCACAGAGTCAGACATGACTGAAACAACTCAAAAACAACATATTTTTATATGTGCCTGTGGTCTCTCCCATTAGAATGTAAGCTTCCTGTGAACAGTGATTGTTTGGTTCATTGTACTTGTGTCCCCAGTGTCTAGCACAGGCTCTGTACGGAGTAAGTACTTAATATGTATTTGTTGGTTAATTGATTAATCTTGACTATAGGGACAATCTCACTATTCCCTTCTTTGAATCGAAATGCTGTCAGCTATTAAAGTTTCTCTCTTAATTTCTTTTTTTTCACCCTAGAGGTAGTTGCCTTCCACATCAATAGTATTAGCTCACATGTGACTGGATCTACCTATGTATGTTACTCAGAGATTTCGGTTCCAATCATACACTTTGGAATTGATTTGGGTTCATTTTCTCTCTTTTTAACAAGAGGAAGGCCTTTGTCAGGCGCTTTGGGATGGGATGAAAGATAGCATTTCAGTGTGAGATTTTATTATTTTTATTATTTCCCTTCTCTTGGATGTGTAGAAGAATCATGAGGTTTCCAAGGCAACACGTAGCTTGGGGAACATTGGAGTGAGCCCGCTCTGTGCAAAGGGATAAGATCACAGATACCACAACAATGCAACTCTACACGAACTGTTCTACAGAGGGGGCATTTCATCTTGATTGGAGCCTGGGAGGGATGTGTTTGAAAGGGGAGTAATCCATGTCGTGCACCTGTTCATTAAAATTGCAAACACACCCTTTCTGTGCAGCGTGAAATGGAACTGACCTTAAAACAATGACTCCACGCAGAGCTGCAGAACTCAGCTTTGTGTACTTTCTATGGGGGCGAGACATGGACATTTTCTTTTAGAAGTTTGATACTTTTTAGTTAAAATACCTTCTCAATAGTGGATTGGAGAAAGTGGCAAAAGTTTTTTTTCTTTTAAAAAATGTGCTGCTAATATTTCTGAAAGAAAGCATGGTGTAGTGGATAGAGGGCCAGCTTTGGAGTCAGGAAGGCTTGGCTTTGGGATTTGAACCCCTCTCCCCCCTCATAGACACACTTTAGTTGGGCACATCCCTTAACAACTCCATGTTCTAGCCAACTCTCTCAACTGATGTTAGTGATGTGCTGTTAATCTGAATGGGCCAGTGGGGGGAGGAGGGTTACCATACTAGGAATTCCCCACACAGATGATATCACGGATCCAGACCAAAGAAAGGAGAAAAAAAAATGCTTCAAAGGAGGTTATGGCTTTAACAACAGGGGTACTTTCTCCACCAATGAAGACAGAAATCCCCCAATAGAACCAGTGTGGCAAAAATAAACAAAATCCAGTCTTTCTTGGTTGATCTTGTGGTGATGAACCCTAGCTCTTGACTAGGGTGACTATAACACAACAGACATACAGTGTGTACTTAAAGCCATTTCATTTTGGTAAGACTGGAGCTCCACTCCAGAATGTCATAATGTTCCAGAATATTTTCTAGAATTTCCAGAACACAATAACCTACAGTCACTTCTAAGCCATCATGAGACATTGGAGGAAGATTTTAGTGAAGATTTCATTTCTATGAGGCAGGATGGTGAGCTGACCTAAAAGTCAGGAAAACCTGGAAACAAGTCTCACCTCAAACATGTCCTGCCTGTGTGACCTTGGCCAAATCACTTAACCCTGTTTGCCTTGGTTTCCTCATTTATAAAATGAGCTGGAGAAGGAAAAGGCAAACCAATTCAGTATTTTTGTCAAGAAACCCAAATGTGGTCATGGAGAAGTCAGACAACAACAAACACCAGCCACTTAGCCTCTGCCTGCCTCCGATTCCTCATCTGTAAAATGGAGTTGTAATAGCACCTCCCTCCCAGGCTGGTTATGAGGACAAAGTAGAATCTTTGTAAAGCACTTTGATGTGTAATTGCCAGGTATTGTTATTATCACTGTTATTGTTGTTATTTGATATTATTATCATTATTGCTGGGTCTTAGTTTCCTTATCTATACAGCAAGAGAGGATGAGTTGGGCTACTTGATGTCTAAAGTCTCTTCTAGCACTAAGGTTCAAAGACCAGAGTTTTATATCCTTCTATGGCTCTTGGCCAGACCTCAATTTTCTCATTGGTAAAGTGAGAGTATTACCCTAGATCGTAGAATTAAACTGAAAGGGAACTTAGAAGTCAGCTAGCCCAAGCCTCTCATTTTGAAGATGAGGCTCAAATGGGTGAATTTATTTGTCCAGGGTTAGCATTTATTAAGTTCTCTAGATGACCTCTAAGGTGTTTCCTGGTCCCAATCCAAGGCATAATTCAAGCCCAACTCTTCTTGACTCCATGTTCATTGCTCTCCCCACTATATCACCTTTCCCCCATTGGGCTGGTGTTTGGTTTTGAGTAGTTGTCCCCAAAGAGTCCCAGTGGAGGAGCTACATTAAGAGGGCTAGAACCTCTTGGTAAAGTCTTGGTAGAGCTGTAAACTGGCCTGACTTTTCTGGAAAGCAATTTGGAACCATGCCCCTAAAGTTATACATACCTTTTGACCCAGCAATACTAGTACTGGTTCTATGCCTCAAAGAGATGGCAAAAAGAAGAAAAGGATCCATGTGTATAAAAATATTTGTAGTGTTCTTTTTGTGAAGAAATGGGTACCAAGGTTTATGGCGAATGAACGTGATAGAATATTACTGTGCTGTAAGAAGTGATGAAGGGGATAGTTTCAGAAAAACCTGGGAAGATTTCTATGAACTGACACAGAGTGAAGTGAGCAGAACCAGGAGAACAATTCATACAATAACATCCATTAGGAAATCTGATCAACACAGAGACCAATCTCATTTCTGAAGGACTCATGATGAAACACGCATGGCCACCTCCAGACAGAGAACTGGCGGACTCAAGAGTGTGGACTGAAGCATCTTTTCTTTTCTAACTTGGCTAATAGGGGACTTGTTTTGCATGAATATGCATATTTGTAATGGGTTTTGTTTTTCTTACCTTCTCAGTGGGTAGGCAGGGATAGAGAATTCAGAACTGGAAATAAAATAAAATTGAATGAAAATAAAAATGTAGAAATTCTTGCTAGCTCCTGACCATGGTTCCTGAAGTGGGAGCAGGGGCAAGCCAAATGGACAAGTAATAACATTTGTCTTCAGTACCCTCCCAGTTTTATACATTTATCTGTATATGTGCACATACATAGATGCCTATATTAGCCTTTGCTCTTACATCACTTTCATGTTTCTCTGGCTTCCCATACCCAGTGCACCATACTTTGTAACAAAACATAAAAAAGCAAAAGAGAAAAAAAGAGAAAACTCCTCTAAAACACACCATGCCTATGTCTTGTCTGATAGTATATACAATAATACATGCCCATCATCTTCCTCTACAAAGAAGGGAGGGAGACCACCCCTTTTTACTTTCATTTTCTTTCCTTCCCCCCTCTTCTTTTATAGCCTGGAAATCTTGGGAATAGTTTAAAGAGTCTCTGTCCTAGAACTCACACAGGGCAAACATTCACATAGTGGTCAGAAGAAGTGATATAAGGACTCTCTCAATGTCTCTCTGAAGAACTTTGGAATTGATTGTGTGACATGGGAGACACTGGCACAGGACTGGCCACCCTCATCAGAGAAGGTGCTGTGCTCTATAAGCAAAGCAGAAAATTCAAAAGAAACACAAGATGTGCAAATTTAAAGAATCTAGCCCAGATATTTACAGGGCCTATTCGTGCCCAACTTGTGGTACAGCATTCCGAGTTCATATCAGTCTGATCAGCCACAGTCGGACACACTGAAACTTGATTCTGGCATAGTGATGTCATTTTGATCTTTGAGAACGAAGGACAACAACCAACCGATTCAGCAGCCGGCTAGACATTTCCAACTCCAAAGAAATACTCTCTTTTCACTAGCACTGAGGTGCTACAAATGGCTGGCTCTTTAATAAGAAATACGGCCTTTTGGCACCTGAAGTATTGATCTTAGAATTCAAAAGGAAAGAGATTAGAAGCCAGCAGACAGAGGCAGCTAGGTGACGTGGTGGATAGAGTACTGGATCTGGAGTCAGGAAAGCATGAGTTCAAATCTGCCACCCTTACTAGCTGTGTGACCCTGGGAAAATCACTTAGCCTGTCTGCCTCAAGTGAGTCAGCTGTAAAAGGGGGATCACGATAACATTCACCTCCCAGAATTGTGATGATAATTGTAAAATATTTTATGAGCCTTAAAGTGCTACATAAACGTTAGTTATTATTAGTACTGTTGTTGTTGCAAGCCAGAGGACCCCTTGAGACAAATCACATTTGGGATGAGATCCCCAGTGCTCATGTTAACTACCCATTCCTCTCTAGTCTCAAAGCTCCATCCCAATCCTGTTAGATTTAGCTAATAACAACTAGCAAATGCTTTATATAGTGTATTAAAGTTTGCAAAGTGTTTTCACCAATATCATTTCATCCTCACAACTGCCCCCGGAAGAAGTTATTACTATCATGACTGTTTTATAAGTAAGGAAACTGAGGCACAGAGGGTTTCCATGACTTGCTCGGGGTCCCAGAGCTCCTAAGTTTCTGTAGCTGCCTTTGAGCTCAGGACTTCCTGACTCCAGGGCTAATACTTTGATCCACGGTGCCATCTAGCAGCCTCTGGCCAGGGATTATATCATCTCAGCCCCTCACATGAATGCTTCCACTGAGTTTCAATTTAATGTAATTCCCCAGGCTTTTATGTGAGGAGCGCACCATCAAAGAATGATAGAGAAGGACGGTTTCTAATACCACCCTTACCTGATTCATAAATTCCTTCCTGCAAGTAATTACCCACCTTTCACTTTAACACCAGGCAGACCATTGCACCTTTGGAAATAATAATAAAAATGATAGCTAATGTTTATATAGCATTTAATATGTGTTGACGCAGTGCTAAGTACTTTACAATTATGATCTCATTTACTCCTCACAACCCTGGGAAGTAGATGCTATTATTACCGCCATTTTACAGATGAGGAATCTGAGGCAAATAGAGGCATTTTTAGTCAAATGACTTGCCCAGGATCACACAGCTAACTAATAAGTGTTTGAGGCTGGATTTGAACTCAGGTCTTTCTCATTCCAGGCCCAGTGCTCTATCTGTTGTGCCAGAAAATTCCTCTTCATGTTAAGTAAAATCTGTCTCACTGTTACTTCCAACCTTAGTCCTAGTTCTCCTCAGTTGGACCAAATAAAATAAGTCCAATTATTTTTCTGGTGGCAATATCCATTTAGAGATGGTTTCTGTGGCTTTTGCAAAAAAACTAAATAGGATATATTTTTCATTATCTCAATGTTTCTTACACAGGTACTTGTGTGATAAATTACTCTTTTAATTCAGTGTCAGGGAAAAAATTCCTGTGAAGATGATAATATTTCCTTCCCTTTAATCAAATAGTAAGAAGTCTACAACCTAGCAGGTTTCCTTTTGTCTTTAGTTGCCAGGAAACTCAGAGCTAATTTCAGTGCCCAGGTAGAATAATTAATTCGTTCCCACTATTGAGTGACCCTCATTTCTCTGTTCCTTTTCAGACTTCAGCAGATCAAGAGATCCATAATCTCATGGGTGGGGCTCCCTCCTCCACCAGTGCAGA
Source organism: Pseudochirops corinnae (assembly GCA_028646515.1). Taxonomy (NCBI): domain Eukaryota; kingdom Metazoa; phylum Chordata; class Mammalia; order Diprotodontia; family Pseudocheiridae; genus Pseudochirops; species Pseudochirops corinnae. The sequence goes on from CM053592.1 coordinate 160,332,587, forward strand.
AAACAACACTTACTGTACTTCTTGCCCATGCCTTTCTGTGACTCTTCTATAGGAAGTAAGACCCAAAAGACTAGAGTCTATCTTCTGGGGCTTTTAAGATTTCCTGGATATCAGTGTAGCGTTTGGGCTGTCTATCGGTTTTCTCTCCATCTCCCTACATGAATGGTCACCTCCTTTTCTAGTCAAATCTGGCCTTGATAATATCTTTTGGGGCCTTCATAATATCTTTTGGAGCCTTCCTCAGGCATAGGTGTTCACAGGTAATGTGCAGTAGTAGCCTGATTCCACTCTCCAGACAACTTTTTTTCTTTTCTTCAAAATTTTTTTTTATTAATTAACGAATTTATTTTTAGTTTTCAGCATTCACTTCAGTAAGATTTTGAGTTCTAAATTTTCTCTCCTTCCCTCTCTTCTCCTCTCCCCAAGACGGCATGCAATCTGAAATAAGCTCTATATATACATTCATATTAAGCATATTTTCACATTAGTCATGTTGTAAAGAAGAATTGGAACCAATGGAAGAAACCACGAGAAAAAGGAAACAAAACAAGAAAGAGGGTGCAAATAGTATGCTTCAATCTGCATTCAGACTCCATGGTTCTTTCTCTTGATGTGAATAACATTTTCCATCATGAATTTTTTGGAGTTGTCTTAGATCCTTGCATTGCTGAGAAGGGCTAAGTCTATAGTTAGTCGTCACACAGTATTTCTGTTACTGTGTACAATGTTCTCCTGGTTCTGCTCACTTCACTCAGTATCAGTTTATGGAAGTCTTTCCAGATTTTTCTAAAGTCCATCCAAACAACTTTCTGCTGCAGAATCTCAATGGTGTTCTTTGTCAGAGTTGACTGGCAGCACGGGTGGAATGCAATAAGCTGGACCTCCAGGAGAGGCTGTGGAGTTCAGAGGAAGTGAGTGAGGTGAAGAAGAAGGAGGACCAGCTTTAGAGTCAAGAGAACCTAAGGTTGAAGTTTGGCTTTGTGTGACAGCAGGTAAGGCATCCATCTATCTATCCATCTATCTGCCTGTCTGTCTACACAAACATATACACATTTGTATATGTATATTTGTCTATCTCCCTCCATAAATATTTATACATACATATGTGTATGTATGCACACATACATATATAGATGCATGTATGCATGTATGTATATATTTAGAAGAGCTGGGTGCCAAAGTAGAGAGGTAGGCCTAGAGTCAGGAAATCCTGAGTTCCAAAATCTGGCCTCAGACACAAACTATGTGATCCTGGGCAAGTCACTTTATCCTGCTGGCCTCAGTTTCTTCCTCTGTAAAATGAACTGGAGAAGGAAATGACAAACTACTCTGGTAACTTTGCCAAGAATTCCCCAAATGAGGTCACGAAGACACAGACACAACTGAAAGCTATTGAACAACACAATGTATATTTACATATGCATACATGTATATGTGCATATATAAACATACACACATACATACGCACATCGGCAAGGCTCAGCTTCCCTTAAGCTTGGTTTCTTCATTTATGAAAAGAAAGGGTTGAATTGGATGATTTCCTTTTCCAGCTGTAAATCCTCTGAATTCTCGTTGAATGACGCAAATATAGAAAGGCTAATGAACAGAGACCTCTAGTGATAACAGGAAGCTGGATGGCAGAGGATCTACCACATTGGCAGTTTGGTTTATTTTATTGACTGTTGAGCATGTGCCAGTTCTAAATCTCCTTTCTAGCTGCCTCCCCCAGAATCTCCTCCATGATCACTTTGCCATCTTGCCAAGAGGTCTCACTCTCCCAGTTGATATCTGCCCCCCTTGGAATACTCTCCCCCAAATGCCCCTGTCATATTTCACTTTACTCCCTCTTCTTCGGCATCTCATCCCTAGACTCCTCCACAGGTACCTTGCTGCCCTGTATTCAGTTGACAAACATTTATCAAGCACTGGTAACTGCTGGGGATAACCCAGTGAGTCCCATTCTCTAACCCATATAATTAAACATGTCTCAAGGATAGAATGTTGGTGAAAAGATGGAAGAAGTCCTGTTTTCTGTATGCCAGGCATGTGTGCTCCCAAGTGTGGAAGGGGGAAATTGCACTTACCATGAAATTGATTTCCAAAACAGCAATGAGTTTTCTCAGTATTATGATACAAAAGTGAATTGCTAGGACTACCTGGGTTAATGGGGTGCTCTGCCCCAGATGATGGCCCTTTATGATCCAAGGGTTGAAGTACACCATCAGGGTCCCTTGACCTCTAACCCAGACATGTCGTAAGGAGGGGAAAATGACTCATAAGATATCCTCAAGAACAGTAGTTTCCATTGACCTTGTGACACTGGCTCATTGAGACCAAATCCCTCTGGTGTTCTTTGTCACCAAATGGCTTCTAGTACAGCTGTAACACATTAAGGGGGGAGTGAGGAGGGAAAGGGGAAGAGGTCTGTATTTTCCCGGTACAAAGAGATGCTGATGTTTAGCAGAGAGCTAGGCAGATCTTCAGATCCAACAGCTACACATCCCAGATCTCCCCAGTCTGTTCCTTACTGCTACCTCTCCCCGCCCCCCGTTACTCTGTTAGAATTTGTTAGCTTTCCTCAAACTGGATGTCTGTCTGTTCCTCATTGTTTGCTCAAGGAGTTGCCTTGGGCTTTGAAGTTTCTCTTCTCCCAGTCTTTCCATGAATACTTTGTTCCCTGGCTGTATCACCAGTGCTTGGGTAAAGCTTTCCCAGCCAGGGTTACATGCTTTTAAGGTGGAGAGGCAGCATGATCCAGTGAAATAAATGCTGCAGTCCTTATCTGTCACTTAGACCTTGTGTGACACTGGGCACACACTTAAGGTCTCTAGGTCTGAAATGAGGGTGCTTACTAGATGAACTCCAAACTTCATTCCAGCTTTAAATCTCCGATTCTGTGATCTCTTTATTCTCAGGCTGTACTTGGTTGGTCCTACATAGGAAACAGTGTTCTTCATGCCTAAAGACCTCAGGCAGCTCAGAAGCACAGCCCAGCACAGGAGATCCCCTAGATAGTCTCTTAGAGCTAGAGAACATCCCTAAAGGAAGCACAGGGGTAAGCTTTGCTGCTCTGCTGTGATAAGGTCCCATCTATCTCCTAGTTTTTTCTTTCTCCTAGGGTAGTTTGCACAAATAGTGAGACCACGGTCTCCTAGTAGAAGATTTGTACTTTATCTTGTGCCAAAAGGAATGTCCTGAGCCCCTTCCCTCTTCATTCTCTCCTAGACAAGGGATGAATTCTCCTTGTCCTGGGCCCTCCTTTCCCCACTGATGAGCCCTTTGTCTGCTGCTGACTTGAAGTCATAGCTTTGACCTTCCACAGCAATAAGAATCCTCAAGCCTCAGGAATCCTCAGGAAGATAGAGCCAGCATACCCAAGATGGCCTCTTGGTTTTCCATAAAAGAAAAATGAAAGTGAGAAATGTCAGAGAGAAGACACCAAGAGAGCCAGATACCCTTGTGAGAGGGAGGATGCCAACAGAGACGACAGAGGCATTGTGTAACACCTAAGAAGATGCAGAGCAACTGGGAGTTCTGAAAGAGGAATCTCATCTCTAAACCAATGATCGTTTTCTTGTATCTTCCTATCTGACAATTAGCACCCAGAGAAAGAAAATGGGGAAATTATTTCTATGCCAAATGAGCAGTGTCAGCGGCACTGACTGATGATGAGGGGTGAGAGGTTAACAACCAGCTCAGTCTAAGGTTGGTACAGAGTGGGAATTCCTTTAGGAAGGTAATGCATGCTGCTTCAATTACTCTGTATTACTTTATATATCTTTTCATGTGGTTTGTGTGTTCTTCAGATTTGTCATTTCTTGTGACAATAATATTCTATCATATACACGCAAATATATATACAAACACACACATATCTTCTTGTACAATCTTATCTTGCACATATGAAACACTGTATTGAAGGAGAATTCTCAAATCTGAATTTTGCCTTACCAAGTCAATAGTTTTTCAAAAAATCAAAAACCAATAAATACTCTGGCATTATTCTCTGCACCATTCGGTCAGCTGCATAATGGTGAGCATGTGGTTTGCTGTAGGACAGTGGTTCTCAACCTTCCTAATGGCAGGACCCTTTAATACTTGTATGTGGGCATGTCTGTATGTGGGCAGACCCTCCTGGAGACGGATAGAGGAGCAGTGTCTCAGTTCCTAAGACCATCAGAAATATGTGTTTTCAGATGGTCTTAGAGGACCCCTGTGAAAGGATCATTCGACCCCCAAAGGGGTCGCGACCTACAGTATGAGAACTACTGCTGTAGGAGATCATCTGGGGAAGGGTCTATTTTTCTATAGTATCTCTGATGTATACCTGGATACATTTGTAGATTATTCTGAGTGACTTTACTCAGATAAAAAAAAGTAGATATATGAGGTGAATAGTTAGTTAATACCCTCTTAATTTTTTTTCCTTCAGTTAATCTTCTGTTTACTAATTCCCTAACCTGTTGGTACCTTTGTTTCTTTCATGTATCAATTACTCAGTGGTTTAAAAGTTATGCCCCCTCCAATATAGACTTCTTGTGTGTATTGGTTTGATTCCACCTGTTCTGCCCACTTTCATCTTCTTGATAGATAAGAGTGCCGGACTTTGTATTACAAAAACCTGGGCTCAAATCTCACTTTAGATACTTGCTGGGGGAAGTGAAGAGAATAAGCATTTATATATCACCTACTGAGTGCCTGACAATATGCTGTGCCCTTTTATAAATATCTCATTTGATCTTTACAACAACCCTGTGAAGGAGGTACTGTCGTTGCACAGTTGAAGAAGCTAAAACAAACAGAGGCTGAAGAGATTTGCTCCAGGGCATACAGTTAATAAATGTCTGAGTGAGCATTTGAATTCAGATTTTCTTGATTCCAGGCCTGGTGCTCTATCCACTGGGCCACCTATCTCTAATAAGCTGTTTTAGATGACTTAGTGGATAGAGAGCTGGACCTGGAGTCAGCTACACCTGAATTCAAATTTAACCTCAGATACTTACCAGCTTTGTGACCTTGGGCAAGTCACTTAACTCTGTCTGCTTCAGTTTTGTCAACTGTAAAACAGATGTATGAGAAAGACCTGCTCCCCAGGGTTGTTGTGAGGATGAAATGGGATCATATTTGCAAAGTGTTTAACACAGATCTGTCAAATAGTAAAAGCTTAATTAACCTATCTGACTCTGTTTCCTAAACTGTAAAATGATGATGATAGCACCTGTGTCATAGATATCTTGTGAGGATCTGTGAAATTACAAATGAAAAGTGTTTTTGTAAACCTCAAGGGATAAATAAACTTGAGGGAAATGATGATGAAGATGACATATCATTTTTACTTAGATGTTAGAATCCAATTATCTTCCAAGGCAATCGATTTGTCTTTCTATCCCTAGCACCTAGCACAGGGCCCGAGTCATAACAGGCACTCAGGAAATGTCTACTAATTGATATATTGATCAATGATAAAATAGAACATCGGAAACATGATAGTGAATCTGTTTCTTTTTTTATTGTCTATTATGTTGGCCTTCTTCCAGTTTCATCTTTAAAGGTTCTTAAGATGATTTTAGTTGGTTTTTGTGACAAATTTCCTGCCAATTTGTTTCCTCTACCCTCAGTACTCTTCACTGTTTTATGAAGTGATAATCTCATAATCTTTCAACACCCTCCTCCTCAATACTTTCAAATGAGTTTATACTATAAATGCATGTTTCCCTTGGCTACTATGTTATTCTGCTTAGTAAGGACAGTATGAGTTTCCTGGTTGAAGAGTTTCTGAGCTCGTGTGTGTGTGTGTGTGTGTGTGTGTGTGTGTGTGTGTAAGGGGGAAAGGTATTTTAACGATGAACATAAGCAAAAAGACAATCATAAAGATTATGTACCATGTATACAAGTATATACAATTTTGTATATAATAATATATACTATTATACATTATTAACATACATAATTTGGAGGAACCTCAAGTTCTTTGTAATATTCTTTCAACTCTTCATCCTTTGCAAAGAAAAAAATGGTACATTTTATCTTCCAAATAGCCCTGCAAGGTTTTAGCCATAGAGTGAGGATTATCAGTGTTGTGGTTATTACTTTATGACAGTTAACTTGTATTGAAAATAGGGGCAGGGGTGAGAAGTCAGAGTCAAGACAGTGGAGAAAAAGCAAGGATCATCTGAGCTCTCTCCCGAATTCCCCTCCAAACAACTTTAATGTCTAAAAATGAATTCTGGAGTTACAGAACCCACAAAAGAATGGGGTGATATAATTTTTCTCACCCAAGACAATTTAGAAGTTCTGTCTGTTTGTGTGAGAGAGGAGCACATGCCAGTGCAGTGCAGTCCAGATGCAAGCCTTGGGGGTGACTTTAGGAGCTCTCAGCCCACAGAAGATAAAGGGGTCAGACAACTGGTCAAAAGGTGATTACAGGGGACCCTTTGCTGGCACCGGGAGTCCTCTGCAGGACCCTGTTGCCTTGCCCATACTTGGATCTGGGTCTCAGTTCCAGGGTGAGGAAGATCTCTAGCACACAAGAGCTAATGGCTACAGGGTAGCAGGAGACCCTGGTCGTAGTTCCAGGGCAGAAAAGAGGGATTATGGTTGTTCATAGACCAGAGAACAGGCCAGGAGAGATGTAACCATACCTCTCTTTAAATCGTATCACTTTGAAAAAACTGAAAATTTACACACACCTAGAACTAGTTCTGAGAGAAGCAGCAAGAAAGGCCTAAATCTTGATATAAGAAAACAGCAAAAAAAAAAAAAAAAATCCTGATGATAGAAAGTTACTATTGTGACAAATTTAGAAGAAGGCAATAAAGTCAAAACTGTTATATCAAAGGCCTCAAAGAAAAATATGAATTGGTCTCAAGCCCAAAAATAGTTCATGGAAGAATTCAAAAAGGATTTTAAAAATGAAATAAGAGAGGCAGAGGAAAAATTGGGAAAAGAAATGACTGATTGAAGAAACTCATGAAAAAAGAGTCAACAGCTTGGTAAAGGAGGCACAAAAAATACTGCAGAAAATATCTCCTTAAAGAACAGAATAAACCAAATGGTAGACAAAAATGTGCTGAAGAAAAGAACTACTTAAAAATAAAAATTGACCAAATGGATTTACACTCACTTTGAGACATCAGGACCCAAACAATGACCAAGTGAGACTTGGGCTTGGACCTATTGTTGGTAAATCAATGATAGCCAAAGTGGTTTGGGTTTAAAGGTTCTTAAGAAAGAAATCTAGTCCATAAAACCCCAAGATATTTTGTAAGACTTTAGCAATTAAAATTTATCTTCATTTGGGTAGAATATCTGCAGGTAAGGGTATGATACCTTATGTGGATAGAGGGAGAGGAAGGAGGGAGGGAAGGAAGGAAGGAAGGAAAAAAGGAAGGAAGGAAGGAAGGAAGGAAAAAAGGAAGGAAGGAAAGAAGGAAGGAAGGAAAAAAGGAAGGAAGGAAGAAAGGAAGGAAGGAAAAAAGGAAGGAAGGAAGGAAGGAAAAAAGGAAGGAAGGAAGGAAGGAAAGAAAGAAGGAAGGAAGGAAGGAAGGAATGAGCAGCATTACTCAACTGGAACTGACAAGTTGGGTCCCTAGGGGGGCAGCTGATACTACTCACAGAAACAATTGCTTTTTACACTCACACTGATGACTCCGAGTGACTGTAAATAACAATTGGTTCTGTTTTGGCCAGAAACTCTGAGGATCTTCCTCTCCCAGACTGATTTTTTTTACTAGGAAAAAGAGATTATTCTTTGCCACTTTTCTTATCTAGCCCTAATCACTGAATAGGCATTGCCTAAGTCAAACTGAAACCTGGGAAAGACTTTAGCTTTAAAAGGCCAAGGTCTCTCACTGCATCCAGCCATCTCCAGTTGTCCTGATCTATATCTGACCACTGGACCCAGATGTCTCTGGAGGAGAGTGAGGCTGGTGACTCTTCATAGCCCTCCCTCATTTAAATCCAATTTCACTTGCAAGTCATGGCATCACCTTCCTGATGTCAAGGAACTCTTTGAGGATGAAAGACAAAAAAACAACAATAACCTGGCCAAATGGAAAAAGACATACAAAAACTCACTGAAGAACATAATTCCTTAGAATTATAATTGGGTAAGTGGAAGCTAATCATAATCAATAAAACAAAATCAAAAGAATAAAAAATAGTTGAAAAATGTGAAACATCTTGTTGGAAAAACTACTAATCTGAAAATAGTTCAAGGAGAAACAATTTAAGAATTATTGGATTACCTGAAAGCCATGATAAAAAAAAAAGAGCCTAGACATCATCTTTCAAGAAATTCTCAAAGAAAATTATCCTGATGCTCTAGAACCAAAGGGTAAAATAGAAATTGAAAGAATCCAGTGATAACATCCCTAAAGAGATCCCCAAATGAAAACTCCCAGAATATTATAGCCAAATTTCAGGTCAAGGAGAAAATATTGCAATCTGCCAGAAAGAAATAATTCAAATATCATAGAGCCAACAGTCAGGATGACATAAGATTCAGCATATTCTTCATTGAAGGATCAAAGGGCTTGAAATATGATATTCCAAAGGGCAAAGGAGCTTGGATTACAACCAAGAATCACCAATCCAACAAAACTGATCATAAAGCTCCAAGGGAAAAAATGGTTAGTGAATGAAATAAAGGACTTTCAAGCACTCCTTATGAAAAGGCCAGAGCTGAATAGAAAATTTGACTTTCAAATACAACATTCAAGAAACATACAAAGGTAAATGGGAAAGAGAAATCATAAGGGATTCAATAAGTTTAAACTGTTTACATTCCTTGGAAAATCATACTTGTAACTCCTAAGAACTTTTTCATTATTAGGGCAGTTAAAAGGATAATAAATAGAAGATGCAGGTGTGAGTTAAATATGATGAGATATCTAAAAAAATTAAAGGGTGACAAAGAGGGATGCACTGGGAGAAGAGGAGAGGGAGAGAGAGAATGGGGTAAATTATCTCACATAAAAGGGCATGAAAGAGCTTTTACAGTGTAGGGGAAAATGGAAGAGTTAGTGAAGGTGCTTGAACCTTACTTATCAGAATTAGGTCAATGAGGAAATAACACACACTCAATTGGGGAGAGAAATTTATATTACCATACATAAAAGTAGGAGGGAAAAGGGATAAGAGAAGGAGGAGCTAATAGAAGGGAGCATAGATTGGAGGAAGGGGTAGTCAGAAGCAAAACATTTTTGAGGATGGACAGGGAGAAAAAGAGAGAGTAGGATAAATAGGGAAACATAGGATAGAAGGAAATACATGGTAATCTTAACTTAAAAAAATTAAATCATGTTTCTCTGATATAGACTTCACTTCTGAAACGTATAGAGAATTGAGTCAAATATATAAAAATAAGAGATATTCCTCAATTGATAGTCAAAGGATATGAAGAGAGAGTTTTCAGCTGAAGTAATTAAAGCTATCTATAATCATATAAAATGCTCTTAATCGTTTTGATTAGAGAATGCAAATTAAAACAACTCTGAGGTACTATTCCCCACCTTTTAGTTTGGCTAATATGACAGAAAATGAAAATGACAAATGTTGTAGGAGTTGTGGGAAAATTGAGGTACTAATGGATTGTCAGTGAAGTTATGAACTGTTTCGATCATTTTGGAGAGTAATTTGGAACTAAGCCCAAAGGGCATTCCATTTGACTCATTAATACCACTACTAGATCTACACCTCAAAGAGATAATAAAAAAAAAAAAAGGAAAAGGTCCTATATGTACACAAAAAATTTTGTAGCAGTTCTCTTAAGGGTGGCAAAGAATTCTAAATCAAGATGTCCATCAGTTGAGGAATGGCTGAACAAGTCGCATATGATTGTGATGGGATACTATTGTACTATAAGAAATGATGAGCAGGATGTTCTCAGAAAAACCTGAAAAGATTTACATTAACTGATACAAAGTAAAGTGAGAAGAACTAGGAGAATGTTGTATATAACAACAGCAAGATTGTACAATGATCAGCAGTGAATGACTTAGCTATTTGCAGTAATACAGTTATCCAAGACAATTCTGAAAGACTTATTATGAAAAATGCTTTCTATCTCCAGAGAAAGAACTGATGGAATCTGAATACAGATTGAAGCGTACTTTTTAAACTTCCTTTATTTTTCTTGGGTTTGTGTGTGTGTGTGTGTGTGTGTGTTTTCTTTTACAACATGACTAATATGGAAATATGTTTTACACAACTGCATATGTACAACCTATATCAAATTGCTTACCTTCTCAATGAAGGGAGAAGGGAATGAGAGAGAGAGAATTTGGAACTAAAAATTTTTTAAAGTGTGTATTAAAAACTGTTTTTATGCATAATAGGGAAAATATAAAAGTAAAAAGCAAAAAAAAAAAAACAGAAAATGAGGAAGATTAAAGTTAGTTTTTTTATCTTTATGTCAATTCAAATGACAATAAGTCAGTTTGAAGCTGTTGTAATTGTTACCAGCATCTTCTCATATTCATCCTTCTCATTTGATTTAGATTTTTACTTTTGCTTTAAGTGGGAGATAGATAGTCTGACCAATCACATGCAGTTGATTCAGAAATGATTCCCACATCAGTAGTCACTCATGTTCTGCCTATAAAGATACGATCAATCTCATTTTTTGGGATGTTGATTGGTACTTACCAAGACCAAATGGCAATTCTGTTATGGAAAAAATATGTCTGCTGTATGTATTTGAGACATCTGAGTAGTCTACAACTCTTGGACATCCCTGGTTGCTTAATCATTTCTATCTTCCAGTATGTTTTTTTTTGTTCAAACTAACTTTCCATGGTCTACTTTCTACCTATCTTCACAGTAAATTAACTTGGCATTTATGGTGACAAGATCAGACAGCTAGGTGGTATGTGGATAAAGAGCTGTCCCTGGAGTCAGGAAGACCTGAGTTCAAATGCAGCATCCGACACTTAGTAGCATTGTGACCCTTTTATGGCAAAACACTTAACCTCTGCCTGTCTTCGTTTCTTCTTTTGTAAAATGGAAATAATAATAGTACCTACTCCATGTGCTTTATGAGGATAAAATGTAATAATATTTGTAAAGTACTTTGAAAACCTTAGAGTACTATGTAACTGCTATTATTTTTAATGTACATTTTGATTTATAGGAATCTTCTCAAATTTGTCATAATATTCTTTCACTTCTTCATCCTCCACATAAAATACTACATAATCTTTATGGTTGCTTTTTTTTTGCTTATGATCATCATTAAAGCAACACACACACATACACAGAGTTTGCTATTACTAACTATTATCATGAGCCCTGCAAGTCATGATGACCAAGTGCTCTATGAAATGATGTCTCTCATTGCCTTGGATGCACAATGAGATTGCCTTTCCAAAAGGAATGTGTGAGTCATCCTTCCACGTAACTGCAAGTTTCTTGTGTCTTCTGGTTTCATTTGTACTGAGAATGTCAATATTGATTAGTCTAGAGAAGAGAAGACTTCAGAAGGACATGATAGCTGTCTTTAACCATTTGAAGATCTGTCAAGTGGAAGAAGGATTACTCTTGTTCTTGGTCCCAGAGGGAAGAACCAGGAGCAATGGGGAAAGTTGCAAAGAAGAAAATTCAAGCTTGATGCAAGGAAAAACATCCTGATAATTATTACTCTCCACAGAAAAACTGGTGGTGACTTCTTCCTCACTCGAAGTTTTCCCATAAAGGATATTGAATGATTGCTTGTTGGGTACCTTTCAGAAGGGATTCTTACTCAAGTACAGGTTGGACTACTTAGCTTTTGAAGTCCTTTCCAATGATAACATTCTGTGTTAAAATTTAGCCACTCCAATAATATATGCACTCATTTTTCACTGAACAAGAATATCACATTTGGAGTACTCCATGTTAAGTTAATATTGATAAGTGGTCTAAAAACCATGTGATTCTTTACTATACCACAGTTGCTGTAGAAGCCAAATAGGACTGAGGACTAGTTTGCATTTTTCTTTGTTTCAAGAGTTGCGATGGCCATATAAGTCATGATCTAGTAGCCAAACTACCGATTTTTGGGTCCATCTCGACTTAGCTAGAGGCATTAGTTAGACATATCCAAGAGGAGCATTACTGGCCCTTAAGCCAGAACTAGCCCCGCCAAAAACCTCAAAATCCAGTTCTCCAGTGGCATCTGACCCTGCTCTTGAGCAATATCACCCATTTTGCATGTGGGAATGCCAAGCTCCCTGACATAATCACTTCCATGCAGTAAGAGAATGAGTGTCTTGGGGGCCAAGGAAAAATGGGTTACTCTTCCTTCCAAGTAGAAATGGGTGAAAGAATGACATCATCTGGGAAATTTCCAAGTTAACCTACAGAACTTTCTAACTTCCTATCCCAAGTCAGCTTCTTTATGCACCTACCCCTTGGGAAGCTCTATCTGGCAAATCAGTATCTCATGGTCCAAGTAGGAGATCTCAGAAATACATTATGATTAGGTTCTTATATTGGCCATAACAGGTCTGGAAGTTAATTTTTTACTCATTATCCTCTTGCATGTTTATAGGCTTTGCACTTGTTCAGTTTAGTAGACAGGTTGGTCTGAGAAAGGAGATAAGGGAGTAATGAAAGGGGTAGTGGTAATGGACTATCAAGGTATTCCAGTCATGGCAATAGTGACATTCCTGTCAGATAAATTATGTGTACGTCTCATTGTGGGAGCTTGATGGCCACATGCGCCATTTTGTTGTTGTTTTTCAGTCATTTAGTCATGTCTGACTCTTTGTGACCTACTAGACAATACCATTTGTGGGGTTTTCTTGGCAAAGACACTGGGGTGTTTTGGCATTTCTTTCCCCAGTGGATTAAGGCAAACAGAGAGTAAGTGACTTGCCCAGAAACATACAGCGAGCAAGTATCTGCCTCTGAATCCATTTGGGTGTTTCTTTTAAGAGATTAACACAGTTCCTGGCTCCCTCATTTGGTAAGGGTTTCTTGTATCTTCTGGTTTCATTTGTACTAAGAATATCAATATTGATTAGTCTAGAGAAGAGAAGACTTCAGAAGGACATGATAGCTGTCTATCAGACATAGTCTATCAGAGTTGTACTCATGTCCTTGCTGAAGTCAGAGGACACAGTTACGCCTTCACAGGTTCAACAAATGCCTGTCTGAGTTCCTGTGAACTAGTAGATTCATTTCCTTAAGGTGAGGAGTCATTCAATGGACAATAGACTCTGTCAACTGTGCTGATCAGCTCCAAAGCCATGAACCAGCACACCTAGTCTGTGGATTCTGGCAATATCTACATCCACACAAGTTATCTGCTATTGATAGCAATTTTCAACATGCCATAAATGGAATCGAGGACATTTGATAGATCAATGAGAGACAAAGATGGACATATAGAAGGCAGAGACAGAGGAACTATCATAAATAATGTTAATGATTTTTCATAATTATTGCCACTACTTCATCCACAGAGTTTTATTTAACAAACATTTGTTGTGACTATATCATTCAGAGCACTATGCTTACACTAGAGGTGATGAAAGGTTTAGCTGAAACATACTCCAACCTTTATAATCCAGTGGAGCTATAAGATACAAACACAAAGAACCATAATCAACAACATTAAATAAGAAATGCATTAAAGAGTTGAAAAATTAAGTATAAGGGTGAAAATATTTTCTTAAATGGGTATCAAAGTAGATCTTTTGGAGGAAATAGTATTTGACTAGGGTATTTGATGAGTCAGAATTAAATAGGTGACAAGGAAAGGAAGCACATTCCAGCACAGGGAATTGTGAACAATGGCAGTGAAGCTAAACACCACATTGCATATTGGGAGGAGCATGAAGGAAGTAAGGTAATGTGATTGGAAGCATAGAAAGCATGGAAAAGAGTAGTGTGAAGATAGTTTAGGTGGTGGCAGCAGGAAGGACAACACATTTAGAGATTCACATAGGACGACTCATGTTCCTGTACTTATTCCCCATCTGGAACATTTTTCTGGCATCAGAGTTGTTGATCTGATAATGTCAGCTACTGGACTACTTTCTCCATCAATTTGATAACTGCCTTTTCAGTTGAACTGTCTTCTCCACTGCATTATCAGCTTCTGACTCTCTACTGAATCTCCTTTCCCACAGGGGAATAGTCAGCATTTCTGACTAGTGCATAGCCTGAGGATTATTTGAGCTATTTTGTGAGTCAGACCCACAGCTGCTCCAAGCCTACCAGCAAGAGTCCTTCAGGTCAAGCCTGCCTTTTGAACTCTGTTTTTTTTTTTCCTTCCAGCTCCAGTTCCCCTAGGTTTGCCTGCTATTTGGGTTGGGGTGAGAAAATTCCTTTCGACTCTCAGTATGCCCCTGGCTGCTAGCACTAGGTCCATGCAAATTACCCTGGAGCTTTACTTAGCAAGACCAAAAGGGCAGAGGGGAGCTACTGATCTTTATCCTAGATTCCTGCGAGCAGTAAAAGCATTGCTGTCTCTGCACTGACATTGAGAGGAAAGGGGGAGGTGGGTGGGTAATGTTTTGGAGCATGTGCTTTTTGACAAAGAGGCAAAGTCAGTAATTGAAAAAATATATTTGGGCGGCGCTATGGGGAGATAGTTATATGTTCTTTTATTTACCTAAAGTTTTAAAAAATCAGCACTATAGTTCAGTCAGCAGGATTTCCTTGCTTCATTGGTTTCCAAAGGATTCACTACTCTACTACTGTTAAGATTATTTACAGGAGACTGTCTCAGGTCAATATCTGTGACTTCTTTGTTCAACGTTCACCACACACACATGCACAGAGATCTTTATTTACTGGATCTGCCTCAGAGGGAGAGAATCATCTAATTTCTTGGCCTTAGTAAAGAGCTTTCCTACAGTGAGCAAACTCTAACTAGCTGGGCTCCAAGTAAGCCAGCAGATGAGGATGTGGTTGCCATTTGAAATTCCCCAGCCCACGTGAGGTCACTAGATGGCCAATTACTCCTTACTGAAAGCAGTGCTGCTGAGTGGCACCGTAGACTCATACACTTAATGGATTAGAGGAACTGAATCATTTTTATCTTTTGGCAATTCCCTACAACTCTGTACGGGGATTTGACTTTTTGCTTGGTTTGAGGTAAAAGAAGAATCATACAGGCATTTTGTTGAATCCATGACTTAGAATTATTGCTTCTCTGTGAAAAGAAGAGAAGTTATGCTTACATTTGAAACCTTTTAGGTCATGCTCTATTAGAGTAATGTAGGGCCTTGTAGTCATCAAGTTCAAATTCTTCATTTTCTAGAAAAGGAGACTCAGTCCCAGAGGAGGACTCACTTAAAGTCAAACAGAAAATCAGAGGCAGAACCAAAGATATCAGAGCTAGCAGAACCCATGTGTCCAGACTCTTAGGCTACTGTCATTACTCTTGTCCTGTGCCCTTAAGTGTGGCCTTATACGCAGCTAGGAGCATTGTACCAGGAGTCAGGAAGACCCGAGGTCAAGTCAGGCCTTAGATACTTACAATCTATTGATCCAGGACAAACTGCTTAATAGTAATAATAATAATAATAATAATAAATAATAATAATAATCATAGTAATAGTACCTACCTCCCAGGACTGTTGTGAAGATCAAATGAGACAATATTTGTAAAGAGCTTTGCAGACTTTAAAGTGCTACATAAATGTCAGCTACTGATAATAATAATATTATTATTATTTTTATTACAACTTCTATTATATATGATTACATAAATGGGAAAAGAGGGATGTAGCATTTAGAGTTGGAAGGGACCCTAAAGACTATCAAGTTCAATTTTTTTATTTTACATATGAGGAAACTGAGGCACATAGCTGTTAAGTGACTTTCCCAAGATCCCTTCAGACGAAATGGCAAGGCTAGGAGTCGAAAGAAAGCCTTCTGAGCCCCAATCCAGTGGTCTTTCCAACCTGAGAGAGAGTCATTTTCAGATGTGCAGCTGCTTGTCTTCCTCCTTGGTAGTGAGTTCCTTAGGGATCCAGGATACCTTGGATGGAAATTGGGTGGAAATTGCGACTGTCACTCCAATGAGGTGTGAAAGCAAGTCACGCTGTGCCTGGCCCAGCACCTGCCGATTGTTTCCTTCTGGATCAAATCCAGGGTGATTTTTTTTGTTTGTTTCCACTTTATTGTGGTCCAAGGATGAAGGCGTCAGATACTGACTATCCATTCCCTGTGCCATGCCCACCTGTCCCTTCTGTCTTCAGTACGGTGATGCATATCTGTCTCAGGGTGGTGACACCTATTATACACATTTGTGTATATACCCCACCGCCCCTGCTGTATATGGTGGCTTCTTAGCCTCCCTGATGAACAAACGGGCCACAGGGCAATGGGAGAACCATTGGCACTCCTGATTTAGCTTCTCAATGATTCTCATGTAAAGTACTCACACTAACCTAATGAGTATCAAGCTAGGTAGTTGGTAGTTACTCAGTTTTATGCCATGCCCATGTCAGCAGCTGCTCCCCTTGTGCCTTTCTAGAAGAACTCTCTGGAGAAATAAGCTGGTCTTGAAGGGTTCTCCAATGATCACATCTGGGTGGCCACATAGTTCTTAGTAGCAGTAGAAGGCTTCTAATCTGGGTTGCTTTTCAGAATGAGCATTTCTTTTTCTCTTCTTAAAAATGTTCCCTTTTATATCACATTCATTAAGAATATGACATTTGGGGGCAACTATGTGGTACAGTGAATAGAGCACTGGCCCTGGAGTCAGGAGCACCTGAGTTCAAATCTGACCTTAGGCAATTAACACTAGCTGTGTGACCTTGGGCAAGTCACGTAACTCCAATTGCCCTGCCTTCCCCCCTCCAAATAAAGAGAAAATAACCTTTCAGTAACAGCAGCATGGTACACTGATCGACTTTGATAGACTTAGCTCCTCTCAGCAATACAAATGATCTAAGATAATTCCAAAAGACTCATGATGGAAAACATTAGGAGAAAGAACTATGGAATCTGAATGCAGATCAAAGGATTTTCTTTTCTTTTTTTTCTTTCTTGTGGTTTTCCCCTTTTGTTCTGATTCTTATTCCACAACATAACTGTGAAAATATGTTTAATATAAGTGTACATGTATAGCCTCTATCAGATCGCTTACTGTCTTGGGAAGAGAAGAGGGGAGGAAGGGAGAGAGAAGAAAATTTGGAACTCAAAATCTTATAAAAGTGAATATTGAAAATTATCTTTACATGTAGTTAGAAAAAACAAAATACCATTAAGTAGGGGAAATGAATATAACCTTTCCCTCTCTATTATCCAGCAAACCATAATTTGTAGCATGAAATATAAAGGGAAAGAGAAGAAAGAAAAAGAGAGCAGTGTAGGAAAATTAACTGATGCATCAATTAAATCTGCCAATATATAATATTCTGCACCCATGGGTCCCCACCCTTCTAGTGAAGGAAGGAAAGTGCACAAAAGGAACATTTCTTAAAACCACATTTATTAAATCTCTATGTTATTCATGGTCCCCAAACTAATAGATCACAAGCATGGTGATCATTTAAATTCTAGTTTCTGAGTAATAATAATCACAGTAGTTAACATTTATAGAGCAGTACTATATGCCAGGCACCATGCTGTGATTTATAATAATTATTGCATTTGGGCCACAACAACCCTGGAAGGTAGGTGCTATTATTATCACTCATTTTACAGATAAGGAAATTGAGGCAAACAGAGGTTGAGTGACTTGCCCAGGGGCACACAGCTAGTGTCTGATGCCAGATCTAAATTCAAGTCTTCCTGACTTCAATCCTGGAATTCTATCCACTTCATCACCCAGCTGTTTAATAGTAGTAGAAGAAATGTCAGTGAGTCTCCCAGTCTTTTGTTCATTATAAAGCCGTAACACAGGCATTAGGACAAGGTATTTTGAACGGTCTAGACAATAGTCTTTGTCCAGCTCAAGCAGAAGGGCTCCCTTGGACTTCTTCAGTGACCGTTTCAATGGGGATACACGTCGAACTGTGAAACACAAGATTAACACATCAGGTTAATTTCATGCTCTACTTGTCTTGGGCTGATATTAATGAAAATTAAATTTTGTGCTAATCAGCCCTAGCATTCGGCATGCACGACATAAATGAGTGACTTCTGGCAAGGCTGGTTAAATCATATTTGTGCTCCGTGTGTAGTGCCTGAACAACATGAAAATACTATCACCAACAATTAAACCCAAAGGGAGACAGATGTTTCCTTGGGCAGATGAAAAGCTTTTCTACAAACACACCTCAGGGTTGTGGAAATCGGACTGTTCTCAGCAAGTTAAAGGTAGAAAGAAGGCAAACCAGGAATAATGATATTAGCGTAAGTGTGTATCATGCCTTAAGGTTTACAAAGCACTTCACGCACAACTACCTTGTGGGTTAAATAGGTAAAGTGTTATTATTGGTATTTTATAGACTAGGAACCTGACTCTCAAAAAAGTCAAACGATTTGCCTGAAGTTACTTAGCTAGCTACTAGCAGAACTGAGACTCAGTCTAAGTGGGATAATGGATGAAGCACTGGGTCTGAGGTCAAGAAGACCCGAATTCAAATCTAGCCTCACATACTTCCTAGCTGTGTGACTTTGTGCAAGTCACTTCCTTTTGTCTCATTTTCCTCAACTCTAAAATTAGAGTAAAAATGGTGCCTATCTCACAGGGCAGTTGTGAGGATCAAATAAGATAATATTTGTTAGCACGGTGCCCAACATACAGAAGATACTTAATAAATGCTTGTTTCCTTCCTTCTGGCCCCAAGTCAAAGATGCCAGTCCATCTCAGTGAATTATCCATTTCTTTCTTTACTGGAAATAGCTGGTTTTGAAGATCCAATCAGTCCAAATGATTTCGTACGTCCTCACTTTAAAGATTACTCTTCTTTCTCATTATTAGGAAGGACATTTCCACAAGCAACCCAAAGAGACAAGCTTGCATTCTTTCCTAGGCCCTGGAGAGTCTGATCCCACAGGCATTTGAAAAACTTCTCTTTAGCAATCAAAATGCATGTTAGGAATGTGTGTGAACTTCTGAAAGGGGTCTAAGATAATATCACTATCTATCTCCAGAACAGAGGCGTGGTGTAAAGTTGAGTCAGACTGGTCCAAATCCTTGTCTCCTGAAGCAGACCTATCTTCCCTTCTTTGTAGCCAATTAATGTACATTAGACTGGTGATCAGGCAGGGACACCTCTCCTATTGGCCATTGTGTCATTAATATTTCCCCTGTGGTTAATGCTCAATCATACATTCAGGATGTATGACCATCCTCCTAGAAATGATTTCCAGTGGAAGGCAAGGGCCCCTACATGTATTAATGCAGATATATATCTCACTGAAATCCCAACACAGTTCATCTTCATGCCTAGCAAATCAGTTGAGGAAATAGATACTGGCTTTTAACATGGCACAAACATTCTATGCAAGGATTTAAATAGAGGTAGACTTTTGAATGTCTAGAGCAGGGCTTTTTTTATACTTGTTATGTCATAGACCCCTTGTGCAATTTGGTAAAGTCTGTTGACAGAATCATATTTTTAAATGATTAAAATAAAATGTATAATATCTCAAAGGAAACCTATTTATTTATATAGAGGTATCAAAATATATGTTTTTTTACATTGCTGAACCCCAGGTTAAAAATGTGGGCTTTCTAGTTTCTTTGTTTTGACATGAATGAGTGGGAAAGCATTTATTCAGTACTTACTATGGACAAAACACTGTTAAATGCCTTATATACAAATAGAAAAATAAGACAGTCTCTATTCTCAAGGATTTCACATTCTAATAAGGGGAGACCGCACATATAGGAGATTTTAGCTGCAAATCAGTTTGGTTTTTGTTTTTATGGAGGCAATTCAGGTTAAGTGACTTGCCCAAGTTCCAAAGCTAATAAGTGTCTGAAGATGAATTTGAACTCGTCCCCCTGACTCCAGAGCTAGTGTTCTATCCACTGCACCACCTAGCTGCTTGTGAGGCATTTTTAAAGAGAAGAAATAAAGGTGTGATTTAGACCTGAGAATAACCATAACATAGATGTTGTAAGTACTTACTATAGAGTCCTACTTTAATGGCGTGTCCTCTCTTAATTTTCCAGAGGGGCTCCAATTCCCATCATTAATATCATTCCCTTGTGGTTCAGGTATTGTCTTCACAAGGTTACTGTTCATATATATATATATATATATATATATATATATGTATGTATGTATGTATGTATATATACACATACATATGTATATATATACATATATATGATCAAAAATTAATATATGCTTATTTAATTTTATGTGCTGATGTTGTTCAGTCATTTTTCAGTCATATCTGACTCCCTGTGACCCCATCTGGGGTTTTCTTGGCAAAGACATTAGAGTGAATTGCTATTTCCTTTTCTAGTTCATTTTTCAGATGAGGAAACTGAGGCAAACAAGGTAAGATATCTGGAATATAATAGGCACTTAATAAATGCTTGTTGAAAGCAGCTAAGGGGTTCAGAGAATAGAAAGCTAGCTCTGAAAATGGGAAGATCTGAGTTCAAATTCAGCCTCAGACACTATTTGACCTTAGGCAAATCATTTAACCTGTGACCTTCAGTTTATTCATCTGCAAAATGGGGATAATAATAATAATAATAATAATAATAATAATAATAATAATACCTCCCAGGAGTGCTGTAAAAATAAAATGAGATAATATTTGTAAAGCACTTTGTAAAAATCCATGTGCTGTGTAAGTGCTAATTATTGTTATCATTATTAATTGATGAATAGAATCAGCGTTTTATGTCAGGAATTCAGGGATCATCTTGTCTAACACTCCGTTGAATGTATGAATCTCTCTTACAACATTCCTGACAGGTAGTCATTTCTCCTTAACCACCTACATTGATGAGAAGCTCAACCCCTGGGGAGCCAGCCCATTCTAACATAAGAAAGTTGTAATTATTCAAACGTTCTTCTTTATGTTGGGTGGAATCTACTGCCTGTAATTTCCACTGATTAGTGCTGGCTCTGCCTTCCCTACCTACACAGAATAGGTCTGCTTGCTAGAGTGCTGAGGTAGTCACGAGGGTGTGTTGTAAGTGTGATCAGCAGTGAGAAAAAAGAAAAGAAAAGAAGAGACATGAATATTAACAGCCAACATTTATCACTTTAAGGTTCATGAAACACTTCACATATAGTTCCTTATTTGATCCTTAAAAATGACCCTGTGAGTTAAGTGTTATTCTTCTTCCCTTTTTATAGTTAAAGAAATTGAGGTAGAGATAAGTTGTATGACTTGTCCAGGGGCATATAGGTAGGAAGTGTCTGAGATAGGATTTGGACGTCTTCCTAGTTGAGCACTCTGTCTACTACACTACCTAGTTGCTGAGAGTCTAGGAGTTGGGCTTTGAAACAAGCCTTCAGAGTCAATAGATGAGGGCAGTTAGCATCAGGATCTTGCCAGGAATTGGGAGAAAGCAGCGTCATGAAAATCTACAGACTGGAGAGTACTCAGGAGAAGGTGATGGACGATGTCAAAGCTGTAGAGAGCTCCAAAAGTATAGGAACTGAAAAGGGGTTATTAGGTTTGGCAGTTTAGAAATCTTTGGGAACTGTTTCAAAGGAATAGGGAAACTGGAATAAAGACTAAAACATTTCATGTTGGTGGGGGAGGGAATGTTGTAGGAGGATGGAGGAGGGATGAAAAGGTTTCAAATACCCACAGTGGTAAATGGGGAAGCAAATCAATTAGGGATGTGAAAAAGAGGATAGACTCATTATAATGAGGATCCAGATGAGGTTATATGACGTCAATTTTGTGACTTTTCCCAGCTTTTGTCAGTGGCACATGCATAGAACTAAAGGCCATGGATGGTGAGAGTAACCCAAGGTTGGGGCTTCGTAAGACATAGTCAGTCAATGATAGTACAAAGAATCCAGGGACTTGAGTTTAGAGAGTAGTGTAGAGTTGAATGGATTCCCTAGAGGTCAAGACGGGGAATCAAGGTGAATGTGGCTAGTTCAAGGGAAAGAACTGAGCCATGAAAGGATTGGATAATGGTGGTGAAGAACAGGGTTAGGGCGGGGGGAAAGTTGGAATGATCAAATAGTACAATCAGATAAAGGAATTTTGCAATTCACAAATAAAAAAGGGTAACTTATGTGAGTGAAAAGGTCTAGGGTATCACTATTGCTGTATGTAGCAAAGGTTGAATAGATGAGTAGGCCATTGGAAATTGAATAGACTGAAGAACTGGGAAGTTAGGGTATTGGAAGAAATATCAATACATTAGTCAAATTCCCCGAATGAGGACAGCAGTTGAGTGGATAGAAACACTGAGCCAGGAATCAAATTCATTGAGGAAGGAAGGGGAATGTTCTTGTGATCAGTAGATAACAGCTACCCACATCTGCATTGGTAGATAGTTTGAATTAAATGAACCTCAAAGGAGAAATTATTGAGAAGTGGTGGTAGTGGTAGATTCCTAAAGATAAAAAAAAAAACAACTATATTCAGGTATCCCTAAAACAGATGAATGCCATTGCATTACAAGAGGGGGTTTGCAAGGACAGTTAATTAATCATGAGACAGCCACAAGAGCAAGCAGGTAGATGGACCTCAGTCCCAGCAAGCATGGGGGAACAAAAAACTTGCCAGAGATTCTGCTGAGGAAGAAGGGAACTGTTTTGAATAACTCAACAGAGAACTGCATAGATCAACAGGAATTCGGAGAATTTCTCCACAAATTTTGATTGTTTAAAAAAGTGTGCAGGAGGTGGAAATAAAGGGAGGTAACTAAATGTGAATACAAAATGATGGAGTACTACCGTAAGAATAGAGTCAGGGATGATAAATCTGAAAAGAGTCTAAGACCAGTGATGATGACAAAAATGGACTTTAAAAATTATGTTGGGGGCAAAAGGAAGATCAGAGAAGGCATAAGACTACTGTTTTGAGTGGTTAGAATGGTGAGAATGGACCAAACAGAGAGGCAAAACTACTCAACTCTTCATTTGCCTCTATTTTCTCTACCGAGAACAATGATTTGCAATTACTGGGAAGTACAGAACAAAAATGATTAACAGGGAATTGAAACAGAAAAGTGAGGAGATGGTAACAGAGAACCTAGCTGCCCAAGTCATCAACCGCATAAATCATAGATTTCTGGGGCTAAAATGAACTACACGATTTTACAAATGAGAAAATTGAAGCTTGGATAAGTGACTTGCTCAGAGTCACAAGCCTAGTGAGTGGCTAATATGGGACTCAAACCTCCTGACTCCAAGTCTGGCTTTCTGTGATTGCTCAATTACGGGGAAATGATTGCTGAACAATCACAAAGAATGAGAAGTCCTAACAATAGAGACTGCTACATTTTTGCCATAGTTTTCAAAAAAAGGAAGGAGAGATCTACAGACTACTTGGTGAGCTTGAATTAGCTATCTGTAAATAAATTCTAGTATGTATTATTAAAGGCTTGATTTATGAGACTTTAATAGGAAAGTGGTGATGATTAGGAGTAGCAAGTTTTTGTTTTGGGGTCTTTTAGTCTGAACCTGTGATTTCATTGACATAAGGAACTCCTACCACTGATGTAGACTGACAATTGTTCTGAAACTTTGACTTACAGACTTTCCTGCAATATTGAGCATTTCAATGATAAAGAGCCACACTGCTAGTATATCAGAAGTGGCACCTGAACCCAGGACTTTATGCTTCAAAGGGTGAGGGTCTCTCCTTCCGAGCTTGATTTTTTTTTCCTAATTAAAGGGGCCAACTCTTGACACTTCTTAAAGAGGCCTATTCACTGAATGGACGTAACCTACTATGATTTAGATTCTTTCCTTCCTTCCTTCGTTTATTTGTTCCTTCCTTCCTTCCTTCCTTCCTTCCTTCCTTCCTTCCTTCCTTCCTTCCTTCCTCTCTTCCTCTCTTCCTTCCTTCCTCTCGTCCTCTCTTCCTTCCCTCCTCTCTTCCTTTCTTCCTTCCTTTCTTTCTCAAAACCTTAAACCCAGTTCACTCTGAAGCTCATAGATTGGACCTGCCCAAGGTCTACTTGATGACTGTATTTTGAGCCCTCCTGGTTCAAAGTCAATGTCAATGGTAGCTGTTTCTCTTTGGAGCAGCAACCCTGAGGTTCTTCCCCTTCCAGCTTGATTTTTTTCTTTTTTTCTAATTAAAGGGGCCATCCCTTGACTCCTTAAAGAGGCCTGTTCACTGAATGGACGTCACCTCACTCTAAGTGAGAACATGAAAAGGCCTTAGCCTAAAAGGGCCACAGTCTCCCATTGCCTCCTGTGTCATCTCCAGTCATCTTGATGAATATCTGGTCACTAGAACCAGATGGCTCTGGAGGAGAAAGTGAGGCTGGTGACCTTGCACAGCCCTCCCTTACTCAAATAAAAATTAACTGCACGTCATGTCATCATATCCCTGATGCCAGGGTCCTCTTCAAAAATGAAGGACAAAATGCAACCTCTATCAGTAGATGCCATATTACCTCATGAGTTCATTAATAAGATGCTAATGGTCATGCTACCAAGACTGATCATCTGACTAGAAGATATGTCATAAGCCAAATAAAAATAACATGCTTTTCTAAGTGTATAGTCCCAATTATTTCTCTAGGTTATCTTGAGAAGTCACCAATAACCCACTATCCAGGAAAGAGGTCTCTCAAAGTTCTACTTTCTAGATTTATAGCTTCATAGATATTTTTAAATCCGAAGTTAATGAGAGGCCATATTCACCATCTGTAGAAGAAGGGCTGTTCTTTCCCCGTTGGTTAGGGATGGGCACCAATGATAATATGTAACCTCAAGCCAGCCAAATAAGATAGCTTCAAGTTTCCTGTGCAATGATTGCCTTGTGCTAAAAATTTCCACCCTGCTCCTTCTTGAATCCATTTTCCTAGACTTAGATTCCTTGTGACACTCTTGCCTCTTCAGTGATATGAACTTACTTAGATGTAATTTCCCCCTTAGTCATAATGGGTTCATGAAATAGATGTATTATGACCTTCTCTTACCTTTCCTTTTTCTCTTTGCCCATTGTAAACATTTGTTTTCTGTAGCTCAGATTTTAAACACGCCTGGTTAGATTGATAAATTCTTTCCAGAAAAAAATCTCTGCCACAGAGGGGTCTACTTGGGAGAAATGGAGGACAAGCATCATTCCCCACTCCCCCTTATTGCAGTAAGGCCTGACAACATGCCCTCAGAAAGCCCTGATGCCGTAGTTTCATACCTGTATTCTTCCTGCCACTCAGAATCTTAATAACCTCTTCTTTCCCTATAGGCATATAAGAATTTCTTCATCAACAAGCCCCTGTTGATTGCTCACATGTCTTTCTAATTTCTTTACTCCTTTATTTGCATTTCAATATTTTTACTCAGCTCTGGTCTTTTTCATCAGGAATGCTCAAAAGTTCTATATACTATTCAATTCCCCCTTTTTTGTCTCTATAAGATTATAGTGTCTTGTTGGATAAATTATTCTTGCTTGTAAGCCTTTTGGGGATATCCAAGTCCAAGATTTTATTTCCTACTATACTACTACTACTACTACTACTACTACTACTACTACTACTCCTACTATACAGGTATAATATATGCTATACTAGAACTATATTACTATAAGTAGTTTCTGACAAGTTTTTCAGTAATCCTTACTGTGGTTACTTGATAACTGAACTCTTTCTTTCTGGTTGCTTGTAATATTTTTTCCTTGACATGGAAGCTCTGTATTTTGGCTATGGTGTTCTTAGGAGTTTTCATTTTGGAGTTTCTTCCAGGAGATGGCAAGTGGATCCTTTCTATATTGACTTTGCTCTCTGGGTCTACTAAATAGACCTTGGTGATTTTCTTACATGATTTCTTTAAATATTTTATCAGGTTTTTTTTTTTGGTTTGCTCATGGTTTTCAGGACATATGATGCTAGACTATCTGTCTACTTATTTTCAGGTCAGTTGATTTTGATAGTAGATGTCCTACCTTTTATTCTATTTTTCAGTAATTTGATTTTGTTCTAATATATTTCCTGTTGTCTTCTGTAGTCATTGAACTCTATTTGCTCTAATTTTCAAGGAATTTGCTACTTGGGAAGCCAGGTGGCATAGTGGATAGAGCTCCAGGTCTGGAATCAGGAAGACCTGAATTCAGACACTTTTTAGCTGTGTGACCCTGGGAAAATCCTCATCTGTAAAATGAGCCAGAGAAGGAAACAGCAAACCATTCCAGTATCTTTGCCATGGAAACCCCAAATGGGCTCATGGAGAGTCAGACATGAATGAAAAACAACAAAGGGATAGATAAAGGTGTTTTCTGTTTTTACTTTTTGTGTTTCTTCAACATTGTTCTATTAGGTGCCCTTTTAGATCTTTACTGGAGCGCATGTGTGAGAACTGGGCTCCTCTGTGATATTTCCAACGACCTTCTTTACCAGAAGTGGCCAACTCAGATATCTTAAAAAAAGTTTCAGGGGAACCTTCATAGAGAACGTGGGGATTGGGTTAACCTTTAAGGATAGGCTTTTAAAGGACACTCTAGGATAGAATGTTAAGAATAAAGAAAGGCATAAGCATCAGGAGACCATGGTGCCAATCTGGCTCTGCCACTAACTAGCCATGTGACCTTGGGCAGGTAGTTTCATCACTCTGTCTCACTCAGTTCCTTCATGTAAATAAGTAGGGGATTAGGTTAGATGATCTCAAAGGTCTTTTCCATTTCTGACAATCCATGATTCTAAAATGGATAGGTAGGGGGGAGACGGGAGAGGAGGAGGGAAATATAGTACATTTATCCAGTGGAAACAATGCTAGGTTTAGAGTCAGAGGACCCTAGTTTGAGTCTCAACTCTGCACTGACAACCTGTGTGACCTTGAGGGAGTCACTTAACAACTGTGGACCTTGTTTCCTCATCAGAAAAATGAAGGGTGGGACTAAATGAGCTCTCACATCCCTTCCAGTTCTGTCTATGATCCTGAGTGACTTTGAGACTCGGTCTCCCTATCTGACTCAGGTTAGAAGTGCAGGAACCTTTGTGATCCCCATTTGACTGCCAATGGACATAAAAACTTTGACCTGCCCTGTTTGTGACATGGGCTGATTCACCTTTTCTTTGGAATTCTGGTGGTCTTTGCACTCACAATATTTGTGTCAGACTTAACGTTGACGCCTGGTTGGCTTCTGTCTTTCTGTAGCTCAGAACTCCAGAGAATAAGTGATGCACCAGCCTCAGCCCTCCTGCAGTGGCAGAGATTACAGGCACAATCTTCTCCCCCACCCCCCCTCCCTTCTTAACTTTAAAAAGGCTCTACTGGTTCCCAAAGTATTGGGCGATTGGCATTTATAGACCTGGGCACTTGTCCCAGCTCTTCCACCAATTAGCTATATCTCAGGCAAATAATTGTAATAACTGAAATTCCTCTTCTATAACATGGAGATAACAGGATTCATCCTCCTCAGCCTCACAGGGCTGTAAGAGTACACTGAGCTGATGAGTATGAAATGTCTTTGAAAAGTATCAAGGGCTATCCAAGAACACGGGATGAATATTAATATCTTTGTTTTCTAAAAGTTAAAAGAAAGTTCTTTCTAGGGGAAAGAATTCAAACCTTCAAGCCTAGAAATTTTGAAAAGAAGCACAGGAAATTAATTTGTTAGTGTCTATGGCATCTCTAGATCCTTTAATGCATATAAGTTTCTTAGATTGCTGTCCCCATTCCCCAAAGAAATCTTTATGTTCATGAAGACAGCTGTGATTTGAATGTTTCAGGCAAGAGATTGTACTAACTTAATCCAAAGTGTCAGAAGGTTTCTGGAATACAGAGAAGTGTACAGCCAAAATCCTTGCAGCCATAGCTGGCCTCAAACAGAGGTGGTGACAACAATTTCCTGGAGCAGAATGAGGCATGTGACAATCAATAGATGAGGAAGACGAAAGGAATGAGGCCAGGAATGACCTTGAATCTAATCACGATGGGGACTTTCTGATTAGGACAATTTCAAAGAGGTGTTGGCAAGTCCCCACAAGCCAAATTTTTCTAGCCACCCACCTCTAAATAATTATACATGATACTGAAGGTCAGCCTGGCTTAATTTTCAAGAGAAGTAATTTGGGGATACTTCTTCATTTTGAAATCCACAGTTTCACTGCTGACTTCACAGAAGATAAGTCTTTTGTCTGCTGCTCTGATTGGTTCTTACAGAGCTTATGTTGATTAAAGAACTGAATTTTCTGGGTCCCCAGGGACAGGTTCCAATAAAACTCAGAATCTTTAATAAAGAACTTGAGGGAGAATTGGATTTTTTTCTTTTATTTTAGAGTCAGAGGGAGCTTCTTAACCACACTCTCAAGCATAAGACTAGTTAACTTATCCTGAGACCAGTTTTTATCATCAGCTGTCACCATATTTTAATCTACTAGTTCTGACCATTCCCTGACTCTTTCCTGCCACTCATAAAGGAATAGCTTAGCAAACTATCTCCTCCTACCCCATCCAAGCCATGACTGTACTTCCCTATTCTGGGATCCTAAGGTTTAACTTAGCCTCTCTCTACTACCTGAAACCTTTGTTGATCATCTAGCATTAATGCAATCTCTTTTCCCCATTCATATTGTATTAATTTGTCTGTTGCAATGTCATTTCCCCCAATAGAATGTAAATTTCTTGAGGGGAGGGACCATTTTTTCATGACTATCCTTGTTTCCTTAGCACTTAGCATGTGGCATTCTTTGTACCTTACCTAACTGTAAAAGGTGCTTAATAAATGCATATTTAATTGAATTTATATCCCTTTAACATTGAAGACATTTGGTGTAGCCTAGGATCATGTAAGCTTTGGGGGTTATGCAGTGATTAGCAGAATGCCTGGCAAATGCTTGTTAACTTGACTTATCCTGTCAGCTATTATTACAATCCATTAAATCTTTAAACCACAGCGGGGCAACAGAAAACTTCAGCAAAGAATTCTTTCGTTCTTTTTCCTTCCTTCCTTCCTTCCTTCCTTCCTTCCTTCCTTCCTTCCTTCCTTCCTTCCCCTCTCTTTCTTCCTTCCTTCCTTTCTTCTTTCCTTTCTTCCTTCCTTTCTTCCTTCCTTTCTTCCTTTCTCTCTCTCTCATTCTCTCTTCCTCCTTCCCTCTCTCCCTTCCTTCTTCCTTCCTTCCTTCCTTTCCCTCCCTCCCTTTCTTTCCCTTCTTTCCCTCCTCTTCTCTCTCCTTCCTTTCTCTCTCTCTCATTCTCTTCTTTCTTTTCTTCCTTCTTTTCTTTCTTCCTCCTTCCCTCCCTCCCTCCTCCCTCCCTTCTTTCCTTCCTTCCTTCCTTTCTTCCTTCCTTCCTTCCTTCCTCTTTCCCTTCCTTTTTCCTTCATTCCTTCCTTTGACAAGTCCTGGCAGCCTAGAAAGTCTCATAGTATAAGCCTAGTGATGGATTGTTTATGTCTGTTGTTGGAAGAACAATCTAGCTTAGTTCAGAGAGGTTCAAAACAAAGCTGACCCAAGAGAAATGAATTTTTTGTCCATGGAGAAGTGATGGCCGATGTCACTGGAATGAGTACCCACTTGAAGACATCAAGGATCCAGGGATGCTTGCCTTTTAGTAAAGGGAGTTATAAGAAAGCTCAAAGGCCAATCAGAAACTATAGGATTGTCTTACCTGCAAAGACAAATTGGGAAGAGAGCTTTCCCTGGTAACCACTCCCACTTTTGCTATATAGAACCTTATTTTGGCCTTGTGAGCAAATGCAGACTTGACCATGTTGTTATTCTAGTATTGCGAGGGCTATAATGAGGAGAGGCAGGGGAAGACTGGGGAGCTATTGCAATGATTGCAGCATAATTTCATTTACAAAAACTCTTGAACAACAGGAATCTCCCCATGAGACTCAGTTCATACTCTTGGACCCAGATGCAGCCTGTAGGACGATTCTTACCCTATAGTTACAGCATTTGGACTCCCTTGTCTGAGACAAGCTGGAAAAGCCTTTTCTTCCTTTGGTATCATCAGCTTAAGTCTGTTCTAAGCCTGGAAAATGGAAAATGCAAGTGTGGGGCAATCAGGGATTTGTCAGTACATGAAGATTGTTGGCGGTGTAGAAACTGCAAATTTAGTACCTAGTTAGGAGAACAGCTCATTAAAAGGGGAAACTGCCTGATAGAAGCTAAGGCGAACTCCTAATCTACTTTTCCCAGTTCGAGTCCTTCCCATGGGGCAATCTCCTTGGGAATCTCACACTGGCATCCTGGGCTTCTTGTCTCCCCAACTTGGGGTAGTATATTCCTACTCTGGCTCAGTTGAGGGTGTGCTCTATGCTACTTATCCCAGGCACATTCTTTTCTCCATGACCCTATTTGGGGTTTTCTTTGCAAAGACACTGGAGTGGTTTCCTTCTTTCAGGCTGACATACATCTTTCACCATGGAGAGAGCACTGGGCTCTATTTCCTGAGTTCCAATCTGGCCTTAGACACTTACTACCTGTGTGATTCTGGGCAAGTCACTTAACCCTGTTTGCCTCAGTTTCTTCATCTGTAAAATGAGCTGGAGAAGGAAATGGTGAACCACTCCAGTACCTCTGCCAAGAAAACCCCAAATGGGGTCACAAAGAGTCGGAAACAGTTGAAATGACTGAACATCTCAGGATTGCCAATGTAGCGCCCAAGCTATTCATCCATTATCTCTCATTCCTGCTAACTCAATGACATATTCTCTTTTCAGTGATAATTTCTGTAATTTTTTATTGTCTTTTTTTTTTTTTTTGTCAAGTACATCATGTGGTCTTTTCTATTCCTTTGGCATTTTCTCCTCTTTGTGATATATTGGCTTCTGAACCCTGATGTGCTTTTCAGATTGATTTGCTGCCAGCATAAATTCCTTCCACGTGTATTTGATCAGGTCTAGTTCTCCTTCCAAACCTTTCATTTTGAAATTGCCATTCTCACATGTTTGAATACCAAGGTTGTAAGTAGATCACTATTGAAACCTAGCAGATCTCTTTCATTTGGCGTCAATTTTTTTTCCTCCTAGTTCTATGTACAAATGGTATGATTTAGCCAAGCAGTCTTACAATATTATTAACTGTTTAATGATTCAACATTTAAAACTATCACCTCTAGCACACTGTTCGTTGGCATATACTTGGTCTGGTCTAGTCATTCTCCCAATCACATTTTCTACTTCCTTCCATAAGCACATTAGGTACTGAGATAATAGAATACAAATGTGATGGTTCCTTTCAGTCATGTTAAAATAAGAGAGAAGGATCAGCCCTTCTAGCACGTGGATAAGACAGCTGTCCACAGGGTTTGATTTAAAGAATATCAAAAGTCACACTTGATTTTTAAATACTTAATTTTATTTTATACTTTGAGGTGGGAAAAGACAGATTGCTACCGTGCCTGGAATTTCATACTTATGTTCTTTAGATTTAAGTTTTTCAGCAAAGCCTTATTTAAATTCTGGGGCCATTTTACACATAGGGAAGCAGAAACATAATGGGATAAAGTGTGTTGCTCAAGATCACACAGCCAGTAGGTAAAAAATCTGAAATTTTTTCCCAGATTCCTGATCTTCTGATTGCAAATGCAAAACACTTTCCAC
Source organism: Pseudochirops corinnae (assembly GCA_028646515.1). Classification (NCBI taxonomy): domain Eukaryota; kingdom Metazoa; phylum Chordata; class Mammalia; order Diprotodontia; family Pseudocheiridae; genus Pseudochirops; species Pseudochirops corinnae. The sequence goes on from CM053592.1 coordinate 160,364,138, forward strand.
TACACCAGCCACTTCACTCCAGATAACTGAGGATGATTGATTCAATACCGGCTGTATTACTTTATGCATTAGCTTGCTGATATTGTTTCCTTCCTCAACATTGATCCCTCAACATCCACTTCAGTAACTGTGAGTTGACAAATGAGAGCCATACCTTGTGCAGTCTCTCATACAAGACCCATTCCGTCTTCTTGAATTTTTTGAATGCTTGACTTGAAGTTGGAGATCCTTGGTTTATATACTACTTATGTGACCTTGAGAAATTCAGTTAGCCCCTGTAGATCTCAATTTCTTCATCTGTGATGTGAGGAACTTGAATTAGTTGGCCTCTAAATGTACTTCTAACTCATAACTTATGATTCTCTGATCATCAAAAATCAGTCAGTTTGAGGACGCTTTGAATGGCAGTCAGTGTGAGAATGCTTTCTTACAGGAAAAAGAAAAGAAAAAGAAAACTTGAATCCCTACCAAATGGCTCCCAGTTCTATCTTTGAATGATGTACAACAATTAGATGTTTTAAAAACTGACAGCGAAAATACAAAAACCAGCAGGAGTTCTCTGGTGAATCTTTGTGCTCCTGAAGAATGAGTACAGAAGCAGGGGCCCTCCAGCAAAGCCTAGATCTTCTCCCTCGTCTAGAGAGAGGGAATCTTATGACAAAGTAACTGCTATAATGAGGCTAATTAACACTGATAACATATCATTCACCACTGTGATATCAAAGCATTAATTGGGGGAAAAATCCAACCCTATCGACTGCTACTGTTGCCAAAAATTGATTTGCATGCACTGAATAGATTGGAGTTTAATTATTTTGGAAATTGTTTATGATGGTTTTTTGCAAATTTGCCTGAAGCTTTTTTTGTGTAAACTATGCAGTGTAGGTGACATCTTTATTTGAGTGTTATATATAGATGCGCTAACTTAGGGGCTGTGAATAAGATTCTCACGTCCCTTACCAAATCTATGGGAAGGAAGTTTCAGATGGAATAGATGAAGAGATGGTCCTTATCAAGCTTCTATGTGACTTCGTCACCTTCTTGATCAGTGGGTGTGGGTGTTATCATCTTTATTTGGAAAATTGCAATATCCCCTGATCAGGGATAGTGTTGCTAGTGATAATAGCTGACTTTTACATTGTTTTAAGGTTTGCATAGCACTTTACACATGCAATTTCATTGGATACTCACCACAAACCTTTGAAGTGAGTATTTCACTTATTACTGTCTCTGTTTTGCAGATGAAGAAATTGAGTGGCATCTGGTGATTTTCTCGTAGTTTCCCAGCTACTAAATACCAAAGGTAGATATTGAACTCAGGTGTCTGTTGACTCCAGATCTATCATACCAAGCTATTTCCTGCAAAGGAAAACAGGAGACTGTGAATGTGGTATGATTTGAGGGTGCCAAGAAGGGATCCCAGACTACTGAAAATGCCCTTAACGCTTGCTTTGGTACTTGAAATTGCACCATTAGAAATAAACTTTAGTAAATACCTGAAATTAGAAATGAATTTTGGTACCTGAAGTCCTACTATTAGGAATGATCCCCGGGAGTATCTAATAAACGCAAACATTATTGGTTTAGGTGATACCTCAAGTATTATAGGAACATAAGAGTTGGAGCTAGATGGTATAGGATGTTTGAAGCCATTGAATCCAACCTCGTCATTACACAGATGGGGAAAGTGAATCCTTAAGAGATAAAGTGACTTACCAAGATCACACAGGGATTTGAATCCAGGTCCTCAGACTCCAATATTCTTTTCAGTGTACCAAGATAGACTGCCATCAGCAACCATTTGGTTGGGGGGAGGGACAACTCTACTGACGGGCATGTAAAAACTTTTCTGGGATGATCAGCAGATACCTGAGTAACAGCTTACTGGCATATACAATGTCTCAGTTTACAAAGCTGTTTCCTAACAACTCATTAGTCCCATTTTGTAGATAGGAAAACGGAGGTTCAGAGGTGAAGTCACTTGCTGACAGTTTATAGGGCATGTATAATGTCAGCCAGGTTCTCTGTTGCCCAAACCAATCTCTGCACTATATCACTAGATCCTTAGACAACTTAGAGGGGATTAGTTTCAAACCCAAATAGAAATTAGAATCTCGAGGGGACAGAAGGGATGGTGACAGTCTGAGAGTGGAGGAAGGAATCCCATAATTAGAGCAGTAGGGGGAAAGGACGATGCCAAAGACTAACTATAGCTGTGTTATAATTTAATAAAAGGCTGATCCTACTGTCCATTTCTACTAATGTGACCATGGCCCTTTGGAGAGACTGCTGTAGAGGTCAAATTTTTTACATATCAACTGGTTGTGCTACTAATGAGTCTATAGCCAATCTAACAAGTGGCTTTATTTTTATCTAGAAAGTGTCAAAATAACTAGTTTGATTCCACACTCCCCTCCCCAATTGACAAGTAGTCTTAGATGAATTGGTCAGCCATGCAGACATGGTCTTTGTCAATTGAAAAAAAAAAGTGACAATCTTTGATAAGACTGACTTTTGTTAGTTATTCTCCATTTGTAGATATTTGAAATTTTAGCAATAGTGTCTCGTAGAGGAAAGAACACTGGGTCAAGAGCCAGGTGACATATGTTCTAGTCCCAGCTGGACTCCCAAGTAACTGTGGGCCTGAATCAGCAAGAATAATCAGCAAGAAAAGATGATTGATCTGTGGAGTCAGGAAGGCAGTAATTGCTGCCAGTAACCCTTCTGAGGTTACTCAGCTTCTCTGAGACTACCAGTAGACAGCACAAAAAAACAGGGACAACCAAAAACGCTGGGCTGGTGTTCCTAAACTTGTCCCTCACATTCTGTTTGCCAAGTGGATTTTACTTGGAGAAGGAGGAGAGGAAAAGCAGAATTGATGGGCAGACAGGCAAAGCCACTCTGTAGCAAATAGTGAAGGTCTACTGGACTTGACTTTCTCTGTGTGCCTGTGTTAGTGATCCTTTGGGATGTGTATTTCTGTGAAAGCCTTGTGTGTGCAGTTACTTGAATGTTGTATAAAAAGAATATTGAAGGCATAAACACATTTTAAACACCACCCTCACACGGATTTTAGATATTGTTTTTGTAATAAGAGTCTGGCCCATGTACAAACACCATTCGCTTACTGGGATGCCATCTCTCCATGTGGAGGATATTGGGAAGATAGTCTCTGGGAGAACTGTGATGATGTGAGGGAAGTGCCTTAGAAAGACTGAAACATGTATGAATATTTTCTGATTCTGGTTAGCTAACCTCATGGTTGGGTGGAGTCTTTTCCTATTGGTTATGTAACCAGGACTTTCCATATCTTCATCAAAAAGATCCAAGTTAGCTTTATCAGCCTCTTTTGTTATTTGTATATGAAGACCGTAGTGTCTACTTTACTTATGATGTCTGGTGAGAAAATATACTATAAGAGGAAAGATATCAAGACCTTTTTTTCTGTTTGAGACCATATGACCTCCAAGAAATTATGTCTCTTGCATTTTTATTCCTTCTTTTCCATTATGTGTTCTGAGAGTGGAGTCTCCAAGCATAGGAGAAATCCAGTCACAGGAATATGGGAAATGGAATCTAAGATGGATATTATAGCAGCCCCATCATAGTTAACTGTTTTCCTGTGAAAGACTGAAATTGAATGAGTTAACTATCATCTTGGAGGAGTCTGTGTGACTGTGAGAGAATAAAGAGAGAGTGAGAGTTAATGGTCGTGGAAAAAAAATCTCTGAGTCTCTAAAATTTACTTCCATCTTTGAGAAAAGTGGAATACGTGTTTGAAGAAAACTGAGTTGATTTTTTTTTCTATGAAGAAGACATCCTGAGGAGAATTCCACAGAGACTTCAAGTGCTATTCTGAGATAAATGGAAGTACTGATTGTGTTTCCAATGTTCTATGAAAGACTCAGTAGCTGCAGTATTGGTTAGAGGGGAGTCTGGGTATAACCTTTCTCACAGCTAATACATTGTTGAAACACTTATTTATGTCTTTGAATTATTTGTTAGCTAATAAATTGTATAGTCAATAACCATTGATGTTTGTCAAAGCCTGTGAGAATGAGGTTTGGGAAGAAAGGAAGAAAAGCTCATGGGAGAAGTTTTCATAGCCTGGGATGGGGACACAGGGCTGGTTAGTTAATGAGATAGTTTCTGTATTGGTGGAAATTTATGAGCAACTATAAGAACACAGCCTTAATTGCCTTTGAACTTGATATGAGAGAATTAGTGTGGTAATAATGATTCAAGTAGCAAGGTCAGAGGTTAGTGTGTATCGGTCCTACAGGACACGTAGTGAGAGGTGTGCTTTCCCCTTGAAACACAAACACTGCCTTCATCCATGGTATTACTGCAAGAGCTTAGCAAAAAGCTTGCTACATCTGGGGGCTTCCATAAGGAATCTGAAAAACATACCCTTGCTGTGTTTATATGACTTTTTCATAGGTATTTTCTCTCTCATTATTGACCCACATTTTATTGGATTATAAATGTCGAGTGCCTAGGAGTGCTTCTGATGATTGGTGTGTAAATCTATGTGTTTGGAACAGTGATATTTATGGGCAGGTGATACTGCTTTAGTTAATATTATTCTTTCTTTCTACACCCATATCCAAGTTAATTGATGTTTGAGTGATCATTGTTACTTTCATACGTATGGATCCGCACTCTTAATTTATTGATAGTATAGACTGACTTATGAAGCTCTTCAGCTAAGGATCTAAGCAGAAAGAGAAGAATGTGTGCGTGTGTGTGTGTGTGTGTGTATGTAGATATCAGACATTGTGTTAAGTACTTTACAAATATGACCTCATTTGATCCTCACAACCCTGTAAGATAGGTGCTGCTATTATTCCCATTTTCAAATTGAAGAAACTAAGGAAAACATGGTTTAAGTGACTTGTCTAAGGTCACACAGTTGGTTAAGTATCTGAATTTACATTTGAACTCAGGACTTCCTGACTCCAGGTCCTATGTTCTATCCTCTGTACCACTTAGTTGACTCTAAGAAGACTGCTGCCTCTGTTCAGCCTAAAAAAAATAACACAGTCTGTGATAGTTATCTTCTTGTCAGCACCTTCTGAACCCTTCCCTGTTGCCTCAGGCATACTCAGTATTTTCATAATCACCTTGGACAAGTCATTTCCTTCCCTGTGTCAGAGTTTCCTTCCTAATGGTTTTCAAAGATCCTTCTGACTCTCAAATTTTAAGAAGCTCTTCAATATTGTCATCGAAATAGGGCTAAATGATTTTCTCTATAATCTACTTAGCAAGATCAGGAAAACAGACTTTGACATTTCGGAAAGATTTAATAGGGATGGAAACTAAAATGCTTTTCTTTTGATCATCAGTTTTCCAGAAAATCCCTTTAACCGATATGTATTATTTTCCAAGTATTGTAATGCTAAGGATATTGACTGCATTTTTCACCAGAAATATTGCTAGCTCTTTTCCTTAGACAATAGGTCATAAAATTGTCTCTATCCTGCCAACTAAAGAGTTTTGCGCAAGAGAGAGGCATTTTAATAGAACTAACAAAGACATGGATTCTTGGAAAATTTCTTAGTACAAACATAAATCCATCAAAACAAGTTTCATTAATTGAGACCACAATCCTTAATAGTAACCATAAAATGATTCCAGAATCACAAACATTCCTGTAAGGATAGAATGATATTGTTTCTCCTGGGCCCAAATGCCCTTACAATGAAGCTAAGAAATTCATGCTTTCTACTATTAAAGCAAATTGGAGATGTGGTGAAGTTGCATCTGAGATCCCTTCTGTCCACCAGATTCATCAGTGAGGAGCAAAGGAAGATACTGAACTAAGAGATAGGTTACTCAGAAGACTTCTATCTCAATATCCCTTCAGTTCACTGCATTTGCACCCCATCTGAACTGCTTAAATACCTGAAAGAGTTCCACTCCAAGGACAAACCCTCATACATAATGAAAACTTACCTAAACTCATTCCTCAATGAATAACAAACTCTACCTCACTCCCCATCCGCCACCCCACCCCCACTTCCATGCCTTTCTTATCCCAGGAATCTTGAACTCTAGTCTGCCATCTTTCAAATCCTGTTCTCTCTCTCTCCCACTTCCCAATCCCTTATTCCCATTCCCCTAACCCAGTTGCCCCAATGTCCTATTTTTATGCTACCCACCCCTTCCACTGTGCTTTCTAGAACAAACTTGTTTTCATCTTAATTCCTTTCTTTGCTCATTCCTGTCTTCTGACTCTCATTGAGAGCTGGCTCTCTCCTGCCAAAACAGCCTCTCTGGTCTCCCTCTCTAGCCCTGACTCCACTTTCATTCGGTTTCTCCAACTCAGTAGTTGAGGTGGGAAAGTTGAAATGCTCCTTGAGAACTTGTCACAAGCTCATAACTTCATCATTCAACCAAAACTTTTCTCTTCAAATTTACCCGTAATCTCTCAGTTACCAAATCTGACAGCCTTTTCTCACTCCTTATCCTTCTGGACCTCTCTGTGCAGCCTTTGGCACTATCCATTACTCTCTTCTCTCTAGCTATTCATGACGCTAGTTTCTCCTAGTTCTCCTCCCAATTGTCTCACCTTTCCTCCTCAGTCTCCTTCACTGGCCTTTTAAGTCATGCCCACTAACAGGGTTTCTCCCTAGGACTCTGTCCTCAATCCTCTTTTCTTTTCACTCTAGTCTTTCACTTGGTGATCTCATAACTTGTATTTAATCATCATAATAATGATCATAATTAATAATTAATACGAAATCTCATATTTAATTGTCATCTCTATGCTGATGATTCTCAAATCTATTTATTCTGCCCTAACCTTTCTGCATCCCTCTAGTCTCACATCTGCAACTACTTATTGAACATCTTAAACTTGATGCCTCATGGACATTTTAAACTCAACATGTCCAATACTGAACTCATTATCTTTCCCCCCAAATCTTGTACTCTTCCTCTTATTGTTGAGGGCATCACTATCTTCCCAGTCACTGAAACTTTCAACCTAAGTGTGATATTGAACTTCTCACTTTTCTCACACAAACTCCCTTCATATCCAATCTGTTGCTTAAGTCCTCCTGATTTTTCCTTCACAACATCTCTTTTCCATGTCCCTTTTTCTCCTCTGTCACTACCACCACCTTGGTACAGGCCTTCATCTCTTCATGCTTGGATTATTGCAGCTGTCAGTCTATGGATCTTCCTGTCTCAAGTCTTTCTGCATCCCAGTCCACCTTCCATTCAGCTGTCAGATTAATTTTCCCAGAGTCCAAGTGCCTGAAGTTGCTGACCATATCTCCCCCTTCATTTTTCACCAGGCTACAATCCAGACTTCTCCATCATATCCCTCCAGGCTCTTCATTCTCGAAGATCACGTTGGCCCTGAAATTTATACCTCCCAAATACCTGCACTCCCTATAATTTTCTCTCTAATTGGATGTCTCTTTCCAAAACCTCCTTTTAAGGAGAGTACTCAGGATAGCCATCTCTTCCTTTCTCACTAGTTTTCAGTCTGTACTCCTCTATCATACCCCCATGCTGAGAGTCTCTCCCCACTTTTCAGTTCCTTTTTATTCATTGTCTTCCCCCAGTAGAATATAAACTCCATGAGGTCAGTGAATGTCTTTATTTATGCTCATGTTTGTATTTGCAGCACTTAGCACAAAGTCTAACACATAGTAAGTGTTTAGTAAATACTTGTTGATTGAGTGACTGATTATTCAATAAAGTTCAGTGGCTCCCTAACACCTCCATGATCAAATGTGAAATAATGTTTGGCAATGAAAGCCATTCACAATTTGCCACCTTCGTTTACACCTTACAGTCCTCCACAAACTTGGTGATCTAAGGACACCAGGTCACTTTGCTCTCCCTTACACAAGATAACACATCTCTTGACTCTAAGTATTTATACCTACTGTTCCCCATGCCTAGAGTACTCTACCTCATCATCGCTAACTCCTGGCCTTCCTGGTTAAACTGCTGTCTTCTATGAGGAGCTTTCTTGATTCCCCCTTAATGCTAATTTCCTTCCCTCTATTATATCCAATTTATCCAGCATTTGAATACTTTATAGATAGTTATTTTCATGTTGTCTCCCACATAAGAATGTAAACTCCTTGAGAGAAATGACTTTCTTTTGTCTTTCTTTTTATCTCAGAGAGTTTGGCCCATACTTAATAAACTTAATAAACACTTATTGATGAAGTGTCCATTATTGGGGAATGGCTAAACACATGAATTTACCACATTAAAAAGACAAATGTAAAGAATTCAGAAAATCTTGGGAAAATTGATATTTGACCTAGAAGAAGTCATTCAAAATCTACTTAAGCCTCAATTATCTACGCCAGTGGTTTTCAACCTGTGGATTATGTTCAATTTGTAACAGTGAAAATACATCCTGCATATCCGATATTTACATTATGATTCATAACAGTAGCAAAATGACAGTTATGAAGTAGCAATGAAAATAATTTTTTGGTTGGGGGGGTCACCACAACATGAGGAACTGTATTAAAAGGTTACAGCATTAGGAAGATTGAGAACCACTGATCTAAGCTAAAAAAAATGAGAGCAATAAAATATTGCCTATCTGAGAAATAGCATGTTGGGATATTGGAGGTATCAAAAGTGGTGATATATTATGTAAGTCACTTCAGAAACTTTCAGAAATTATGTAATTATTAGCTGTCATTATTTCTATTGTTGCTGGTGATAGAAAAAAGTCTACTGCTTTGGGAGTCAGCACACTTTCATTCAAATCTTGGTTCTGACATTTGTTAACTGGTAACACTTGTGCTATCAATTAATTTTGCTGAGCTTCCCATTCATCACCCGCAGAATGCGGAAAGTAAAACTTATACTACCTTCCTCATATGGTGGCTGTAGGGAGAGGGGAAAGTGCCTTGCAACCTTTCAAGTGGAAGAGACTGAATTATCATTTGAGAGATCTTCATTCAAGAAACAACTGTGTAGAATAGACATTTTTTTTGTTTGATTCTGCAAAGACCTTAATAAAAATCCTGCCTCTGATACCTACTAACTGTATTATATTGGGCAAGTCAATTGGTCATTGTGAATTTTATTTTCTTTCCATAAAATGGGGACTGAAATATCTGAAGTATTTGGCTCGCAGGATTGTTGCGAGTCTCAGCCAATCATTGAGCTGATAAACATTTAAGTACCTACTATGTTCCGGGCACTGTGCTAAGCACCTACTATGTGTCAGGAATTATGTGGGGGATACAAAAAGAGGCAAAAGACAAACCCTGCCCTGAAGGAGCTCACAATCTAATGGAGGAAACAAAAAGCAACCAAATATGTACAAACAAGCCTTATACAGAATTTTTAAAATGCACAAGTGTTGCTTTGCTGACATTTAGAGCACATTTATTTAAAGTACTGTGTAAAAGTCAGCGAATTTTCACTTAGAACCTCCTATGTGCTAGGTGTTGTTCAGTGACATAAAAATATAAATCTTAGTCCCTGTACTTAGGGCGGTACACACACACACACACACACACACACACACATATCAGAGAAAGAGAGAGACAGAGAGAGACAGAGACAGAGAGAGAGACAGAGACAGAGAGAGAGAGAGAGAATTGCAGAGTATTCTTCCTTTCCCTACCCTGCATTAGAGAAGAAAAGGAGAGTTTGTTTTTCAGATTTCACTAGGTAAGGTCAGAACCTTGGACAGCTAAACAGGTGGAGAAATACATCTTATTTTCAATATTTGACATAAAAGGAGGATTACAGATAATTACAACCAAGCTTTCAAAAGAAGAGAAATGGATTGCTCTGGTACATTCATTTAATGTGAAGCTTTGTTAATAGGATAAAGCAATAATCCTCTAGAAGAAATAGTTCCCAGTGTCCCCAGACTTTGATCAGTATAATTGTATCTGAGCGTTCTGTCATAAGAAGCAGTTGACTTTTTTTTTTAAAAGATGCATTTGGGGAAGAGAAGAATTTATCAGGAAATGTAAAAATATTTTCATTAATTTTTTACTTTATTTTTTTTCCAATTACAAGTAAAAACATTTTTAAAATTTGGGTTTTAAAATTTTGAGTTCCAAATTCTCTCCCTCCCTTCCTCCCTTACCCCCTTTTTATGTAGACTATACATGTGTAGTCATGCAAAACCTATGTCCATATTAGCCACATGGCAAAAGAATATACAGACCAAAAAAAAAAATCCAAGAAAAATAAAATTTAAAAAAGTATGCTTTGATTTGCATTCAGACTTTACCAGTTCTTTCTCTGGAGGTGGATAGCGTATTTCATCACAAATCCTTCAGATCTGTCTTTGGTCATGGTATTACTGAGAGTACCTAAGTTATTCAGAGCTAATCATTGTACAATGTTGCTGTTACTAGGTATACTGTTCTCCTGGTTCTGCTCACTTTCCCCTGCATCAGTTCATACAAGTCTTTCCAGGTTTTTTCTGAAACCATCTTGCTCATAATTTCTTATAACACAATAGTACTCCATCACAATCATATACCACTTGTTCAATCATTCTTCAATTGATGGGCCTCCCTCAAATGTCCAATTCTTTGACCCTACAAAAAAAAAAAAAACTCCTGCAAATATTTGTGTACACATAGGTGTTTTTCCTTTTAAAAAATCATTTTGGGATACAGTTCTAATAGTGGTATTGCTGGGTCTATATGCATTCTAGATATACTCAGTTTTATAGCCCTTTGGATATAGTTCCAAATAGCTTTCTGGAATGATTGAATCAGTTCATAACTCCACCAAGAGTATATTAGTGTCCCTATTTTTCCATATCCTTTCTAAAATTTGTCATTTCCCTTTTCTGTCATATCAGCCAATCTGACAGATGTGAGGTGGTACCTCAGAGCAGTTTTAATTTGCATTTTTCTAATCAATAGTGATTTAGAGCATTTTTATGTGTATTTGATTTCTTTGCTTAAAATCTGCCTGTCATATCCTTTGACCACGTCAATTGGGGAGTGACTTGTTTTCTTATAAATTTAACTCACTTCTTTATATATTTGAGAAATGAGACCTTTATCAGAGAAAGTTGCTATAAATTCCCTTCTCTCTCCAATTTTCAACTTTTCTTCCAATTTTGACTGTATTGGTTTTGTTTGTGCAAAAACTTTTTAATTTAATGTAATCAAAAGTATTCATTTTACTTCCCATAATGTTCTCTAACTCTTGTTTTTTCATAAATTATTTCCTTATTCATAGATCTGACAGGTAAGATATTCCATGCTCTCCTGATTTACTTATATCACCCTTTGTGTCTAAATCATGTACCCATTTTGACCTTATCTTGGTATTTAGTGTGAGATGTTGGTCTATACCTGTTTTCTGCCAAACTGCTTTCCAGTTTTCCCAGAAATTTTTGTCAAATAATAAACCTCTCCCTTCCCCCCCAAAAAAGCTTGGTTCTTTTCATTTATTGAATACTCGACTACCATGGACATTTACTACTATGTATTGTGTACTTAATCTATTCTACTGATCCATACTCTATTTCTTAGACAGTACCAGATTGTTTTGATAATTGCCAGTTGATATTCTTGACCTTTTGTTCTTCAAGATGACTTGTTATTTTTTTTCTAGCTCTATAAAGTGATTTTTGATAGTTTGATTGACGTGTTACTGAGTCAGTAAAATAATTTGGACAGAATGGTCATTTTTATTGTATAGGCTTGGCCTATCCATGAACAATGAACATTTCCTTAGTTATCCAGATCTGTCTTTATTTGTGTGAAAATTGTTTTGTAACCGTGTTTATTATAGTTCCTAAGTTTGTCTTGGCATGTAGGCTCCTTATGTTATGCTGTTTTATTTTAATTTTAATAATTTTATTGTTGTCTTTTTCTCATTATAGTAATTTCCCATTAAGCAACTTCTACATATTGAATCTTTTCTTTTAACAAACAACTACAAAAAGAAAAACAATTAAGAATGGCAAGTGACACAACACTTGTATTTTACATTCTATATCCCATTTCCTACTTGTAGTCCCCACCTCTCTATTGAGAGAAGGAAGGTGAGTTTCCTTATCAAATGAGATAATGCACGCAAATCTTTGTAAAACTTTAAGAACTATGCCAACTGTCATTAGTTTTGCTGTTGTTGTCAGGACCAGGATTGTTCGTTATAATTCAATCACTTTTAAGTGTTATTACCACTTAGTTATTATAGTCATTGTCATTATAGTCATCATTATAATCATGTTTTTATTTTGGTTCTGCTTTCTTTACTCCGTGTTGCTTCATGTAAGTCCTCTTATGTCTCTCTGAAAGTCTCATACTCATTATTTCTCATGGTATACAGTTATTTTTTCCACATCATACTTTCCCCCATCATGGTTTCAATATATCTCAGGTCAGCATAAGACTTAAATGGGAACTTTGGGGAAGTTTTGTGAAAGTTGCAGATACCATGTGAAGGCCAGTAAACAACACAAAACTTATGACCAAATACTTAACCCAAATTTTATAATAAGGTACTGTAAACACCCTATAAAAGAAAAGGAAAAAATTCAGACTTCTTCTCTCATTGAAAGGGAGGGCCAAAAAATGTCCAGATTGTGGGGGTGCTGCACTCCTAACTCTTCTGATATGGAAAGGATAATTGTAGTAATATGGCATTAGGGTAAAAAAATCACAATTTGCTCAGCTATCCCCATCAATAGGTCCTACTTTATCCCCAATTTTAAAAAAATAATATTTCATTTTTTCTTCCAAATACATTTAAAAACAATTTTTAACATTTTTAAAAAAAAGTTTTGAATTTCAAATTCTATCCATCTCTCTTTCCCCTCTCCTTTCCCTGAGTTGGTAAGCATTCTGATATGGGTTATACATGTCCAATCATTTTATAGTTATTTTAAATGGAATTTCTCTTCCTCTCTCTTCCTGTTTAACTTTGTTGGTAATATATAGACATGTTGGTGATTTATGTGGGTTTGTTTTATATTCTGCAACTTTGCAGAAGTTGTTAATTATTTCCACTAGTTTTTTGTTGATTCTCTAGGATTCTCTAATTATACCATCATATCATCTGCAAAGAATGATAATTTCCCCCCCCCCTCCCATTGCCTATTCTAATTCCTTCACTTTCTTTTTCTCCTCTTATTGCTATGGTTAGTGTTTCTAGTACAATACTGAATAATAGTGGTGATAATGAGCATCCTTGTTTCACCCTTGATCTTATTGGGAAGGCTTCTAGCATAGATAATGCTTGCTGATGATTTTAGATAGATACTATTTATTATTTAAAGGAAAGCTCCATTTATTCCTAAGCTTTCCAGTATTAGGAAATATAAAGATATTTTCAAAGAATCGTAGACTTTGAGGTAGATAAGACTTTCAAGGTCATCTTGTCTAACCCTCTCATTTTACCGATTTGACAATAAAGGCTCAGTTCTCACAATTAATAAACAGCAGGGGCAAGATTTGAACTCAGGTCCTCTCATTCTAAATCCTCATCTCTTCTCACTGTACTCTGTAGCCCCTGTTCATCTTGGCTGGTGACAGCCAACAGTTTAAAGAGTTACATTAGAGTTTGAATATTTCATGAAAGCCTCTGCTTAGGAATCCACCAGCTCTGCTTTTCAGCTTACTGAGCATCCCTTCCATTGTGGCTTCCACAGGTTGGTGCCAGCATGTATCTCTCAGAGCCTAGGAGAAAGATAATAATAAGGGCTGACAATTACATAGCATTCTACAGCTACAAAGCATCATCTCTTTTGACTGAATGAATGAATAAAACATTTATTAAGTGCTCACTACGTACAAAGCACTGTGCTAAATCTTGGAGATAAAAATTGAAAAAGTAAGATGGGCTCTGCTCTCACAGGAGTTCACATTGTACTGAGGGAGACAGAATGCAAAGGGAAGGTTTCAGCTACAAGTCTGATAGAAGGTTCCATGGTTCTTAGGGTATAGAAGCAAAATAGGTGGTAATGCTTCTTCTTCACTGCCATTTCCACTGGTGAAATCATATGAATCTCCGATGTTAAACCATTCAACAGTGCCAAGGACTTTAGTTTCAAGAACCTTCTTTTCTGGGTCTTCAAGAGATATGGCAACTGCAGAAATAGTTGTCAAACTGCATTTTCCAAGGGGTTACTTCTCAGGACAAGGGGTCAGCAGGGGGCTGGAAACAGTGTTATTCCCAAATTTCTTGGGTTCTGAGCTGTTTCCATTATGGTACATGGAGTAGCAGTGATTCTCACAATATTCTGAGAGGTGATCAGCACTTGCATTATAATCCTAATTTTACAGATGAAGAAACTAAGGCAAAAGATTAAATGATTCATCCAAAGTTATATAACCAGTAAGTAGATGGTGCAACTGGAATTTGAACACCAAGCTTCTGTCCCATTGGCCAGGAAGAAAACAAATACACAAACTCCTAGAGATATATACCCTAAAAGTGTCTGAAACTTCACATTATACAACTGACTTAGAAAATCTAAGACAAGGAAAACGATGATCAGCAAGTTGAAAAATATGAAGATAACTGGGTTATGGGCTACTATGGGTCCTTTACAAGCACACTATCTAATTACTAGGTTTATTTTATGCAGAGCATTGGACCAAACCCCCCCCCCCCTTAATACAATATAGGTCATGCCCTAGTTATAATGTAATAATTAAGATTTTATTTACATGCTAGTTTTCACTAAGGGCATTCAAGAAGGGAAAAGTTATTAGACTATATTTTGAAATTGCATTTTAAACCTGATGTTTAGAAAAAAAGAGCAATGTATGTATTTCACGAGCTTTTGTGTTCATAGTGTTGGGGTGACTGAGAGTCACTCCTTTTTTTTAAAAATTAATTTATTTATTTTCTTGTTTACATCATTCATTTCCATGAGAATTTGAGTTACAAATTTTCTCCCCGTCTTTCCCCTACCCAACACCTTAAAACAGCTATCCCACTGTATAACCCCTCCCCCAATCTGCTCTGAGAGTCACTCCTAAAATAATAATGATGAAGAAGGAATACTGAACTATTCTGGATTGATGCAATACCTGAAAATTGGTAGGGAGTATAGCGGATAGAGTTCTGGACTTGGAGTCAGGAACACTTGGTTCACTCAAATTTTGTGGGCCTCATTTTCTTTGGCCTTGATAACCTCTAAGGTCCCATATATAACTCCAAATCTATGAATTCTTATAGCCTTAGAATGAAAACTATTTTTTTTCTGCCTGGCTCCATAACCCAATGTTCCTCTTGGTCCCACCATCAACTGGGTCCAGGGACCTCTCAAAGGGCTGGTTGTGACTTCTCAAACTAGAGAGCATAGAAAAACAGAGGCTGGAAAGTTCCTTTTTGAGACAGAGCCAGAAGCACCAAACTGGTCATGCAGAGTCAGGGATTGGTTACCAGAGATATGGGTTAATGAAACAGAACAGCCAGAGGCTGGGTCTGAATCAGAAGCATGTGCCAATACCATAAAATGATGGCATTTGACTGACAGCCCAAGATATATGGCTGAGAATCAGACGGAAGGTTCAAATATCTGAAGAAGTGAGCAAAGTGAACATTTCAAAAGGTCCCTGAACAAACTGGAAGTGCTTGGAGTGTTGCTGGTGTGAGGGATGTGATTGGTTTGTTTTAATGTCTGAGTGTGAGAGATCAATCTGTATAGCTCCCTGCCTCTGCTGGTAAGAATATTCTCAAAAGAAATAGCCATCTCTAAGTGGCCAACACATAGAGAGAAGGATATCATATATATTTGAAACACTCTAGGATGGTAAACATTCTAGAGCTCATTGGAGGAGACAGTGTTTGCTTTGAGTCTATTTGTGAACACTGGGCTTTACCTCACAAGCCTATGAAATTTTTAAGGCTTATGAAACAAAGGTAGTTAAGTAATGCAATGTATATAATATTGCACCTGGAATCATATAGACCCAAGTTCAAATCCAGTCCCAGGCACTTATTGATTGTATGATTCTGAGCAAACTGCTTAACTTCTACCTGCCTCAGTTTAATCATTGTAATACAGAATGATAAAAGCACCTATCTACCTTTTAGAGTTTTATGAGGATATAGTTAGCTATTACAAAGCTATTACAAAAGTTAAAGTGCTATATGAATACTATGATTAAAAAGTTCCATCAAGAAAAGAATCTGGTCATTGGTAACCCCCCACCCCAACCAATTGCCTTTGTGACACCATTATTTATTCTGACTTCACTGCTCTTGATATTTCTTGTTGAAAAGATTTGGAAATGCTGTGAACCAGTCTTCATTAAAGCATCTAACTCCAGCATCTCACTGCAGGGAGAGGAGGGAGTGACCCTGTCTCTTGAAGGTCACACCACTTGGTAATACCAAGGTTCATAAGCTCTGACAGGTTCAGCCAAACTGCATCTGACAATGACCTTAGCACAATATCTGGTACATAATGAATTCTCAATTAAAGCTTGAGCTGAGAATCAGCCACATTAAATGTCAAGAGGCTGAGTGCTAAAAGGGTGGCTACCAGCTCAGATTGTTTTTTGACTATGGCAACAGTGGAAAAGTGTTAGGTTTAAAGTCAGAGGATCTGAGTTTGAATCTTACCTATGCCATTTACAACCTGTGTGGTCTTGGGCAAAGCCTTTCACCAATTTGGGGTACAGGTTCCATGGTTGTAAATTAGAATTGACCTAGATGTTTTCTAAGGTCCTCCTACCTCTAAATCTATGAGTCAATAAACTAATTTATGACATATCTACTGAAGCAAGGTTAGCAAACCACTGCCTTCTCCTTGCTTTTGTACAGCCCATGAGTTAAATAGTTTTCACTTTTTAAATAAAGTTTTATTGCAGTGGGATGGATTCACACTGCATCCCACCCCTTGCTCATAGGTTGTTGACCCCTGTACTGAAAGTATTGCATTCTGCTTTGATGTTCAAACTATTCATACTAGTTTAATAACAGCTCTTTTCTACATATCAAAGCCCCAAGAAATCATCTCAATGTACTTCCAGTTCCTTGGTTACCAGGTCTGAAGGAGAAGAAACAACCACCAGACCCAAGTACATTGTCAAAAGGGATTTGTAGGTAGAGGGCTGTTGTCTTCAGTTAACCACTTCATGGATGTGAAGTTTTAGTGACAATAGATTTTGAGCCCGAAAACTTGGGTTCAAATCATACTTATCCTGTAGAGTGTTTTGAATTAGTCCCTTTTCATATTCAAGAAATTATATTTTATCCATTATCATCACCTGTCAAGATCTTTCTGGATTTTAACTTTGTTGTCCATTGTGTTACTTACTTCCCCCCACTTTTGTGTTAGCAGCAAATTTGGTAACTATGTCATCTATGCCTTTATCTGTGTTATTAATGTTGTAGGACCAAGGAAAGGTGCTAGTCACTCCACTTAAACCTCTCTCTTAGTGGACATGAACCCTTAGTCTTATTTATGTAGATCTTAATCTAGCTAATGGTCCAATCATCCAATCTCCCTCTCTCCATCTTATCTAGGATTATAGCTCCTCCCCACTTTTAGAATTCTTTTTAAAAAGAATTTATGCTGAGTCCTTTTCAACCACAATTTTGCCCATTTGTGCTCTTCTCTCTACCCCCTTGGCACACTAACACTCTTCCATGTGTGATTCCTTGGTAGACAGGCATTCTCTTCTTTCTCCCTAATTTGTCTTATTTCTTATTTCCACAAGGAACACCTTTTCAACTCTGTAAATATACGCACACTGTTGGCTAACCAGCAGGAAAGGAAAGAGGATTTTATTTTTCCATTTCAGGATACGGAAAATGCAAGCTGTCATCAGTCAATCCAAAGGAAGGCGGCACCAGCACCTACAGAGAGGCTGAATCACCTCACTTCAAAGTAACCTCAGAGAAGAAGCCCTCAAGGAGGCTGTGTCCTAGAGCGACTGCAAGAGTTGTGGATTTTTCACATAGCAAATGAGTCAATAAGCCACAAAACTGATCTAAAAACCAGATGTTTGGGTTTTTATGTTCTCATTGAGCCTGCAGGGCATTCAACAGTCAAAAGAGCAGAGGACCCCTTATGAGACTGCATGGAATTTACATTTTGCTGGTCTCCTTTTTTTCAGTGCCACAGAAAAAGAACATTTGGTTTCTGTTCAAGACAGGAACAAGGCTATAGAAAGGCAAATATTAACAATGTGGGGATGTCTAGTAGCCAAGCAGATGGCAATACACCTGTCTTCCCCAAGAATGAGACGACACACATCACATAGTAGCATGTACTGTCCTTCTGCAGCCAAGTACTCTTTCAAAATGCAAAGCTTGCAGAATGGTGCGGTATAAAGAGCACCAGAGGATATGAACTCTAAGCCCATCACTGCCACTTACTACCTGGATGACACTGGACAAGCCATGAAACCTCCCTGGTCCTCTCCTTCTTCATCTGTAAAATGAGTGGGTTGGACAAGATGGCTTTTGAGTTTCCTTCCAATTAGATCTCTGATTCTTCGAATTTGTAGAAATACAATTTCCATAGAAATTGATGAACCTAGGAAGCTCTCTCTCTCTCTCTCTCTCTCTCTCTCTCTCTCTCTCTCTCTCTCTCTCTCTGTATGTGTTTGTCTGTCTGTCTTCATTTGTGTTGGCAACTTGTGTGGATACTCTCTGCGTAGATCCTGATCCGGACCAATTTGCTATTTATTGTTATAGAGAGTTTCTTAGAGGAAACGATCAGTTAAGCAACTTAACTAGAGTCCCACAGCTAGTGTGTATCAAAGGCAGAACTCAGACTTAGGTCTCACTTACTCCAAGGCTGGTCCTTTACTCATGAAATCATCCTGACAAAATAGGAACTCTTGAAGATTCAGAGTCATAAAATATTAGACCTCGGTGAAAAAAAATATGCAAGAGCTCTGGAATATTAAGTTGGAAATTTTTTAAAGGGACTTTGAGTTGTGCAATTTGAACTTAGGAAGAGGATAATTCCTCCTGGAAGGAACCAATCAGTCTTTCAGCTCTTTAATGAAACTTAATCTGCCCTACTGACTTTGGCAAAAATTTCGTTTGTTGGAGATAGAAATTTTCCACCTATTTTGTTTTTGTTGTGCCTTTGTTGAGTCACCTCACTAGTGTTGCATTAGGGCTACTTGTACTCTTGTCTAAAATAGACTAGTAGCTTTCCAGGGAGAGAGTGGTGTCCTTAGCCATATAGAACTTGAATGTTCATGAATAATAACTCTAATAGTGATCTGAACTTGATATAACTCAGAATATGAATATTTGAAAGGAAGGAATTAGAGTAGTGTTGCTCATTCTGAAGACAGATTCTCATGGTGAAACCCATGAATCTGAGGGAAGCAGCATTGTAAGAGGACATTTGAGTAAGAATAAAAGGAGAATTAATTGTTATTCATTAAAAAACATTTGCTAAGCATTTATTTTGTTCAGAGGCCCTTTACCAGATACCAGGAAATATAGAAAGTTTAGAAATGACTTAGTCCTTATCTCCATAGACCTTATAGTCTAGTAGGAAGATAAATATCAAGACATGTAAAGAAATATTATTGTCGTGCTATAAGAGAGGACAAAGAAGGGTGGGACATCACAGAGTCAGCATGGCCTTGGAGTTGAAACACCTGGATTCAGGTCCTGCTTCTGACACATACCAGCTATGAACCTGGGAGGAAGTCATTTAACCTCTAGAATCTCAGGTAATATCTATAGATGACTTACTAACCTGTACTTTTAGAGAGAATTTCCACATAGAGAGTTCTCCCAGCCAGTGAAATAACAGATATTTCCCACCTCAAAGAAAAAGCAAATATGAAGAATTCAGAGAGATATGTGAAGATCTGAATTAACTGATGCAAGTAAGCAATACAATATGTGATTACAATAATAGAAATGAAAAATAACAAGAAGAAAAGGCAACTGGACTCATTAGTAACAATGAATAGAGAACCTGCCACCTAGTGGTAGAGAGGTGGGGGACTACAGATAAAGAACGTTGTAGACACTATAAGAGGCAGTTATTTGGTTGGTCAGATTCACTTAGACCTTTTTCCTTGTCAAAAATAGGATTAAATGAAATTGTAAATAAGGAAATGTAGTGTAAAAATGAAAGGCATCCATACAACTACGTAAAAAAAAATGGAAATAGGGAGGCAAACATAGGAATACATATTTTTTTGGTAACTAACTGTGCACTTAACAGCAAATGAGATGGATGAAAAGTATTACCAGACCCATGACTGAAATTCCAAGCCATCAAGCCAAAAACATTTTATAAATGGAAAATCAACAAATAATATGATATAATATATGACAGAACATTAGAAACTTCATGCATCTGAGACAACAGAGGAGTAGAAATAGAACTGGGGTAAAAGTCAGGAGGGACATGAGTTCAAATTCAGCCTTAGGTGCTCACTAGCTGTGTAACTATGGGCAGGTCACTTCACTGTCATCAACCTCCATTTGCTTGTCTGTTAAATAGGATAATAATAATGCCTGTAGTACCTACCCCACAGAATTATGAGAATCGGATGGGATGATGCATGCAAAATGTTTGGCAAGTGTAAGCTATCATTGTTGTGGTTGTTGTTAATAAATGCTATGTGAGGTCCATGTGAGACTATCACGACCAACATATGCATATGATAGTGTGGGAGTATACCAAAAATCCATATGGCCCGGAGAGGATGATAAATTCTAGATCACACCATGTTGAGAACCTCAAAAGAAAATGAGCATTCTTAGATTTCCTGATGGGGTGGGAGAGGGGGAGCCTGGTATAATCTGATACCACCCCTCCCAGTTTTGGAACATCACATTTCCAAGAGTTTAGAGAAGGGACGGATGGGATGCCCAGACTTAACAATTTTGTGGGATCACTAGTTTAAGAGGTATGAGATATTCTCAAGAATAAAATTTCAATGACACATATTAACACTCGAAGACCCTTGGATAGTACCTTTAGATCTAAGTTATGATTTGGATGTGGGTTGGTCATCACTTACTTGAAAACCATTGCTTGTGAGCTGATGCATTTCTTTTACCAGGTAACTAGGGAATGCATTAGTTCAAAGCAAAAGATGTTTAATTAAATTGCATAGTATCATGAATGTCAAGAAAGATTTCCTATATACACCCACGGGTATACTTTCCTACACATTACTATACTTCGAGTGGGGAAGTAGATACAGACATGGCATGCGTGTAGTGAGGATATGAGTGTAGGAATCGTGTCTGTTCAAGACGACTCATACATCTAATACTGTAGAGACGCTGATGTTTTCTGGTGATGTCAGGCACTGATATCGTCTGGTGAGTTCGATGGGTAAACTGTTTTCTCCGCTATGCTGAGCTGGGTTCTGCTGCTACTATTCATTTCTGCCACTCTGATTCCTGCCGGGAGTTACTAACGAACTAACCTGCTCCTTTCTGCTACTGTTTGCTGGTCTTGGCTACCGAATCCTCTTTGGGCTGTCTGCTATTCGCAGCTGCATGTACTATTTTGTAGCTATTATGTATGTATCCTTCTGATTCAACCCAAACCCCAAAGTTAGTAACGCTCCCTTCGTTGTCAAATTTAAAGACCTTTTCTCAACCCTCATCCTTCTTGACCTGCACAATGTCTGGCACATAGTAAGCACATTATAAATGTTGTTACTGTTGTTGAATAATGTGTTTACCCTCTTATTGATGCCCTCTTATCTCTAGGTTTTCATGACAATTCTCTCTTATGTTTCTCCTCTTACCTTTCTGATTGCTTCTCCTTGGTCCCCTTTAGTGACTCTTCATTCATCCAGGTCACCTACTAACCATGGGTGCCTCCAAGACTGTGTCCTATGCCTTCTTCTATTCTCTTTTTCCTTCCCTTTACTCCTTTTCCCTCCCCTTCTTTCTTCCTCTTCCTTCCTCTCCCCTCCCCTCCCCA
>CM053592.1:160386499-160406443 GCA_028646515.1 Pseudochirops corinnae
CTCTCCTCTCCTCTCCTCTCCTCTCCTCTCCTCTCCTCTCCTCTCCTCTCTGCTCCCTCTTTGGGATTTGAATATCTATTGCATAGCAAAGTGCCTTGGATAAAAAACAGTGTTTATGTTGAATTGAATTGAAATTAATTGTCTCAAAGTGAAATGTGCTTCATCAGAGATAATGAGTCCTCCATCATTCTAGATCTTCAAGTGACAGCTTGTGGTGTTGTTAAAAGAGGGGAATCCAATTCGGGTGTGGGTTGGCTGAGATGACTTCTAGATCTTTCCATTGTGAGAATCTTTAATTATATGTGACGTGTGTTTGGGATGGGTTAGGATGTTAGGGCGATGCAGGAGTTTACTCCTGCTAGCTTTATGTCATAGGCTATAGCTATTTGACCAATGCAGTAATCAGAGTCCCCAGGGCAGGCCAGGGTCCTTAGTGAGGGGATAAAGGATAGTCAAAGTCAACTAGTGCCAATATTAATGGGAAAATCGGCTCTGCTGCAGGATCAAAGTGAACAAGGGCTAGGTATGGTTCACTGAGGGTATCAATACCTACAAGAGATCAAGGTGAATTCCCTAGAACCCTGTCCTAACAGCACTTCTTCACTTAGAGATTTGTAGTCCCATTCTTGACAGCATCCTCAGAAGTTTCCAGGTTGTCATTGTTCTAACTAGGGGTTGGTAGCAGGGCATAACACCCCACTATTTCTGGTGGCCCAGGGCTGTCAGTTGTAAATATCCCAGGTCACTAGGCTGGCTCCCTGTTGCCCTCTGCTGGCTGCATATCAACCCAACTTGGTCCAAGGTAACCACAAAGAGCAGCCTCAAGTCATATCACTAGAAGTCAGAAGAGACATTGTGGTGTCCTTCTCCCTGCTCTATGTCCGAATTCTCTAGTTGTCAAAACCCAGCTGAGTACAGTGTCTAGCCTCCTTAAGTTTGCTTCCTCTAGCATCAAAGACTTACCCATTCACAGTCTCTGTGGGTGTTTCTCAGGATGCCAGTTTTTACAGTATCCCCACATGCTTGCAGAGAGTGCCAGCCTTTGCTGACTATGGGCTACAGAACCAGACCATCCAACCCCTCACTTCCACCCCCTGCCAAATGACAATAAACTCCCTTTCTGCTAAAGTCTATTTTAGACGATAAAGTATCATCTCAACCCATTATCAGCATGCCATGTAAACAGGTTTCCACTTTTACTCCAGAACCACTCAACCCAGGCCATGCTGAGTCTAAGCTTTGGGGGGTAAAGGAAGAATGAAGAAAAATGGCCCCCAGAAGAGATGAATGGCAGCATAAAATTGGGTTGGAACGCTTGAGAAAAAATGGTCAGGGACATTTTTTCTTTTCTTTGTACACAGATTTCTCTATACCCAGGTGGGACACATTGAGCAAATCAATTCCCCTATTTAGGCTTCAGTTTCTCCATCTATAAAATGAGGGGACTGGACAAGATGACCCTAAGAACCCTTCTAGTGCTGGAACTGTGATGATGTCTACTAATTTTTCCTTCCTGCAAAGGTGTGAGAATGTAATTCAATTGGCAGCCGAGAAATACTGTTGAGTAAGAATGTTAATTATTATTTTATTTGACAAAATTTATTATATATGCATCACATAGATAACCTCGCTAGGTGATGTAGTGGTTTTCAATTGTGTCTGACTCTTTGTGACCCCCTTTTTTGGGAGCTTTCTTAGCGAAGATACTGGATAGTTTGCCATTTCTTCTCCTGCTCATTTTACAGACAAGTAAACTGAGGCAAACAGAGTCAAGTGACTTGATTGGAGTCACAGAGCTAGTAAGTGTTTAAGGTCAGATTTGAACTCAGGTATCCTACGTGATGAGGGGAATTCAAAAGATTATATACATATTTATGTATACATATATGTGTGCATAATATGTACATACATATGCACACATATATATGTATGTATATATGTATATATATATATATATATATATATATACATATATATGTATATATACTTATAGTCTTTACCTCCAGGATCAGAGTCAAGGGAGAGAAGAGCATAATAAAAATGTGGCTATTCATCTTCCCAGAGAATGAAACATTTTTGACAGTCAAATTCTCTACCCCACCCCCCCAACTATGTACTTACATGGTAGAAATTTTTAACAATAACCATTTGGGATAATAATCTTTCTAGCACGTATAGCCAAACCCTCCAATCACATTGTTCCAACCAACATCATTCTGCAATATGTACTTGATTCAAAAATTCCTGATCTTGTCATTGTGGATGGTTCTGTCACCATAGCAGATTTCAGCCCTTCTGCCATGATTGAATTCATCTTTCTATCCCTGGTTGACCTAACAGCTATAGACTGATCTTTGACCAGCCATATTGAATGGCCAATGAATGTCCAAGCTCATGCTTCTGTCTGATGGCAGTAGCTTGTGACCTTGTACGGCTACAGCATTGATTATGACATCTACATAAAGTAAATATTCTTAGGATGAAACTGCCTATATACTCTAATGATGTATGGTCCATATCCTGTAATGATGTATGGTCCAATACCATGTTTTCATGAGGTCATTATGTGATGTTAGCTGGGATATGCTTCTGTTTCATGCTCCTTTGCCTTCTTAAACTGGATATATAGCAAATATACTAGAAAGAGCACTAAAGCTAAATTCAAAGCTTACTTCTTTCTATTATTTATTACTTGGGTGACTCTAAGTAATAAATTAATAAATGAAAAAGAATATATTGGAGGTTTAAACTACAAGTCATATCAACCCTGGGAGGTAGGTGCTAGTATAATCATCCCCGTTTTATAGATGAGGAAACCGAGGAAAATAGAGATTAAGTGACTTTCCCAGGGTCACAAAGCTTATGAGTGTCTGAGGCCAAATTTGAATTTAGGTCTTCCTGACTCCAGGCCCAGTACTCTATCTACTGTGCCATCTGTCTGTCCCACTGCAATATTATCGAACCCCTGGTCATTCAGTTTTCACTCAAAGACTCCTAGTGACGAGACATTTGCTGCCTCCTGAATTGTGCATTTTGATTTTGAATGGTTCTCATTTTAAGGGGGTCTGTCCATACCTCAAAGTAAAATCTGTATCTCTTTAATTTCCCACCCCTTTGGTCTTACTGCTCTGCCTTCTAGGGGCAAAGCAGGGTAAGCCTGATCCTTCTTGGACGTGATAGACCTTCAGATATTTGGAGATGGTCACTGTGCTTCCTCCAATTATCTTCAGGTTCAGCATCTAAAGTTTCTTCAATAGACCTCCCTATAGTATTGTTTTGAGTTATTTCAGCATCCTGATCACCTTGCTCTGTATCTCTCAGGGAGAAAAATACAAAAAGAGTCATCCCGATGTGGGTTGAAGACCAGAAGTCAATGGGAGTATGTATCTTTGTCCTCATGTGCCTCATTTTCATCATCCATAAAATGGAAATACTTCCTTGAGGTTGGTAATATCACCAACCTCACTGGGGTGATATGGTTGGTCTGGTGCAGACCAGAGGGTCTCCAAGGAAAAGTATAGGTGTATGTGGTAAAAAGTAGGAAGCAAATGGTCAAATCATTGAATTTCACGACTAAAAGACACCTGAATCTATTTCTTTTTTAATATCCCCTGACATTCAGGGGTGGTGTTATATTAAGGCAGCAAACTTTCTCTTTCACAAACTGATCCAAAAACAAGAAAAGGAATAATTCCTAACCTACTCTCTATGAGGTTCAGAGTTTTACCGACAATTTCTCTATGTGACAGGACTAGATTTGAGGCCAAGGAGAATTGCATTATTAATTAGGTTTTCACTTCCTTAAAATAGAGCATAGCCAGATGTCAGCAGGTGTTAAGGCCTCTGATGCTTGATACTTGAGAGAAGGATCTGTCAGGCATCACAAAGTGAGAAAGAGTAAGGGAGGGGGAGAAGAACAGAGGGGGAGGGGGATGGAAGGAGAGAAGAAGGGAGGGAAGGAGAGAGAGAGAGAAGAGAGAGAGAGAAGAGAGAGAGGGGAGAAAGAGAGAAAGAAAGAGAGAGAAAGAGAGAGAGAAGGAGGAAGAGGAGGAGGAGGAGGAGAGGGAAGGATAGGAGAGGAAGGGAAGAGAGAGTGAGAAAGGGAAGAAAGGGAGGGGAGGAAAAACTCTGGAGGGCAATTAGATATTATGTGGGTGGACAGGGGGCTAGTGGGCAGGAAAGGCATTGATAAGCTGAAGCATGTCCAGAGTAGATCATCCTGACAGATAAGCCCATGCCCTATAAGGTTTGACTAAAGAAACTGGGGATGTTCAGCTTTGAGAAGAGACAGCATTGGGGAGGGGCCATGATCGATCTCTTCAAGCATTTGAAAGGATGTCATGAAGGAAGAGGGATCTGACTTGTTCAGCTTAGCCTGAGAATCCAGAACTAGACAAACCAGTAAAACTGATGAAAGACCTGGAAAGTCACAGAGACAGATTTATGTTGGATGTCAGGAGGAAAAAAACAAAACTTCCTAACAATTGGAGTTGCCTAAAGTGGGATAGATTGCCTCAGGATCACTGAAAGGCATCAAGCACAGCTTAAATGACTTTTTGTCAGGAAGGCTGTAGAGGGACTAAGGCTGAGTGACAGGATCACACAGCTAGTAATTTTCAGAGGTGAGAATCAAACTCAGATCTTCCTGACTCCAAGCCACCTAGAACATTATCTACTAAACTGAGCTGGTTGGATAGAAAGAGTGGAGTTAAATTATGGAGAAGCTTCAAAGCCAGACATGGATTAATTATATAAATAGTTAATATATAATATAATCAGTAATTACATAAGTCCTGAAGATGGAGGCTTGAGTAGTGCTACAAAAAAACTAAAGGAGAGAAGTTATCCAGGAGATAGGTATTAATAGTGCCAAGAAGGATGAAGACCGAGAAAAGGCCATTAGATTTGTCAATTAAGAGGTCTGCCAACTGGTCAAAATATATTGATTAAATGCCTATTGTATGTCTGGTACTGTGCTAAATACTGGGGTTATAGATAAAGGTGAAAGTCAGTTCCTGTTCTTAAGGATCTCACAGTCAAATGAGGGAAGCAACATGTAAACAATCATGTATAAGCAAGCTCTATACAGGATAAATTGGAGATGATCAACAGAGGGAAGGATTGGAATTAAGAGCATTGGGAAAGGCTTCCTGTAGAATGTGGGATTTTATCTGGGAAATAAAGGAAAGAAGAGATGGAGAAGAGGAGATATCGTCCGGGCACGGGGGACAGTCAGTGAAAATGTCAAGTTGTGAGATTGTGGGAGTTTTTTTGAGGAGAAACAAAGAGACCAATGTCACTGTTTTGCAGAATATGTTAAGGCAAATGTGGGAGGCATAACATGTAAAAAGACAGAAATGGTAGGGGAGAGGGAAGTTTATGAAGGATTTTGAATACCAAATAGAAGATTTTATATTTGATCCGGGAAGTGATAGACACTGGACTAGGCACGCAACAGTCAGACCTGTGCTTGAGGATGATGGCCTGGAGTGGGGAGGGAGACCCACCAGCAGACTATTGCAATGATCCAGGTGTAATGTGATGAGAGCCTGCACTAGTGTGGTGGTAGTGTCAGAGGAGAGAAGGAGCACATATGGGAGATATTACAAAGGTGAGATCAACAGACATTGGCAACTTACTGGCTGTGGGAGGGGTCATGAAAGATAGTGAGGAGTCATGGATGCCATCTAGGTTGTAAACTTGGGTGACTGGAAAGATATTGGTGCCTTCAACAGTAATAGGGAAGTTATAAATTTTGGGGAAAGAGAATGAGCTCAATTTTGAAAATGTTGAGTTTAAGCTATTGGACATCTATTTTGAGATGAGAGATGAGAGACTAGAGTCAGGAGAGATGTTAGGGCAAGATAAGTAGATTTAAGAATCATCAGCACTTAATCCATGGGAGATGATGAAATCACCAAATGAAACAGTATAGAAGGAGAAGAGAAGAGGGTCAGGTGCTCTGGCTAGTAGGCATGACCTGGATGATCCAACAAAGGAAACTGAAAAGGAAAAATCAGGTAGGTAGGAGGAGCACCAGGAGACAATATTGTAATAAAAGTCTAAAGAGAAGAGAATTTGAAGAAGAAGGTTATCAACAGTGTCAAAGGCTTCAGAGAAGTTAAGAAGACTGAGGATTGAGAAAAGGCTATTAGATTTGGCAGTTAAGTGATTATTAGTAAGTTTAGGAGAAAGCAATTTTAGTTTAATGATGAGGTTGGAAGCTAGACCCTAGAGGACTGAGAGTGAGAGGAAAAGACATTGGAGGGATCTATGTACCATCTTCTCAAGGAGTTTAGCAACAAAAGAGAGGAGACATATTAGATCATAGCTAATAGGGACTGATGGATCACGTGAGGGTTTTTCGAAGATGAAAAAGACACAATGTTTTTCGAAGATGAAAAAGACACTATTTATATAAATTAGGCAATAAGAAAGCAACCTGCAATCAGGAAGAGACTGAAGATAAGTGAGAGGGTGGGGGCAATAGAAGGCACAATGTGCTGAAGAAGATTGGATAGAATATGCACTTGTGAACAAAGTAGGGTTTGCCTTGGCAAAGAAAAGAACCACCTTATTATGTGAGACTGAAACAAAGGAGGAATAAGAGGTAGAATGCATTTGAATGGTATGAGATAAGGAAGAGAAGAGGGAGCTCTCAGTGAATGGTCTAATTTTTTTTTTTTCAGGAAAATATTAGGCAAGATTCTTAGCTGAGAAGGTGATGGAGTAGGGGAGCCATGGGCATTTAAAGGAAGGATGAAAAATTTTGGAAGATCTTGCTTAGTGATTGGGATAGTGAGTTAATTATGGATATATAAAAAATTGCCTTGCTATAGTAAGGGTCAAATTAAGGCTTTATAACATAAATTTGTAACAGGCCCATTAAGCATGATTTTTTTGTGATTTTCTCCAGCTTTGATTCAGTATTATGTATATAGGAGCAAAGGTAGTGTGTGCTGGAAGTAATCCATGGCTGAGGCTTGGTATGGCAAGACAGGTAATATTAGAAGGCAAGGTACTCAAGGGAAGAGGACAGTGTGGAATCAAACTGGTTTACTAAGAGGTCAATAATTCAAAGAAAAGTGAGTGTGGCTAGTTCGGGGGTGATGTCCTGGGAAGGAACTGAGGAGGTATGAGATTGGAAGTCGCAACATGCATGATGAATGGAGTTTGAGGTTTCATGGCAGAGGCACAGGTGATAGGACAACAGACTGTGATCATATGAGGGAATTCCAAAGTTCATGAACATGAAAGTGGTACATTTGTAGGTGATGGTCAGATCAAATGGATGACCATCTTTGTGTGTGACTGAGATGGGATTGAGGAGTAGGTCATAGGAAATGAGTAAATTGAGGAACTGTGAGGTTAGTCTGTTTGAGGGAGAATTAGTATGTATGATGAAACCTCCTAGTGGGAAGGTAGAAGTTGAAGAGGAGAGAAAGACTGTGATCAGGCACCTGAACTCATTGAGGATAGAAGAGGAGTGTCCTGGAGATAAACATGAAATAGTTACCAGAATTTTGATTGGTTGGTAGATATGGATCCCAGGTCCATATTCAGAGAGATCAGTGGTCATTAAAGGAGAATCTGATAGTAACAATCTAGACTAAGGGGTATTCCAATTCCCCTACCTCAACCAATGGGGGGAGGAGGAGTGGTTCAGCAGGATGAGTGAAAATGCAAAATGGAACCGGAAGCAAGAGAAATTCTATCATCAAGAGGGAGTCAAAACTTAATGAGAGCTAGGGGATGGAAGGAATGGGAAAGGAAAAAAATTTAAGATGAAAGCAAGTTTGTTACCTATAGAAGATATGGAGGTACAAGGAGGTAACTCTGGTAACCAATGAAGAGGTTAGAGACCAGATGGCAGAGGGTTTAGCTGAGAAGGAGAGGAGAGCTATAGGAAAAGAGCCAACAAGGATCTAGTGAAGGATTTTTAAATATGGGAGAGACATGGGCTATGGTTTATAAACAGCATGAAAACAACTAGGAGATAGTCCAGAGATTGATAATGAGAGGAGATAGGGATGACTGGCAATCTTCTGGAGAAGATGGAAGGAAATGGGATCTAGGATTCATGGCAAGAAGGCCACCTCATAGAGGAGCAGTTCTCAACCTGTGGGTTGTGACCCCTTTGGGGGTCGAACGACCCTTTCACAGGAGTCACAGGGGTCACCTAAGACCATCGGAAAACACGTTTCCCATGGTCTTAGGAACCGAGACACCTCTATTGGTCTCCAGGTGGGTCCTCACATATGCAGATACACCCAGATACAAGTATTAAAGGATCGCGGCATTAGGAAGGTTGAGAACCACTCTTACAGAGGGAGACAGGGATAAAGGATAATGGGGTAGGTAGAACTGTTGGAGTGTTGTGAAATGAGGAGGAGGACAGAAGCAGGGGCTCCAAGCGAATGGCCTCAGTTTTTTTTTTTTTTTCAGTGAAGTATGAGACAAGACCTTGATCTGACAGGGTAGTAGAGAAGGAAAAGCTTGAGAAGGGAGGAAAAGGTTTGTATTGGCCCCTGTAGCGAGTGAGAAAACAAATTGATGAGGGAGTCATTTTAGGGCCTGGAAGAGATTATATAATACATCTGTAGTATTCCCAGTCAGCATCATTTCATGATTTTCTCTGCCTTCATTCAGGAGTAGATGAATAGGAGCAAAGGTGGAGGATAACGGGAGTAATCCATGGCTGGGGTTTGGCAAGGCATGATCAGTCATAGGTTTAGGCCATAAACTCTTGGGATTCATATGTAGAAGGAGTGAGACAGGGAGGGGTAGAGAGAGTGGCCAGGATGGGGATGATGGCCTGAGAAAGAATTGAAACATGAAAGGATTGGATCCAGGCCATTGTGAGGATGAAGAATAAGGTTAGGTGCCATAGTTGGTCATAAGAACCTTAGGTTAATGAACTTGGGTTCCAAGAACTCTGGATGGAGAAGCAGAGGGTCTTGGGTCAAACACCCTGATGTTTACCACAAGTTTGATCTTTGGCAAGTCAAGTGATTTGGGCCTCAGTGTACTCACTTGTAAAATGAGAGAGGTTAGACCAAGTGACCTTTTTGCTTCCATCCTAGATCTATAATCCTATGATTAGGACTAACCTTCGAATTTACTATATTTAATTATAATGTGATACAGGAGTTAATTTAATGAGGGGAGAAGTCATTTTGAATAAAAAATTACATATTTTTAAAGCTACAGAGTTTTTCTTTTTCTTTTTCTTTATTTAATATGTGGGAATGAGAAGAAAATATAATTTTGTTAATTAAAATATAAAATAAAAATGAATTTAAATGAACATGCATCAGGAAAGCAATAAGAAATCTGCCTTTGAATAAATTTTTAAAGTTCAATTCATTTCAAGTGGGTGGTAACTTTGGGGAGACTTTAGACTTTCGTATACAAGGCCCCATTATAGAGAGAGATCTCAAGATAATCAGGAAACTACTGATAAAGAAAGCTAGATTGGTTTAGGTCAAGGAAGAATTCACTTAAGATGAAGCTGCCATCTGGTGACTTTATATCTTAAGTAATTATTCTCATTAACTAGGTACTAAATGGACTTGTTTATACCTGCTTAAGAAGTACACTTGCTAAATTTGGGGGGGTCCTGGGGCAAAGTCCTGACCTAGTTAAAGCTCTAATAACATTCAAGAATACTCAAGGATGTAACTTTGGTCTGAAGGAAGCCTTGAAGGCTACAGGCTTTCCAATTAAATGTGACATAGGAGAGCTTTTTAAATCCAGCATTCCACACCCCACCCCCTTCCTTCCCTCCACCAGCTTAAATATACTCCAACCACAAAACAGTGATCATCCCAAACCAGGGGTGTGCTGTAGTCAGCTCAAACCAGTTCGCAAGAACCAATTGTTAAATTTTTAGTGTGAGCATTTACACCTCAGAAATCGGCAAATCCTACAAATCAGAGTTTGATTTACTGTTTTGTTGATTATCTAGACTTTTGAAAGTGATAGAGAAAATCTTAATTATGCATATTAAACTTTAAAATGTGTCTTGAATACATTTATTTTTCTTCTGTAGAGTCAATTACACATTTTCCCAGAACACCACTGTTTCAAACCTAACACTTACCCTTCCCACAAACAAGCACAAGCATATTCCGATAAATCAGAAATCCTCCTAAACCCAAATTCCCCTGTCCACACTCCTTTTTTACCCACCCCTTCCCTCACCCAACCCAAATGTACTTGGGCTATAAATTCTACCCAAGAAAGGTCATTAGGAGAGGTCACAGGAAGAGTTTAGCCTCTCAGATGAATGGAATTGGTTCAGAGAAGGTCATTCCTATAGTTTTATATCTTCTATTCCTGAATACCTCTTTCTAGAACTGAAGGCTAGAGAGTATTTCTCTCCTTATCCTCAAGCATTAAGTGGTCAGTTTTCACCTAGAGCTGTTATATGCTGTATGTAGGTGCTATATGCAGTCTCTTCGATTGAAAAAAAAATACCCACTGTATGCAGGACACTAATCTGGATACTAGGGATAGGAGGGATGCAGGTGGAAACGTGAGAGGAATTAATGAATCAATAAGCATTTCTTAGGCATCTACTATGTGCCAGGCATTGAAAATACAAAGTCCCAAATGAAAACTTTCATGGAAAGCTTTCATTCTATCAGGAGACCACTTGTATATATGGAGTCGTCTATAAGATGCATACAAAGTAGATACCAGAAAGAGAAAGTAAGTGGTGCTTAAGAAACCCAGGATTCCAAGAGGTGGAGGAAAAGATGAGTGCATTCCAGGTTTGAGGGACAACAAGGGGAACCACTTGAACAAATTCTTTGTGGTGGGAAAGTGATAAAGTGGGAGAACAGTCAAGAACCTAGTTTGGCTGGAATATAAAGTGTGTAAAGGGGACAAATGTGAAATAACTAATTTATACATAGCAAAGTCCATGCTTCTACTACACCCTCTCCCCCAGGACATGGTCCATATCACCCATCTATAATAGTACTTATGTTTATGTCGTACTTTATGGTGTTCTAAAGGTTCTCCTTTGATTTTCACAGCGACCTTGTGAGATTAGTAGTGCAAGAATTAATATTCTCCCCATTTTATGAGGACACTGAGGTTTAGATTTGTTAAGTGACTTGCTCTCAGCCAGACATCTGCACAGGCAGAAAGTTTCCCACTTGGCCCTTGAACTTAAGTCTTTTGACTCATAGGATAGGTCCAATGTCCTTTTAATTCTCCCATGTTAAGCCTTAAATGGCAGGCTAAGGAGTCTGTTCCTTTTATCCAATAGGGACTCAAGGGTTTAGAATAGGGAGATGATTTGGTCAAAGCTATGCGTTTAGAGCCATGTAATTTGATAGAAATGCCTGTGGGCCTGGGTTGGTGGCAGGTAGGTTAAACAATCTCTCCCCCCCCCCCCCATCATGCTGCAAAAGTTTCCCCCTTTCGTTTTCTTTTTTACGTGGAAGAAAAGCCCAGTATCCTTAAAGGGGAGGATGATGAAAGGGGGCGACAGGAGGAGGGGGAAAGGGCAGGAAATCTCCTTTCCCAAAGGGACTCCACCCTCTAACAGCAGCTGAGAGGTTACCCACCTCCTTCTCTGGTCCCCTAGTCTGGGAGTGGGATCCGGACCCTGGAAGGGTACCGGGATGGAGAGGTAGCTCATTGGTCTCCAAACGCCATGTGAACGCCCCTGGTTGGCTGGAAGAGGCAGGAGGAGGCGGTTTCCTGGGTAACGAAGGAGCGAGGAGTCCTTCCAGGAGCAGCAGCAGCAGCCGCCACAGCCGCCGCCGCCGCCGCCGCCGCCTCCTCCTCCTCCTCCTCCTCCTCTCTGAGAGGAGTGCGGGGTCGAAACGCAGCTGGAAAGAGAAGCGAGAGGAGGCGGCTCTGCCAAGTCGGAGCTGGGGCAGGTAGGAGGCGCCCACTTCGCCCGCCTCCCAAGAGCTGGACTCCGGTGGGACGGTGCAGGGAGAAGGACTGGGGAGGAAGTGCATCGGGAGACAGGGGAGCAGCCGGTGAGTGCGAGGAGGGGACTTTGGGATGCTCTTGAGATGCCAGGAGAGGCGCCGGGGCAACATCCCCACCTCCCAGTCCTGAGAGGCGGGGCAGGGGGCTAGCTAGGAATGCCCCTCTGCTGCCGGGGGAAGAAGGAGGACGGGGGCGGGCTGGAAAGCAGAAGCGGAGGGCCAGCTATGTCCTGCCCGGGGGACCAAGGTGCGCTGGGAAACTTGCAGTGTGTCTGCCGGCGCCCGCGAGGAGCAGAGCCGAACGGAGCTAGCGGGTCTGGGACGCCGCCGCGCAGCGTTCCCTCTCCGCTTTCGGGAGCACACGCGAGGCTCACTTTCCCTGAGCCTCGCGCTGCCCGCGGCCACCACCCGGCGAGCGCGTGGGCGTCAGGGTACGACGCGGGCTATTGATCAGCGGAGGTCTGTCCTCCGCCTGCAGGGGCGGTCCGGCCGGCTTCGGGGGAGGTGGGAGGCCGGAGGCCCGCCCCTCCCACGTTGTGAGGAACGCGGGCCGCTGCTCCAAGCGTGGAGCCACAGGAAGGGAAGGGAGAGGGCGCGCGGGGTGCTGCCCTTCTGAATCGGTTCCTTGAACTCGGAGGGGACAGAGTAGCGGCCCCCGGCTTAGACAGCACTGTCCCGATGGAGCTTTGGTAACCCCCCCCCCTCCCCATCCCCACTCGGTAGGCGGCAGTTCCAAGCTAGCCCCCCGCCCAGCCCGCCTGGGGAGCACGCTTCGCTTGGTGTACGCTTCGCTTGGTATGTTCTTTTGCTGTTTGCAGATAAAGAGGCGCTGGGTCTGGCAGCTCAGTCCGCTGCTTTTCCTCCCACCTTTCCGCGCCGCGCCTCCCCCCCAAATTCCCCCCCCCCCGGAAAAAAAAAAAGAAAACCCAGGCAGCCCCTCAGAGACGGTTCGGTTTTCTTCCCATACTCAAAGTCTCCTAGGTTCGCCGTCTTGCATTTTATTTAACTTATTTATTCATAATGAAAGGCACAGTCTCCAAGAAGCTCCGCTGTTTTCCCCTGTTGGCACAGAAGACTAATTAAAAATGCTATGTTGGTAATGAGTGTTAATTAGACCATTCGAAAGACTGATGCACTGTTGTTTCCGAAGCTTAACTTCTGCTAGGAGACGAGACAGGTCTGTCTCTTCCCCCATCCTCCTTTTCGTTTCTGATTTCTGACAGTACCATCGTTGCTGAGTTGTAAATGTGGGGTGGACTGAGGAAGGCATGGGATGGTACCAGGGGAGTAGCAGGCGGTAGGTTTCATGGGGATATACATATGTCAAAGCAAAGATGGCCTTTTCCAGTTTGGAAAACTTAAGAGGGAGATTAAGGAGAGACAATGGCCTGTATTTAGTAACCTTCGGAGATCGTGCCCCACCTTGGGGAAAATCCTGCGTCTTCGAAACAAACAAAAGGCGCCCATCCCACCTTGTCTGGCCTGCTGGGTGACTTCTGCCTGTCCCAGGCTCTTTCAGACAGGCTTTTCTTGAATGCCCATTTCAGAATGACCCTACGTCTAGGGCTATATATTTGCGGTACCTCTGCTTTCTAGGCTGTACCTCCCATCCATCATTATTTCTCTTTGAAGCCAAAAGCTACATTTCTCCTGTAGGGAATTGGCAGGTTTGGAGCGAAAGGTTAAATCATTTTGTGGCATGATTTTGGATCTGTCAGGAAGAGGCTGTCATGGTGGGTTGGGGAGGTCCTCAGGGCTGTTCCTATGCTCCGGGGCAGCCAATGTTTTTACAATGTAATCCCAGTTGCCCCCACAGTATTATGCAATGTAGACTAGACCGATCGTGTGTTTTCCCCCTTTCCCTTCCAGATGCTTCTGGCTGCAGGAGAGCCCCTTTGCTTGAGAGTTTTTTCATGTGTTACTATGAAAAGGAGGGCAGCAGAGAAAATCAACTGACCGGAGTATTTTGGTTTCTAAACTCTCAAACTAAATAAGACTACCCCCTCTTCTTTTCATATTTTATTCTAGTCCCCTCGGTTTGGGGTCTGTTTAGTTTTCTTAAGGAAACAAGAGCCCCCTACTTTTTAAGTATAACCACTTCCCATAAGGGTATTTCAGTCCATGATCAGATGAAAGGGTATTCATTGTGGCAGCTTTCAACAGTCCCTCCTCCCCTCCTTTTCCATAACCTGACACAGCCTTTACTTTCCCATCCTCCACTTCCCCAAGTGTGTTCAGCTGCTTGGAGTTCAGTTAGTTATGGCTGACTCCCAGAAAAACAAAAGGAATCTCCTTAAAAAAAAAAAAAAAGGAAAGCAGAATTTCTTATTTCCCTTCTAGCTTTTAAAAAAATTATTCTTTTTAATGGAGCAAATTGCTGTCCTTGATTGCACTCTGGGTTACTACAGCTCAGCCAGACCTAATGTTCCAACCTACCCTTTGGTTCCAGCATGAAGATTTTTTTTTTGAGAGAAGTTCTCAGAGTTGTGGTCAGTTGGAATAGGGATGGGGTCAGGGGTGGGTGGGAAGGGGAATCTTACTTGTCTTGTATTAAACACTGTTAGAATTAATTCACAAACACTATTAAATGCCTACTATGGGCCAGGCCTTCTGTTAGATGCTAGGGTTACAAAGATGAGAACTCAGTTTCTGACCCTTTGGGAACAGAATAAATTACAATGTTCTGGCGCCCTGATTCTGGTGAAGGTGAAGTTACCGTTTTTCAATGTTGTGGTCTATGCTAAAGCACTATGGACTATGGCTTTGCCTTTGTGAGAGGTCTCTCTCAAAAGGAGTAGGCAAGTATAGAAGGGGCCAGTACCTCTTGCACTGATTAGTTTCATCAGAGGACTTAGTTTTAACAGAGGCCATCAGCAAATAATTCTGCAAAGCTTTGTAGAATGAGATTTTCCTTTCACTACTTCCCTCTCCCACTCCTACCCTATATGTGGCAGACACAAAGAATTGAGCATTTTAGCAGCTTTGACATTCCTATGTGCAACTCAGACTCTAGCTCAGCTCACTTGTATTGCAGGACTAGGTCTAAATTTGAGAGGAAATCTTTTGTTGATTTAACAACCCAAACTGTTGGCTTATTTCCATATTCTCTCTGTCTCTGTCTCTCTGTCTCTGTCTCTCTGTCTTTGTCACTCTGTCTCTCTGTCTCTCTTTCTTTCTGTCTCTGTCTCTGTCTCTGTCTCTGTCTCTCTCTCTCATCCAAACAACCAGTTTTCAAACTCTAAAACCTCTGTGGCTAGGTTTAACTTTTCATCATTTAGACTGTTTTAAGATTAAGCTGCAGTCAAATCCTTACCTGTCATATTAATCATCTCTAAATAGCTATGATTTTGGAAATGAGTAAAAGGAAAATTTTCCTTCCCCAAACGTTTCTGGGCTTGAGTTTTATAAAATATGGAAGATTGGACAAGAAGTTGAGAGCAACAGCTAATGAATTGGGCTGCAGAGTCAGGATGCCAACATGTCTCCATAGGTTGGAATGAAATTGAATAGGGACAAAATGTAAAGGTCTATAAATGGGTTTAAAAATTAGCTGTGCAAGAATAAGCTGGGGGTGGGTGGGAGCTATAGCTAGATAGCAGTTTGTGTGATGGAAGATCTACAGGTGTTAGTAGGACACCAAACACAAAAGAAGTTAAAGATTGACATGGTGACCAATAAAGGTGAATGACATTAGGTTGTGATAATAACTAGTGTACAGTAGTACAAAGTACATGGATAGTATAGTACTGCTGTATTCTGCTTTGTACCATATTGGAGTGTTGCATTCAATTCTGAGGGCCATATTTTCGGAAAGATGTTTAGAAATGCAGGATTTCAGGGGTGGGAGTAGGTAGGGAGTAGGTGTGACCATGTTAGTGAGAAGACGGCAGATGATGTCATATGACTTTCAGTTGAAGGAACTAAGGATGTTCTCCCAGGAAAACAGAAACCTGAAAAAGGAACATGAAAGCTGCCATCCAGTATTAGAATGTCATGTAGAGGACATTATGTTGGACTCCACAAGGCAGAAATCAGAATAATGTGTGGAAGTTGCAGAGAGGTAGATTTAGGCACAAAAAAGGAAAAAAATCTTAGGAATTAGAACTTTAAAAAGAAAAGACCATCTCAGGAGATAGTAAATGCCCTATTGATCGAGGTCTTCAAGTGGATGATGGATAATAATAATAGTAAATAACAGCAACTTGATGTTTATATAGTGCTTACGGTGTGCCAGATACTGTGCTAAGTACTGTACCATTATTAGCTCATCTGATCCTCACAGCAGCCCTGGGAGGTAGGCGCAAATAATATCCTCATTTTTTTTAACAGACAGGAAACTTAGGCAAACAAAGGGTCACAGCACTAGTTAGTGTGTTTTGACTAGTTAGTGCCATTTGAACTCAGATCTTCCTGATTCCAAACCCACTGCTCTATCCACTGCCACGTGTCAGGAACATTATAGAGGGGATTCCTATTCACATATAGAGTAGTCTAGACCAATTCTGAACTCCCTTCAAGCTCTAAGATTTGCTCTAACACCCAACTCTTTATGGAGAAAGTTTAAGCTTTATGGTAAAGACTGATTTCCCACCCGGTTGGAGGGAAGAAGTGTGTCATATGAACTTTGGCCCACCATCCTGAAGAGCCACTGGCGTTTTCATGGTTTCTGGGTTTGCCTAAATTGTAGTTTGTCCAGTACACTGATTACAAAAATGCACCAAACAGTGCCTGACTCCTCATAGGAGATAATGGACTGAACCTGTGATTTCACAGGTATAAGGAATGCCCATGTGAGAAAATGCCTTTTACCTTCTCTCTGACTTACATTCTTGCAGAGTAGACCAGAGTTCTGAGAAGTGAAGGGTCACATGGCCAATATGTATCTTTGTTGTCATTGGTCCTTCCTTCTTGAAGAGGACCAAGGACATCACAAGGCAGGACAGGAACCCAGGCTTTCTTGGTTTGGAAACCTCTTCTCTGTCCACTACACACCACTGCCTCTCATAGTGTGCCTTCCAGAGAGGGTTTAATATTTGTTGAATCATGTGCTGCAGGTCAAAGGCTGCTGAAACTGGAGCTAGACAGCATTGGTTCAAATCATGACTTTGCCATTTGTTGCCTGTGTGATCTTGGGTCTCAAGTTACCCATTTGTAAAACTGAGGGTTATGGATTAGATGACCATTAAAGTCTTCTTTAATTCTGAATCTGGGCTGCTTTGCATTTTTATTATAGTAGAAACAATATTTTTCCGATAAAGGGAAATCTCCTTTCCCTCCTTCCCATCCTTTCTCCTCTCCTTCTCTCTCCCTCTTTCCTGTAGGGGGGTGCATAGGTAAGGAATTTATTGTCATTTATTTATGTGCCTCCAGGGATTGAAGGCAGGGTTAGTGCTATTTCTGTAGTTCTTATGTTCACCTTTGGTTCCTTGGAACAGAACTCCACCTCACCCCCACCCCCACCTTTCACTTTGTATTTAGTGCTGAAATAGCCACAGTCTTCTCCCTTCTCCATCCCTCCCCCTCATAGCTACTTCCCTCTGAAATCCCAAGATTATACAGGAGATCATATAGTAGCTGTGTTGCAGGTTTACAAGTAGAAAACATTCCTCCAAGTTATGCAGGCCCTTCTATGCCTTAGAAGACACAAGTTGGTTATCTGTTTGGTGAAGTTGTTCTTGCTTTTTTTTAAAAAAAAAAAAATAATCTCTGCACACTGTGTTTTGATCATACAACACATCAATGCTCTTCCTGCTCAAGGATGTCTAAAAGAAAATGTTTATGCTTTGTGATTAAAAGATTGTGGCGCCTCTTTTTGATGATACCTTGGCTCTTTGTTACTGCTATGTGTTCTGCATGCATCTTGAAAGATAATTCATCTTTTGGTCTGGATATTGCTGTAGAAGCTTTCAGTCAGGTATTTCATGGCACAAATTCAAGAGCCAATCACTTATCTTAGCAGATGTGCTAATGGCTACTTACCAAATACTGGATAGCTTCAAATAGAGTATAGAGATAGCTAAATAAACTGGTCACTATCCTGAGATTTTAGATGGATGATGAAGGGGGAGGGGGCTGGAGAATTATCAGTAATATGCATGTACTGTTTTTCAAAAATCTGACTATAAAATTCTTCTCTTCAGGTATTTGTTGGAGTCCATGAAAGATTACAACCAGCATAATGAAGATGTGCTAGCTGGACACAAGGCAATTGCTGGTGCCAAGGGCTTGCATTGATTTATGGTAGGAAGGGACTCCAGGAGAGGGATGCTGATGCTATCATGGCACTGGATTAAATGCCCATTTGTACCTTTATTGACATATAAATTTTCCATGCCAAGAAGGCAGTGATGTGGCACAGACCTCTGGATGTGGACTCCCCCATGCCACCCCTTGCCCTGGTTCGAGTGAGGTGAATTCCAGAACGGAGTTAAGATCCCAATTGCAAGCTCTCACAATGTCTGCTGCTTTGTATATTGTCCTGAAGGCATTGATGACAAGTAAACCTTCCAAATGGATTTTAAGAAACCAGGAAGATATTTGAAAGGGTGGTCTTGGTTTTTTTCTGGTGGCTGTATGAGTATTTGAGCGAATGTATGCCTCATTTCTTTCCCCATGTGTTTTATTCAACTGTGGATTTGCAAGAAAAACTTTTAAAAAAGGAAAAGAGTATTGTATCTCTGGGAAATGGAATCTGTCTCCGAGTCTAGCCAACATCAGAAGAGAAAGCCAGTGACACATGGCCTGGAAGATCAAAAGAGGGTAAGTAGAGGAGTTTTACCTTTTATTTTTCACCTCTATGTTGCTAAGAGTGATTCGGAGAACCCAGGCATTCTCAATCGTTGGTTCTCTTCAGGTGCTCTGGAGATGCTGTGTTGGAGCTAGGGTTTGCTTCTGTTCTGGGATTATGCAGTTGTCTAAAATGCCTGGACTTAATGCAGAGCAGAGCAGAGCAGATGATAAGCTGTGAGGAGATATTCATCATTTATGGCAGTGAGAGAAGGGATTTATTACTCTCTCTTATGAATGGACATAAATGTTTGCCATAAGCGTATTGGGAAAAATGGACATGAACTGCTTTTCAGATTTATTCATTGTAAGTATCTTTTGAAAATGCTGCCATCGGTGGTCACGGTTTGTTGGATGTGTGATGGCCCCTTATGTTTTCTGGTTACTCGATCATTTGATGGGCTTGTAACCTACTCGGTTACTTTCTCTCATTTGAGGGAATGATGCTATTTTGAAACAGCCTCTTGAATTTGTTCTACTAGTTGACCATTGGTTTGAAACAATGTTGGCAAAGTTTGCTGTGACTTGTTTTCAAAAAATTCCCCATGCTTTTGGAAACTGAGAAAAGAAGATTTGGTGGTGACTTTTTCCGCTTCTTAAACAATGAAAATGGCAGGAGCTGACAAGGTGTTCAGCTGTTTTTGAAATGTTTTCCAGTGGAAGTCTGGATGTATCATGGTGGAATGAAAGGAACATTGAAATGTAGAGTCAGAAATCTATTTAGTGAAGAAGCATCTTTTAAGTCCCGACTATGCGTAAAGCAGAAATGGAAAAATGGCTTTATCCTTGTACTTAGGGATTTACAGTTTATTGGAGGGGGAAAGTATACACAATATACATAGATATAATAATATGAGGTGGAGTTTAATTGGGAGACAAGGGAGACACCCAGACAAAGTTCTCTAGAAGAATTTGAATCCAGAAAGAACTATTTCAGTTCAAGGGAGCAGGGAAGAGTTCCTGGTTGAAGTAGCCCCTGAGCTCAGTGTAGAAAGAAGAGAAGGATTTTTGACAGATTAGGCCAAGACAGGATTTCATTTCAGACGTGGGGAACAATCTGCATCAGACAGGTTTGGTGATGGAGGATGTAATGCCAAGCAAAGGCAACTTCTAAGGTTCGGATTACCAGCATAGTAAACCCCATTTATTCAGCAAACATTCACAGAACAGAAAAAGTCAAAATACAGTGTAACTTGTTCCTTTA
>CM053592.1:160406943-160472508 GCA_028646515.1 Pseudochirops corinnae
TATAGAGCTTTAAATTCTAGAAGATCTGAATTCATATCCAGCCTTATATATTTACTAGTGGTGTGACCCTGGGCAAGTCACTTAACTTTTGCTTATTTCAGTGTCTTCATTTGTAGAATGGGGATAATGGTAGTATCTACTACCCAAGGTTGTGAGGCTAAAATAAGATATTTGAAAAGCACTTTGCAAACCTTAAAGTACTGTATAAATGCTAGCTAATTTTACTAATGATAATCATTGAAATTGGGATTTTGAACTAACTACTACTGCATTTTATCATCTGTTGCTTAAATCAGTGACTCTACTGTAGCCGTGAGTACACAGGCAATAGCTAGTTATGTGGGTTCTGGAGGTCAAAACAACGAATGCCACTGCTAAGACGTATCAATAGAATTAGAGTGTCCAGAATGAGGGAGGTTATGGTCTGAGTGTCTAATCCTCATCCGAAGTTTTGTGTTCCATTCTGGGTGAGCCTGAGCCCGTCCAGAGGACACTGGCCAGAATAACACACGGATACCAAATCATTCCTGTTAAGAGGATCGGTGGGAAGGGCTATGTAAAGTTAGAAGGCGCAATGAAGATCTGGGGGAGAGATGCAATCCGTCTCAATGTTTGAAAGGTAACCACACCAAAGCAGAATTGGAGTGTGTGCTCCGCCATGGGGGAAAGAGGGAAGACTGACTTGGCCTGATAGATCAGGCCATTACGGATGTTTCTTAAGTATTTGCTATATGACGGCAGCTCTTTTAAGTGCTAGGGATAAAAAGAAAGGCAGGTTGGCGCTGGAGTTTGGGTTGCTTTTAACTTGGAGATACGGGTATTCTGTGATTTGTTACCATAGGGATTGTTACATTCTTTGGGACTATATCTCCAGCACTTAGCATAGGGCCAAGCACATAGCCAAGGCTTCTTGATTGATTGATGAAGTGCCCATAGAAGAATATTGGTGTCACAGAGCTTCATTTTTCTTTGCTTGAACCATT
The DNA here is from genome assembly GCA_028646515.1 of Pseudochirops corinnae. Classification (NCBI taxonomy): domain Eukaryota; kingdom Metazoa; phylum Chordata; class Mammalia; order Diprotodontia; family Pseudocheiridae; genus Pseudochirops; species Pseudochirops corinnae. The sequence goes on from CM053592.1 coordinate 160,407,927, forward strand.
TGAGATCATTGCAAGATATGTATATTGTGTCTTTATGTGAATGTTTATATATGTTTATTTATCTGTCTATGTAAATACATGTGTGTGAGAGAGAGAAATTTGGCAGAGAGCCAGCCTTGAAGCCAAGAAGAACCAAGAAGTCTTGTCTCTCTAACATATACTAGCTGTATAATGAAATCATAGTTCTAGCCTTTTTCCTTATTTATTCTTCTCTCTCCCTCCCCCTCTCTTCTGCTCTCTTCTCTTTCTCCCACTCCCTTCCTGTCTCCCTCTTCTCTCTTCTCCTCTTTTCCTCTCTCTTTTTTCTATCTCTCTTCTCTCTTCTTCTTCTCCTCCTCCTTCTCCTCTTTTTCCTCCTCCTCTTCTTCTTCCTCCTCCTCTTCCTCTTCCTCCTCCTTTTCCTTCTCCTTCTCCTCCTTTACCTTCTCTCTCTCTTCTTCCCTCTCTCTTCTCTCCCCTCTAGCTTTCCCTCCACTATCTTTCTCCTTCCTTTCTCCTCCAACTCTCCCTCTGTCCTCCCCTCAGTTATTTCATATGCATGTGTGTAAACACACATACCCTGCCAGAGCACACTTTTGTGGCTTTTATTGCCAAATGCTTTTCTGAATCATTTGAGTAGGAGAGTGTTTTTGTAACTCTGGCCATAATAACATCTAAAAAATGTGAATGCTAGTTCCTAAGTTTTGTGGTGCCTTCTAACCAGATATGGTCTGGTTTCTGAGGTCTTTCCAGTCTTTGGAGAGAATGCATCTATATGTTCTGGGCTAAGAGGAGTCCATAGACCCTGAGCAGCACAAAGACAGAGCAGAAGCACAGTTTCAGGAACTGTGGTGATTGCTTATGATCCGTGTGAGCTTGGCTTGGGCACGTTATTTCCTGTATTTCAGCCTCAGTTTACTCATTAGCAAGATAAATTATTTAGATGATTTGAGTTCCTTCTAGTACTCAATTTGTGATGTTCTGATGGAATAGAAACAGTCAGATTTCAGCTGAATATGAGGAAGAACTTCCTGGTAATTAGCACTGCTCCAAGTGAAAGGGAGTAGTGCATTCACTGTCATTGGAAGTCACCAAGTAGACCCTGGGTGGCCATTCATCATGAGCATTGTAGAGGAGATTTACGCGTTGGGAAGTGGTTGCACTAAATCTTTGAGAGCTTTCCAGTTCTCCCATCCTATGACTTGAAAGGTTTGTGTTCAGTGATCACTATGATCCGAGCAGTAAGTGTTGGCTGCCTAGTGAGTAGAGAGGCTGGAGAAACCAATAGAAGATGAAGATGAGACCTTCTTCATTGGACAACAAAGGCAGTCATAAAACTGCTGGTAGCATTCCGAGGAGAGGAGTGTGTGGAAGGTGTGTGCTGAGAGCTGATTCTGGCAGCATCGTTTTGAGTAGATTAAAGAGATGAGGATGGGGGAAATGCCGTGGCAGGTGGAAGAGCAGGAGAGAGAGGTAACATCAGACAAGGCAGAGATGGCTGGTGCCTGAACAAACAATTTCTCTCCAGGGAGAAAGAAGAAAGGTTTCTTACGTGCTTCTGTCTGAGACAAGCTCCCTGTGCAGTGAAGTGATACATATGGCAAATGTGTTTATGGGTGAGGGGTGGGGAGAAGGGAAGGAAGGTGCACACTGCTCTGCCCTTTCCTCATGACACACCCAGAGCTGTTCTTATTTTCCCCAGTTATTTCTTAGTCTCTGATGCACAAAGTTTACACTTGTGGTTTCTGGCCGTGTTTTCTCATAGCCTGTTTCCTAATCCATGACCATCTTTTTGTTTAAGATCTTATTGGTATTAAGATGTTTCTACCTTCTGATCTCCCCCAGCCCACACCCCAGGCTCTTCCCAATGCCCCCTGCCTTTGTTTATTTCCCTGGCAATATGCTTCTCTTTGGAGCAGAGGACATGTTCTCCCTGGCAGCTGCCTGTCAGAATCTGGCTGGAGCTACCTTATCAGCTCAGTAGCAGACATGTGGTAACAACAAGGTGGGAAGGCTATGAATCTTTGATACATACTGCTAGCAAGACAGGAGCATGCATTTAACGGAAATTTTGCTCACTATGATACCAATTGTAGCAAGAAAAGCTTCTCATTCAGACTGGCTTTTAAAAATGAGAAGTGTTACAAACTCAAACCCTGAGCCTGATGAGAGAGGCATCACATAGCTTAACCATCCACTTCCCAATCTAGTCTCCAAAGCTAGCCACCACCCCTTCTAGTCTGGAGGTCATAGACCTCAGAGCTGCCCTTGGCTGCCCTTGGATCCACAGCTCCCCCTTAGGACACTTGAGACAAACTGGCTTCTTAGACCATAGCTGCACTTGAACAGATGATGAATATTTATCTCTGGACTAAAGTGCATATATGATCTCATGGATGGGGGTACTCCTTCCAGCAATGCAGATTAAAGTCCGTTTATACCCTTTGTGACTCTTGTTTCTCTCTCCTCCCCAATCCTTTGGGGGGGAATCCACCCAGTGTTTTCGAGGCCTTCGGTTGACGTTGTACTATGCCAATTTTAATGCATACAAAGCCATCCAAAAGTAGAATGTGTGGCCTCAGACGTAATTGGGTCCCCATTGCTGTAAATCTCCAAGTGAAAACTGGAGGATGACTTGGCTTTCAAGGCCATGTTGAACTAGCTGACCTCTGAGGTTCTCTCATACTCTGAGTTTCTGAAATCCTGCCACTTGTACTTCTAGAGACTTTCAAACATATTGTGAAATAGCCATCATCAGAACTCTATGGCACTACTAATCGGTAGACTAGAATAGAGTTCCTGGACACTGAGTAGAGCATAAGAAAGATTAGCACTGGATAAATCTAGTGAAAATAAAACCTGGGGAAAAGATATGTGATATAATGAATGTCTTTTGGGAAAACCAGCAATATAGCAGAAAATTAGCTTATCTCATACCATATGTAGCACAATGAAAGCACTGATGAAAAATAGTAGATGGATGGCTTATGTTTATTGATATCCACAAAAAATTAAAAATGCCAAGAGATTTACACTATATTGGGTGGATTTTCTATGAACACTGACAAAAAAAAGGCAGGAAGAGTACCTATGACAGTGGAGTAACTATTGAACCATCAAAGGAAATGAAGGGGGGACTTTTTTTTTTTAATCTCTAAAACAAATGGAAATATTGTTAGAATGAAGATAGATATGCTACATTATATGAAAATAAATTTTGCATTACAAAAGCAATATCAGAATCCTATTTAGGCATTCTAGCACTCCGAGGTTATATTTATATAATATAAATATAATGCATATATATATATATATATATATATATATAAAACATTGACATAACAAAAGAATATAATAAAGATAAAAAGGAAAAGGAAATTGGGAAAAATATTTATGGCAAACATAACAGATGAAAATTTAACATCCACAATGTATAGGAAACGTTTTTTAAAAATCAAGGATTTTCTCTATCTCCAACTGAGGTATGAACAATAAGACACAAATCTCAAATATTATTTTAAAAAAAATTCAACCACATTGACAATCAAAGAAGGTAAAAAAAAGAGATTTTGAGGTACTATCCTTAGATGCACCAAATTGGTGAAAAGTGATTAATGATAAAACCTGAGGGTAGAAGTGTTCTGGAGAAACTTGTCTGCTCATAACATTGTTGGTGAAATTGTAATTATATGGAATCCATTTGGAGAGCAATCTGGCAGCAAGCTGCAGAAGTTACCAAAATAATTAGACCCTTTTGACCTAATAAAGCCATTATTAAGACTATTCCCTGAGAACTTTACCAAAAACAAATAGAAAAGGAACTTTCTGTTCGAAAATGCTTAGTGGAACTGTTAGAAAAAACACGCAAACCTTGGAAGCAATCTAAATAAATGTACAACATTTGAAGAGCTAAATAAATTTGTGATGAAATATAATGTATTAAAATCCTATAACTGGATGAGGATGGTGACTGGGCTTATGATTTTATTAGTATAGAGAGCTCCTAATTAGAAAACCTTCCAGAGAAGGACTACCTTATGTTCTGCTGAGTATGACTTAGAGAATGTCCTGAGAGCTGGTTGTTGTTAAGTCACATCTGACTTTTTGCAACCCCATTTGGAGCTTTCTTGCCAGAGATACTAGAGTGATTTGCCATTTCCTTCTCCAGCTCATTTTACAGATGAGGAAAGTGAAGCAAACAGGGTAAAGTGACTTGCCTAGGGTCACACAGCTAGTAAGTGTCTGAGGCTGGATTTGAACTCAAGAAGATGAGTCTTTCTGTCTCCAGGCTTGGCATTTTATCCACTGAAATACCTAGCTGCCTGGCCTGGGAATGTTGAGAGGTCATACACAGAGAATATGTGTCAAAGGCAGAGTCTGAACCTAAATCTTCCAAATACTGAAGGTTGAACCCTCTCTGTTATCCCATGCTTCCTCTTTGTTACACTGGCACACTGTTAGGAGGAACAGGAATCTGGGAGGACCTTTAATGAGCTTCTTGGTCCTCAGTTTCCTCATCTATAAAATAGGGGTATTGTACTAGAAGAATTAGAGGCAGCTTGCAGTGGTGGATAGGATGTTGGAACTGGAATCAGAAAGACCTGGATTCAGATTTCACCTTGGATAGTTACTAGCTGTGTGACCCTGGGCAAGTCACTTAGACTCTCCGAGTCTCAGTTTTCTTATCTGTGAAAGGAGGGGGATGGATTCTAAAGTGTCTTTCATTGTAATGAATCAATGCACAAGCCTAATGCAGAGTGAAGAAGGCAGATCCAGAAGAAAGGAGAACTGAAAATGACTCATAAAATAATAAATTAATAGGGATAAGCAAACAAAGCCAGATAGCCAAAAGGGAGTTGGAATGTTTCACAACTTGATATGGACATTTATTTGTTAAAAATCTATTCATGCGTAAATAATTATAAGGTAAATTTAATTGATTTTTGTTGATCTTTAAAGCTAAGCTTAAAAAAAACAAGAACAAAGAGACAGACAGATTGTTATTCTGTGATGGAGAAGAAACATTCTTTAATGCTTTTTCAATGGCTGTATAAAAGCTCATTAAAACAGAATCCATTGCATAAATAAATGGGAATTATCTGAAGTTGTGGTATTTGTCCTTCCATTCAAGTCACTTACATGGAGCCATTGCCTTAAAAATAACACACACACACACACACACACACAACTTTGTGTATCTGAAAGCATATTTTTAGCCATTAATTTGTTATAAGGGGAAGTAAATTTCCTACCCCCCCACATTCCTTTGATAAATACAGCCATTCTTGATGTCTTTGATAGTTCTACTAACATTTCTGAATTGTTTGAAGATTCACAAAGAACTCTATCTCCAACAGTTGTTTGAGGGAGACAGGTCAAGTATTATTTTTCCATTTTACAAAAGAGGAAACTGAGATTTTAAGGCTTGTCCGTTATCCAGTAGTGATACCCCTCTGAGACTCTGTTATTATATCCCAAGTTGCACTGGGGTCTTGTCATAGAATTCCATTTCAGTGAGAAGGCAGTCCTCGTGCCAACTTTGAGTTCCTACTTCCCCCCCTTCCCAACAGAGGAGAGAGAATTAAGCAAGCCCTTCCAAATAATGAGAACAACATCTTGAAAAGCAGATTTAATTAATATCTTACCTTACATTTGAGTGCGTTTAGAGCATCATGGATAAATACAGGCTGAGCAGTTTTCATTCCTCCAGAACTTGTCACTCTGGAGCCAACTAAACCTTTTGTCTTTTGCATGGTTCTTTCTCCCATATTTGTTATTTTTCAATTACTTGCAATACAATAAACATGAATCAACCATGTTTTATTTAAACAAATAAAAGCAATAAATCATACAGTGTGTCATTTCTCGGTTCTAGCAAGAGGCTCACATTTCCCTGAGTTTTGAGAACCACACATCAATTTCAGTGGCCTTCAGTGTTGTTAAAATAAGCTTCTGTTGGTAGCTATTAAGCTACTGATACTCATTGGTATCACATGCATCATTTGTAACCTTTTGAAAGTCTAATACAGCTGGTTGGATATTGTGCCACATTAGAAGAATTATGAAAGACTTCTGAAATTCCGAAGCACTGTAGTTAAAGTAGCTACTGGGGTAGCTGAATATTCCTATGTAATTTTCTGTGAAGTGTACATTTGAGTGTGGAGGTGTACTGTAGCTAAATTCCTCCAGAAATCTCTGAAGTGAATGATTCTTCTTTCTGGCTAAAGAGATGCAGCCATGCTTTCAAATTCCTGGCAAAGGCACCGAAACCAACGTATTTGAATTTTAACCTATTGATGATTATTTAGGAAATCATAAACCCGAGGGGTTGTGAATCCAGTAATGTAAAGTTTTCATAAATAGAACTTGGGGATACTAAACAAATGTGTGAGTAAGAAGATGCAATTGGATAAATTATAGTGTGCCCACTGAGGCATGCAAGCTTCTTTTTTTCTCTTTTAAAATTCTAATTACTTAGTTTATATATTATATTCTTTTCTGAATGTATTACTCTCTCTTCCCCTACCCAGGAATCTATCCTTTATAATAACACTTATAAAAGAAAGGACAAAAGCGGTTCAGCAAAACCAATAAGCACATAGATTGTGTCTGACCATATATTCAATAGTCCATATCCACAGTCCTCCATCTTTTCAATAAAGACAGGGAGGTACAATTTTTCTGTTCTTTTCTGGAGCCAGACTCGGCCATTATAATTATACAACATTCATTTTTGTCTTATTATTTTCATTTACCTGGTTCTAGTTGTGTATATATTTTCCAGGGTTCAGCTTACTTTACTCTGTATCAATTCAAATGAATCTTTCCATGTTTTTTTCAGATTCGTTGTATCTTATATAGTCATTGTCCATTAAGTTTGTTTACTATTCTCCATTTGATGGACATCTATTTTGTTTTTTATCTTTTTTTTTCTTTACCACAAAATAAGAAGCTATGAATATTTCACTATACGTGAGACCTTTCATTGTGTCTCTGACTTACCTGGGGAATATGAATATTAGTGGAATTAGCAAACTTGCTAATGTTGTGTGGATGTTCTTCTGACATATCAAGCATAGGAAGTGGGAGAACAATTGCAAAGAAGAGAATGAAATGGTCCAGGAGAAAGGGGTGGATACTCATTCTCAGAAGGGCAGATTTCCACTTGACTTCAGAGGATGGGACAACCCACGAACTTTGGGGGACTGGATTTTATGTGTGTGTTTTCATGCTAGCACTCATGTAGAGTATAGGAGAAGTGGTCTGTCTGGTCAAGGGAAGTTCTCCCCAGTGGCACTTTGTGAAATCATACCATAGGCCTGAAACACCTGATCAGGTTTTTGCCTGATTCACATTGTACAGAAAATAGGTTGACAGGGTTTCTTGTCATTTTCAATTTGTATATCATAAGTTGCCAGTCCTTGCTATAGGCATGTGAGTGTCTACGTGTGTGTGTGTTGTTTTAAAATGTGGAAATCAACCATATAAGTGGAAAAGTTATATTTTGAGATAACTTATTTTGAGCTCTTGTCATGAATCCTAAAAATGCTTCAGAGGGGCAGTCTGGGAAACGACACTACTTTATACACAAGGAGGATTTAGCATCATGGCAAGGAGAAGGATGGAGCTGCTGGGACCATGTTTTTCCTTTAAAGTCCTGGTAGAGGTGGGGGGTAGTTGTTTTGAGGTAATTATAAGTCTTTGAAATGATCATTACTTTTCTTTCTATCATGGAATCACAAGGAAAAAAGTCATGGCAGACAATATAACTTGCTTTTTTGATCTCAGTCTGATAGATCAGATAATATAATATATGTAATATTCCTGAATGTCAGCAAATCTCCTGTAATATTGTTATAGACAGAGTGGAAACAGATGATTGAATAATAAATCCCCTTATTTGTGTATTCATTATTCTGGTTCGCACATGTTTGTGGGGGCTTTATTTTATTTAGTTCAGACTTATCATATTATTGGTATGTAGAATTCCTGCTGAGGAAACTCTAACGCAAAGCAGCTATCATTCTGCAACTTATGTTCTTATAAAGTTACCCATGACCCTAAACATTGAATGACTGGCCATGGCACACAAAGCTGTGGCAGAGAAAGAAGTTGAGCCCAGGTCTTTCTGACTCCAAGGTTGACTCTACCCAACACACCATGTTGCTACTGTATGAGGTTGCATATCTAAGTTATCATAATGTAAAAATATTCACTACTATACTGACCACATGTAATATTAATTCCTACCCAGCAGCTACCCTGTATTAACACTAGCATCTATTCCTATCCATCCCCACTTGTCTCAACGGTCTTTGTCGATTTCTCCATGGTTGTTTTGGCAAGTGCTTCAAGAGAAAATGATACGAATCTCAAAGGATTTAAAGAGGTCCTTGGAAATTCAATAAAGTCCTCAAATTTTTTTGCAACAAAGACCCTCTTTTAATATTTTTCAACAGTGACCTCTATGATCATGGTACATAAGTCAACCATGATGTCAAGAATGTTTTATTGTGCTAATAGAGTTTTATTGTAGTAATTACGACTGCTTATGATTTGTCTTTATTGTGATAGCTGGCACACATTGGTATATATGACCAACATTCTATTAAATGTAAACTGAAAGAAATTTCTTTTCATGTATTTTTATTTTTCATGATAAAGTCACAGCAAATATAATTTTTTCTCCCACTATTTACTATGAAATTTTGGTTCTCATTTAAAGTGCATTAACTTGAAGTTGTCTTTTTTGTTATCAGTTATCCTTGGATAAGGAGGATCTCCTGTATTTAGGTGGGTTAAGAACTGATTGAAAGGCTGGGCCTGCAGGGTGCTGTTTAATAGATTGCAGTTATGCAGGAGGGTCCCATCTAGTGGAGTGCTATGCCCTGAATCTTGTTCCATTTAACATTTTTATTAATGAATTGGATGAAAGCACAGATACCATGGCTATAAAATTTGCAAATGATATAAAACTGTATAGGATAGCTCTTATGCTAAGTGCTAGAAGTGAGACCTGAAAAGATCCTGAGAGAGACTAAAAAGATGGGCCAAATGTAAAAGGGAATTTAAATGGATTAAAATTTAGATGGTGTGAAAATTAGTGAGATAAATATAAAGGCCTGTAACTGAGTTCAAGAAATCATCCATATGGGTATAGAAGATAGGGGGAATGTGAGGCTAAATTGAAGTTTACCAAAAAAGAACTGGGAATTTTGGTGGACCAGAGAGTCAGTAAGAGGTAACAGTGTAACACAGTAACCAAAAATCCAGTATGATATTAGACTGTATTAACTGAGACCTGTGTTCAGACACAGGAGGTTACAGTTTCACTGCTTTCATTGGCCCACCTGGAATTCAGATCTAGGTCTATTTTAGGAAAGATGTTGGCCAGGTAGGATGCATTCAGAGAAGGACAGCCAGGATGGTGAGAGCACTCAACATCATGTCATATAGTGATCAGTTGAAAAATTGGTGACTATTTAGCAGGAAGAAGCAAAGACTCAAGGGACTAACAGTAGAAATTTTCAAATATATACCAATATTGTCACTTGGACACTTGTTTTATTTAGCTCCAGAAGACAGAACTAGAACCAAATAGATTGGAAGGAATAGAGAAAAAAGTGGTAGTTTGATTTGAAGAAAAACTTCCTAAAGATTTCAAGATGTTTGTTTGGTGGTGGGCTCTAAATGGGCAGCTTAAGTAGAGGTTAGAACTCATAACCTCTGACTGTCTTTCTTTCTCAAATATTCTATGAGTTTGCATCTATTTGTTTTAGAATTTTTTCCAGTTTAAAACTATGAAAAGCATGATAATAACTGCTTCCAGCAATGAGACTCCAGTGATCACACACACAATAGTCACACCCAGTTGGGAAGCATTTATTAAGCACCTACCACGTGCCAGACAACAATGCTAGGTGTTGGATTGCAAAGATAAATGGAATGGTTCCTTCTTTCAAGGAGCTCATAGTCAATGAAGGGGAGAAAATGAATGTACATGCAGAATATAAATGAGATAGCCAGGCAGCAAAGTAGGTGCAGTGTTGGATTTGGAGTCAGGAAGACCAGAATTCAAATCCAGACTTGGACATTTACTAGCTATGTGAGTCACTTTAATCTCTGTCAGACTCAGTTTCCTCATCTGTAAGGTGGAGATAATAATGGCACCTGCCTCCGAGGGTTGTTGTGAGGATCAGATGAGATGTCTGTGAGATGTTTTACAAATGGTAAAACATTGTATAAATACCAGCTATTATTAGTTTATTCCAGCATACACAGAATACATACATGCATATGTACACATACACACAGGGTTGACTTTTGGAACCCACACATATGTGCATGTATCCATACATACACATCTACATACAATATGTGTGTATGTATGAAAATATATGAATATATGTTTATATATGAATACTATGAAAAGTATGACAACAACTTCCAGTAGCAACAGAGATTCTAGTAATTATACACACAACAGACAAACATTTATTAAGCACCTACTGTGTGCTGGGCATTACACTGGATGTGGGGATACACAGACACACACATATACATGTGTACATGTGTGTACCTGTGTGCATATGCATGTATGTGTGTATATATCTGGATACAATCTATATCTATATCTATCTATCTTTCTACCTTTATTTCTTTCTTTCTCTCTTTCTATCTATCTGTCTATCTTTGGATATAAAGGAGTTTGGAGGGGAGAGAGAATGTATTTTGAGAGGAAAGGAAAGAATACCTAGGAGAATCAGAAAAAGGGAATACTTCATTCACAGAGGAAACCTCAACCATCTGGGAGGTTCAGGAAACATGAGGAATTTGGGTCAATTTATTTTTCCTGATTCACTAAGGATTTTGGTCCTGAGTTCTCCAGTCTGAGGTAGCAGCATAATTCAAACTGTGGAAGACCCAGAGGACTTAGCCCATTAGCCCCAGATGGGCTGCAGGCTTGTTGCCTTATAATACCTGGACAGCCTCATTGCCAACATGGTTAGGAGGTGGTATGTGTCTTTGGGTCACAGCAAAGCCCAAAGGCCATTTAATGCTTGTAGGAGTCCTGAATGAGACCACAGATCCTACTGAGGAAGAGTTAGAAAACAGTTCACTCTTCACTCTTCTTACTGATAGTCTTTCTACGTTTGCATCCTCAGTAAATAGAACTTGGCAAACATTTCATTTTTGTTCATGATTCAGTAACATGTCATGCCTTAGAGTATCCATTATCACTATCACCATATTGTCTTTTTTTTTTTGGAGGGCGATTGGAGTTAAGTGACTTGCCTAAGGTGACACAGGTAGTGTGTTAAGTGTCTGAGGCTGGATTTGAACTCAGGTCCTCCTGACTCCGGGGCTGGTACTCTATTCACTGTACCACCTCGCCGCCCCAACCATATTGTCTTTTAAGTGGAGAGTTAGTGGGTACAGTATAAAGGGGTGAAAGTAAATTGGTCTCAGGATGTCCCAATGATTTATTTTTTTCCTTTTACTAAATCTCTGGTATAAGCTCTACTCCATGCTCCCTTCCCTTAAAAGATGACTCTGTGGGGAAAGAATTAATTAGGTATTCTTGTTATAGTTCCACTTATGTGTATGTATATGTATACATTATTTTCCAAGGTTTAATATGATATATATATAGATATATTGATATATATGTATATACGTGTGTACATATGTACATATATATGCCTATATATAGATATACATTGATAATATCATATATATATATATATATATGATATAGGGAAAGGAACATTTATTAGATGCCTGCTGTGTGGCAGGCATGGTGCTAAGGGCTTTACAGATAAAATCCCATTTGATCTCACAACCCCCCTGGGAGGTAGATACTATTATATCCACATTTACGGTAAAGGAAGCTAAGGCAGAGAGGGGTTAAGTGACTTGCCCAGGGTTACACAGCTAAGAAGTGTATGAGGAGTTTTCACCACTTATAGGGTCAAGTGTGACATAGTAACCATAAAGCTAATGTGATATTAGACTGCACTACTTGAGACATAGTATCCAGATAAGGGGAGGTTATCGCCCCACTGTCCCAGAAGACCATACTTGGAGTGGATTTGAACTCAGGTCTTCCTGCCTTCAGGCCCAGCACTCTATCCACTGTACCACCTGGTGTCTTCTCTGATATTCAGATAGATCTGTGTTTGCAGGCGCTTAGAAGTTCCATCAGACAATGCAGATGGTCTGCCCGTATTGTGTGACTTGTCCCACATTCTCCTGTAATTTCATCACAAGGCATCTATTCAACATGCCGGCTACCTTTCTCCGGACATTTTCAGGCCGTTAGTGAAGCACATGTATTATCCAAAAGCATGTCCCTCACAATCACTGCATGACCAGACCAACTCATTTTTTGACAACTGAAAAAAATATAACCCACACATATATTCATATTTTCATATCCCTTCAGGATATGTGTATGCATGTGAATGAGCATATATCCACACGCTTTCTTGTAGTGTGATTTCCATTCAAATAGGAATCTTATTCTTTGCAGACCATGCGACCAACTAGCCAACTTTCTCTGGATGTGTAAAGTATCACAAGATAAAGGGCATAAATTTCTAACATGAAGATAGCTGCGATGTTCTGGAATATAGAAGCCATGAAGGAATTTGCATGTTCCATGTTGTTACATTTTCTGGAGGTGCTAGCTTATGTGATGACATTTGTTCTCTGTCTTCTCAGCCATCTTAATTGTGTGAATTTCTGTTGGATGTATTTAGACTTCCGTGCTTGGTGAAAATGGGCTCCTGTGCTATATAAGAGTGAATTGGATTTTCTTTCCCCGATTGTTTTCAAGCCAGACCCAGTTTTCTTGAAACTTAATTTTCAAATATTAACCTTGGTATTAGTCAACCTTTAAGCAATTTTTCTAAGTTATGAAGTACAATAAGAATGCCAAGTAGTACTGTTAACAAGCGTATAGTTCTTCTACTCATTCAAAAATGTTTTCAACCTTTCCTTTTTCAACATTGGTTCTTTTAACTCCTTAGTAATAATTATCATACAGCCATACTGTCTTTACTAACATTTGCATTGCAAAGCTTCTTTCTTTTCACAGTGCTTAATTGGTTGTGCAATGTTTCAATTAATTTCAAAAGTATGCATGAAGTGCCTGGCACTGTGGGAGGTGCTATGGGAGCTATTCAAGGAGTAAGGATATGGGGATATCTTTCCTGTCCAAAAGTACTTATAATCTAATTGGAAACACAGCACTACTCAAGAACACAGAGGGAAAAAATCAGATACACATACATATAGTATATATAACACATGCATATATAAAATATGTACACATGCAAAATCTATATGTTACCAAATATATTCTATATGTGTATATAACTATAATGAGATATATATATCTAACATACATGTAATTAAGAATAGGTTGTGTGCCAGCAACTGATAGCAATTAGTTGTGTCCCCTTTGTCATCTTTTAACCTCCATGGGTCAGAATTTTGCTCTCTTAGACACAGGAAATCAATTAATTTCTCCCGGGCAGAATAAGAAAGCCTGTAACAATTAAAATATTCAAAAGAATCTTACTTGGACAGAATTCTAGTAGACAAAAGTCACAAGGGAATGAAAACTCTGCAAACAGAGAGGGTTATTCTCAGTAGAGGAGTAAAGGTTCAGTCTTAAAAATGCTTAGGAAAAGAGGGGAAAGATTATGGTTGTGTTAAAGAGGTTGAGGTAGAAGACTAATTAGAAATGTAACTTACTGCAACTCTATGAATCTTGCTCTAAGTTGTATGTTATATTGAAAAATAGAACTCAGTAGTCAGGAAGAAGTTTAGAGCCATTAGAGGAGTTCTATAATTTCTCATAAGCCGTGCAGCCTTCTGTCCTATTTAATTCTGGATCCAATTCATTGTTTATTCACAGTGTCTAAGATATACACACACAGATACACTCACACACACTGAGTAAACACTAAATGTTTTCAATCTAACTCTATATTATAATCTGGACCAATGGTTCTCAAGCTTTTTGGTCTTGGAACCAAAGCCTTAAACATTATTGAAGATCTCAATGAGCTTTTTTTTTTTTTAATGTGGGTTATATCTGCTGACTTTTACCATATTAGAAATGGAAGCAATAATATTATTATAAAAATAGTTTTGACCTCACAGAACCCTTGAAAGGGTCTCAGAGATCCTCAGGGATCCCTGAACCACACTTTGAGAATCATTCATCTGGACAATAGATACTTTTCATCCACTTTTTTTCCCCACTATGTGGAAGGTTAGGCCAAACTCATTTGAGTGGTTAAGGATCTTGTCCAGGAGTTTGCATGATGTTTTCTGGCTTAATGCATCAGTATAATTTCATTTGAAAACAGAAACATATGGAGGACTTTATCATTTATGGGGTTCCCCTCCTCAACTTGTACTTTCTTCTGGAAAAAATGTTCATCTTTTCTATAGCAATATTTTTCTGTTGTCATATAGTCATGATTTAGGGAGAAAACTTCATAATCTCTGAATATAATTTTGAATACTTAAATTCAGTGTTCATGGCTATTTAATAAAGATAATATTTTTTAAAAGTGTGATTATGGGAAACTATGATAGCTCTCAGTTACCTATGTCTATTAAGATGCCTAGTTTTTCATATCATGGGTTGTTGAATGAGGGAAGGTACGAACTGCACACCAAATACTTAAGAACTCTGACATATAAAGGGTGGGAAACTTTACATCATTTAAAACATCCTACTAGTAGAAGACTGTGGTTAAGTAAGGTTAGCTGGGCATGGTGGCACATTCCTGTAATCCTTGCTTCTGGGGAGGCTAATGGATTGCTTGATTTTAGGAATTCTGAGCTGTCCACACTAATTCTGGCATGAGTATAATTAGCCCCTGGGAATGGAAGCCTGATAGACTACCAAAGGAAGGACAAAGTAGCCCAAGTCAGAAAAAATCAAGTAGATTAAAGTTTCTGTGCTAGCTAGTATTGGGATTCGGCTCATGAGTAATGAATGGTTTCATTTCTGGGGAAGAAATGAGACCCAGGAGAGAGAGACAGAGACAGAGACAGAGAGAGAGACAAAAGAGAGAGAGACACAGAGAGAGAGAGAGAGAGAGAGAGAGAGAGAGACAGACAGAGAGACAGAGAGAGAGAGACAGAAACAGAGACACAGAGACAGAGAGACCGAGACAGAGAGGGGGAGGGAGAAAGGGAGAGGGGAGAAAGAGAGAGGGACAGAGAGACAGAGAGAGAGAGAGACAGAGAGAGACAGAGACAGAGAGACAGAGACAGAGAGAGACAGAGAGAGAGAGAGACAGACACAGAGACAGAGAGACAGAAACAGAGAGGGGGAGGGAGAGAGGGAGAGGGGAGAAAGAGAGAGAGAGAGAAAGAAGGAGGGAGGGAGGGGTGGGGTAGGTAAATTATTGAATAGTAGGGTATATGAAATCCACTTTCTTATACTTATGTGGATATTGGGCTTCCTCAGAATGGTTTAAAGGCTGTAAGTTACTCTTGCAAACACTTTCCTAGCCTTTGGCAGACCCCCTGCAAAACAATTTCTTTCACCAGCTGTTTCCAATCCTGGGATAATCATCCTTACACTTGATATCCCAAGTTTGTCCACTTCAGAGCTGAGTGTCAGTGGACAAATTGAACATTTTCTGTCTTGTTCAATTTCATACTTTAAGCATATTAATCCCTAGATTAAAAAAACACCACAATACAATGTTTGGTTTTTGTTTTTTTCCCCCATCTAAATTCTGTCTTTCTAAACTGAGTAAAAACTACCATGACAGGTAAATGGTGATAGGGGTGAAGGAATCCTGGTGTGGTGCCCAAAGAGAATAGAGCAGGGTACATAAGAGCACTGGGTAACGGGGTGTATGACAGAGAGGTCTGAAGGGAAGGAGGGGACACCCAGAGGACACAGAAACATCCAAAACCGACTTGTTAAATTTTCCGAGGGCCAGCCCTACTTTTTTCTTTACTGTTTTTTCTTATGTGGACCAAGAGGAATGAAAGCAAACGTTTAACATTTCAAAGGTTAAATAGCATTTCTTCCAGTTCACCACCCTTTGCCACCTCTGGTCCTAGATCTGGTGGAGAAAGCAGTTGAAACTAATTAATGAAAATGAGACTTGAGGATTAGCAATGAGAGGTGACCTGGGCTCATTAGCACCAATTATTAAAAGCTAACAGCTCTGAGAATCCCAGTCCTTCCTTTCTTCACAATGAAAGCATGTCATGCTTACATTGGGGAGGTTTTATGTGTTTATCCAGTATAGAGGTTTTGCAGTTGAAAGGACCAAGCACTACACGAGTTGAGCATATTATTTTCGTGATTATGAATTTGGGGGTCACTGATTAGATAGGATTTAGACAGCAGAGGAAATCTTAACTAATGTCAGATGTTCAGTATCATATCTCTTCTTGAATTAGTCATTGCACAGTAAAATAATAGAATCATTTAGAACCTCAGAGAAATCGAATTCAGAATTCATACCTTGTATAGACAGACCCCTGACAGGTACAGGATTTCTCTCTATCTCATCCCTAACATCTGGTCATCCAGCTTCTTCATTCAACAGTTCCCATCATGGGAAACTCACTATGCCTTAGGCATCACATTCAACTCCAGTTCTCACTTTAAGATAATTTTTCCTTACATGGAGTTGAAATCTGCCTTTAGTTAATTTCCACCATCAGTTTTTTCCATCCTCTGAGGCTGGGAGTAAGGGGAAAGTCTAACCTTTCTTCCCTGTGACATCTCTTAGAATATCTGAAAGTATGGATTATATTCCTCTTAAATCAGAAAAAAAAAATCTTGATTATCTTGAATCCCGATGAGAGCATTCAGTTAGCCAACTTTATTTTTCTTGATTACACTTCAAAAATAAAGACAAATGACAACAATATAGGTACTTCCCCAGGAAAAAGCTACATAAGTTAGGGATGCCTGTTTCAAAGTTTCTGGTGTTCATGTTGCCAGAAATTAATTAATTAATGACATGGTTTCCCATCTGGCTTAATGGAATACCCAGGGGTACTGACTGGAACTGAAGTAAGACTCCCAGGAGAGGGTCTTCAGGGATTATGGGAATGGATTAGAGAAACAATTTTATGGTGTAATGGAAGAAGTGCTTGATTTGGAATCCAAACATCTGGGTTTCAATCTTGGTTCTATTTACTACATGTGTGATCATGGACATGCAGTTAGAGAATATTGGAACATCCCTTGGACTCATTTTTCTCATCTGGACAATTGTTGTTCAGTCATTTTCAGTCGTGTCTGACTCTTTGTGACCGCTTTTGGGGTTTTCTTGGATACTGGAGATATCTGGATACTGTACGAGATACTGAAGTGGTTGGCCATTTCCTTCTCTGGCCTATTTTACAGATGAGGAAACTGAAGCAAACAGGGTTATGTGACTTGCCCAGGGTCACATGGATAGTAAGTGTCTGAGGCCAGATTTGAATTTAGGTTATCCTGACTCCAAGCCCAGAGCTTTATCCGCTGTGCTGCCTAGCTGTCCTTTTATAAATAGGGTTGGAAAAATGCCCTATAGTGTAGCTTTTTTCTAGCATTAAATGTTATATCCTAAGAAGACGGAAGCACCGTTTCTGTAAATTTCCACTGGCCTCTTACCTTGAGGGGTATTGTAAGTTCCTTTTCTCCACCTTTCCAAAACAACAACAACAAAGCAGTCCTCAAGGACCATAAACCTGATGGAAGTATGAAGCTTGGAGAAACCCAAGTCTAGGCATAACAACGTCAAAGAGGATCTGGAAAATAACGATGAAAACAATAAGGAAGTAATGAAGGGATGCACATCCTTTCTTTTCTCCCTTCCCCATCCATTGTGGTGGCATCACAACTATAGAAGAAGGTAGCCTATGCTTGGGCAGAAGTGGGGATGGGTTTTAATTCGGACCTGGACCTTTTTAGAACCTGGATAGTTGTCACTCTTTTTGAAATAGCAGCCTTCAGAGTCCGAAGTTTTTGAATTGTAGGCTCTCCAAATAGTTAAGATGCAGTGGGTTACAGTATTGCGTCAGAAGAATTTGGATTTGAAGTCAAAGAATATGGCTTTGAAATTTAAAACCGTGGCAGAGTGGGTGATTTTTTTGTCCTTCCCCAAAGTCAAGATACTGTTATCTTGCTTAAAGAGTAGACTCATCTCCCTCCTGTTGGGAGAGGTAAAAGGAATTGAGGAGAACCTCTGTATACTCCAGTAGTTTGCCAGAAGAGACAAAAGTGAGGCTTCAATGTGCAGGAAAAAGAATCTGAGGTGGAGGGAGAATTTGACCTTTGTCAGGATATTTATTAGAATGTTATGCAGAGGAGAAGAGAAGGTTAAGGACAGCTGTATACTTGCTTGACGGTGAATTTCATCTGAGGGTGAAGAATTTGGTTAGCCTCCCAAGACTGATAAACTAGAACCACAGAAGCCGTCAGGTTAGAGATCATCAGGATGGTCTGATGGCACAAAGGCAAGAGAGGTCATTGGTGATGCAGTCAGAGGATCTGGCTTCAGATCTGGCCTCTGTTGCTTACTATCTATTTTCAGCAAATCACTTAACCTCACTGAGTCTCAGTTTCATCATTGATAAAATAAGGAAGTTGGGCTAGCTGGCCTTGAAGCCTTTTCCAACTCTACATCTAGAATCCTCTGACTTGGGATTTGGGCAAATCACTGCATCTGCAAAATGTGCCAATAGTCCTTTTAAACTACAAATCTATAATTTTTATTCACAGTGCAACTCACTACATTCCTATACATACCCAAGAATTTAATTTTATGGAGGAGCACCTCATTGCAGTGCTATTTGCTACTAATTATACAGATTTATATACACTGTGGGTCAAGTCACATCCTCTATAAAACAGTAACCTCATAGATAGTAAAAGCTTGACATCCTGTGGTATAAAAGAAGCATTAACCCATCTCTGAACTCTTGAATTCTTCAGGATGGAAGACTTTTCAAGTGATTAGGATTCAAGATTCCAACTAGGATCCTGAACTTGGCATTCTGACTTCTCCAGACCTGCCTTATCCCTGGCCTAAGTAAAAATGAGTCCATAAGTAATCTAAGGTTATGTGACAAAAGTTGAGTGTACAAGTTCACAGAACAATTATTAATGCAAATTCTATATTTCAGGAGAGAGACAATTTAAAAAAATCAGTCAGTGCAAATTCTTTGTTTAAAAATGTATCATAAATATGGAGTGGGAAGTCTTTGAATTTGTTATATCTCACATTTGAGATCAAAAAGTAAATTGTTCCTGGAAAAAAAAAATGCCCAAGCAAAGAAAAATATGGAAAAATCTAAATGCAAAAGCCTTAAGGTAGCAATCCAATTATATTGCTTCTCTCCACAGTCTTTTTCCCTCCTGCGAAAGGCAGCTCTCACTACAAGGAAGAGAAATACATTTTAATTTGACAGCTGAAGCAACTCCCACTGCAAAATTAAAATGCATTTTGGCAGTTTCTTGAAATTATATGTTTTATTGAAAAGTATTATTTCATGATACAGATGTAACCCATATCTGATAAGCGCCAATAAATGGACAAAGGGATTCACACTTTATTTCTGAATAAATGAAGCATAGAGTAGGAAATTGGAAATATTTTAAAGCAACATAGATCAACTCAGTTTAGGAATGACTTAATGTAGTTTTAAAAAATGCAGCAAGCTGATGATTTAAGGCTCCTAATTGATGTCCAGAGGTTAACTTAGTGGCTGGAGCACACAGGTCTGGCACCTTTAACCAAGGTCTCCTGGATGACCTGAGGAAATTTATGGGTTTTCCTACCAACACTGAGAGAGATCTGCTAGAGAGCTTGGAATGCAAGCTCAAAAGAAAAAAAAAAGAATTATAACCATATTACAAAGCTAATGGGGGACATTGAGGGCTATAAAAAGGGTGGAGGGGATGAAATTAAGTTTCAGGTCCTTTGTTCAAAAGGTTTCTCCCATATCTTTCCATGGTATCTTTTAGTAAGGAGAAGCCATCAGTGTCCATGTAAGGATGGTAATGGGCCAACATTGCACAAAGGGATATCGATCAACATTTATTAACCCCTTATTGTGTGCCAGACACAATACAAAAAAGAGTGTGGTGGATAGACTTGGACTCAAGAAGATCTGAGTTCAAATTCTACCTCAAACTCTTGTGAGTTGTGTGACCTTGGACAAGTCACTTAATTTCTCTGTGACTCAGTTTTCTCAACTGTAAAATGAAGAGGTGGACTGGATGGTGTCTAAGGTCTCTTTCCAGCTCTCAATCTATGATACATTGATTAGTCCCTCCTTCCTTGTTCCTGAATTCACTCTGCTTATAGCAGCGGTTCTCAACCGGTGGGTTATGTTCAATTTAAATACACCCTGCATATCAGATATTTACATTATGATTCATAACAGTAGCAAAATTATGGTTATGAAGTAGCAATGAAAATAATTTTATGGTTGGGGGTCACCACAACATGAGGAACTGTATTAAAGGGTTGCAGCATTGGGAAGGTTGAGAACCACTGGCTTACAGGTTTCAACCTAATTTTCAGTCGATAGAAAGGTTAGAGCAGGTGTATATGCATTTAAATTAAAGTAGCTCTTAGAAAGTTGATTTACAAAGTAAAACTAAGAAATAAATGCTAATAAAAAAATCGTAGTTAAAAATATAGCAAGTCTTTGATTATCCTACATCCTGATGGAATTTGTGATTCATGGAATCTTCTGGCAATTTCTAGGTCAACCATTTTAGATATAAGTCATTGTTGGTGAAAATCTTCCTTACTTTGTAATTCCACTTCCCTGCCTTAGTAAAAAGAAGCTGAATTATTACTTGATGGTTGAGGACACTGCAAACATTCATTCTTATTGTCAGCGCAAGTCACTGCAAGATTTCTCCTACTTCTGTTTTGGTTGAGTTTTCTTTCTTGTGGTTTTCCCCTTTTGTTCTGGTTCTTCTTTCACAACATGACTAATGTGGGGAAATACATTTAATATGATCATACATGGATAACCTATGTCAGATTGCATCCCATCTTGGGGAGGGGGGAGCGGAGGGAATGAGGGATTTAGAACTCAAAATCTTATAAAAGCGAATGTTGAAAAATAAAAATTAAAAAATGAAGCATCTTACATGTTAAAAACAGCAACAACAACAATAAACTCTTGTGTGGGCTCACATTTCAAACTGTAGCCAACAATTGTCACCCCTTGGAAGTTGATAGCCCACTCAACTTCGTTTCTTTGTTGTTGGCTGCAACTCCACAGACACACCTCTCCTCCCCTCTTCTGTCTTATACCAGCCTTTTATCTTCACCAATCTGCATAATCTACTCTATAAATTGACTTTTCCTTCTAATTGTTCCATTTATTTTTTCTTACTTACCTTGCCTTGGCTTGACAGTTGCTGTCTCCTTTTCCTCCTTGAATCATCTTCCAGTCCTTCTTCCTTAGTCTTATTGATTCTCCTTGGGGGCAGCCCAGTGGTATAGTGGATAGAGTGCTGAACCTAGAATGAGGAATTCAAATTCAACTTCAGATACTTAGTAGCTGTGTGACTCTGGGTAAGTCGCTTAACCTTGTTTGCCTCAGTTTCCTCATCTGTAAAATGAGCTGGAGAAGGAAATGGCAAACCACTCCCGTATCTTTGCCAGGAAAACTCCATAAAGGATCACAAAGAGGACAAGACTGAACAACACATTTTTTCCTCCTTAATCTCCTTGATTCTGCTTTTCCTTTAACTTTTCACAGAATCTGCAGTTGAATTTTGATCAGTATATTAACTTGGAGATTGTTCTTCCATTCTTCCTCAATTTCTGCCTAATTGCTCCGAACTCTTCCTCCCCAGATTCAATCCCTGACTTTCTTCACTTGTCCAAAGCCCCCTAAACCATCTACATAATTTCTTTCTTCTTAGTTTGGCTCCAGTTCTTCTCTCTTTTCCCTCTTATCCCACACTTTTCTCTGGTAAAAGCAGGAAATGTGTAGGCTGTAATGATGGCCCCCTTTGCTGATGCTCCGGTATTGACTTTCATAATACTGAACCAGGCTGGTCCTCAGATAACAACTTGCTACCAGGACTGCTCTGGAAGCCTTAAACCCTCTTCAGCTTGGCAGAGCTTGTGTTGTACTGGTAGATTCTACAAGAGCCAAGGTTCACTTTGACAACAAACTGAGTCATCAGTAGGGTCGGAATGTGGGATCTTTGAAAAACTCTCTTAAGAAAAGAGTGGCTTAAAAACCCGATCATGCTCTGCCTTGAGAAACACTGGTAGTAGGATGTGCAAGGTCCAGATTGCAGACACATTGCAGGTTGTATCTCTGCAGGGAAAGTCTACCTTTCATGCCCCATTGTTTTGAGGCAGGTGTTTCTGTCTTTCTTGAGCCTGTCCCTAAAGGCATTTTCTTTCCAAATGAATGTGGGTTGTGGTGATGCTTGACTTTGGGCCAGTCTGGCTCACTGGCAACCTGAACAGCAGTCCTCTGCTTCTGTGCTGGGAGGATTGGACCTATGTCAGACATGAACAGAAGCTTTGATTCATCAACCCCTGCTGCCTTATAGGACTCTACCAAAAGAATCCCTCATGCTTCCGTTTGTCCCTTCCTCTCCTTTCACCGCTGCTCTCCTCCCTTTTGTCTGTCCATTCTCTTTTCTTCTTCTTGTCCTCTCCCAAGTCTCCTCCTTTCTTATCTCCTTCCTTCCCCAGTAATAGAGTCATAGATTTAGAGGCCATAAAGCCCAACTCCCTCATTTTACAGAGGTGGAAACTGAGGCTGAGGGAGGTTAAGTGGCTGTCCCAAGGTCATACAAATAAGCAGCAGAAGCTGTAATCCAGGTGGTCTGACCCCAGAATCAGACTCCTATATGAATCTTACCTTTCCCCCCCTCCTTTCCCCTCTGCTTCCTTCCTGGTTTCCATCCCTTCTTTATCTTCTCTACAAAGAAAAAACTAAGGGGTGTCTGGGCGGTACAGTGAATAGAGCACCAGCCCTGAAGTCAGGAAGACCTGAGTTCAAATCCAACCTCAGACATATAACAATAGCCATATGACCATGGGCAAGTCACTTAACCCCAATTACCCTGCCCTTCTCCCTCCAAAAAAAAAAAAGCAAAAAAAAAAACCCAAACAACCCCAAAAACAACCAAAGAGGGGGGAAAAACCCAAGAGAACTGGTTTTAGGACCTTTAGGACTTTTAGAGATAGTACAGGAAGCCACTTAAAATTTTAAGCTTTGTGACATCAGATCTGTATTTTAGGAATGTCAGTTTAGCAGTTCTGTTCTTACCTTCTCCATCCTTATTTTCCCCTCCCTTTCCTTCCCCTCCTCTCCTCTCCTCAGTATGAGGCTGAGTTCACAAATGGGATAACCTGGTTCAGGTAAGTTTTCTGCACAACTTAAGAGGCCTGAAGGGAAAGTGTTCCCCTTCATCCTACCTGAAAAAAATTGGCTTTTTATGTGACACCAATCCGTGTGGGAGAACGTGAGAACTGGCTTAATCCTTTTATGCCAATATAAGGGTAAGAAATTGCTCTCCTTGCTATTTCTTGTATTAGTTAACCAATTCAAGCAAACAAAAGTCCTCATTCAATGATCATTTGTTGTTTCAATGCACCACTTTGCATTTGGCACCTAAATATTAACCAATGATATTTTCTGAATTAATGAAGATTTGCAGCCTTTTTTGCAAATCTAGTTTTCCAATTATGGCAGAAATCTCTTTTTATTCCCTCTTTCTGTGTTGCTTTTTCCTTTGATATCTCTTCTGATGGCAACATAGTGTAACACAATGACAGCTGTTGTTGGAGTGAGGAGAGATCTGTGTTCAAATGTCACCTCTAATACTTGTAATTTGTAAGACTATGACCAAGTTACTAAAGTACCCTTCCTCAGTTTCCTTGGATAGCAATATGTACTTCATAGGCTTGAAGGGGAGGATCAAAGGAGGTAATAGATGTTAAATGTTTTGCACTTCTTATAGCTCTATTAACTATTATTAAATAATAATTTTATAATAATATAAATAAAAATAATAATGATAATAAATAATAAAAATTAATAAAAAATATAAATAAAATATTATTAAATAATAAAAATAAATATGAAATCAGGAGAATCCTCTATTATCGCCTCTGAGAGCACTGGTTTTGATTGACAAATACTCTAATATAGATGCAAAAAGAAGACAAATCCTGGGAGCCTTAGGCTACATTAATAGAAGTGCAGTATTATCACATGATTTCTATATTAACTTAAGCAAATTTAACTATAGGAGTCACTTGAAGTGAGGGATCCCCTGACCACTCCTTCCCTCCCAGCTGCTCTGCGTAGCCAGCTTCAGAATTTGGGGTCCTGCAACTTAGCCTATCTGTGAACATTCTTGTTCTGCCTTCCTTCCTTCCTTCCTTCCCTCCTTCCTTCCTTCCCTCCTTCCTTCCCTCCTTCCTCCTTCCCTCCCTCCCTCCTCCCTCCCTTTCTCCTTCCTTCTTTCCTTCCTTCCTTCCTTCCTTCCTTTTTTCCTTCCTTCCTTCCTTCCTTCCTTCCTTCCTTCCTTCCTTCCTTCCTTCCTTTTCTAAAAACAAAACAAAATAAACCAACAAAAAACAATCTCTCCCTTAAAAAGAAATCTAATCTCTCATTAGTTCCAGTCCTTGTCTTTCTGGCAGGTTCCTATTGTGAGGAAATAAAATTGGCCCAATCAGTCAATAAGCATTTACTGAGTACTTACTATGTACCTTGCTATGTTCTGGGAATACAAATATAAGTGAAAAGAAATGCAGTCCCTCACTCCAAAGTGTCCATTTTAATGGGGAAGATAACAAATAAAAGGAAGCTGAAAAGGGGACAAAGACAGAAGAGAGAAAATGGAAAAGTGTTTCCAGGTATGATGGAGAAGTCCAGAAGGAAGGAACCTGGTGGGGTTTGAGCATATAGCCTGAGCCCTCCTTAAATGGAGGTCTGGGAGGAGCTGTCCAGTCAGACTACCAGAAGGGGCAGGGACACTGCTGCCTCCTATCTTACCTACAGCTTTTGTAATAGGAGTGAAATCTTCAGCCTGACCACTAGCAACCCAGGTCCTGCTTATGCTTAGGAATCTTCCTGGTGTTTTCTTACCTCAGACAAGGACCTATATGCCCTGGAGTTGCTGTTGGCTCTGAACTCCAGAGTTGCAAAGTCCATCCCACGGTTTCACTCCTTTCTCAGTCATCCATTGACATTCATTGGTTAGATTATGGGGGAGGAATTTTCTCCTTAAATTAGATTCTATCTGAATAAGGAAATAATGGCATGCCTAGCTAATTAAAAATGGGTGAGGGCATTAGTGAAGAATGAGATGGAATTAAATTTATGGCTGGAAGACATGAATTGTAAATGTGTGAGTATTGATGATGGTTTGTTAGCCTTGTTATACTGCTCACACCTTCCACTAAAGAGGGATGGCCTTCTGATGGAAATGGTTCTAAAGCCAAGGAAATTAAGAGATTTTCAAGTAGTAAGTATTTTTTCATTTTTATTTTTTATCATACATGATTTTCATGTGATGTACTGATTTTAAAACCCAATCCTACTCATAAGATAGAACTCTGTTACAGCATCCTGAATGCAAACATTTATCCACTTCATACTTAGGACATTCTTTTCCCTTGGCTTCCATAACATTGTTCTTTGTGGATCCTCCTCCTACCTGCCCATCTTGGGACCTCTTCTTTTCTCTCCTCTCTTTGCCTCTCTTGGTGATGTGATCAGTTCTCATGTGTTGACTTATGTTTTCTATGCAGAAGACTTCCAGACCTATATTTAATTTCTTGAACACAAGTCCCACATTCAGTCTTGGTCCAGACATGACTGCCAGATGTTTTCATTTGTATGTGCTCAAGCTGAACATATCCCAAAGTAGATATTTTCCCCAAAATCTGTTCTTTCTCCAAATTTCTAGTCCCAACTCTCCCTATCCTGTCAGTTTCTGAATCTTGTCAAGTCTTCCCTCCACAATATTTTTTCCCTCATCTGTCTTCTTCTTTTCACTCATACAGACTCTTCCTTGGTTCATTCCTTATCATCTAGTACATAGATTCTTGCAATATCCTCCTTGTGGCTGACCTATCACAAAGTCATGAAGTTTGTCATTGGTGCCTTATCATCTTCCTATGAAAGTAGTCTGACATCCCCAGATGCTCCCTTTACTGGGGGTTAGGGCACAAGTGAGTCCTCCATTTCTTTCTCCATTTCTAGATTTTGGATAAGGTTGGCTTTCACCAGTGGCCATAAACAGAACTGTAACCCAGTAATTGTGGCTCTAAAAGTAAGAGGCATCACAAATTCTTGGGGAAAGTGGCAGGACACAGACCCTTTAGTTAACATATCCATTATGTACAAAATATAAGAAGTAAGGCAAATTCAGTTTACCAAGAGAGAAGACCCTGGGACAATGTTGGGGACGTGGGAAACTGTCCTGTCCGGGAGAGAGAGAGAGAGAGAGAGAGAGAGAGAGAGAGAGAGAGAGACCTAGCACTGGGATGCTGTGAGGTGAGTGATGGACAAGATAGGGACTGGGCCAGGGAGAAGCTAATTTGGGGAATGACTGCCTTTCAGAGGGAGCATGTCATCTAATAGATGTCCATTTTGACTAATTATTCTTGCTAACTTGGTGCTAAGTTCAGTTGTTTCTACACTGCTGAATGAGTACAAGTACTGTCAAAGCAAAAATATAACAAATTCAATGGTTTTACAGGCTTTCAAAACCATTCTTTTATATTTTGAACCCTCCAGAGCTCAGTGCCTTGAGACAAAGTGCTATTGCTCCACCCTAGTTCTGGCTCTGCTGAAAAATCCCCAATAATTTGACCAGTGCCAGATGTATTTCTGAATTCCTTCAGCCCCCAAAAATAACACACAGACAAGCAGAGACACAAAGGACCAGGGTGTATACCTTGATTCAGAAACCAGTGTCTTCTCTCTCCCATATTTTATCTCTCAGAAACTTAGACTCAAAACACAAGAGGAAGCATACTGAGTCATGGGGCATTGCAGAATGGAATTTGGAGGTTGAACAAATCTAGTGCTAATTTGCCTAGAGATGAATCCCTTGGAATCCTGGCTTTTCTGTGGCTCTTCAGCAGCTCTTCAGCAGACTGGAGAGGGGTTTGGTTTCTTTATAATCAGCACAGAAGGCTGTCTTGTCCTGGTTCTTGGAGTAGCAGCTTTATTGCCTCTTCCAGATGGGAGAGGCAGCTCTTGTACAGGGTAGCCACAGGCATGGGGCATGACCCCTATGTGGCCTGCTGGCAGCTACTTCCAAGGTTTGCAGCTGCTCTTAAGCATATAAGCATCTTCTGTGACCCTGCCAATATTGAATTGACACTGCCAACACCTATACACACTTTCATAGAATCCTACAAGAGACTTGTGTCCAGCAGCATCCAAGGAAGGAAAGAATGTCAGAGCCAGTGCCTTTCTGTTTTCAGGGGCCTCACTCTCCCCCTTCCCCATCAGGGGCATGTATCTAGAACAAATTTGCTAGCCATCTAGAAAGGTTGGTGTCCATAACCAGAGCAAGATACTTTTCAGAGCATCTCAGAAAGAGAAAACATTAAGAAAGCTTGCCTCTGGACCCATTTCTGAAGGGTATTTGATAATTGGCTCTTTCTTCTCCTGTGCCCTTGGGTTCCAAATTTGGGGAGGCTTATGTGGACTTTGGATTTTTCCAAAACATCTGGGTGTCCTTGAAGACCTCTCCTGGTCTGTTTTTGGTTTGTCTGTTTTTGTTTTTTGGCATTCAAGTAACCCAGAGTCAGGATCTTACATATGGAGCCTGAAGGGTCCTCAGACACCATCTTGTCATTTTACCAGAGAGGAAACAGAGGCTCAGAGCAACTAAGTGACTTGGTCCAGGTCCCACAAGTAGGGTCAAAGGAAATATTTGAGTCTGGGTTCTCTGGCTGCAGAGTCAGTACCCTGTCCAGTATACCATGATACCTCTTGAGCAAACTCAAGTGATGGAGAATTTTGACAGCTGCTGATGGGCATTGGCCTCAGCTTAGGCAATGCACTAGTGTGCTGTGGTTTCTCCTCCCAGAGCATGGAATCAAGGGATGTGACTAGGGAGAGTTAGCTTCAAATCTATACAGACTGGTTAAGGACATGATTTCAACTTTGCTGACATTTTGCCTCAGATGGGTTCATTTTGAGTCTCATTTTGGTTATGGTTGGCTGTCAACTGAGTTACTCTTTGCTGAGTTATTCACTTATAATCAAGGTGTTAGCAAATTGACACTTATCCAAGTGCCTCTTCCTGAGGTATTTCTGGTTTCAGAGGTAGCTCTTGGAGATGGAAAAGCCAGCAATACACAAAAGAATGAAATTGTATTTGGTAGAATGGTGGACTGGAAGGACTCCACTCATCTTCCCAATAGGCTGCTGCCTGCTTATGCTACAGGTATGCCAACTTTCGGTCTAAGACTCTAACAAGGGATGTTGCAGTGAGCTTACAAAATCCCAGAAGGACAGGACTGAAGGAGTCTTCCCAAAGTCATATTGTTTCAACTATTGGATTTCTTTCTAGGTTGAAAAAAGCAGAAGACTTAGAGTTAGGAGACTTGCATTTTCATTTCGGTTCTGGTACTTACTACTCATATGACTCTGAGTGAATCCCTTCTTCTCTGAGCTTTATCACTTAAATGAGGATAACTCGATCGGTAGAACTTCTCTCTTGGGGTTGTTGTTAGGCTCAAAATGGATGGTGTACGTAAAGCATTCAGCTATTTTGAAATTACTTTGCAAATGTCAGTTATTATTATCATCATCATCATTCTTTTTGATCAGAGGGAGGATGGAGATATGTCTGTAGCATCAGCAAATCTCCCATTAAGTGTTTGGTGATTTGGTGCTACTTTTGGAGAAGAATGGCTGGCTGTTGGCCAGATAGGCCCCCTGGGACAGCTGAGTATTTCCTTATTGCCTCCAGACATCCTTATAGTTGATGAGTGAGTAGTAGTTTTGGGCATGTCCCCAAACCACTGGCAAACACCATTCTCTGAACACCAATTCATTTCTTCTTAATCCTGAATTGGATGCCAACTTCAGGCAAATTGATTTTTTCCCAGGGCTTTAGCTGGGTTATTGGCAGTTTTGTGATATATCAGCCTCATAAAATGATCACTTTCAGTTAAAATATCTTATTACTGCAAAAAAGACGTTGAATCATACTTCCAAGGTCACTAGTGAAATGTGATCTTTGCGGCTAATAGGCTCTGCTCCTGGACACTGAGAAGTGGATGTTTGGAAGACAAATCATGAGCCAAAACAGGATCTGTTTGTCCCTTGTGTCTGTAAGCCAAGTGCTTGCCGTTCATTTTGTAAGCATGCTTGCTAGGGAGATCAGATGATATGAACTTCTTTTAAAATCATGATTTTGACTCCAAAAAGACATCCAGGTACTTTTTATTTCAACTTTGCCTCAATCCATAACCTATTTCCATTGCTCAGTAAAGCAAGAGTCTTTTCCTTTGATGCGAGCTTTTGAGCTTGTCTTTGGCACTCAACATGGAAATGTTTGGGAAGTGGATATGGCCAATGAGGACAGGACTCCAGGGATGTTCTCCAGCCAGGGGAAACTCAGGGAAACAGACTCATGAAATTTCAAAGCAAGAAAGAGGATTTTGGGGAGTCAAGAGGTGTTGAATGATCTTGAGCTTGTTTAGAAGAGAGAAGATTTCCATAGATCATTAGAGATAGCCGATTCATTTCCGTTATAACTGTGCTAGTCTCTGGGAGCACAAGGACAATGATGATATGGTCCTTGATTCTAGTGAGGGTGGGGGTATAGCATGTATGCAGTTTAGGTAAATATAAAGTATACACAAAGGAATTTCAAGAGGGACAGATCATACAGTCCAACCTCTTTATTTTACAGATTGAGAAATTGAGGCCCAGAAAGTTACAGTAACTTCCTAGAGCAGATCGATAGGGATAGAACAAGGACTGGAAGCCAGGCTTCCTTGTTTTTCCGGTCCAGTATTCTTGGCACTATACAATTTTGGCTATTTTAACATCATTGGGTTTGCTCATAGAATCACAGCTTTAAGACCAGAAGGAACTTTAGTGTCCATTTAGTTTACCACACTCACTTACATGTAACATGTTGGTGTGAGGGAAGGCCATTGAACTTCTTGAGAGGCTCAGTTTCCTCATCTGTGAAATGGAGATAAGGATACTTCTACTACCTACCTAAGCAGGCTTGTTTTAAGGATTAGGTGGGAAAATGTACTTTAGGCAATTTGCAAACTATATTGGCATGAACTGTCTTGATGTATAAGGACTGAGAAGTCAGTAGGAAAGAGGTGTCCTTGACACTCTTTTGGGCAATCATCCCTATTGGTACTTTCCAAATGCCTAGTGTTAAAATCTGAAGGTTGTAAGGGTTTATTCCATCTCTGAAAAACATGTTGGCAAAATCAACATCACTGAAGAGCAGATTGTCTCCAGCTAATTGAGATCAAAATAGCATATAATGGATTTAGGAAGCAATCAATACTTCTAAAGACTTCTGTGGATCGTAGTCCATAAAATATTAATTATCCATATTTAGCCTTAAGAATATATTTTACTTTTTAATGCATTATTGAAAGGGGCTTCTAATGTTAAGTGACTTAAGACCTCTGCGTGGAATGGTCATATTTATTTTTCTTTGGGATGCAGATGTAAAAATGAAACAACATGGAACTCAAACCAGTCATGCTGTGTGCTTGGAACAAACAGACCATAGAACTCGAATTTACTCTTGTAAAACAGCCATTTTATTCATGTTTTGATGGGTGAATAAATAACTTATGTATGGCATTTTCCACCTAATAAAATGTTTCACTGCCAGATTTACTGGACAAATTTATGAAATCACAACTGTAGAGTTTAGCTTTATTTAGTTGCTAGGGCCACACAGGGTCTGAGTGTGGTTTGTCAACATAATGAATGGGGCCTTTGCTATAGAGCTGATTTAAAACCAAATATCTAGAAGGTCCAAGGGATTTCATTTTAAATTGTATCAAAATCCCCCACTCCAGACTGTTAGCAGGGTATTGTTTGAAGGAGTGACTGTTGTGTTTGAAATACTGCTAGGTCTCTAACCCACATTTCCTCAGGCTCAAAGAATCATTTCATCTAACCCTTTGTTTAGCAAATGGGGAGTCAGAGACCTAGAGAGATCATAGGATCCTGACTTAGAGATGGTCAGCTAGTCCAATCTCTTCATTTTACAGGTGAGAAAACTTGGATGTAGAGTGAAATAAGTCAGACTGACACTAGGAAGTGTTAAAAATGAATTTGAATTCAGGTCTTCCTGATCAAGCCCTGCAACCATCGGTGATACCCTTGACTAGGTCACACAGCTGATACTGGATATGGGACGAAAATCTACGTCTCCTGAGGCCCAGGCCTAATATACCCCATTGCCTCTGTTTCCAGAAGGAGGAGAAAGGAGGGGCTGCTCATTCTTTCATCCTGTTTATCCTTTTAAGGTTCAGTTCAAGTGTGACTGACCCCCTCCAGCAATTTGTCCCTGGCAGCTAGGTGGGACAGTGGATAGATAGAGTGCTGAACATGGAGACAGGAAGACCTGAGTTCAAAAGCAGCCTCAGACACCAGCTAGCTATGTGACCTTAAGCAAGCCACCTAAATCTCTTCCTCAGTTTTCCCATCTGTAAAATGGGATACATGCACTTACTTCCCAGCAGTTGCTGTGAAGATAAAATGAGATCTTTGCAAAGTGCTCTACGAAGACTAGTTATGGTTATCATTTCAGCCCGCATTTCTTTGTCTCATTTCTGAGCTTTGCCCTTTATTTTCTGCGCATTAGTCTGGACCTTGCTGCTTAGATAACAGGTTCCTTGATAACAGGGACCCTATCTTAGGCTCCTTTTGGATCTCCCACAGCGCTGAGCACATAGTAGGCATTAAATAAATGCCGCTGGAGACAATGTATTATTTATTCCTTTGATTCCTAGTGCTGAGTAGGCAGTGAAAATATTAGGTATTATTTGTATTATTGTGCGACTCTTTGCCTCAGTCTCTCACCTGTAAAATGGGTATAACATATAGTTATTGTTGTATCCAACCCCCTTTTGGGGTTTTCTTGTCAGAGATCCTAGGATGGTTTGCTTTTTCCTTCTCTAGCTCATTTTACAGGTGAGGAAACTGAGGCAAATTGGGTGAAGTGACTTGTCCAGAGTCACACAGATGCTAAGTATCTGGATTTGAATTTAGGATGATGAGTCCTTCTGACTTCAAGCCCTCTGTACCATCTAGCTGCTGACCTATAATACCTACCTTACACAGAGTTGTGAGGATCAAGGGAGATAGTGTATACAAAGCAACTTTGTGAATGTGAAAATGCTACATAATGACTACTAATAATAATGTGTTTGTTGAAATGAAGGTTCTCATTTTTGATGGGATAATCAGGGAGAATAAAGAACCTATCACATTAAACCAATTAAGTCATTGTTTCTATTCTCATGGAGTTTATAGTATAATGAGGAGAGATGAGACTGATATGTAATTAACTACATATAAAGCAGAATGTGAAGAATGTGAAAGGGCGGTCTGGGAACTGTGCTCTGGGAAATTTTGATAAAGGAGATTCCTTTTAGCTTAGGGAAGTGGGAGAGGAGGGGGACTTTATGAAGAAGCTTGTTCTTGAGTAGAGCCTTGAAGGGAGGGAATGATTTCAAGAGAGTCAGAGGGTCCATTTCAGGCATGGAGATAGAGTGAGCAAAGGAATGGAAGTGGGGAATGACGGGAAAAGAATAGAATGTGACAAAAAGGGATTGAAAGGTACGTTGCAGTTAGATTGTGAAGAGCCTCAAATGCCAGGATAAGGCACTTACAGTCAGCTACTGGAGGCTTTTGAATGAAGTAGTCACATCATGAGAGTGTTGTATTAGGAACTGTTTTTTAGGCAGCAGTGTGAAGAATGGGTTGGAATTGGGGCTAGACTGGAGACAGGAAGGCAGGTAGACAGGTATTATTAGTGGTTCAAATGAGAGGGTATAAAAACCCAATTGGGTTGGTTGCAAAAAATTCAGATTTAAGAGACACTACAGATAGAAAATTGCTAGTCACTAGGCATTTGTAAAGCACCTACTGTGTGCCAGATGTTGTACTAAACACTAAAGATGGAAAGGAAGACACGAGATATCCCTGCCCTCTAGGAACTCACAGTCTAATGGGGGAGACGGCATGTGAACAAATACATATAAAAACAAGCTACATGCAGGATAAAGGGACAGAGGGAAGGCACCAGAAATCAGAGGAACTGGAAAAACCTTCGCAGAGAAGGTAGAATTTTAACTGGGACTTGACAGGATTTGATACATGATAAGATCGAATCAAAGTCTCTGTAATTTGCACTTTAAACATTTTCCAATTAGCCATTGGCTTTTAGATCGGGACAGAACCTTCCTCCTTAGGTTTCTCTGTGTCTGTCCGTCTGTCTCTCCTTTCCCTCTGTCTCTCCGTGCCCCTCTCTGTCTTTGTTTCTCTTCCTCCGTCTCTGTCTTTCTGGCTGTCTCTATGTCTCTGGGTTTTGTTTTTTTTTGTCTCTTGCTGTCTTTGTGTTTTACACAATATCCTTCTCTCCTTGATTCCTTTTGTTTTTACATCACAGTCATTTTTGGATATTACCCCCTTCCTGACTTAGGGAATTCAATCCTTTTTCACAAGGAAAATTAAGTTTAAAAAATAACCAAAAAGACTAACAATGTATATAATGTCCTGACTTTATAGTCCCTTTTTCTGCCAACAGGAGAGTAAATTCCTTCTTTTAGAAATGAAGTAACTAGGCCCAGGCAGGGTAAAGATGCCCAAGTCACACAGGCACTTAGGCAGCAGAATAGGACGTTTCCTCTCAAGGAGACATCCAGTGGAGAGTTCAAATCGAGGACCCTGAGCTTGAATCCTATCCTTCAAATAGTAACCCTTTAAGCTTCTTTCTTCTTCCATTCAGAATCCCTGGGGGGAAAAAAGCATAAATTGCTTTTTAAAAATCCCATTTTGGTACCTTACTTTTGGCTCACAACTCTCCACATTCAAATGCCTAACTCATCTTTCTTCTTGCTCTGACTGTGATTTGGGGAGCACAGAGCTATGAACCAGAACAGGGTAAAAAGACCATCTGACTTGTCTGTCCCCTATATTTCGTATTCTTGTTCTCGGAAGACAGAAGTTGGGGGGGGGGTGTGGGGGGGCGGGAAATAAATTGCCTTGGAAAAGGACTGAGTACTAATTTAAACTGATAGAAGATTCCAAAATGCCCTTTAGGTTGAGAGAAAAGCTATTTGTTTCACTGCCTAGCCCAGGAAACAAATGCTGTGGCAGATGTTGCAAACACCCTGCCAGAGGATTGATTTTTATAAAATCCAGCTTCAGAATGTTCCCTTCTCTGTTCTCCTTAAGAAAGGAAGGCCTTTTCTGCTGTGAAGGCTGCCCTCTCTCCAAATCTATGTCCTGGGAAATTGTTTCCTAGGTAGGACTGATCCACTCTGTGTCTAGGCAACTTGCTCGCTATAAGATGGGATTTGATAGCATCCAGGCAATTCACCCACCTCCAAATGTTGTCCACCCCCACCTCCTGCCTGTGGTGAGGACTGGATTTCCATCACTGGAATATAAGCTACCTGAGGACAGGCATTACTTTGTTTTTTCATCTTTGTCTCTATAGCACCATCAATAACACATAGGGGAGGGGAGAAGAGGTACAGATTTGTGATTTCTTTGTTGTGGGGAACTTCTGGTGTGGAAATTCCCTCCACTGATTCAGATCAACGATTTATTGTAGCTTATAAATCACTGATAATTATTCAGAGCACTGAGATCTTAAGTGACTGGCTTTTGATAACAGGTCCTACCTGAATGAGGCAGGGCTCTCTGGCTCTCTTCCCACTTTGTAAGTGTCTCCCACCTAATATAATTTGGGGGCTTCTGACATACTTCTTGAATTGAATTGGTCACATTTCTTTAGGTCAAGGCATTGTGTCTCTAGAAGAAGTGGGAGGAAGACCCATATGTACAAAAATATTTATTGCAGCTCTCTTTATGGTGGCAAAAAACTGGAAATTAAGGGGATGCCTATCAATTGGGGAATGGCTAAACAAGTTGTGGTATATAAATGTAATGGAATACTAATGTGCTGTAAGAAATGGGGAGGAGACAGTCTTCATATTCACCTGGAGAGGCTTGTACAAATTGATGCTAAGTGAGAAGAGCTGAACCAGGAAAACTTTGTACACGATCACAGACACATCATATGTGTGACGACCAGCTTTGAAAAACTGGACTCTTCTCAGCAACGCACAGTTATAAGACAACTCTACAAGTCTCAGGATGGAAGGAGATATTTACATTCAGAGAAAGATCTAGAAAGAACAGAGTTTAAATGGAGACTTAAGCAAGCTACATGCTATCATTCTTTTTCATTTCTTTCTTTTTTTGGTTTTCTTTCTTTTTTCCTATTGTTTTTTCCTATTGTTCACTCCATTGGTTACAACCCTTCTATACAACCAGACTAATATCCAATGTGGAAGTATTTACAGATCCTATACTTCAGCAGTTCTCAACCTGTGGGTTGCAACCCCTTTGGGGGTCGAACAACCCTTTCACAAGGGTCATAGGGGTTGCCTAAGACACTGCTCCTCTATCTGTCTCCAGGCAGGTCTGCCCACATGCAGATACGCCCACATAAGAGTATTAAAGGGTCATGGCATTAGGAAGGTTGAGAACCACTACTATACTTGATTATATAGTGCCATGGGCGGGGGGGGGCAGACAGGGAGGGGAGAAAATTTGAAACTCAAGGGATTGTGGAACTGAATCTTGTAAACTAAAAGTAAATAAACAAATCAATCTTTTCGAAAAAGAAAGTCTTAAACTTACAAAAAAGAAAAAAAAAAAGAAGACCCTGTGAAATACCAGTAAGTTAAAAGTGGGAAAGGGTGGCACTTTTAACTTAAAGTACCATAAAGTCTTAGAATTGAGAGGGAACTCAAAGGTCATGTAATCCAACTCTTATCCAAAGCATGAATTAACTCTATGGTGTCTTTAGTCAGTGGTTACCTAGAATCTAATGGAATACCTCCAGTGGCAGGTAACTCACTACCTACTGACACAGCCCAGTTTTGTTGGAAAGCACTGCTTTTTATGAAGTTCTGTGTTATAATAATGCCAGCTCTCTCTATTTACCCATTATCTCTTCATTTGTGCTTAGTCTACTTGCTTGTATAGAGTAAGATCCATTTCCCTTTGTCTTTGTATCCTTAGCACGTGGCACATAGTAGGTACTTTAATAAATGTTGGTTGATTGATTGGTTCATTGTTTTTAGGAATATTTTTTCCTGGCTCTGTGGAAGATGAATTGTAGAGGGGAAAGATTGAAAGCAAGGAGACCAATTAGGAGGCTGTCATGGTGGTCCAGGAGTGAGAGATGATGAGAACAGATGTGTTGGGTTAGTCACTTTTACAATCCTTAGGCTGTATGTCAAGAATTGCTCCCACGACAAGTATTTCCTTTGAGTCAAAAGGCCAGTGGGCCCAGAGGACTCACATGACTTGTCTCCCATCTGCATTCCCCCCAGGCTGGGCTGATACCCCTGGTTTCCTTATATCCTCAAGCTCAAGATTGCTCCATCTGCATTGTATGAACATCCTTTCTTTGTCAAAAATCAGCCCAGGTCTTACAACTTCTAATTTTTCCAGGATGTCACCCCACATCTCCTCCCTATGCCACTTAAAGATAAATCATCATGTTACTGGCAATACTGCCTAGCTGCCCAAATCAGATTATAATTCTGTGCCCCGCTAGTTCTGTCCAATAAGCACTTCCCAGCCAGTGTAGTCCCCCAGTCTCTGGCTGGCGCATGATAATGCTTGTTCTTCTTTGTTTCATTGTTTAAATATGTGTCTGCTATCTGGTTGGAACTGATAAGTAAAGAAAATTGTGTAGCTTACACCAGACATTCTGTGACCTCAGGAGTCCCCCAAGATGCACGCTCAGAGCAAATTGTCTGAAAACCCATTTATCATGATGCTGACCAGGGACTTTGTTCCGATTTCCCTATAAAAACAGCCCCGTGCCCGTCAGTCCACATCTGCCCAAATCACACTTTAATGAAGAGAGCATTAACTAACTCTGGTACCTACTGAGATCCCCACATCAGAAATGTCATTATAGATGCAGACACCTGCGTGTGAGATGAATCATTTTCCTAATGGTGGATTGCCCCTGAAATCCAGCACACCCTTGAAGCTTTATTTATTTTTTGGCTTAGGTAATTGGATAGCATTAATTATTTATATTTGTTTCAGTCCAGCAGGAAGGAGGAGGGGGGGATGGGGAATAAATGACCAGTTAAGGCTATAGCAATCAGCTAAATACACAACACACGCACACACACACACACACACACACACACACACACACACACACACACACACCCAGAAACACACACACACACACACACACATATATATATATATATATATATATATATATATATATATATATATATATATATATATGGTCTTTGATTAAGTAGGGGTCATTATATGCAGCCATTCTGGGTAATTCTTTCTAGAAATATTTAATGAGGTTTCCTATAAACTCTTCTGCTTTTTTCATTATTGGGATAGAAAAGCAATTCATCTCCGATGGGTGCATATATACTTCCTCTTGTAGAGTGGCTCCAGTGGCTCCCAATCTGTTCTACTCACCTGGATTCTGGGAACCTCTTGTCATGTCTGGTGCCATTCTGGAGCTGTGAATGCCCCCAGGCAAAGCATGGGCACCCACAGAGTTTCCCAGCCCCATTACACTTATAAAATATCAAATCTTGCTCTGGCAGTGAAGAGACAGGAAATAGATAGCTCCCCTGCCTACACTTGTCTTTCTTTATGTGTTAGGAAGCTAAAGGTTACCCTATTAATTAAATGAGGAAAGAACAGGGACAGTCCAAGGTTCACTAGCAAAATGACTCAAATTAAACCTCTGATAAGGATTTTAAACCATGTAAATCACACGTGTATATTTTTAAAATTTCCTTGAGCTTCAACTTTCTGTTCATGGTGCAAATAACTGGCAGCCTGAGCCTCACCAGTGTCTTCGAGATGAAGCCACCACTGGATTTCTCTGAAAGGTGCCTCAGAGCAAATCCTTTGACACAACCATTGTGATGCTACCTTGGAATCCAACGCACTTTACTAATTAGCTCCAATGTTTAAAAAGCTAGAGGCATCATAATATTGGCAAGTGACCGGGCAGAGCTTGAAGTTGGGGAGACGTGGGTTAGAGTCATACTTCTGGCACATGCCAGTTGAGTGACCCTAGATAAAGCATTCAACTCCTTAGTGCCTCAGGTAACTTTATGTGTTACAAATGAGTTGCAAGTCTACATCAGGTAAGGAAGATTCCACACAGGGAGTTCTGAAGTCTGATGAAATTACAGATCCAGACTCATTCAAGCCAATTAAAATATAGAGTTATTCCATGTAGCTTAGTGCATAGAGGGCCAGCCTTGGAATTAGGGGAGCCTGGGATCTTGATTGAACATCCATGGGTGACCATGGCAAGTCCCTTCAATACGGTGTCCTGAGAGATTCTCATAGAATGTAAGTTATAAAGGAGTTGTGGATCTGCCTTGGTAGAGAGAATCTCCATACCAGGAATTCTCTGTTCCCAGAAATTGAAATCTCAGGTTCAGACTGCCCCCACCCTACGGAGACACATTGTGTATACATAAATAGCACAGTGGATAGGCAGGTGCTGGACACAGACCTGTGTTTCACTGGTATGAGCTCAGATGAAGAAGTTCTCTCACTAATTCAGATTGTCACCCCTCCAAATTAGGATCTTAGAGCACTGAGAAGTTGTGGTTTCTCCAGGGTCACATAGCCAGAAGGAGTCAGAGGTGGGATTTGAATCCAGGCCTTTCTGGTTTCAAAGCTGACTCTTTATCCACTAAGTTGCACTGCCTTATCCGAACATATAAACGCACCCACATATAAAATATACATATGTATGTATGTATGTATACATCCCCTCCCCAGCACACTTTCTCCTGTATTTATCTCTGTAATTGTTTATTGTCACCACCTGGAACCTTATCTCCCCCCCCCCCCCCCCAACCCCACCCACCCAATCTTTCTTCTTGCAGTATTGGTTGAAATCACTCCCTGCATTTTTTTAATGTCTTAAATAGCCCTTTATTGCCTGGAGAGGGCTCATCTACCTCAAAGTTAGCAGCCAACACAGAGTTCTGGGCTGCACTTGTAGTCCCGGGCACTGGTATACACTGGGGCACTTTAAAAGGCTTCATTCCAGAGGCCCATCCAGTGCTAAGCAGGTTGGTCTGACTTTTGGTCACCAGCCATTTCAGTCATGTCTGAATCTCTGTGACTCCATTTGGGGTTTTCTCAGCAAAGATACTGTAATGGTTTGCCATTTCCTTTTCCAACTCATTTTACAGATGAGAAAACTGGGGCAAACAGGGTTAAGTGACTCTGCCAGGGTCACACAATTAGTAAGTGTCTGAGGAAGGATTTGAATTCTGGAAGAGTGGTCTTCCTGTCTCCACTCCCCACCGTGCACTATTCACTTCTCCATCTAGTTGCCCACTGTCCCTCCTAGGAGATGAAAGAAAGAGAAAAGCTAACAGCACCCTCTCACCCTGTTTAGACAGTGCCTAAGTGAGAACTGATCGGGGTCCTAGGGCTGCTTTTGCCCTGGGCTGAGCATGAGGAGGGAGCAAGCAGAAAAGACCAAGGCTAACAAAGCTAATGAGGCCATATGCCTTTGGCCACCGTGTAACATGGCGCCATTTTGGTGTACCTTAGTGAGAGAATTGCAGGGTATGGACAGTATATGCCCATTCCCCCTGATCAGTCAGAAGACCATGGGATTAAATGATAGGAATAATAGCAACAATCATGGCTAGCATTTAAGCACTTGCATGTGTTACCTCATTTGATCTTCACCGTTCTGTGGCTTACATGCTAAGGCAGAATTTGAACTCAAGTCTTCTTGACTCCAGGTTCAGTGCTCTAACCATTGCGTAACCTAACTGCTGCCCAATAACTAGCATTTGTGTCGTGCTTTAAGGTTTATGAAGCGCTATATAGATATCATCTTGTTTTATCCTCACAACAGCCTTTTGAGGGAGCTTCTGTCATCATTCCCATTTTACAGCTGAGAAACTGAGGCAAATACAAGTTAAATGACTCATCCAGGGTCAAACAGCAAGTCAACGTCTGAGGCTTGATTTGAACTCAAGTATTCCTGACTCTGGGTTCTGTGCTCTAACCATTATACATCCTAACTGCTTTCATATGTCCTTGCATCCCCAGTTCCTAGACCAGTGGCATCAAACTCAGAAACTTTTGTTGCTGGTCAGTCATTTTCAGCTGTGTCCACCTCTTCGTGATCCCATTTTGGTTTTGTTGGCAGAGATACTAGAGTGGCCATTTCCTTCTCTGGCCTATTTCAAAGATGAGGAAACTGAGGCAAACAGGGTTAAGTGACTTGCTCAGGGTCACAAAATTAGTAAGAGTCTGAGGCCAGATTTGACCTCAAGAAGAGGAGTCTTCTTGACTTCGTGCCCAGTGCTCTATCCACCGTGCCACCGAACCATGTAGAAGGATCCCTACAGGCTGAATATTGCCTTAGAAAACCACATATTAACATTATTTATGTCTTACTGTATTCTGACTTATTTTGCTGAATATTTCCCAATTATATTTTAATTTTGTTTAGCAGCACTTGGGAGTGTTGCAGGACAGGTATTGGAAATCTCTGACCTAGAACAGTGCCTACGTAGCACAAAGAAATGATTATTGCATTAATTCATATGCTTACTGAAGTACCTAGGAGTCAGAAAAGGATCCTCCAGCTGGGCCCATTGGCCATTTCTAGGTCTCCTTGGGGTATTGTTGAGGTGGGAAGGGAGGTGAAGTCACCTTTTCTATATGCTTGGGGGGAGGATGGACAAGTCAGCTGCTTCCCCTTTTTTTTCCTGTTCTCTTTCAGAGAAGCAGAGATACATTGTGATCCAGTGGGAGGACCACTGGCTTTGGAGTCAGAGTCCTTGGGTTCAAATCCTGACCCTTCTACTTTCAGTGTGATTGTGGGCAGCTCACAACCTCTAGAGGCCTCTGATACCTTGGATATACATATAAATAAAGGAGGTTAGAGAATGATCTCTATTCTCCTAGCAGATTGAATTCTGTGTGTGCATTAAAGGATGCTTTCTTTCTCTTAGAACACATAAAAGTCTTTTCCATCCCTGTTATGGAATGATTGGAGGTCATTCCTCAAAGAGAAAGATGAGCCTTGGTCCCCCATAACAAAGCCTAAAGGATGAGCTCCTGAGAGACTCTTAGGTCCAGGGAATGTCTTCCCCACGTGCCCCTCTTCCCCTCCCCCACCTCAATTTCTAAATACAGTCAGAGCTCAAGTACCCAGTGTGCTCTGGGCATAGGGGGCCTCTGGTTAATGAAGTTTCTGGTCCACTGAAGCAAAAAGAGAAGCCTTTTTTGCTTTCATCCTTTGTGTATCTTTTTGAAATGTGTGTGTTCTCTTTCCTGCTCAGATAGGTAGAGTCTGGTGGACAAAAATCCTTGTGTGGTGACTGAGGGTCTCTTGGGACCCAGGTCATCATGCTGCATGTCAGCTCTCATTTGGTAGGCTAGCAGCTGTAGAAGGCATAAGGTATGGGACTGAATGGGGACTGAGCCTAGTGCTCCCCACCCCCCCATCCCCCCCACCCCCCCACCCCCCCGGGACCACTGACTTCATTCAGTCCAGATTTCACAGTGTTGACCTCCACCTAGATGCAGGGGCCATTTGGTTACGTGAAGAGGTTGGGGGAGTGAATTCTGATTAGCAGAGACTTACCTAGACCTCCCTGTGCTGGTTTCTCCTGTATAGCCACATTTCACACTCCCCATTTCCTTGACTCATTTCAAATAGTTTGAACGTGGAGACTGATAGAGAAGGACATTCCTCAGAGTTATGGACCAGGCAGGGCCAAGTTCCAACAATATTGCCAGAGATGGTCTAAGGGCCCACTGTAATCGACCCTTATGTCCTTATGTAAGGACTCAGAGTAGGTGGAGTCTACTGCAGAATGTGTTTAAGGGAATGGCAGAATCCAGATTTAATCAGGAGTTAGGGGTAGTAGTGGAAGATGAGGTATGTTGAGGATAGACTCTTTGTGGAGGGCTTTGAATGCCAAACTAAGGAACTTTGATCTGAACTCAGCTCTCTGATCAGGTGAACCACTATCAGTAACATCTTTGGGAGCAGATTAGGGCCAGCGGTCGAGGGGTGTGGCAGTGTTGGGAAATATTCCCTTCCCTTCACTGGGAGAGGGCATGTGAGAGACCATTTAACTTGACTTTTTAATGTTATTAGCTGCTACAATTACTTTCTTGGTTATTTGGATTTCAAATGATTTGAATATCATGGACAACATTCAAAGTCACGTGACTGTGGAGAGTCTGGAAGTCCTTTGAATTCTCTATAATTAAACACCCAAACAACATTTTGTTAAGTGTCTTTTAGGTGCCAGGCGCTGTCCTAGGCACTGGGGATACAAAAAGGAAAACAAAGATCTCTCCCCTCAAGGATCTTACATTTTATTAGGGAAGATAATGTTCGCATATAGAAATCCATGAAATATGTACAAAATAAAGACAGTTTAATTTAAGACAAGGGAAAGATAAAAGTAACTGGGGGATGATAAGCTCATACAAGTATAGCTGTAAGGGACCTCAGAGTTCATTCAATTCCAGACTCTACCTCCCTCTCGTTTTACAATTGAGGCAGCTGATATCCAAGGAGATAAAGTGACTTGTTTAAGGTAGTAAATGCTAAAGGCAGAATTTCAACCCAGGTCATCTGACGAGGGGTCCAGAGAGATGGCACAGTGGATAGAACATTAGACCTGGAGGCAGGAAGATCTGAATTCAAATTTAGCCTCAGATGCTTACTAGCTCCACGACCCCTGGACAAGTTACTCAACTGCTATCTCCCTTAGTTTCCTCAGTTGTTGCTTTTAGTTTTGTCTGACTCTGCATGACCCCATTTGGGGTTTTCTTGGCAAAGATACTGGAGTGGTTAGCCTTTTCCTTCTCCAGCTCATTTTACAGAAAAAAAAATCGAGGCAAACAGGGTTAAGTGACACGCCGAGGGTCACAAACAGCTAGTAATAAATGTCTGAGGCCAGATTGGAACTCAGGAAGATGAGTCTTCCTGACTCCAGGGTCCTGCACTCTATCTGCTTTACCACCTAGCTACCTTTCTCAGTTGCAAAATGGGTTCATAATGGGACCTACCCCTCAATGTTGTTGTGAGGAACAGATGAAATATTTGTAAAGCATTTAGAACTGGGTGCCTGGCACCCAGTAGGCACTTAATAAATGTTTATCCCTTTCCCTTTTCCTCTACAGAGTTGGTACTTTTTGATAGCAGTTCAGGTGAAGAGATTCTACTAGGCAGAGGTGAAGACAGAGGGTATCCCAGATACAGGGCATGGCCTGTCCAAAAGCACAGAGATCCAAGTATCTCTGATTGGCCGATGCACAGAGATTATGAAATGGAGTAATGTTCTCCACCCATAATTTAACAGCATCACCATTTCCTCCCTCCCTCCCTCTTTACTCAATGACTTCTTCTTCCTTTGTTGGAATACAAGGAACAAAGTGGCTCAAAAGACCATTGTTTTTTTCACGGCTAGAGGTATATTTCTTTCATCTTCCGTAAATCTCTTCTGCCTTCTCCCCTTCCCCTCATTGCATCCCATTTATTATTTATAGTTCAGCTCTTAGTTTAATCCCAAGGTGCTCTGCAGAGCCTCAGTAATGGAGATAGAAAGAGAGGGGTGAGGATGAAGAGGAGACAGATGTTCAAGCAGTTAGGAGATCGTTGCTCCTCTCCTTGGAGAGAAAAGGTCAGAAGCAAGCTTGGGCTTATCTCAGAGCAGGCCAGCACATGGATGCTCTGCTCAGATCTTATACTTATATTGCTCTTAGTTTTTTAAAGATGGAATCTAGGTGGTACAATGAGTGAGCTCTGGATTCAGGGCCAAGAAGATCTGAATTCAAATCCTGTCACAGACACAGATCAGTAGCATGATCCCTTGGCAAGTCATTTGACCTATCTAGGACTCAGTTTTTTCACCTCTAAACTGAGACAGGAGAGAAAGGAATGAACATAGGAGATATGGTAGAGGTAGGATTTATAATAATTGGCAGTTGGGTGTGGGGTTTGAGGAAGATGGAAGAGTCAAGGAAGATTCCAACATTAAGACCATGAATGTCTGGAAGAACAAGAGTGCCACCCACAAAAATGAGGATGTTTGGAGGAGGAAAGCTTTTAAGGAGCAATATTAATGAGTTCTATTTGTGGTCTATTGAATGTATGGTGCCCAGGGCACATCCACGTGTAGCTACTTATCAAGAAGTAACACGGAACTGGAATTCAGGAGAAAGATGAGAGTTGGTTACATAGGACTTGGAAATCTGTATAGAAATGATCATTGAACCTACGGGAGATATTGAGATTGCCAAGGGATAAAGTATAGAGAATGGCCCTGGCAGAACCATATGAGATGCCCAACATTAGTCAGTATGATGAAGATCCTGCAAAGGGTCCAGGGAAGGAGCAGACTCACAAG
This sequence comes from Pseudochirops corinnae, assembly GCA_028646515.1. Classification (NCBI taxonomy): domain Eukaryota; kingdom Metazoa; phylum Chordata; class Mammalia; order Diprotodontia; family Pseudocheiridae; genus Pseudochirops; species Pseudochirops corinnae. Next base: position 160,452,638 of record CM053592.1, read on the forward strand.
TGGAGAACCAAACTGATCAATGGCACAGAAGCCAAATGAAAGAGAGAGTCCACAGGAGAAGAGAGTGGGAGGGGCTGGCAGCCTTAACAACTGTGGAGAGGCCAAGAAGGATGAGGATTCTGACAAGGCCATTGTGTTTTGCAGTGAAGAGATCATTGATCATCTTAGAGAGAACAGTGACAGAATCAGAAATCAAATTGCAGGGATAGGAAAGTCAGAAAGCCAGGGTAACAAGAATAGACAAGCAGTCTTAGGAGTTTGGTGATGAAAGGGAAAAGAGCCATAGGATGATAGCTTGTGGGAATGACAGGTCAGAGCAGGAGGAGGAAGGGGAGAGGTCATTTATCAAAAGGCTGCCCTCTTCACTGTGTGCCAAAGTTGCTCTGGGTTCTCATTCTTTCTCCCAGTTTGTTCCAAAGATCTCTGGGTTCCAAAGATCCCTAAAGGGGATGCAGGAGGGGGCAAGTTTTGTAAAGAGAGAAGTGAGAGTCTTTGTAGAGAGAGATAAGGGCTTCAGGATCTTAATTGAATGATAAGCTTGGTTTCCCACCTCTGATGTCACAACGAAGGCGCTAATTACTGAGGCTGGAAATTTTCAACCAGATATGAGGAGCTGGGAGGAGAGGAGGGAGGTCAAGAGAAAGGGCAGGGTGGGGACATTGTAAAGAGAGGACCTGCCACAAGAAGTCTAGGCCCAGAAAACCAAAGTTTTCATGGGCCACTGTGCTTGCTTCCATGTGTCTGCTCTGTAAAGTGGGGACCTCCATTGGTGATAGGGTAGCCTCTCTCAGCCTCTGTTTGCCACATGGCACATGAGCCTGGCTGCTTGCAGTCATTTGTTAAAAGCCTTTCAACACCATCTTAGAATTTGACATCTACCTCCCTGGCTCTCAACTTCCAGCTGACTGGGGCCCTCCAATCCAACCCTGGGTATGTGCCAGCCCAGGAGGGGAAGAAGTGAATGACAGGAGAGAGACGCCTGTGAACACACAGCACATATACACATGCAGTCTCTCTCCAGTTGGGGATGAGGTTATTGTGTCTGGAATCACAATTCAGCCAGATTCTAACCCATTCATGAATTGTAATGTGTTGCTTCCTACAGGGAATGCCCTGACTTCTCTGTTCTCCGTAATTGTTGTTGTAAGGCCAAACTTCAGAGGGAAAGAGCGCTAATGATTTTAAGAAATCTTCTTAGCCGCCCATGTCATAGCAAACAGGTTCCATTTTACTAGCTGGTTGGGCTTTCAGCCAGATCAGTTGGAGGGCAGATAATGCATTAGTGGTCAATTAGGGTTGCTAATATGTGAAGTAATTGCAAGTGTAATGCAAACCCAAACAGAAATGTACCCTGCACTCCAGACCAAGTTTGAGGCTGCTAATTCACCCTGTGATAAGATTCCAGAGTTGAGAATTCCTGTTGTATAGACTATGCTTGCATGTGAATGAGGAAGGGAATAGAGCAGCAGTTCTCAGCCTGGGGGTTATGTTCAATTTAAATACATTCTGCATATCAGATATTTACATTACCATTCATAACAGTAGCAAAATTACAGTTAGGAAGTAGCAATGAAAATAATTTTATGGTTGGGGATCACTACAACATGAGGAACTGTATTAAAGGGTCACAGCATTAGGAAGGTTGAGAACCACTGGAATAGAGGATCCTTCCAAAGGCAGCCCTCCCACCATGTACCCAGGTCATGGTAAGCTCCTTCTCTTCCTTAAAGTTCAGTCAAGGGACCCCTGGACTCTGTCTGCCATGATAGATATACCCTATGATGCAAAATTGGAGTAAGGATTTTGTAGAAGAATATGGGCTTCTGGTAGTACTTTCCTTCTAGGACATTTGTTCACACTGTCACTAAGATGAAATTTCCTAGGACTTTTGTCCTATGATCTGTGATCCCTAAGAAAGATTTGGGATTGTAAATGATGTCAGCACTCTATCAATCCAATGTCCTTTAAATTCAGCACCAAAGGACAAAGTCCTGGTCACCTTATGCTGGTAATGGTTCCAAGCATATTCCACTCACTTTATGATCCTGGACAAGTCACTTTAATTCTTGAACCTCAGATGCCATATCTGCAAAATGGGGATAAGAATATTTACATTATAGACCTCGTATGTTCTCTGCCTTGGCTTACAGGGTTGTTATGAGGAAAGCGTTTTATAAATCTCAAACTCAAAGTGTTATATAAATGTGAGTAGTTAAGTTGGTGTCTTCTATTATGAGCCCCGCTTCATCATCAGTGTTATGCAGCATCCTTGAGGCTCATCCTCATGAGCCAATCCACCAGTTAAAATATCTCCAAACCCTTTCGTCCCTTTCCCTCTCCAGTGGTATTTAAAGAGAGTAGTCTGGTAAACTCACAATGCTTCTGACTTGATTCAGGAATTCTTGTGTATCCAGCCTAAAAGGACAGAGAGCAATAGAACCCCCATGAGCTTACCTCTTTCAATGCATTCTTTTCATTTCATCCTGGTATATACCCTGGGGCTGGAGAAAAGAACCTAATTGTCTGAGAAGCTCTCTCTTCCACAATTTTTCAATCTTCAGTTTGGTAAAATGTATATTAGAGACTGTTACTGTGCCGTGATTCGAAAACTGACTGTGAACTTACCAAGATCTAAAAACAGACACAGACACACTGTCCTTCCCAGCAATAATATGTGGATAATCTAAGCAGAAAGACCTTACTTCATCTGAATTTTCTAAATAATTTAATTTCCTTGACTTTTTAAATAGAAAAACCTTTATTAATCATCAACTACTTACTATTATCAATCATTAATTAATAATCATTTGCTATTACTAATTATTAATTGTTAACCATTAATTAATTCTTAATCATTTCCTAGGTGTCAGACACTGTGCTAAGCACTAGCACTATAAATACAAGCATGACAATCGCTGCCCTCAGGGAACTAGCTTTGTGATCATGGGCAACATAGAAAGGAGAATTTGAGTTGGAAAGCTGGATGGGGGAGGGGTGGGGAGAATGGCCAGAGTATGGGCAACTTGGTTTGGAAATGGCCAAGATGTGGTAGAGCGCTCTGAAGAGCTCAGCGTCTCAGGGCTGTTCTGATTCCTTTGGAGGGGGATGAGGAGGGGGGAGAGGATGGCCAGAGAACAGACTTGGAATGGCCAAGAAATGGCTTGGTGTCCTCTAAGAGAATTCTGACCATGTTATTTGGCTAGGAATGAGTTACCTAGTTTTTTCAGGATAAAATTTTAGGCTTTAACTTGTACTTCCCATAGAGATTGATCCTTTCCCCATTTCTTCTTCAGGATCTGAAGCCAAGGGTGCCAGAGCTCCACCCAGCCTGCTGCCTCTCTGGCTGCTAACATAGAGAGAATCTCATTTTCTCATTAGCAGATATTCCAGGCCATTGGCAGCTGTTTGAGCAGCAGGCAGTAGGAACCTCCGCTGCCTGTTGAGTAGGAAGGACTCAGCTGTCCCCATGACCAATATATAAATCAACCCCAGTTTGAGTGAAGACTTTAAAAAAAAAATCACAAAGGATCAATGTATATGTGGCTTCCGTGTGTGGGGCAGAATCAGGCCAAGCCTGAGTGGAGTGCTTTAGCCAAATAGAACTACTCAGTGAACATTCTTGCCTTTTCCCTGTCTCTGAGCCAATGCCTGGTGCTCTTCCCCTCTTTGAATATTGCTTCTCCTTCCCCACCCCTATCTCCCACGATCTCCCACTGACATTTCCCTAGTCCTTCAAAACTCCCTGGCTTTGTGACCAGGGGCAAGTCACCCCATGTGTCACCTCTGCAACAAGAACTGGATCAGAAGTCTTGTATTCAAATCCCTTCACTGCCACTTATACTTCTATGACTTTGGACAAATCCTTTAACCCCTGTAGGCCTGAGTTTCCTCGTTTATAAAATGAGGGACTTGAACTAGATGTTCTCTAATATCTCTTACAGCTATGGTATATGGTATCCAGTGATTCTATGAGACCCTCTAGAAAGACCCCAGCCCGAAGTAATTCCTCCTTCTGAAGTCATAAGACATAGCAAACCCTCTCTTGTAAATAACCAAGCTATTTTTTCTATGTGTTTTATCCCCCAGACTTTGATTTGTCCTAGAAATAGGACACCTTATTCTTTCTGTATCTGATTTTCAGGTACTGACAGTTTTTTTCCTTTAAATAAATTTTTGTTCTTTTCTTTTCTTTATATAATCTATAATTCCTAAAATACCCTTTCCTCTTGTCCCTTCTGAAGAGTCATCTTTTATATCAAGGGATTTTTAAAAGTTCAATAAAATGAAGCAACATATTGAAAAAAAAAATACAGCTATTTCTACGGGTTTTCTTAATTTTGCTGCTTCTTATAAACTAGACTCAAAATCTGATTATCCTCCCCAGCATGGGGGCATTTTTACTCGAAGTCTGTGGGGTGACTATCCCTGAGGTCGGAGTCATTCTCCTCCTTCCTGACAACACCATGTTCTCCCAGAGCTTCCCTTGCTGACATCTTTGAAAATGGCTTGAGCTCCTATTGGACCCATCACAAGAATTGTCTGACCTGATATGTGCCAAATTTTGGGTGATGGCATTCATTAGCCTACAGCTGAATTTAAAGACCAAGGCAACTTTTTAAAGTTTGAAGTGATTTTGTCCCAATCTGGTTCCATGTCATAGGGCCAAACTTGTAAATACCATGGCTATCTCAAGTCCATTTAGAAAAGCCGAATGAAGGATAGGACTTGAAGTCAAGGAAACTTTGGTCAAATTCCTACCACTAATACTCCCTGACTTCGTGACCAGGGGCAAGTCACTCTCTGGGCCTCAGTTTCTCCATCTGTAGGATTCTAATACCTATATTCTACCTCCTTAGGTTGTTGGGAGGCTCAAATTGAATAATTAAAAATTTTAGATGCCATTTGAATTCCAGTTGTGATTGTTTAGATTGCCACACCCCCCCCAAAGGATGACAGGTTAATGGTGGGTCTTTATATCTGTAAATGCATATTTATATCTTCCCCTTTGGGACAGTGAAGGAGATTAAAATCATATGCAACATTGTGCTAATCCAACACTCTTAGAAATCTTTTCATTGCCTGAGTCATTTTATTAAGCAAATTAGATACACTGAATTTGGAAATTTTGCCTTATTCTGTGTTTAATTAATTTTTGTGTAACATGCTGCAAGCACATTAATATCAATACAACCTTTTTCTTCTGGGTTTCTAATACTCATATTTGGAAGAAATAAACCTCATATTTTACTTCCTTTTATTTTCTCATAACAAAGGCTATTGGTTCTCTAAGCATTTTTTTTTTCCTGGGATGTGGGCACATAAAAGAAGAATTAAATTTTCCCAGCAGACCTGGGTTGGAATGTAGTTATGGGAGTATGTTTTTAATGCATGTGCCATGCATGACTGTTTCAGGCTGCACTTGAAGAAATGCTGGGTTAATTCGCTTTCTGAGGAATGGGCAGATGGTGGGATCTGCCATAGACTCCAGAGAATTAGAAATAGGATTGTTCCAGGGCCTGTTGTCAAAAAGCATTTTGTCAGGAGACAAAAATTTCAGAAACCTATGTTCATGGCAAATGTCTGTGCTGCACAAGACAGAATACTTAGGTTCTCTTATTCCCTTGCTTCCCCTCCGCCCCCCACATGCCATCGCAGATTTTGAGACTCACAGAAACTTTGTGTTGGAAGAGACTTCAGAGGTCCTTCAGATGGCATCTAGTCTTCCCCACATCTGAAAAAAGAACCTCTGGATCATGTTTCTGACAAGTGGCTTCTGGCCTTTCTTTGCTCAAACACCCCTCTTAAGGGGAGCCCACTGACTCCCAAGATTTCAATTGTCCTTTTTGATTGATATTATTTCATTTTTCATTTTTTGATGAACAATAATTTCAAATGAATTTTCCCTCTCTCTACCCCATTGAACAATTTTTAAAAATCCCCCCCTAAATAAAGCTCTTAATACATAATTGCATTGTCCAAAGTCCTGCAAAACAAATTCCCACATCAGCCATTTCTGAAAATACATAACATCCCTGCTCTGTCAGAAGGTGACATGTTTAATCTTCATTCTTCTGGATTCAGCTTATCATTGCATTGATCAGAGTTCTAAGATCTTTCAAAGTGGTTTTTTCTCTATAATGTTGTCATCATTGTATAATTTTTTTCTCCTTGCTCTGCTTGTTTCATTCTGCATTTCCCCAGTTTCCTTTGAAACTATCCACTTCCCCATTTCTTGTGGAATAGTAATATCCCATTGCATTCATATAACACAATTTGTGTAGCCATTCCCCAAAGGGAGGGCAGCCCTTTAGTTTCCAGTTTTTTGGACTACTATGAAAATAGCTGCAAGAAATATTTTTGTACCTATAGATACTTTTCCTATTTTTTTGATGTCTTTGGGGTAGAGCTTTGTAGTGGCACAGCAGGGTCAAAGACTATGCAGTTTGTTAACTTTCTGAGCATAGATTCCAAAACATTTTCCAGAATCATATTCTCCTTTTCAATAGCTTTAATTGCTAAGCAGTTTTTTTTGCTGTGGACACTAAATCTGCTCCCCTCTGCCTTCCACCAATTCTTCTTCAACATAACAGCTAGTCAAATGCTTGAGAACAGTTTTCATGTTCCCTTCACCTATACTCCCAGTATGGATTGATGAAAAGAAAAAAAAAGATTGTGGTTGGAGGATCTGGGTTTAAATCTCTTGTTTTGTGTGACCTCAGGCCAGTTATTTCTCCTTTCTAGGCTCAAGGCTCTTCCCTTATAAAATGAATGAATAGAACTGGAAGATATCTGAGGACCCTTCCAGTTCGAAATTTGTGATCCTGTGATTAATGATACATACCTCTTGCTCTTAACAATCACACATTCTAGCTGTATGGACTCTTCCAAGTGGACAAGACTTTTTATGATTTTTTTCCCCATTCATGCTATTCTTAGCTTAGAACTAGAATTCTTGAAGTTCAGGGGTGGAGAAGGTGCCAGTCTAAGAACAAAATGGCAAGGAATGAAGGTATGTTGATACTTTGGCTTGGCCAAGCTGGGCACAGTCAACTTTATACTTAAGGGGTGCATCAAGACACTCACAAGCTTAGCTATATACCCCCAATATGGTTTTATGGGATAGTGTTTCATGGAGGAGATTTATCAGAGAAAGAATGGAGCCTACTAGGGTACTAGCAATTGTATAATCTTATAGCAGTCATAGCTGCTTGGAGGTAGTGACTCTGACTCAGGTAAGCCTCTCATGGAAACATAGTTCTGGAGGTGGAAGGGATCCGAGAGGCCATCTAATCCAATATTTTACAGCTTTGAAAACTAAGGCTAAGAAGTGTGAAATGATTTGCCGAATGTTATACAGGTGTTAAGCATAAAAGATGGGATTTGAACTCAGATTTTTCTGACTCCAGAGCCAGTGCTATATCTATGGCACCATGCTGCTTTGAGAGGTTGGGGTGGCTATGCCTGCATTGTTAGGGATTTCCAAGAATCTTCCCTGAGATTCTTTGTTTGCAATGGTTTAGCTTTTACGTTGCCATTATTTGGAATTCAGTCTTCCAGTAAAGGTGAATCAGAGATGATAAGGCTTTTCTCATCATCAGCCCAAACTGGATCTTTGATCTAACAATTGTCTGAGACTGCCCTTTCAACCTTGGAATTTATTTGCAAGCCCAAATATAAATGTTGTGCCAGCACCATCCATCACATTCTTCCCTCTTCAGTCTCAATGGAGAGGCTGATGCAGATTGTTCTCCAGCTCTGGGAGCAGCTGCTTGAGTGGCAGGAGGTAACGCTGATTCTACAGTCACAGCGAGAAAGATGCACTTATGTCACTGTGGCTATCACACCTTCTGTACCATAAGTGGCTGCAGCTCCACCCTGCTTGAGTTTGCTATCACACTGACACCCCTTTGCAAGGGTTCCTTTGAAACACACTGGTCTAACTTAGTGAGCATGAACTAATAGTAAGGCAGCAGGGTGTAATGGATAGAGTGTCAGACTTGAACTTGGACTTGGAGGCAGGAAAATCGAGATTAAAAGCCTTCCTCAGACATTTAACAGGACCTTAAGTAAATCACTTGACTTGGATGGATTAACTTTGCAGCACTTAGCACCAGTGCCTGAAATGTAGTAAATATATGCTTGTTGACTGAATGAGCCTCAGTTTCTTTACAGATAATGAGGAGGTTGAACTCAATAACCTATAAGATCCCTTTTCTAACTCTATGGTCCTATGGGAATACAGGAAAGAGAGCCTGGTACTTTTGCAAGGTTGCTTTTATAATAGAAAAATTAAGAAGAGCCTTGAAACATTGAGTAGTCTCCCTGTTGGAACAGTGGAACCCCTTTTGGAGAATAAAAATGCTTTAAATGTTTAAGGGAAATATCTTAGCCTTAGCATGGTAATTGTGATGAGAAAGATAAGACGCTAAGAGAGGAGGTATCTTAGAATGGAGGTTACTGACTTTGTAATGAAAAGATCTGGGTGGAATCTCAGCTCTCTCTCTCTCTCTCTGTGCCCTTGGACAAGTAATCTTTTTTTTACCTTTCTGAGCTCCAGTGTGCTAATCAGTACAATAAAGGAATTGAACTCAATGGTCTGTTTCTTCTAGCTCTTAATTCTTTAAAAAGAAGGTGAGTTTCTTTAAGACACAGATTTTTGGATACTTTTCAATTTCTTGAATACACCAAACGTCTTCCCTTGCTTACTCTACTCTCAACTTTTAAAAATTGGGTTTCTGCCCCTATTACTGCCTTGAAACTGATTTCTGTCAGGTCATCCCTAACCTACTACTTGTCGAATCCAGTTGGTTTGTTTCCCAGTCTTCCTGCTCCTTTCTTTCTCTGTTAATATGCCTTTCTCCTCGGTGATCTTTTTTCTCCTGGAAGGTCCCCAGTTCTGCCTCATTTTCCTTATACTTAAACAGGCAATCCTTTTTTTCTCCAAATAGCTGACATTTGTATAACTCTTTTTAAAACTTAGCTTTTTTCTTTCTCTTTCACCTTCTCCCAATGGGAAAAAAGAAGAAAAAAACCAAAACCTTTTTAACAAATATGAGCCCAGTGCCTTTCTGTTAGAAGGTGGGGGACTGTGCTTTGTCATCAGTTCTCTGAAATGACAGTTGGTTATTGTGATGCTCTAAGATTTCTCAAAGCCATGGTGGGTAGGTGGTGCAGCAAATAGAGCACCGGCCCTGGAATCAGGAGGACCTGAGTTCAAATTCGGCTTCATACACAACACAAAAACTAGCTGTATGACCTTGGGCAAGTCACTTAACCTCAATTGACCTACCCTCCCTCCAAAAAAAGCAAAAAAAAAAAGATTTCTCAAATAAATCCCTCCATATGTTACCTCACATCATCTTCATAATAGCCTTGTGTGGGATGGACTGTAAATGCTGGTATCCCTGTCTTATAGATAATGAAATAACCTGAGATATTAGGTACTTGATCATTGTCATGTGATTAGTAAATATTAGTGGCAGGATTTAATAGGTGGGATGGAGCAAACATAAATGCTTTTTAATTGAAAAAAAAATTTTTTTTTTTTAAAAAAGAGAGCTGGATCAAATTACCTCTAAGGAACCTTTCAGCTCTGAATGGAGATTCTGTGAATCTTACCTTATATATCAGTTCTCTTCATGTACTTTATATGCAGCCAAACCAGAATATTTTGTACTTTCAATATGTATTTCTTACACCTGTGTGTCTTTGATCACAATATTCCCATGCCTGGAATACCCTCTTCATTAATTGAATTTCTGCCCATCCTTTAAAGCTCAACTCAGATGTCATCTCCTCCTGGAAACTTTTCCTAATGCCCTTGGTTAACAGTGACCTTCTCCTTCTAACCTCACATAGAAACCTTTGCTATGGAACTCTCTTATTTCCTGATGTTCTCTTATTTCATGATAGTGTAATATTTTGTATTTGGCTCTGTATGTTGGTTCCTTGACTCCCTAATAGACCATAAACTTCTTGAGTATAGAGACTATGTCTTATCTAAACATTTTATTTCTGCCAGCTCCCACTCCATTATTCTGGCCAAGTGATACTTAATAAACATGTATTGTCGTATTAGATTTTTGTTTCTTCTATGATACCCAGAATCACTGGATTTTGCAGTATAGACAAGAATGCAGTTGAGAATTCTTGTTGAGCCCTCAGGAAATGAAATTGGATCAGAATGAGGTAGGCCTTTCCTGGGTAGAAAGAGAAGAGACTTTTCAATAAGCAGAATAAGTGAGGGACTAGGATGGGGAAAGAGACAGGGGAGGATGCTGAGCTGCAATGTGGAGACTATAATCTGCCATGCCATGCCACTGGAGAATGGAAATCATATCTTGGACATAGTTAGGATGTTATAAATACTTACTATGCTCTTTGAGTTGGCCAATGCATCACCATCCTTCCAGTATTTTATTTGATTTAAAAAGTGTTGGTAGAATTTTTTTTTTAAAATCAACATGTCATTTCCTACCATTCTTATTTTTTGCCCAGCTGGACAAAATCACATTGTGCAGACTAGCTGAAACATCACCTTCAGTGTGAGGCCTTTCCTTATTTCTGAGCCCCTCCCCCCCATCATCTTGTTTCTATTCTTTTGTATAATCCTATGTTTGTGTGTGATGTCTTTCCTAATAGAATATAAGTTCCTTGAGGGTGGGGAGTGTTTCACTTTTCTCTTTGTCTCCCCAGCATTTGACACATAGTAGGCACTGAAAAATGATTGATTTTTTCAGCATGTCCAGTATTGTAAGTCTGAAAATTGTATCTTCTATTTGACCTAGGTAACTTTTGAAGGATTTGGGCTGGGTCTGAATCTCCATAGCTAAAGACTTTAAGGAGAGGTACCCATGGAGGCCCCTGTGGGATGGAATAAAAGGAATCTTCTTGAGGGTCTCGGTATAAAATAGATATACTAATTGTAGGACAGACTGTGCAGGGCAGGGGAGAAGCAGTTTAACTTTTTATGTGTTTCATGGACCCCATTGGTAGGCTGGTGAAGTCTATACATTTCTTCTCAGAATAATATTTTTAAATTTATAAAATAAAATGCATATATATGTATATGTATATATATACATATATATGTATATATATACAAATATATGTGTGTATATATATCTATATATCTATATACATATATATATATATATTTTAAAGGTTCACAGATCCCAGGTTAAGTATCCCTAGGCTAGAAGGTAAAAGGCCCTTTATGTCTATTATATTATTTGGTACTCCCAACTATATCAAGAGTTTGGTATTGCAATTATTTTCTCTTTCATTTTACCAGTTAATATCTTATCCTTCCCCACAGGAAAGAGGGCAGGGTGGAGGGCACGGAGTATGTGAGTGTAATGTCAGCACCATGGCCAGAGATAGTAGAAAGCTTATAACAGTTAGATCAGCACGAGTACTACAGAAATTACCATGTCTTTCTTAGCCGAGCAAGTCTGTGTCGCCATTGAGGGCATATAGGCTAATGTATACTGCAGAGATTACAGAAAGAAGAACACATCCTTCTTCCAGTTATAAAACTGCCTTCTGTCGTTGAAATATTGTGGCCATTTTGATTCCTTGCAGGGAGTGATACAGATTCAGTGTTTAAGGAGGATGTGGGAATATTATTTGGAATGCCTAGAACTTTCGTTAGTGTGAACATTTCTGTGTTTCTCCATGAATATTGAACTTTGTCAAGGTGACCGATGGAGTCCTAGGTATACTAGTGTTTCCCCTTCTATGGGCATCTGTCTTGAGTGTTGTGACTACAGTTTGTCTATATGTTGTATCTAATTATATGTGTCATGTACATGTTGTTTTCCCCAATAGAATGTGGTCTCCTAGAGGACAGAGGCTACTTTGTGTTTGTCTTCATATCCCTAGAGACTGACAGAGTGCTTGGGGGGCACATAGTAGTAGATAGTCAAGAAATGATTGTTGAGTTGAATTATTTGTTGTCTAGACTTGGAAAAGGTGTAGAAAAATATTAATGATGTAGAAAAATACAAAACTGTGCTATGTATACTTTTTTTTGGGGAAAATGTTAAACATTTCCCAACATCTCACTACTCTCCCACCCCCACATCCTGTATAATTTTTACCCCTGTTCTCATTAATGCCCCCATGTAGAGCCTTCCCAAAGCCTTGGAGTTATGCCTCTAGATTTCTTTTTTATATATGGGTTCTATTGCAGACAGTTAATATAAGTCTGTAATGATAAGAGCCAAATGATAGTTACAGATAAGGCATGTTATTAAATTCCAGAAGGGAGAGAAAGGAAAGGTCATAATGGGGGGAGGGAGATTTGATTCCTGGGACTCTGAGACATTAAGTGACTTACCCAGGGTTATATAGTTAGTAACTGTCTAAGGTGGCATGTGCACTCATATTATTTCGGACTCCCAGTCCAGTCCCCTATCTCTTGCACTAGAATGACTCTCATAATATATTCTAGAATTTTAGGAGCAATTAAAGTCGAACTTAGGCAGCTAGATGGTGTAGTGGATAGAACTCTGGGCCTGGAGTCAGGAAGATTGATATTTCTCAGTTCAAATCTTGTCTCAGACACTTACTAAGCACGTGATTCTGGGCAAATCACTTTACTCTCTTTGCCTCAGTTTCCTCGTCTGCAAAATGAGCTGGAGAGGGAAATGACAAATCACTCCAGTATCTTTGCCAAGAAAACCCCAAATGGAATCACAAAGAGTTAGACATGACTGAAAATGACTCAGTGACAAAAGTCAAACTCACTCAATGACAAGTTTAAAAATTATTAATTTTATTAAAAAAATTAAAGATAGCTTTTGCCCATCTCCAGTTTTGTGCTTTTCCTCTCTTCCTCTGTAATTTCAGATGACCAATAACAGCCTAGCAGTCACATTTGCCAATTCTTTTGGCACCTTGGACAACATTCAGTTAGTCCTGTAGACTTAAACTCACCATATTTTATGTTTTGGCAACCAGTTTCTTCTTTTTGGTCAAGATCTGGTCCAGAATAACAATGCTTTGTTTTCTTTCCCCTTTGTAGTGTGAAATTATTATTAAAGCAAGTTAAGAGTTTATCGTTTGCTGTATTCTTATCAAAGAATGAGTTCCATGAGGTGTTGGTGATAGCAGCACTTACCTGATATACCATGTTCCGTTCCAAGTATGTTATCTGGTTCCCAAATGCATCATCAACTTCCTCCTTCTGATCTGGTGATGTGTAGTTTACATATCCCTTCTCATTCTCTCCCCATATATCCTCACTCAAATACTGTCCACTCTTCTTCCACCATCTGGCTCACTGATTTCCTCATAGCCATATAATACTTATGACAGAGTAGAGTTGTGTAGTGTGTAGTGCCTTTCTCTCCTGAAGTCTCAAATAAGTCAACAACAGTATGAAAATACTGATTGAGTCTCTGATGTTTTTTGTATCTTACCCGTAGCTCTTACATATACAAGCTTATAACAAATTAAACTGTATTTAAATGATCTTCCAGGAAGAAAGCCTGGGACACTAGAAATACAAACAGGGATACAGAACTCTGAACTGATGTCCTTCATTAAACGGTGATAATTCTGGCTTTTGTCTTGTTGAGGACATTGAGATTTTGGATGAAAGGTGTCATGAAAATGTAGAGTTTCATCCAACCCAAAACTAAGCTCTTGATAATGGGTCAGATATATCTTTAGTGAAGTAGCTCAAAGACAATTTTTTGGAATTACCCCATCCTCATTCCCATCTAATGGTCATTTCTTCAAATACTTATAATTAGTGCTCAATGTTTTGTTGTGAAATGCCAACCAGTTAGGCTGTTAAATGACATTAGGAACATAAGAGCCGACCAGACCTGTGTCTGTTCTTGCAGAAAGACCAGCACGTCTTAGATCTTGCTTTCAAAAAGGAACCTTTTTCAGTAGGCTGATTGGGAGGGTATTAAAGGCATCCTTTCATTATCATTATTAGTTTACATAAAAGCCTTTCTAAAATGTGTCCTAGTGGAAGATCAGGATTTAGGGCAGCCTATTCTCCCCTTTCCAAAGATTATAGAGGTGGGGAGCACTAAATCTAGGATACCTGAAAGGGCTTGTTTCTTGAAAACTTGGTCAGCTACAATTGTTTTTATAGTCCATTAGGAAAGTAGGTATATTTTAAGGTTCCATGCCACCAGCTAGACTGTCTCCTGGAAATAGGGAGATTGGTGTATCACATCAAATATCCACTTTTGAAGTGCTGGTGGCTCTCAGATTGCTCAGTGAGAACAGAAGACTCCTGGATTGCCTTCCATGCCTACAACTGGCTGAGTGAATACATAAGAAGAGGCACCCGGAGCTGAGAACATGTCCTCTGCCTCCTTTGCTTTTTTTCTTTCTTCTCCTTTCCCTAAGTTGGGGCAGGAGACCTTCTACTGACAAGGGAGCTTACGTAGGCACTGGGAAATTAGGGACCTCTGGGACCCACAGAAGGTGTATCTCTTTTTTGATGTCAGCCACAGTATAGGCTGTTGCTCATCTTTCACGTGCCCCTTTCCTCAAGGGATATAGCCCACTGATCTTCCCTGGGGTCCTTAATGAATTACCCCTAGCCCTAGACCCTATTTTTGAGAAGCAGCATGGTATATAGCAGTGGTTCTCAACCTTCTTCATGCCACGACCCTTTAATACAGTTCCTCATGTTGTGGTGACCTCCAACCATAAAATTATTTTCGTTGCTACTTCATAACTGTAATTTTGCTACTGTTATGAATCGTAATGTAAATATCTGATATTCAGGATGTATTTTCATTGTTACAAATTGAACATAACCCATAGGTTGAGAACTGCTGGTATATAATGAAGGTATATAATGAACTTAGAATCTGGAAAACCGGGGTTCAGATCCCACCAGATACTAGCTGTGTGATCTTGGGCAAGCCACTTAACCTTTTAAGTCTCAGTTTCCTTATCTGTTGGGTTAAAGAGGTCCCTTCCAACTCAAAATCCTTGGTTTCATGATCCCATGGCCATTGACTGTTCTCTTTTCTCTGGCTGCTATGTAACCTTCTGCCCTCACAAATACTCTGAGATCTCAGATTATCCTTTCTTCTACACTTGGGTCCTTGCAGAGAAGATGGTATTTGAATCACTCTCAAGGGCCGTGGGAATGACTCTCTCTTCTTTTTAGTTCACTTTGAATCTAGACCTCTGTTTTGAAGTCAGGAACATACGTTGCTGGGAGAAAATACCTTAGAGAAGATTAATACACTTTTAAGGATGAGGCTTTACTAAAATGATGTCTCCAGTGGTGGCTTGAAGACTCATTTCCATCTTTTTTTGTTGTTGTTTTCTTCCTCTTTCTTTATACTAGTAATAAACTGCCTCACTTGGGAGGGGTGTGTGGCAAGGTGAAGGGGTAGGGAGGCTAGAAGGATTAATTTCATATTTGTAAAATGTTCTGAAAAGTAGCCATATGTAAGTATTGGGCATTATTGGCCATTATCTTTCAGCCAGAGTTGGCTCTATGTGTCTCTTTTAGTACTGAATAGAGTTAATGAGTTCTAGGACTATTAAATTCATTAAGCCAGTATTCCTGTTTCTTCAAGTCTGTAATAGTTAGCTGGCTCCAGAAGGCATTGTCATAAAGGTAACATGGAAGATGGCCCTGTTGTGTGCTGGGACAGTTCTCATTTGTTCTCAGAGTGAGGAATGGCTTCTGTTGGTGAGAAAAGATGCTTTTATCACCTGCTGTAGAGTGGAAGGACAGACTCTTGTTCCTTAGACTGCTCTCTTGGAGGTGGAGTGGGCACCAGGGAAATCCAAAATTGCATTTGTATGGGTTTACGTGTAGTCACTATATTTTTGCTAGGCTAGAATATAGATATAATCTCTTAAAGTGATAAAATATAGTAATATTTTAAAGCACTTTCCAAAACTTAAATCACTACATAAATGCTAGCTGCTACTACTACTACTACTACTACTACTACTACTACTACTACTACTACTACTACTACTTCTACTAGTACTACTAGTACTACTACTACATCTACTGGCAAAGCTGTTTGGGGGTTTTCCTCTCAGATAGAAGCAGCCTCAGAGGTCATTCATGTCAACTCCCTCTCTTTACAGAAGTCTAGAGACCTTCTCTGGGTCACACAGATACCAAGTAGCAGAGTCAGAATTTGAACCCAGGTCTTTCCATACCCTGAGAACCAGTTCATCTAGGTCTACTGACTAACTCATGATCTCTTCTATTTCAGCAATTCCAGAATCCAGGTCTGTTTCCTCTATACTACACTGACTCTAGACTCTGACAAACTTGATTTTTATGTCCAACTTACCCCTCCTTCTTTTTCCAAAACTTATGATTAGTGGGCATGTGACAGCCAGTTGGAACTGTCAGGTCCATTGTCCATCTCTTTGCATGGGCAAAACCTTCTCCAGTACCTGGCATAGCCATAGAACTTATGAATATGTTCCAATTCTCCACCCATACCAGCCATCATGCCATCCCTCCTATTTGTAAAGAAACCCAGCCACCCAAAAGAGGAACTCAACTGGAAATGTTCTTATGTGGTGGTTATTGAGAAACTGGTCCCCTTTTCCAAGCTGCCAGAGTCTTGCAGAATTATTAGTGATAAAATTCTAGTAGAGCATACCTTTACCTCTGTGCTACTGGCTCCCTTTCTCAGTTTCGATATGTATCTGTGATTTCCTTCAGAAATAGCGTCTTGGATTCTACTCCAAAGGAGACAGGCCTAGCCTTCTGTGCCCCTGGGTGAATGAAAATGCTTGCAAGTGTCATCCATGTTCTAAATTTTGTCCTGCCACTTACTGCCTCTAGTATTGTAGACAGGCTTTGCATCTCTGGGACCTCCCTTTCCACAGCCCTAAGGTGAGGGGAATGGGCTAATGATAATAGCTCATTTTTATGGCACTTTATAGTTTATAAAACATTTATATAAAAACATGTTTCTAGCTAGTAGGTGCTATGTGGCATTGTTGTACCCATTTTATAGAAGGAAGAAACCTCAGGAGGTCAAGTGTATTATTCAAAGTCACCTGTCTAATAAATGACAAAGCTTAGATTCAAACCTAGATCTTCTGAGCCCCAAGTGCAGGTAACTTTCTGCTACATGAAGCTGTCTCTCCACATCTCTACAATATGGCCCCTCCAGCTCTAAATTCTATAATTCTATATATGATATAGAATATATTATATATATATATATATATATATATATATACATATAAATTCTATAATTCTCCGATTTCTCTGAAAAGAATGTAAACTTTTAGGGCAGAAATTGTTTCCTTTATGTCTTTGTATTAATAGAGCTTACCACAGTGTTTAGCACCTAATAGGTTCTTAATTTTTTCCCCTCCAAGGCAAGGGGGTTAAGTGACTTACCCAGGGTCACACAGCTAGTAAGTATCAAGTGTCTGAGGTTGGATTTGATACTCAGGTCCTCCTGACTCCAGGGCCAGTGCTCTATCCACTGTGCCACCTAGCTTCTCCTTAACAAGTGTTTGTTGAATAAATGTTGATTGAATGAATCTGAAATCAATAGAATAAGAATACTTTATTAATATGGAATCCTGGCCTTTGGGCAGGACATCTTCCATGACACTAGAAAATTCTTCTATTGGCCATCTGTCTCCCTAGTTTATGCCTTGCTTAATGTCGATGTTCAGTGTATCATTAAACAGTTATCTCTGTGATTGCATCTGTCATGGAGTTGTATATGATACTAGCATACGTGCGGGAAGAATTTTGATTTTTTTAATTTTAATTTTCCCCTCAATTAAAGGATGCTTCTAAGGCTACAGCCAGTGCCTAGTACAGTTCCTAGCATGTAACAATTGCTTAATATACATCCATTCACTGGCTGAGTCAAATTATTTTTTTAAACTGACTATGGACACCATAGGATCTTCTACTGACTACAATTTTCACTCTGTTGTGTGACTAAAGATGGGCTATGGTGTATGGAATCGCCGAAGGAAGCTTCTTTTTATCTCATATTTTCCTAACAATTCCCTTGAAGCATGCGTAGACCCTTCTCCTAAAGATTTTGTAGAGATTCAAAAGCATACATATGGGTTATTAGTTGCTGTCTTTTTGGTTGCTTTATTTGGGAAGAAATAAATACTATCTGTGTTCTATTCTATTTGGGCAGGAGCTTACCTTCTGTGAGATGTTTTGAAAATTAATCCCAAAGTGCCTTTCAAGTTGTCTTGCTCCTAACACTGATTTCCTCTCTGTGTGTTTGATGAGAATCAGCTGCTGCCATTTAAAAAAAAATGCCGTTGTTTCTTTCTCAGGAGCCACATCAAGTACTGAAGAAGTGGTGCCCACATTTGGTGGTACCATTGGTTACACCAGCAGACCCATTCTCTGTGTGTTTGTGTCTGTCTGTCATTTTTCTACAAAGGTCATAAAGCAATATGATTTAGATGGGGTTTTCCTCAGACTCTGTGCGGGTTCATTTTCTCAACTGTCTTTTAATTCTCTTCCTCATCTTACTTCTGCAAACAAGATTGTTTTCTTTTTATATTTTTAAAGACTTTGTCCCTCAATCTTGCTCAGACAAGAAGTATGAGGATTACTCACCACCTGTGTCTCCCTCAGATTTTTGTGGGAGCTTTGACCTGCTCCCTTTTGTGACCTGAGATTTTTTTTCTTTCTTAGGCAACCTGGTGACTTCCTCTTCTATGGGGCTCAGTAAATTAATGGCAAATTTAGTGTGGATGCCTGATTGGCTTAGCCTGCTGTAGCTCTGAACTGCTGAGCTCTAGACATCTGACAGCCTCAACCTCCCTGGTAGACCCAGTGTAGAATAAACTTGTCTTTCTTCACTGCCAGCAACTAGTTTGAACAGATCAGGATGGAGTTGTAATTGCATGAAGTTGCTTCTTTTTCATGTTTATCTTTCCTTCTAATTTGGTCTTTACTTTGCTCTAGCCATTCAGTGACTACACACACACACACACACACACACACACACACACACACACACACGACTCTGAAAAGATTCCCACATCAATAACCAGTTTTTTTTTTCTTTTTTGGAGGGGGGAAGGCAAGGTAATTGGGGGTAAGTGACTTGCCCAAGGTCACACAACTAGTAAGTGTGTCAGATGTCTGAGGCCAGACTGAACTCAGGTTCTCCTGATGCCAGGGCCGCTGCTCTATTCACTGCCCCATCTAGCTGCTCTAACCAGTCATTTTCTGTCTATTAAGTTATAATCAATATCTTTTTTTGTGCTATTCCGGGCCTGTCATATCCAAGGTCTTCCAATTTTCTTCTTGAAGAAAGTATTCATGATATGAAGGCATGATTCTTCCGTCTCGTCTATAAGCCTTTGACCTTTTTTCATTTCTTGATCCCAAGTCATATTTCTTAACATGTTTTTCATCATTCTCTCCTTTGTGACCTTTTCATTAAAGTCACCAAGCATCAATATATTGACTTAATTTGGAAGATCTTGTCAGTTTCTTTATAAAAGTTCTCTATGGCTTCATCCTCTGCTACAGAAGATTGGTGTGAACGTTTTCTTCCCAGTGTTTACTTTATGTTCAACATTAACATGGTTAAAAGAATGACTGATCATCTCTTCACCTGATGTTTCATGTTGCCCTTGGCCACAAGATGAAATTGGTCTTGCCACCTTCTTTATTTGCCTCTCTGGGGAGAACCTGTAAGTTCTCCTTCAATTTATTTGCCACTTCTTGGTGTCTTCTGGTTGCATTTCCTGAGAGTGTATCAATATAAAAGTGGTTGTGTCTACCTGCTCTGTATATATCTTCCATATATCTACTTATGTAATGTTTTTTCCCCTATTTGAATATAAACTTCCTAAGGGTAGGAGTTCCGTCCTTCCTTCCTTCTTTCCTTCCTTCCTTC
>CM053592.1:160473008-160509031 GCA_028646515.1 Pseudochirops corinnae
ATGTGTATGTATGTACATGTATGTATATATGCATATATATACATGCACACATAAATGATGTATGATATATAAATCAGTCTATATCTATTTATAATGGTATTATATAAAGATATATGTGACATAATCATATATATACATATAATGATAATAGTAGTAGCTAAACTTTATATAATACTCACTATGTGCCCGACACTATGCTAAGTGCTTTACAATTATTATCTCATTTGATCCTCAAAACGACAACCCTGCGAGGTCAGTGCTGTGAGCACCCTCATTTTATAGATGAGTAAGATGAAGCAAATAAGGATTAAGTGACTTGCCCAGGGTCACACAGCTAGGGAAAGTCCAAGGCTGAATTTGAACTCAGGTCTTCCTGACCCCAGGCCTGGCACTCTGTGCATTATAGAGTTACCTAACTGCCCCTAGGCAGCTAATATGGATAACACCTATGATGACTACCTCACGGGGTTATTACAAGGTTCAAATGAGAGAATTCATATGAATTAAAAGCAGTTTGCAAACTTTAAACTGCTTCCTTAGTGTCAATTATTAGCATTATTGGGCAGCTAGGGGGCGCCATAGTGCACAGAGTGCCTGGAGTCTGGAAGACTCCTCCTTCTGAGTTCAAATATAGCCTCAGACACTTACTGGCTGTGTGACCCTGGGCAAGTCACTTCACCCTGTTTGCCTCAGTTTCCTCATCTGTAAAATGAGCTGGAGAAGGAAATGGCAAACCACTCTAGTGTCTTTGCTAAGAAAACCACAAAGACTCAGACATGACTGAAAAGACTGAATGCACACGTATCATTGTGATTTGTCATTTTTTTTTTAGAGGCAGTATGGCATAACAGAGAGGAAAAGACGTGAACAAGAACTTGTTAAGTGCTTACTCTGTGCCAGACACTTTAAAAATATTATCTCATTTCATTCTCACAACAACTTTGGGAAGTAGGCACTATTATTTTACAGATGAGCAAACTGAGGCAGACAGTAGGTAAATGACTTGCCCACAGTCACCCAGATAGGGTCTAAAGCCAGATTTAACTCAGGTCTTCCTGCCTCCAGGTCCAACACTCTGCCTAGTGGAAAGAGAATCAGCCTTGGAGTCAGCAAGGTCTGGATTTTGTGAGCCTGACCAAATCCTTACCTTCTTAATTCTCTAGGCGACTTTGAAAGGTTAGGACTTGTACAGAAGGTGCTGACCTGCTATGACAGATGCAATCTCATTTTCTAGGACAGTGGTTCTCAACCTTGCTAATGCCGCAACCCTTTAATACAGTTCCTCATGTTGTCGTGACCCCCAACCATAAAATTATTTTCATTGCTACTTCATAACTGTAATTTTGCTGCTGTTATGAATCATAATGTAAATATCTGATATGCAGGATGTATTTTCGGTGTTACAAACTGAACATAACCCACAGGTTGAGAATTGCTGTCTAGGAGTTCTCTCTATCCCTGAGAGCAGAGGTGTAGCCTTTAGTCTCCCTATCATGTTATCATTAAGCTAAAAGAATGAAGCTCTAATGGTGTAGATTATGGTATTAGCCAGCAGGTGGGGGTGTGTGTGTGTGTGTGTGTGTGTGTGTGTGTGTGTGTGTGTGTGTGTGTGTGTGTGTGTGTGTGTGTGTGTGTGTGTGTGTGTGTGTGTGTGTGTGTGGTGCATGATGCATCAAGGCCTTCCCAGAGCCCTTGAAATTACTCCATGCAGGTGGTTATCTACTCTGCTTACGTACACAAGTGACTCTGACCATAGGGAGCATGGCCTTGTACTGCTGAACCACCTAATGAGAGAAAGGCAGACAAGACCTGTTTGCTGCTGTTTTGTAAAAAATGAATTTGGAAACAGGTAAAATTTTAGTCTGTTTTAGTAGCAGCAAATGCCAACAGAGCTCTCATCAAATTCCCCAGCTGCTCACCTGAAAGGCTGGAGGGTGGACCAACCCTCATTCAGGCAGCAACACCAGTTGTTTTGTTGCGAGAAGTTAATCCCAACTGTTTATTGGATCAGGCCATTGATTTTTAACTGTGGCATTTGTGTTAACTGCTTCCTGACTCCCAAAACTCTAATGAGAAAGTCTTACTTTGTATACAGATTGAAACTCAGTTAAAACTAATGTACTATCACGTGCTCTTTGGATTTAATGTTTTTATAATTAATTTAAGCAACTTGTACCCAAAAAGAACCAACCAAACATTAAACTTGGGTTTGGTCATTTTTTCGTCACTTTTAATGTATATTTTGCATGGCTATGATCTGTGCATCAGAGCTGTAACCAGGACAGGGCGACTAGGCATTTGTCCCAGGGTGCTGAAATTTACAGGGCACCTTCAGTTCTTTCACTCCTTCAACAGCATACAGATAACTGAGATCCTAGTTGGCAAAAACAATTGAAGTTGCCTGATGCTGCTTTCTCCCAGCAGTGTTTGAAGACAATATTTGTGTCACTTGCTCTGGGAATGTTTTCTATTACGTCAGGTGCAAAAATTGCTAGTTATGCCTTTGTAGTACATACATGCTAGATGGTAAAGCAGGTTGGTAGAGTCTAAAAAACGCTGATCTAGGAATAGGGAGTCTTGGTTCCTCTCCCTGCTGATGCAATTTCAAGTAAGTGTCTGTACCAAGTTTCTTCATTTCAGTTTTTTCCAGACTATCTAAAGGGCTATTTTGAGAGTCAAATGAATAACTGTATGTACAAATTGAAATTACTCCCTCCACTTTGCACCTGCTGCTCTGTCTGGTTTCAACTCCAGGAACAAGAATAAACTCCTCACTTCTACTCTCATCACCGTACTGTGAACTCAAGCCTTGATTGACACCACCTCCCCTCTTCTCTGGAGGACTAGAGTCCGGACTAGAATGCTTCTTCCAATGCCTTCCTTTGTGAAGGGCAAAGACTGGACTCTCAGATCACTACACTTTGCCTCTGCTGCTTTGACTGGTTTCAGCTGCCCCCAAGCTAGGTACACCCTGGTTTTTTGCCCCCTCCTTTTCTCTGACTCTAAATGCCTTGAGGGTAGGGACTATCTTTTTATTAATTGTATCCCCAGCACTTATCACAGAGCCTGGCACGTAGTAGGTACTTAATAAATGTTTATTGGATTGGATGTAAAATGCTTTGTGCTACATTCTTACGGTTATCATTTAATGTTTCTTATGCAGGGGTATATGTATCAACATAGTCTTTATCATTTAAAAAAATAGCTAAATGGCATTGTATTGAGAGTGTGGCTTGTTGGAGAGATGGCTATTTTTGGAGTCAGGATTCATGCCTTGGACATGTATGGATCATGTGACCATGGCGCAGCTACTCTCAATGCCCCTAAGTACTCTCTAACACCAAGTTACAAAGGGGATGAGAATCTTCATCTGTGGAAAGAGTTTTCACATTAGAAACTCTTACTCCATTGAATTCATAGGTTTGAATTTATATATTTGTGGAAACTCCCTCCATCAATGAAAGTCAGCAAGTTCTTTGTAACTTCTACTTTTTTTGGGTGGGGGAGGCAATTGGATCACATACCTAGTAAGTGTCTGAGGTCACATTTGAACTCAGGTCCTCCTAATTCCAGGGCTGATGCTCTATCCACTGTACCACCTAGCTGCCCTTGTAACTTATACTCTTAAAGAATGCCATATACATGCATGCATACGTGTGTATGTCTATACCTATATATTATGTAGGTATATTGTGTGTATACACATAGTTATTTATAATTACATCATCACCTGCCTTTTTATACATGTATGTATGTATGTATGTATAAACATGTAGCTATATGTATACACAATTATTTACAATAACGTTATCACATGCCCTTTATTTATACATGTGTACGTGTGTGTGTGTGTGTGTGTGTGTGTGTGAAACCAAGGCTTGTCTCCTCCGCTGCATTTTGTCAGCCAGATTAAATAGCACTCCCACTGTGAAACCTTCCGTGCTCTCCTCAAACCATGGAAATCCCTGCCTCCTGTGAGCTCAGAATTCTTGCTGTCAGACTGTTCCTTTGGCGCTTTTATATGTTAGGCAAGCGATAATTATTTCAGTAAACAAATGGACATCCTACTTAATGTAATTCTCTCGTTAAATGAAAGACTCTTTTTGGGGATTAAAATCTTGTTCCAAATCTTTCTGAGATTCTGAATCCATTTTCCTGACTTAAAGATAAGTTAATCTTGATTCGATGATTGAGAATCTTGTGGTGCCTTTAGGCTATCCTTCTGAGATCAATTTTCATTATTGAGGACTTATGGATGGAGATGCAAAAAAATGTAGTAGATTGAAGTGAATGTTTTTAACCCTGTAATATATCTTGAAAGTTGTTTCTTTGTTTAAATGAACTCTTTTTTCTTGTTATTTTCTTTTTATTTTGAGGGATCTAAATGAAGAATAGTGCATAAAATACTATATTAGCAAACAAAATGTTCACCCAGATCTGTGATTTCATCCCGTCCATCAGTGAAGCTCAGCAGCTAAGCTGAACAATAATTTAATGTGTATTTTGTTTATAAAATGCTATACATACATGAAAGCCCTTTGATTTTCACAACAACGTTGGGAAAGGGGAAGATTGAGCAGCCCTATTTTACAGCTGAGGGGCAATCTGAACCCCCAGAGAGATGAACTGACTTCCCCAAGGCCACACAGTAAAAAAGTAGGCAAGCTGGGATTCATAGTCCAGGCTCTTTCTTTCATATTATTATTCAAGGCTAAGGCCAATCTTCCCATCTTGAGATGGCTATTGGCTTGTTTCCCTCATCAAATCACTTTCTACAGGTCCTTTTCTTGGAGAGCAGGAGGGTGATGAAGGAAGGGGCTTTCTTTTATAGCTCTGTTTGCAAGGCTGTTCAACCTTAAACTGATTTTGGTTAGTAGGTTGCCTTTTATGAAAACTGGATGAAATTCTCAAGTTAAATCCTCATCTAAAGTCAGTGGGGGGGGGGGGGGATATTCTCTTCCTTGAACTTGCTGTTCCTGCAAGAAGAATTCCCCAAATCTTCTTTCTGCCACACTAGTGAAAAGAACCCACAAAACACCTCCGGTGGTTAGTTACAGCCTTTGATTTTTAGAAACCGCAAAGTTGGGAGGAATAGAGTCAAAGGAAATAATAAGGAATTAAGGGCACCCCACTCTATACAAAGAGACTGTGAACTATAACAAGAAACTGGCTTTTTCCTGCTGCTGATTGCTGCTGGTAATAAGGGGATCTTATTGCTCATAAAGGGACCCAAAATGCTCCTACTCACGACTGTTGGAACAATTTTAGTGATAACAACTCTAGGCACATGTGGTAGTCAGTTCTATTAAATCTATAAGCATTTATTAAGTCAGCATTTACCGGGCACTGTGTTAGGCACTGTACATACACAGACAAAATTTAAATTCTCTCAAGGAGTCTCAGAGTCTCAGGGATCTTGCATCTTAGGAATAAGAGGATCTCAGCATTCTCATTGAGTTGGCACTCCCTGCCCTTCTACCCCAAAACAGCATGACCTATAAGCATGCAGTAAATGGTTCCACAGCTAGAAGATGGCTAGAAGTCATCTTATTGACCCTTTCATTTTGTAAATGAGGAAAACCTGCCTCAGAGACAAGTCTTTCCCACAGTGGTTGTGAATGGCAGGATTTGAATGCAGATCTTCCTAACTCCGAAATTCAGCATCCTTCCCGTTGTACTGCACTGCCTCCTCTTGCCTAGATGAATATGGAATATAGAAGCAAAGTAATCTTAACTTGGGCTCCTTTCTACTATTCCCTTCAGAATTGACACTCACTATTATGGTGATCAACAGAAGAGTGTTATTTAAAGAGCAATTTTATTTATTCATTTAATTATTCATCTATTGTAAAAAGAACTCTAGGGTGAAACTGATGTGGTTCTCTTACAACACAGCCCAGAAGATGTTGCAAAATCTGTCCTTTCTGGTGGCTATTAGCACCTTTCCCTAAAGGCTTGTTTTCTCTCATTGCTTTACAAGAGGGGCCTGGAGTTCTAAGGTTAGGCCATTTCACTCTCCTGACTCTCTAAGGTTGGGAAGAAACAAAACTGTCTGTGTCTATCTTCTTGTTTAAGCCATTTATCTGAAAGCTTGGTGGTGTCTTCAGAGCAATTCCATTTGGTGCTGAAGGCACCCTTTCTCCACTGATACATTGAAGCAAGGCCTTATCTCATCTCCCCTATTAATAATGAGCTGTTAAATTGCATTTCGTATTCCATTTGGAGAGATAACAACATTCAGGGCTAATTGCAATAGCCTCCCATCATCTTAATCCTCCTTCCAATGGTTTGGCAGAAGGGAGCAGGTTACTTTGGCTCTGTGATTTGTATGCCACAAAATCCTCCAAAATGAAAATACTTCAAAGCTGCCCCCCATAATCAGAGACTGTTTCAGTTGAAGAAATGCCAAGGTCTAGGTTTTTTGTTGTTTTCTTGGGGCAGTGGGGAGGGCAGGGGGATCACAGACGTTCCTGGATGCTCCTCCTCCACTCCCCAGGGACCTTTTGAGGAATGCTCCCGATGCTAATGGAGTCAGGCTTTGCATTCCAGATTGTGGGAGTGTGACTAGTTGGGGAGGCGGCTGGGGCCTTGGCTCACAGCTGTTTTCCTGGAGCCTCTGGTCTGTGGTGTTGGATAGAGTACTTCATCTGCTGCCATCCAGCTGATCCCCAAGGTTAATTATGTGGGGAGGTTTGGAGGAGAAGAACTCACTTCAAAGGGAGGACTTTCTGCACACTAATGCCCTCTCTCAAGCTGGGGATGGAGGTGGCTTTACAGCCACATTATTCAAATGAGTATACACACACATAATGAAACACCCTCTCTGAACTATCCCCTTTACATATACATATACACATGGTTATTTAATCAGTTCTTTAATGTGTATAGGCAGTTCTGTTATAACTGGATAGATAAGGTCTTGAAAAACATGGCATTGCACCATTGCACAACAAAAACCACAGGGCTTATGGGGGAAATGGAGTTAAGGACTTAATGCTCAAACCTTCCTTCATCAGTGATACATAAAAAAATGGTAGCACAGTGTTATGCATATTAAATGATTAAGAATATATAAATAGTATGATGTTTGGCTTTGACCTGAACCCCACTCCTCTCCTTTCCCCACACCTTGGATATACACAAGCAAGTTGGCTGGTTGGACAAGTGGCAACCCTGGGCCTCAGGCCACTTTGGAAAGGGTAGGGGGTGGGGGAAGGCTTGGTTCAGACCAGACTTTTTCTATACACAGCTCCTAATGTACCAGAAGATATACAACAAATACGGAACTTTACCTTAACAAATACCTGATGTTTGCTTGTGGAATTAGACCTCCAAAGAATTGAAGCTTGCAAGTTACAAGGAAGTGACACTGTTGTCTATATTCTCAATTTTTCTTTCAGATGAAACAATTCAGAAGCTAACTTGAAATTCAGGTTATGCTTAAAATGTTCTCTAATATTTGAGTCATGTTGAAACAAATTTATGTTTTCAAAACATCTATTATAGCAGAACTAACTCTTTCTCTAAATAACATGAATGTACGTGTATATATATATACATGCCTTTATTGATATTGATCAATATCTATATATTCACGGACAGGAATTTTAATTTTTCTTTGTATTCTCAGCAATTACTACAATGCCTGGTACTGTACACAGTAAGTGCCAAGTAAATGCTTGTTGATCGATTGATTTGGTGTCTGTATAAATATCCATGTGAATAGATGTCAACTACATACATATGTCAATGATATATGTGAGAATGATACATGAATGCAGTGTATGTATCTCCATAGCCAAAAGCATACTGGCTTTGGAGTCAGAATATCTTAGCTCAGATCTGGCCTCTGAAACTTATTACCGTGCTCCTTTGCTGGATCTCAGATTTCCCTTTTGTATAATGATTAAGTTAGACTGGATAACCTCTAAAGTCACTTCCAAGATCTATGATCCTATGATCTTATACCATGTATCTGTGAATGTATGAATATACATGTACATATAGACTTACATGTCCCTATTCTTTGCTAAACCCCCAAAGATCTGTCCCTCCCTCCTTCCTTCCTATATGATTGCTTTCTTTCAAAATCTCATTTATTTTATGCATTTAAAAATATTGTTCAGGTCCATAGGTGTTATCAGATTGCCAAAGAGGGATCTAACACAAAAAAAGGTTAAGACCCCATTTCTTATGCCCCTTCTAGCTTTAGATCTATGATGTGTTCCATATTCTTTAGGGAAGAAAGTTAGTAAGCTAACTACTTGAGTAGCAAGGAGTTGCTGATTGGAGGTCATGGGGAACTGACCTCCACAATGCTGAGTGAGATTGAGATCAGACTTTGGAAAGAACAAGTGGCTCTGGTCCCCGGGTAACCTTCAGGAACTGGTGACCTTGCCCTTGATATTCTGCTCTTGCTGGATTTGGGTTTCATTTCTTCAAAAAGACAAAAGAACTGTTCATGTGTTGTCTTCTTCCCTCTCCCTTCCCCCCATTAGCCTGCTATTGTGTATTCAGTTCTGTGAGCTCAGGCCCACTCTGGCCTGACAGAAAGAGAGTTGGGCAGCTGGTTGGTTTTCTCTTAAATTATGTTGAAACTGCTTTGGATTGATCAGTTTTAACTGGCAGCTTTCCCAAGAGCAGGATTTTTGGATGTGTGTGGGGAAGTTTTCTGTGTCTTTAATGAGCTGCTTCAAGCCCACCAGGTGATGAGGGAAGGGGGGTTCAGCAATTGCTTTAGGGGATTTGATAACAAGGGTAAGTATTGTGTAGAAAGCCATAGACCATTGGCCAGACTGCATCTCTGCTCTGAATTTATGCCACCAGATGAACCTCTGACCCCCAGAAGACTTCCCCGTGTGAACAGGAGCCCAGGTACTTTGAGGGAAAGGGACCAAACCATAGTTTTTTGGGCTTTCGTCTCAAGTGCCCACCTCTACTGGCAAACGCTGGGCTTCACCCAGAGGCTCCTGAATGCTGCTGCTCAGAAATAGGTAATGAAGTCTGGTGGCTGAAACAGAGAAAAGCCAAATTCCCGTACCAGGAAACGGGAAACAGGATGGTGGGAACCCTTTCAGAGTAGGACAGTGAGAAAATGGTAGGAAAAAAGAGAAATGTAAGGAGGAAATTATCCCTATTTTACACTTGGACTGAGGTGTGGGGAATTTGAGAAATGAACCTTTCAGATTGTTGTTCAGTTGTATCTGACTCTTCGTGATCCCATCTGAGGTTTTCTTGGCAGAGATACTGGAGTGGTTTGCCATTTTCTTCTCCAGCTCATTTTACAGATGTGGAAACTGAGGTAAACAGGGTTTAGTGATTTGCCCTGGGTCACACAGTTGGTAGGTATCTGAAGCTGGATTTGAACCCAGGTCTTCCTGACTCCAGGACTGACTTTGTCCACTGAACCACCATTGAGCTGCCCCAACCCTTCGTGGCCCAGGTATTTTGTCTGGGTACAATCCAGTGTTGGCCTTCTTTGGGGAGAACTTTCTCTAACATCTTTTTGCTCATGTTATTTTTGTTTGGGTCAGGACCTAGGATTCCTTGGTAGGTGAACTCCTGGTGATAAAACTCCTTCCACCAAAGCAGCAAGGCAGCTGTTCTGTCATTTCCAGCTTTCCAGAGTAGCCTGAGGCACCAAAAGTTTAGTTTTTGTTTGTGGTCACAGCTTAGGTCCCTTGGAATGGACAGGACCTGACCCCAGGTAAAGAATCTGAGGATGGTTTTCAGTCCACTGCAGCCCATTGCCTCCTCTGTGAACAGTGCCTGTGAGGGACTCTGTGATGTCCTGGCCAGAGTACTGTGCCAGATCTTCAACTCTCCTTTTGACCTCATAGTCAGAGCATGGACAAGCCATTAGGACCTCTCTGAGCTTCTGATTCTTCACCTTATAAAGTGGAATAAACCTGACTTATTAGGTACTTATGAGGATCAAGTGAGATGACCCATGTAGTGTATGTGTATGTGTGTGTGTGTGTGTGTGTGTACGTGTGCGCTACTTTGCAAACCTTAAAACACTTTGAAGATGTCAGCTACATAGGGTATTGTTCTAGCTTCTGTTTATGCCACACAATTTAGGATTTAATTAAATCAGTGTGTTCCACCACTAAAAGAGACCCCATGGTGTAATGGATAAATTGACCATAGAGTCCTAAAGATTCTGTTTAAGGTCTCCCTCAACACATGCAAGCTGTGTGACCTCAGGTGAGTCACTTCACCTTTCAATATCCCAGGCCACTCTCTAAATTACAGAATTGCCAGTCTGCATCAGGGGAAGGAGTTTTCCATCCTGGGAGTTCCCTACACTAATGACCTCACAGATCCAACCTAAGAACTCTGGTATATAATACTGTCAGGTTCATTAATGTTCATGTGCCTTATTTTCTCAATTAAACTGTAAGCTTTATGTGGGCAGAAGCTATGATCTCCCTAGGTAACTTCACGTTGCCTAGAATAGTGCTAGACATATAGTCAATTGTTGGTGGATTGGTTTCTAGATAATGTACAAACTTGTTTCAGTTTGTGAGCCATTATTGCTTCTGACTCTTGTAAGGGCATTACATATGTTACCTAGCTAACACATTAGCTACTTCTGTAACATAGACAAGTCCTCATTTCTACTTGGCAGCAAGAAAGGATGGGAACATTTTACAGCCCATTATGTATGTGCCCGAGAGGTCCACCAGTCTTAATACATATGTGCTTTGCTGCTGATACTCCAAAGAGAAAGCACTTTCCAGACATCTCCATGAAGTATTCTTCTATAGTCAGACCAGGGCCCCAAACAACAAACAGATACAAATTCATGCCATCACCCCAAGTTCCCCATAGAAGCACCCTGGTACTTTCTGAGTTATTTCCCTAATAACTATTGCATGTGATAACAGATAATACAGGCAGCCATAAACCTGTCCCCAGTGCTATGTTTCTCTCTTTCATGCCAAATTTCTTCTCCCAGACTTTGCTCTCTTGCCACATAGATGAGAACTTTATGGAGCATGGATCCTGGGGGAAAGCCGTCGTGAATGCTTGGGTAGGCAAAGGATAGCTGTAGCAATCATTTCTCCTCCTGTTTCTTCCCAAGAGAGAGAAGAGCAGGACTCCTAGGAGGCCAGGCCTGGAATTTTGTAGGCTCAGACCCATGTTACTTTCCTCTCATTTCTTGCTGTGGAATTCTTTCTCACTTGGCCACTCAGAAAAGTAGTATTCCTGGTGGGGAGTCCTTTGCTGCTGCCTCATTTCTGCCAGATTTGGGGGAATTGTGCTCTATGTGGGAATGCATAAGTAACACAAAGATATGTATATGCATGCACACACATTGATACACACGTGTATACATGCACGTATACATATGCAAATGTGTGTAGTATGTGTGTGTAAACCGTACACGCACATATATGTATGTATATGCACACACATATGCATATTTACTCATACATGTAAGGTACTTTGTAAACCTTATACACGTCCGTATATTTGTGATGAAACAGTGGAGAGTATAATGGTTTTGGAAATGACTTTAGAGAAGTTCATCATTTCAGTGCTGGGAGAGGGGAGAGGGTGGTAGATTTGGAGAAAGGGGATCTTGGTTCCGATTCCTGTTCTTTCCGTTACTTCCATGTTACCATGGTCATATCACTCACCTTAGAAAATGAGGTGACTCTTGGGAGTCATCCAGGTGACTCAGCTGTCCCCACCTGCTGGAAATCTGTACTCTGATGATCTCATTCTTAGTTTGGGGTCTTTTAAATGATTGTTTTTGAGGCAGTGTGTCTAACCTCCATAGACTCAAGTCTCTCAAGTCTGTGACCTCTAAGGCTCCTTCCAGTTCAGAATCAACGACATTTCCTCATCTCATCCAACCTGGTTCTGAGCAAGTGTCCCCTTGCCTTCAATGTTGTTGATTTCAGCATGAATCTTACTAAACTGCCATCATATTTTCATATTTTCAAAGGGGCCAGCAATTAAATTTATACTACATATGAGTGAAAATGTAGTCAGCAGTGAAAACCTAAAATTCTTAAGCCAAAATCAGTGTTGTCTTACATAGGAGGAGTCTGAATCCAGGAAAGGGGAAGTGACTTGCCCCATGTCACACAGCTAATTAATGACAGAACCAAAAATAAAAGATGGGTTCAGGCATCTTTCTGCTGCACTCACTGACCCACCTTGTTTAGTTTGAGGACATGGATCGCTTGCTTTTTTTATTTAGGTCATGGGATCTAAAGGCAATTTTCTCATGAAATGAGAAATGAAGTGATCTTATTTTCATTTAATGTTCTCACATGCTCAAATATATGTGTAAATCTGTAATTTCCTGAGAAAGTCTTTTTTTCTTTTTCCTTTTTTCCTGCTCTACCTTATATATGGAAATGCCAAGCTTAGTTAGTGTTTAAGTTCAGAATAAAAAAAATATTGTTAAAGGCTATAAAAAAAAAAGTTTCATTACTTCTGTCCTCCTTCCTCCACTGCCCTCCTCCCCCATCCCCCAAACCCACTGAAGAATTGTGGCTCATTTTAAGTTACAGAACCACCAGGCTTCCACATCAGTGGGAGGTGAAAGTCTCTCATTTGCTTTTCTAGTGTAAAGCATGACGTGATGGGAAGCTGATCTGAGAATGTTATCATTTTCATCCAGCCACCAGGGACCCATAAAAGAAAATTAACTGCCTAAGAGTGTGGTATGGAAAAAAAATCTTCAAAAACTAGCTATACAGGGAATTAAAAATTCCATTTACTCTCATACAATTGAACCATAGGAACTGATGATAAAACAGTACATATGGATTTAGAAAAAAAAAAATACACTTGTAGAAACCATCAGGAATCATCCAATAGCTAATTTCCATCCATAGTGGCTTGGTGACTGGTTTACTTAGCCGCAAGTCACTTATAATCAAGGGACTCTGCCCACTTAGACTCCGCAGCTTCTCATCATTTTCTCCCCCCTCCTTTCATCTTCTTCCTTATCAGTGTCAAAAGACAAGACTCTCCTGAGTCTTAGGTAGATCGACAGAATAGCAATTTCATAGTTAATCCCTCCATCCAAGGATACACAGACTGAAAAAAAAATGCTTTATTGTACTTGGCTGGGTTTGTACTGGGGTAATAGCTTACCTCTGGCCTCCAAAGCCATTTGTTATCTCCTGTAGTGTACAGGGTAAAAACTTTCTTAATCTAATAATAGCTTATTCAAAGTAGTGTGTAATTCAGAGCATCTGATATTCACTACAAGACACAGTGTTCCATCAATATATAAAGCAGCTATTTTGTAAGCTTAAAAAAATTTAAATGCATATCCAGGTTAAGTTTTTACTTAATGAAATACTGTATAATGTTTATGGTTACCCAAATACAACTGGATTATTTCAACTATTTTAATTTGGTGTAGGGAAATTATATGCATGAGTATATTTATGGAGCAGCTAAGTCAGTGGTTCTCAACCTTCCTAATGCTGCGACCCTTTAATACTCATATGTAGGCATATCTGCATGTGGGCGGACCCACCTGGAGATGGATAGAGGAGCGGTGTCTCAGTTCTTAAGACCATTGGAAATATGTGTTTTCTGATGGTCTTAGGCGACCCCTGTGAAAGGATCATTCAACCCCCAAAGGGGTTGCGACCCACAGGTTGAGAACTGCTGAACTAGGTGGTGAGATGGGTAGAACACTGGCCCTGGAGTCAGGAGGACCTGAGTTCAAATGTGACCTCAGACCTACTAGCTAGGTGATCCTGGACAAATCACTTAACCCTGATTGCTTCCCAAAACAAAAACAAAAACAAAAACAAAAACAAACATATTTACTGGAAAGATATGACAAGGACAGAAATCACAAAAACATTCCCCTAAGCTAGGGGAATCACTCTCCTCTGGGGAGGTTATGTTCAAGTTTGAAGTGGTTTGCACAAAACATTCTCTCTCTAAGGTTGGGGCATACTCTCCCCTTGATCACTTAAGGTACCTGGGGAGAGTAGATACAGTTTTAAAGATATTCTATGATCAATGAATAACCCCAAACTCCTGATTATTGCAAATGCTTTTCTCTTCTTGTAGAGTCCTCATGAAATTCCCCTTTGGTGTAACTTTCTCCGGGTTCCAAGAGCTGGTATCTATAGCTTTGTTCTTCTCCTACTAGAAGAGGTCCCATCACCTTAGTTTCTGACTAGATGCATTGCTTGCTATTGGTCCAGTTTTCCCAGTAATACAATCAATGGTGGAGTAGAGTGGGAAGGAAAGGGGAGGAGGAGGAATGTGCCATTCCCTCTAGAATTGTTCTCCTGACCTAGCCCCTTTACTGCCCACTGGGATAAGCACAAGGGACTGTCTTCTCAAAGAATTCCTGAAGCTTGACTTCCTTCTGCCTGAATTCTTTTTCAGAGATATAAGCCCAGAGTTGTATCTTTTGAACCCATTCTTTGAATCAATCCTACTACATTTTGTGTACATCATCTTATTTCATCCAGTGACTCAGTCCCTTCCTCTCAAACTGATTAAGAACTTGTTTGTATCTTGTTTCTACCTTTGATTGATTTATTGCTTCAATTGAGTTGTTTAAAAGATGTTTTTATTTTTGACTAATTCACCAGAGAGATCTAGGGCTTTTGCAATTACATTAATTTGAGGGGGGGGTGTAGAATACCTTCTTAGATATACTGTCCCGCCCTGCTTCCTTTATTTAACATCAAGTAACTTTCAGGGCTTTGGTTTCATCTTCTATAAAATGAAGTGGTTGGACTTAATGAGGCATTTTCTAGCTTTATATTTATGATCTTACGATGCTATTCATAGATAGATGCTTCTAGAACGTGTTATTGGCAGATAATTGGATAGATAAGGCCAGAAAGCAAACATAATTTTGGAAATTGTTAAACAGTAATATTCGAAGAGGGTCCTAGTGAGGCCTGTTATCATTGCCTCCATCTTCACCAGCAAGGAGATCTTAAAAGGTTGTATTCAGATTCCTAAAATTACATTGTACTTACTCGTGTATATAGAGGATGTTTGTCCTCTAAAGAGACTGTTTCTCTTTTCTCTTGGTCTTCCCAGCATGGAAGCCTGACTGACAGTGGAGAATAAATGTTGGATGCCCTGCTTGCTTATTTAATGGATTGTTGCTATGCAAACCAACAGTCACTCAGTCACCAAGCATTTATTAAACTCTTGACCTATGCCAGGCACCGTGCAGGGCATTAGAGATCCAAAACAATGCCTGGCCTTACAGCATATATCCTAATGGGAGAGATGTGTAACTAATACTTAGCTACAAGATATATGCAGAGTAGATGGAAGGTCCTGTGCAGGAGGCAAGCATTAACCATTGGGAAGCCCAATTAACCATAGGAAAGACCTCCTGCAGAAGGTAAGCTTTGAGCTGAGTCAGGAAAGGAAGCCCAGGAAATGAAGAGGTGGTGGTAAGAGAGTTTCTCCAAGGAGTTCTGTAACAGAATGCTCCAGGACTCTGAACTTGGCTTGAACTATTCTTCTGAACATTTTCATCCATGACTAGATGAAAGCCTAGAGGCATATATATTAAATTTTCAGATGAACCCTAATTTGGAATTTTTGTTAATGCAGGATGGATTCTTCAAGGATAGAATTAGGATTCATAAAGACCTCAACAATCTGGAAAGTTGACTGATACTAACAAGATGAAATGTCAAAAGTGTAAATGTGATCCTACATTTCAGTTGAACAAGAAATCAGCTTCATAAAGACCAGATGAGGGGAAATATGGTTAGAAAGTGGTTCGTATATTTTTTTAAAATCTTAGCAATTCCATTGCAGTGTAAATTCAGTCAGAGTCAGCAATATGTGTCATCCATAAAGAGTTAATTCAGTCTTTGGCTGCATTAATACTTATGAGGTCTAGAGAAGTGATGGTTCTGCTGAACCAGCGTGCCCTGATCAGACCACATCTGGAGGGAACATAATATCCAGTTCAAGGCAACACATAATGAAAGGGACATAGATTGGCTGGAATGCCCCCAGAGCAGAATGATTAAGTGAACCAGAATGTGGGTCAATGGAAGGCCTGTGGGGAAGGGAAAAAAAAAAAACAACAACAAAATTTGAGTGAGGGGAACTTCCTGAGTCTTCATTTTTTTTCTTTCAAATGGCTTACATTTATACAATTTGCTTAGATGATTGTGAAATTGTCAAAAATTTCTTCCAAAATTAAATATTTCTAAAGGTTCATGGACATTGGTGGGAACTTTCAAGAACGGTTTTGTAAAGTTCAATGAGATAATTAAATAAGAGACGAATTTTATAAGTAACTTAAAGAACCTTGTTTGTTAGATATATAAGAAACTGATTCAAATGTACAAGACTGGGAGATATTTCTCTATCGACAAATTGTCAAAGGATATGAACAAAGAGATTTCAAAAGAAGAAATGAAACAGCAACCAATATGAATAAATGCTCTGAATCACAAATAATGAGTAAATGGAAATTAAGACAACTCTAGGGGTTTACCTCATCATGACATTGACAATGATCCCACAATAAATACTCAACTTTAGAGGGTTGATAAAGAAGTTAGGCATATAATGTACTATGGATAGGACTGTTAACTGATGGAATGAATGAATGAAGAAAAAAACATTTATTAAATACATTCTATGTGCTGAGCATTGGATATTCAAATGCAAAAGTGAGACAGTAGCTGCCTTCAAGGAGCTTGTATTCTAGCAGGGAGAGAAAACACATGTAGGAGAGTGGTGGCCAAGGAAAGGAATTTTTGGTCTGAGGAATTACAAGGATTAGAAGTAGAGCCATAGAACATTAGATTGTCATACCCTTTCCAATGGAAATTAATTTAATTTAATTTAAAATATTTGTTTAATTACAGTTCCCAGAGCAATAGTTGTATGTTAGGAGTGAGGTTGTACATGCTTAGTAGCAAGGTGGATGTTGGTTTCCTGCTCTCTAACTGGATGAGATGGAAAACATAGTTTAAAGACAGATAAATATAATTGTTTAGGTGAATTTGCACTCACTCGTACTTCAGTCAGGTCAGTTTGGTCCCAGAATAGAGTCTCAGAGTTGAGCTATAAAAAAAACAATTTAGAATGTTGTGGAATGAAGTCTACTCTGGTTGGCAGGTCAGAGTGCCCAAAAATTTTAGACACTGCCCAGTTGAGAGGTAGCCCCTTAACTGGGATGGTGAGGTCTGAATTTGGAATTGTTAAATGGTAGTAAAAAAGAGACTATTGTATGAGAAGAGCAGTATCTGAGAGTCAGATGTCCAGAATACATTAAATGGGACAACTGGAAGTTGCTAAAGAGAAGAAAAGCAAAGTTCACTTTATCATCAATGGAAACAATATTAAGTGATTTATGGTAAGCCTGATTCTACAGGAAATAATGAAGAAAAATTGCTGAACTCTTTCTGTCCTTTGACCCAGTGATTCCACTAGTGGGCACAAACCCCACAGAAGTCAAAGACAAAGAAGAGTCCAATACACATTGAAACATTATTAGAGGCCTTTTTTTGTACTAGAAAAAAAAGTGCAAAGTGGGCAGCCATCAATTGAGAAATGTATATGAACATGATAGAATACTATTATACATTACCAAAAAAAAAAAAAAAAGAAAATGAAGAATTCAGAGGAACAAAACCATTATAAATTAATATAGAACGAAAAAGGCAGAACTAGGGTTCCAATATACACAATGACTATATTAATGTGGGTGAAAATAATAATAAAAAATGTCAGGAGTCAGATTAAATATAGTGACCAATCTTGGTGCCAGAAGAATGCTGAGGAAATTCTTTTGATTCCTCTTAAAAGAGAGGCATATGAAGTATACCAGTGAGTAGCTGTTCAGCTCTTTCAAGGATTTTTATATGGAAGAACTAGTGAGAATTAACCTGCTGGACCCTAGAGGAATGAACTAGGACCAGTAGATTTCATTATAAGAAGCAGATTTCAGTTCAACCTAATGAAAATTTTTCTAACAGTTAGATCTCTCCATCAATGGAATGACCTGATGGCCATGAGGTAGGGGTAGTGAAGGGGAAAGAAGTTTATAAATTCTCCCATTAATGGAACACTTCATATGCAAGTTGACTGACCTTTTGTCTAGAGTGTTATAGATGGAATTCATTATTTGGGAAGGAGTAGAATGACCTTTGAGTCCCTTCCAACTCAGGATGCCATCATTCTTCAAGCTATGCCTCCCTTTGACTCTTAGTAGTAAGGTGACCATGAATAAGACACTTAACCTTTCTGAGCCTCATTTTACTCATCTCTACCTCCCAAAGTTGTTGCAAGGGTCAAATATTTTAAAGTACTCAATGTCCAGAGAAATAGAATGAGAACAGTGGAGGGTCTTAAGTCCATGTCATATGAGGATTAGTTAAAGGACATGGAGAGGTCTAGTCTGGAGAAGAAAAAGACTTAATGGAAACATGATGGTTGTTCAGAAGTATTTGAAGGGCTAACCTATGAATGAGGGATTAGGCTCAATCAATTTGTCTGAAGAGAGAAGAATCAGGAGCACTAGATGGAAGTTGCAAAAATGTGAATTTAGACTCAAGGGAAAGAGCTGTCCAGAAGTGAAATGGACTGTCTCAAGAGGTGGTGGTTTCTATTTTCCTTCATCTTGTAGGTGTTCAAGCAGTCTGGATGACCATTTGTCTAAGATGATTTAGTGCGGGTTTCTTCTGGTACAGACTGGATTTGATGTCTACTAACATCTCTCCCAAATCTGTGACTGTGCTTTGCAAACTTTAAATCTTTACATTAATATCAACAGTCATTATAATTGGCATAAATACATCATGGCTGATTTTTCTTTCAGCAGCAATGAGTGGGTTTTCTTCTTTTTTTCCCCCCATCTTTGCTTGCCCTAAAATTCTCTCTTAAAAAATAGTAGCAGTCATCTTGAGATTTTTCTCAGCTCTTCTTAAATTGGCTTAAATAGTTCACACAATGGCTCTAACATCTTTGGTCAAAATTCCTACTGGGCCACATGCCTCTTCTTTTCTTGTGAGCACAAATCCATAGGGGCCCCTAAAGCAGTCAGAGTTGCCCTTCATGCTGAAGCCAAGGTTCTTCCCAGAGTCCTCTGAGGCTCTGCAGGTTTTACCTCCTTACCCCAGCCTTCCAGACACCAATCCTGTCTCTTCTCTGATAATCCTTTATCCTTTTAAATGGATCCTAGAAAGCTCTTTTTTTGTTTAATCTTTTTCAAGGCCAGAAAGTTAGCTCTTTAAAATGGAATGAGAAAACCCCACTCAGAGCTCTGCTTTTACTGGCTCATCACCATTGTGCCTTAATTGAACCCTTTTGTGTTTTGAAAGGCATTTATGAGCATTTACAAAAATTAATTACCCATTAGATTATGCCACTTGAATGGCTGCTCTGGTCAGCACTGGGGGAGACTTTAATGCAATTTTTCTCTGAAGTGAAATCAGCTCAAAATGTCTAAGACTTTGTGAGATGGTTAAATAAAATTGAGATATTAGGAAACACTCAAATTAATCCCCATGGCCTGACA
Source organism: Pseudochirops corinnae (assembly GCA_028646515.1). Classification (NCBI taxonomy): domain Eukaryota; kingdom Metazoa; phylum Chordata; class Mammalia; order Diprotodontia; family Pseudocheiridae; genus Pseudochirops; species Pseudochirops corinnae. The sequence continues at coordinate 160,492,519 of CM053592.1, forward strand.
CAGTACTAGTAACTGATGATTATATGATGCTTATTTGGAGGCTTACAAAGTGTTTTGTATAAATCATATCATTGATTGCCACAAAAATCCTGTGAACAAGATGCTATTTGAAGAAATTAAGACTCAGATTAAGTAGCTGAGATCTGAACCAAGGTCTTGGTCAAGGCGCATGCATTATTCCTCTCTTCCTTTATCTCCATGCAAGCATTCTATTATCTGCCTAAGGTAAGGCAGCAAGAATTTCTTGAGCACCTGTTTCATGCTGGGCACCGTGCTAGGCTGTAAGGATATATTGAAAGGCAAAAAAATAGTCCCTGCCCTCAAGGAACATGCACATTCTAGTGGGAGAGTGAGACAACATGTAAGTTACTAGGTACATAGAAGATATAGAATAGACTAGACTAGAATAAGCTAATTTCGAGGGCAAAGCATTAGCAACTAGAGGGGAAACGCCTCTGGAACAAGGTGGGAATTTGAGGGTCTTGAAAAGTAAGGGACAAAAATGAGGAGGTCTGTATATAAAACATTGTGCTGTGTAGGGGGAGGTGATTCAAAGTTTAGATAAGAAATGGACTTTGCTTTAATGTATGTACAGTCTAGTAGGGGTTAGGCAAGATATGTGCATAATTATTGTAGTTAGCAATAAATTCCTCAGAAAGGTGAAAAACAAAGGAAGAAAGATACTATGAGGGGATGATGATGATGATGGAGGTATAGCATTTATAGAGCACTTTAAGGTTTACGAAGCTCTCTGCACATCCAGTCCTCCCCATGACCCTGTGAGGAAGGTGCCCATTTTAGAGATGAGGACCCTGAGGCTGAGAGAGGCTAAAAAGCTTTCCTGGGGTCACACAACTGAGACCATATTTGAACCTCGTTCTTCCATATTCCAAGTTGTGTACTGTCTCTGCTGAGCCACCAAGCTGCTCTGAGGGACAAGGGAAAGACTGACTCACAGAAGCCCTGGCACTCAAGTTTAGCTTTAAAGAATGGGGCTAGAACTCAGTAGGTATCTCTAAATTATTGATTTGTCAAGGGTATCTGTGTGATTCAAAGATGTACTTTGTTCAAAAGTTTTCTGTGGTTGTGTCTAGGCCAGCATTTCCTGAAGTCTATTTCATGGAACCCTGGTGATGAGCATAATGAGAATAGGGCTTCTAGAGGCAAATGATAGTCCTAGTGATATTTCTGTTTCTAAAATATTAAACATGAAATTATATATATATGTGTGTGTGTGTGTGTGTGTGTATGTGTGTCAAAAGACTCATTTGCATAATAATATTGTTAGATCTCATCAGAGATTTTCAGGAAGAAGCAAGTTGATCACTTATCCAGTAGCTTGTGGAGGTGATTGTTAGTTGTTATTTTTCTAGTTTATTTATGTTGAAAACTAAAAATAATTCATTTAAAAAAAAGTATTTATTTGATTAGATTCCATTGAGGTTATCTCGCAACTCTAAAATTCTGTTTTTATGTGATTCTAAGTACCATTTAGAAATACCAAGGGGCAGCTAGGTGGCACATTGAACAGAGCACCAGCCCTGGAGTCAGGAGGACCTGAGTTCAAATCCAGCCTCAGACACTTGACACCTAACTAGTTGTATGACCTTGAGCAAGTCACTTAACCCCAATTGCCTTGCCTTCCCTCCTCCAAAAAAAAAAAAAAAGAAATAGGGAACCAACAGGATGAAATAAAGATATGGAAGCAAGAAAGTGTAGTATGTATTTGGGGGATGCAGGCACTTCAATTTGTCTACAGTAGTGGTCTCTAAACTTTTTTTTAAATTAAACCCCATTAATATTTTTTTCCTGATGGATGTGCTAGGGGCATGCTATTTTCCCAATGGTATTCACAAAGCTCCTGTGGTCATGTTTAGGTTATATCTGCACTGAAGGAGCCATGCCTAACTCAGCAGGGAAAATGTTGGGTGCTTGCACAATTCCCAGAGGGGGCACAATAGAGGACTATTAATCTGTAATGGACAAAGGGAAGTGTGTTTGGGTGAAGATAAATCCAATAAATAAATGGCTTATGGAGAAGGTGGAATCTGACACATTTTCTCAACCTTTGATTGGTTTGTCACATACCCTATCAGGTCAAGGCATATCTTCTTTAAAGTCATGCTGTATCTATCCCAGGGTACCCTCGCCCCTACTTTGGAGACCCCTGGAGTAGAATGTATTACAGAAAGTAATAGGAAAGAAGGCCGGAAAGGTAAGATGGTGACAGATCGTGAAAGGCTTTGAATGATAGACAAAAAGAATTAGAATTTTACTTGGTAGGCAATAAGAAGCTGCTAAAGAATTTTGAAAAGAGTAATGATGTGATCAAAGTTATATACGAGGAATATTAATCTGGCAGTGGTGTGGAGGGTAGGCGGGAGTGGGGGAAAGCAGAAGCTGCCAGACTCGTGTCTAGGCTATTACAGTGGTTGGGGGAGATGGAAATCAGTAGTGACCCTGGGAATAGAGAGGAAGGGAACAATGTGAGAGGTGTTGGGGACCTGTCATCAGGCTTCAGGTCCTGCTAGAGCTGGGGTCCACAGAGCCTTGGCAGTTTGCAGATGGCATTCAAAGAGTCTATGAACTTGGATGGGAAAAATTACCCCTTTGTTTCTATTAGTCTGTGGTTCCCTTGATAATTTTATGTGCTTTGTCTTATGCGTTTAAAAAGAATATTTTGAGAAGGGGTCCACAAGATTTAGCAGACTTCTAAAGTTGTCCATAACATACAAATAAGTTAAGAACCCCTGCACTAAAGAGAGGTCTGTGTCCCCCGACTGATAAAGTTCCCCTTCTTTTGTGTTATTTTGCTTCCTCTGGGTCCATGGCCCTCCACAAAGGGAAAGTAGTATGCCTAGAAGTTTCTATTGCCTGAAGATCAAGACCTCTGACTCAGACATGTGCAGCTACTTCCAGACTGGTGTTTGAAATGGGCCCCAAAGAAACCATTAGGGGTCGGAAGCCTAAGCAAGGTCCCTATCTTAAAAAATTTGGAGAACCAATAAGTATTGCAAAAGGGCTTTTTTTTAAAACTAACAGACATTGTTTTCACCTTTGGGTTTTAAATAGTTAATGACAGGTAAAAATTCATTATAAGAAATACCGAGATAAGAATGTCTGAAAAATGTTAAAGTCAGTGGTTTATTTGTGAGGTTACTAGGCGGTGAAATAGAGAATTTGACTTGGTTGCAGAAAGACCTGAGTTCAAATCCATCCTCAGATACTTATTAGCTGAGTGACTCTGGTCAAGTCACTTAACTTCTCTTGTCCTCAGTTTCCCCATCTGTTAAAGGGAGGTAATAATAGCACCTGAGATGGAAAGACATCTCTGTCACCTGAGGAGGCCTAGGTACTCATCCTGGCTTTGTCACCGAGCAGTAGAGAACCATGGTGAAGTCATTTCCCCCTTCTTGGGCCTTCACTTACCATATGTTATGATAGTGGTGGTAGTAGCAGTAACAGCTGAAATTTATTTAATGCTTTGAAGTTTGTAAAACACTTTTCCTTCAAAGTAGTGCTTGGGCACTCCCTTGTACATGAAGTGCTTATGATCCCTAGCTTCCGTTGTATCTCCTTACTCCTGAAAATTAATAATAATCACAATATATAACGTTAAGGTTATCACTTAACAAATACAGGATGTCTCAAAATTCCTAGATCAGTTTTATGCCTTAATAACTTTAAAGTACTTTAAAATAACTCATATCATTTGATCCCTTGATCTAGAGCAGCGGTTCTCAACCTGTGGGTTATGTTCAGTTTGTAACAATGAAAATATATCCTGCGTTTCAGATATTTACATTACAATTCATAACAGTAGCAAAATCAGTTATGAAGTAGCAACGAAAATAATTTTATGGTTGGGGGTCACCACAACATGAGCAATTGTATTAAAGGGTCGTGGCATTAGGAAGGTTGAGAATCACTGATGTAGGGAAACAACCTTGAGATCTAGGTGCTATAATTATCTATATTTTATAAATGAGGAAACTGAGGTAGACAGAGATTAAAGAGACTTACCCAAGGCCACACAGCTAGTGCCTGAGGCTAGATTTGAACTCAGATCTTCCTGACTCACAGTCTAGTCCTCTGTTCACTGGGCCACCTAACTGCCTTCATTTGTGTGTGTGTGTCATATAGAATTATACTTAATTTATTTGAATGTGTGTTCTTTATAATTATATTATATTTTTATATCATACATTTATTGAGAGGCAGAATGTTACAGTGGAAAGAACACTATATATGATGCAATCATATGATCTGACTTTTATTCCTGTCTCTCTTCTTATCTATGTGAACATAAGTGACCTACTCGGTTTCTCTGGACTTTGGTTCCTTATCTATAAAATGAAGACGTTGGATTGGATGAGATGCAAGGTTGCTACCAGCTCTAAATCAAAGAGCCTGTTATCTCCCTTGGTAGAACACAAGATACCGGAAGGCAAGGACAGTTTAATTGCCTTTGCCTTCTTATACCAAGCACAATTTTTTCCCTAGCCAAACTTGTGCTTTCATCAGTGTAAGGAACCCCTGGTGAAGAATTTTCTTTAGCATTGCTTATCTGCAATGAACTTCTCTGCAGTTCACAGTCTCAGAAAGGTCCCTGGCACATTGTGAAATTCAGTGACTTACCCAGGGTCACACAGCTAGTTTGTATCATAGAGGAGATCTGAATTTGTTTTCCTGGCTCTAAATCAGGGGGGATGGAGCGGATCCCCAAATTCCTCCTGCTTATGTTCTGGGAGTCAGTGACCCTACAGAGGAATCAGGGATCCTAATGGCTTCTCTTTGTGATCTCTTTCCTACATTGGTTCTTGTTCTCTCAGCCTTTCCCTGACTAGTCACTAATCCAGGGCTGATGGGCCATGAGTTGATTCTGCTTATTGCTTCAGGCCTGGGCAGTATTGATCTTTCCCAGCCTGGACTCACAGACAAAACACACAGCATCAATATTCTAGCTCACAGAGGCAGCGGGACAAACCAAAGAAGGCCTTCTGGCTGATTGCCTGGGACTGGCTGGTGTCCAGGGACTGGCATCATTATTTTGAACCAGAAGTTGCCTCTGGACCACATGGGCTAGAAGCATGCTTTCTCGGCTTCTCTTTATTCAGCGTACCTGCTGTCCAACAGCAGCTGGTCACAGGCAACTTCAGTACTTGGCTATCGATATAAGGGCTGAGGTCCAGCTGTGACCTGCTTCCCGGGAACCTGATTTACACAAATCTGAAATTTGCCTTCCTGCTACGTGCCCCATCAGAGGGAAGGCTCTGAACTAGTTGGACAAGTGATGAGACCACATCTGATCATTCTGGTGCAAATTTTTGGTGAAAGGCCTTATTGGTGAAAAACATACAAATTCCAGTGTGGAAGGGCACTTGGGAAGCTGGTGGAATTCTTCTTCATAACAGGATTCACCATAGATTGTGAGGCATCCTTCTGCACTTAAAACAGGATTCAGGTGATGAAAATTTGATTTAAACCCTGGTGTTCAGGAGCTCATCTCTAAGAACAGAGCCTTCAAAAAGCAGACTGTGCTGGGTCTGATTTCTAATCTAAGTATATTACCTCTGGATATGTCCGTCTATTTTAGGAATGGGGGGGAGGAGTATTATGGGTGATGGGGAGAATACAGATTCATCCTTATTGAGATGGACACATGCATTTATTCCTTGCAAGCTACAAAGCTGAAGAGAAACAAAATGTAGCTGTAAAAATGCAGCAGATTCTCAGCATAAATGGGAAGAGAAAAGTCTCCTTCGGAGAGTCTGTCTCCAGGCTAAGAGGGTGAAGGGATATTCTGGAAGGTGACATGATCAGACATTAATTGGGAGGGTTAACTCTGACCCTTCACCTTATCCTGAACAAAAATTTCAAAAGAGTAATAGCCCAGTAATGGCTCAATAAAGGAGGCTTTCTTTGTACTTATTGTCTGTAATTGTCTCCCCCATTAAGATTGTAAACTTCTTAAGGATCTGTCTTTTGCCTCTTTTAGTATCCCCAGAGTTTAGCATGGTGCCTGGAATATGGTAGGTGCTTAAATGTTTATTGATTGATTGGTACACAATTTAGAATTTTAGTAACATTGATGATGTTGGTGATGATAGCTGTCGTTTATCTGGCTTCAAACACTTGCCAGCTGTGAGACCCTAGAAAGATCATTTAACCTCCCTGAACCTCAATTCCTTCTTTTTAAAATGGGAATAACCATAGAACATCCTTCATAGGATTGTTGTGAGCAGGATGAAAAGAGGTCATGTTTTGAACTGATGTAAAGTGAAGTGAGCAGAACCAGGAGACCATTTACCCAGTAACAGCAACATTGTGTGATGATCAACTAGGACAGACTTAGCTCTTCTTGGCAATACAATGATCCAAGAAAGTTCCAAAAGACTCTTGATGAACAATGCTATCCACATCCAGAGAAAGAACTGATGGAGTTTAAATGTAGATAGAAGCAGACTATTTTCATTTTCTTTGTTTTTTCTGGTTTTTTCCTTCTGTTCTATTTCTTCTTTCACAACGTGATGAATATGGAAATATGTTTTACATGATTGTACATACATAACCTATAGAAAGTTGCTTACCATCTTAGAGAGGAGGAAGGGGAAGGAGAAAGGGAGAAAATTTAGAACTCAAAGTTTTATTTAAAAAGGATGTTAAAAATTGTCTTTACATGAAAATTGGAAAAATGCTCTTTAACAGGGGAAAAATATCATATATGCAAAGCATCTAGGAAACCTTAAAGACCCATAGTCAATTATCGTAGCTACAATTTACAAAATGCTCTGCACACATTTTCTCATTTAATCCTCCTTATTACACCCCTCTGAGGTAGAGATATTATTATTCTCATTTTACAGTTGGAGATCTTGAGGCTCAGATGGATTAAGAGACTTCTCCTAGTCACACAGCTAGTAAGTGTCAGAGTCAGTATTCAAACCTGGATCTTTCATGTTAGGATTCAAACATGGATCTTTCAGAGTCCAAACCCACTTTGAGTCACAATGCTTTACACATGGTAGATGCTTAATAAATAATCATTAAATTGATTTGGAATAAGTCTTTAACATGATGAGATTGATGCCAGGGAAGACACCAGGCTATTCCACATAGTGACTTTCCCCATGGTGGTTTTAGTATATCACAGGTCAGCATAAGAAATTAAATGGGAATTTGGGGGGAGTTTTGCAGAAGTAGGTGACACACGAAGGCCAGCAGGCAATACCAAAAAAATTTAGAAACTCAAAAATGCATAAAATATAGGTATCGTATTAACATGTTTTATCTTTTAATGCCATAATAATTCAGACTTCTTTTCTGGTACGAAGGGAGGGCCAAAAATTTTTATATGAATTTTCCAGATCAAAAGGACACCACTTTCCTAACCCTTGTGAGATGGTTTATTGCCTACTTTATGTAAGTTTTTTTGTGGGCTTTTGTCTAGGGATGTGGATAGGGACTGGATCTCTGATATAATTGGTATAGGGAACACCCAGTTAGGAACTTCTTTGACCAATGCAGCAGCACCTTTTTTGAAACTTATTGTCTTAGTTGAGAGTTCTGAGAGGCTGTGACTTGCCGTTATGTATCACAGGCGGGATTAAAATTGAGGTCTTCTTGGTTCCACAGTCGTCTCTTTATTTACTACATTGAGGCTCCCTTTCTAATGAGACCTTTTGTCCAGCAATAGTATTACTATGAAGTCAGGCTTAATCCTCTGGAATACACTTTTTCCCAAGTCATCCCTTGATAGTCCTATCAGGATTAGGACCTGGGAAAAAATAGACCAGGGGTTGCTGCGATTCAATGTGAATATTTTTTTATGTAGAATTTCAATAATAGTCTTCAATAGAAAAGACATACTGTATGCCTTCAAATCCCAGAGAATGCAGAGGGCATGAATAATACAATGTATATACAGTTAACATCAGGGACATTTTTTTTCTTAAATGTTCAGGAGAAAAATAAAGTTCAGTTTTCTATCTTAAGTGATTAACATGTACGTTGCAACCTTCAGATAGCATTTACCCCTAGACCTCTGGTGGCCCGTTTCTGACTTTGTGAGAAGACTATCCTTCTTACTTGTGGGTCAGTATTTTCTTTTCTGCAGGATAATCTATAGTATTGTAGGATCACAGATAAATATTAGAGAAGCAGTGGGGCTTAGTGGATAGAAAGCTGGCCTCACAGACAGGGAGACCTGGGTTCAAATCTTACCTTTGACACCTACTAGATGTGTCACTCTGGGCACATCACTTAACATCTCAGTGTAACCATGACCATAAGTGACAGAGAAGGTGTCAGCCTACATTGAGAGAGTTTTCTCACCCAATAGTTTCTTCTATTAAGAAAATAACAGATCCAGTCCTAATCCTTGTGCTATTATTATACAGTATTGAGCATTCATATGTATGTATGTCACATCCCCTCAGGTAGACAATTGAGTTCCAAGGGGGGAAAGAAAAGGTTCCCTTTATCCATATGTCTTTTCCAGCAGATAGCAGTGATTTGCACATAGTAGGCACCGAATAAATGGTTCTGTGAATGAATCAATGAACAAGTGAATGAATCCCCTTCTTTATGCAGCACGTTAGAAAGAAGAGAGACTTTCTATATGCTTCTAGTGGGATGCATAATTTTAGATCCAGAGGATGTAATTCAGAGCCTTATTTTCCAGAAGGGGATGGTTAAAGATGAAGCTGATTATACCTGATGAGTTCAGATGCTGTGTGATGATAATTTGCATAAAATGTTTTCCCACTTGGCTCTCAGTGTGCCATCTGGCCCCTTAGTGCACATCAATTTTGTTGGCATTCTAGGTGCAGAGGAAATTCCATTGACAAGTTGAAATTTACCCCTCAGGGCTCGATTTGCCTCCGAGGCCCACCCTTTGCTAAATTCAATACCAAATAATCATCCCCAGCTCCTCCTCTTCTTGTAACTGTTACTATGGCTGATATTTTACTGTAGGGCTTTTCAGCTATGCTAATATTTTACTATAGAGACCTGAAATGATTATAACCTTCAGAGGGATTTCCCGGGAAAAGATATTCTTAAGGTATGAACACATGCTTGCAAGAATATGATTTAACACATTTTTAGATGTCAAGATGAATAATTTTCATTTCACTCAGAATGGGTAATAATTATCAGTTTGCCCCACTTGCAATAGTGTTTGAGTACAAGAGCATGAATTACCTTGGTGTATGATGAAAGAGGAGAGTTGAGGGGAAAGGGGATCTTCTCTTTAGAACTGATTTCTTGCAAACTGTGAGGTAAGGCTGAACAAGGGAGCTGTTTTTGTGCCCCCTGCCCTCACCCTTGACAGTTCAATTTAAATAAAAATTGAGCAATTAATAATTAAGGAATTAAACATTTATTAAGCACCACTACATGTGAAATATGCCATTGGTCCAGTGTGCCTGGCTGCCAAGGCTTCCCCCAGAGCTGTTCTTCTCTTTCCATCCCCAAACCTGGACTTTTCTTACCCTCCCCTTCTTCTTACCAACTCAGGATCCAAAACTGGTTAGTATCCTTCATTTTGGGAAGAGATTGTGTATATGTGGACATGTTACAAGGTACATGGACATGTATGTGTATAAGTATAGAAAGCAAGGTTTGATGCAGTTACCAAGTTGAGTCCCTTCCAGAGAATACACTGGCTATACAAATTTGAATACATGTCTGGAGAAGATTCTATAAAGACTGGCTTTAATAAGAGAGTGTTAGGCACTGTAGAATATTGGTATGGGAGATATTTTTGTTCAGTGAGGACCCAACATCTAGGCAGCCAATCACCTACTCTTCCTATGTATAAGGGTCCTGGTTTTACTAACCTGGGATACCTAAAATGTGGTAGTTATCTTTTATTTGCTTTTCATTTACATGAAACAGTACTGTCACAATGTGAGAAAGGATACCTCAAGCATGTACTATATTGGCAGAGCAGTTTCCTGGCTGGGAAGGGTGGTAGTAGTGAAAAGAAAGGATCTTGGGTTCCTGGGTCAAGGGCTCTCAGACCCTCAAATTAATCACAAGATGGGAGTAATATTCAGAACTTAATGTATCTCACCCAAGGAGAATGCCTCTCCATTATTGGTGAGGAATGTCTTCAATCTTACCTTTCAATTTTTCCTCAGCATCAGGCAGGACTTTTTTCAAGCAAGCATTCACAGTTATACTAGTTAAAGATTCTATACTGACCCCTGTTTTATCCTCAAAGAAAGAGTCAAGTCAGTAAGCATTAAGCACCTACTATGTGCCAGACACAGTTCTAAGTGCTGAGGATACAAAAAAAGGCAAAAAAAAAAAAAATCCCTGTTCTCAAGGATATCACAATTTAGTGGGAGAAAACATGCAACCATCTATGTTTCGCAAGATTATACAGGCTAAATTGGAGATAATCTCAGAGGGAAGGCATTAGATTTAAGAGAAACCAGGAAAAGTTTCTTACAGAAGATGAATTTTTAGGTGAGACTTGGAAGAAGCCATAAAAGCCAGGGGGAAGAGATGAGGAGAGAGAGAATGACTTCCTGGCATGGGGGATAGTCAGTGAAGATGTAGCCTCTTGAGTAAGGAACAGCAAGGAGGCCAGTGCCACTAGATCACAGAGTACCTGGATGGGAATAATATATAGGATGACTGGAAAGGTAGGAAGGGAGCATGATATGAAACGTTTTCAAAGTCAGAGGATTTTGTATTTGATCCTGCAGGTGATAGGGAGCCACTGGAGTTCATTGAATAGGATGATGATAGGGTTAGAGTTGAGCTTTGGAAGGGTTGCTTTGACAGCTGAATGAAGGACAGACTGAAGAGGGGAGAAGTCTGTGGTAGGTAGAGTCACAAGCAGGCTAGTACAATAATATATGATGGAGGTGATGAAGGCATGTACCAGAATAGTTGCTGTGTCAAGGGAGAGAAAGGAGTTTCTGAGAGATGGTGTGAAGGTAGAATCTTTATGACTTGGTAACAAATTGGATAGGGGGAGCAGAAGGGATAGAAGATAGTGAGGAATCAAGAATAACACCAAGCCTGAGTGACTAGGAGGATGGTGGTGCCCTTGACAGAAATAGGGAAATTAAGAAGAGGGCAGTATTTGAGGAGAAGGAAAATGAGTTTAGTTTTGGATGTGTTGATTTTTAAGATTTCTGTGGAACATTCAGTTTAAGATATGTGATAGACAACTGAAGATAGAAAACTGCAGGTCTGGGGAGAGGTTATGGTTGGATAGATAGATCTTGAGAGTCATCTACATAGATAAGATCATTGAATCTGTGGTAGCCATTGAGTTCACCAAGCCAAATTATATGGAGGGAGAAGAAAAGAGGGGCCAGGACAGACCCATATTTATCAGAGTTGACCTGCATGAAGGTCCAGCAAAAGAGACTGAAAAAGAGAGGGTCAAAGAAGTAGGAAGAGAACCAGGAAAGAGTAGAGTCACGAAAACCTAAGGAGAAGATCCTATCAAGGAAAAGAGGATGATTGACAGTGTCAGAGGTTTTATAGGGGTCAAGAGGGATGAGAATTTTTAAAAGGGTATTAGAGTTGTCAATTAAGAGATTCTTGGTACCTTTGGAGAACACCATTTAACTTTAATGATGAGGTGGGAAGCCACCTTGCCCATCTAAGAAGACAAGGAGAGGAAAGGAAATGGAGGGACAGGTCTAGATGCTGGAAAGGTGTAGCTCAGCAAACTAACCGGCAAGAAATGCTCCTTTTCTGAGTGTGATACCCTGAATCCAGTGCACAGATTTACAGGATAATAGGAGCATTTTTCTGTTTCATGTGGTAGTAATCCATGTCCCTCAGGATCAAGCACGAGGCCAGGTTATTGCCGAGGAAAAGCAGCACTGGAGTCCAATTCCCATCATGATTCAACTACAGGCTCCTTTCTAATAGGATTTTTAAAAATGTCTTTCCTGATTTAAAATAATGTCCTTCTAGCTAAGAATGAGAGTTTTGTTATTATTTGGAAGAATCAGAGAGGGGAAATGTTTGGAAGCATCACAATTATGATCTGACTTGGCCTGATGGGCCTCCTGAGGAGCCTTATCTTAATAGAGCCTTTAAGCATTTTCAGGAAATAGGAGTGAAGCAGAAAAGGGAAGCTTGGGGTAGGAAGGGTTCCAGTGACCAGAATGGCCAATGGAGAGCTGGGGGAAGGGCACTGGTCTGAATGTCAGAAATGACCAGCCTTGCCACTAACTGACTCCCCAATTTGGACTTCCATCCTCTTATCCTCAAATAAGAGCTTTAGACTAAGAATGATCAGAAGCTATGACATTTTTTCCTGCTTAACAGTTTAATCCAATTAATTTCAATGCAGTGAACTATTATTAGGTACCTACTATAAGCTAGAAGAGGCAGCCTGGTAGAATAAATAAATAACCAGGCTTGGGATCAGAAAGATCTGGGTTCAAGTCTCATTTCTAGGCAAGTCAACCTGTATGTGTCACGGAATATCACTGTATATATCTTGTAAGTACATAGTTATGGGGCTGCATCAAAGATGAGTGACAACTCAGCAGGAAAATGGGACCACAGAGTAGGCTTGAAAAGGAGAAGAAAAAGCTGCTTGCTCCTCTTTGTTTTTCTTCCTCTCATTCAAACTTGTGGCTTAGGATTCTAAAAACTTTACTTGGGACTTCCCACAAGGGATGAAAAGGGGATTTGTCTCCCTTACTCTTACTCCCATGGTAGCAAGAGACACTATGTATACACACAGATAAGCAGACAGAGACACACACATGCACACACACACACACACACACAAACACACACACACACACACACACACACACACACGTTTATCAGCAAGCACCCTAGCATACCCAGGGTGGCTGCTAGCACAGGTTCTTAGATCTGCTTTTCTAAAGGAAAGCAACTCAAAAAGGGTTAACAATCTTACTTTAATCAATCAAACATATATCATTTACCTAGTTCAGGGGGAAAAAATCAGCACTCTGAACTTCAGAAAATACAAACAGAAGTTACAAGCAGACAAAGAAACAGATCATCAGACAGGGCTTCCAGCTGTCTGACCATTACATCCATACCTAGTCAATTACCAGAGAGGAAAGCATCAGCATCTAGGTTTTCAAAGCTGGGGGGCTCAACGGCTTCCCACAGGCTCATCTGGCCAAATCACACAACTCTTTCCAAAGTGAGCCCCAAAGCAAAACCTCATATCAGGATGTATATACAGCCTTCTCCTGAATTAGAGAATGTCACAGCCCTCTTGACCCACTGCCCAATCACAAAGTAATAAGACGTGGGCATTCCTGAAGAACTAGCCTCCCACCACAGGCTCCATGTGACCACATTCAACCTATTAGGGGGCAGAGTATACTTTCAAATCAGGGAAGGTTCTCAGAGTCACTTAAGCGTATCAAAGGGCCTAGGGGCAGGGAAGATCTTCAGATTCCCATAACAACACACATGCACACATGCACAATATGTGTTTGCCTAGGTGAACCTTCTCAAGTCCCTGGCTGCCTCTTCTTTCAACACTTCTCTTCTTGATCATGGGTGACTGGTCATCCTGAGAGATGGACTTTTCCAACCTGGTAGAAATGAATCAGATACTTCCAAGTAGGGGACGGGTGTGACTCTTGTAACATCAGGCTTTTCGAGAAGAACACTAAGAAGTTTTTTAGTGGAAGAAATAAAGTCTAAGCCATGCCTTGGCTTGCCAGGAAATTTGGATCTGTTCATTCTGTTGTAGCCCGTAGACACTTCGGGTGAAAGATGAAAATGAAATGTCTTTGCAGCAGTCCTACAGTTCTCCCAGAGTCGTTCCTATCTCCTAGGAAAATATGATAATAGGTGGTGGGTTCCAGGTTCATATTTTCAATAATTTATGTATATTTATGAAGGTTTTTGTGTTTTAAGCATTTCTTTTGTGCTGAATGAAATAAATAGCTGTCTTATTCTAATATATTTTATACAGTAAGTTCCTTTCTGAAAGACAATCTGTTCATTTCTTTAGGGAAACCTTAGACTTGAAAGATATCTAAGCTTTATGTTTAAGAGTTGTTCTCCAGAGTTCTACTGCTAAATGGGGGCATAAAGAGCCAGGAAGTACAAAAAAAAGCCTGAGTCTTCGCACCTCTCTTTGAGATCAGTCTCCCTCAGGAATGAAGCTAAAATCATTTGTGACAGAGGGGAGCATCTGGGGTCCAGATGACCTGAAATAGAAGAAATTCAATAGCTAATGCGATCAGGAAAAGTCTTGTTTGGAGGTGAAACCCTAGCTAGGTTTGGAAGGAATGTAGCAATGCTGGGAGCCAGCAGTGAGGAAAGAGCTCATTCTAACCAGCTATATAGGGACCAGCTGTATGGTTGGAATGTGTCTGAGAAATGTCCAACCAAGGCTGCAGTCACTGTTTACGTGCAAAAGGAATGGTATACCATGTTGTATCATTGTCATTCATTGACTTACCATTTATAGATGTAGAGTGAAAATGAAATAATGATCTGGATTAAACGTTTAACATAGTGATAACAATTTATAATAGATGGAACATTAGACAGACAGTGGACAAAGTACTGACTCTGGGGTTCAAATCCAACCTCTGACCTTTACTTTTGGGCAAGTCACTTAGCCTTTCTTGGCTTGTTTCCTCATCAGTTAAAAAAAAAAAAAAGAACCTCAGACCTGATGGCCTCTAAATTTCCTTAATATATTCCTTAATATTCCTGGCACAAAATTTCCTTAATATTTAATTTAGACTTATTGATGAAACACCAGTGAGATTTTAAAGAGCACTGTATTTATAAAGAATACTGTATTTTTAGTGTTGAGAACCAGGGTTCAAATTCAGCTCTGATACTTACCATCCGTGACATTGAATAAGTCACACACCTTCTCTGTTCTTCAGCTTCTTCCATCTATAAAATGAGGAAGTTGGAGTACATGGCTGCTAATGTCTTTCCATCTCTAAATCCATAACCTCTTATCAGGGAAACTTGACTTTATATGCTGTTACAGGCAAATAGTAGAAAGAGAAGAAATGAGAGAATAATCCCCGATTTGGATTTTAGCTAGAAATACCTGTTGTGAGCTGTTGTCCACAACAGTGATAGAAATAAAAGTGCCTAAGCTTCATTTCGGAAATCATTTTTATCCTGAAGAATTGCTCCAAGAAAAAGCCAACAAAGAGGAACTCAAATAGCTAACACCCTCACTTGGAAGAGTCAACGATCCCTTCCCCACAGCTCCTTTCCACACCCCCTCTCCAATCCCTCCTCAAATCTGTCACCTTCTAGGGCTGGAGGACTCTGGAAATTCCCCTGGATTTCTCTCCAAGATCCTCATTAAAATGCAGTTCACAGTGGAGGGTTCAATTAAGGGGATTCCGTGTTTCTACAGTGAGCAATGATGATGACCGTGCTGATGCAGTGTGTTTGCTGTGTTATTTAAATGTTTATAGCTCCGTGTCAGATGGGGATGTGGACAACGTTCCTAAAACATGGCTACTGAGTTGGATAATCAGGACAAATGTGTGTATTTACATATAAATATAAAGTATATATTATACACATGGCATATATACATAATGTATGTATATTATATACATAAACACACACTTTTTTTGTCCAGAATTTGCCTGCTGAGAGCTTATTGAAGGAAACCTCTAATCTTTGTTCCTTCTATATCAACTGCCAGTCATTCATATCATCCAGGCATGAGTTTTTTCAATTTTTAAAACATTTAAATAGCACCAGCTCTGTGCTAGGTACTGTGCTAAGTGCTTTGTAAATATTATCCCATTTGATCCTTACAGCAACACTGAGAGGAGGATGCCATTATTATCGCCATTTTATACAGAGGAACCTGAGGCAAACACAGGTTAAGTGACTTGCCTAGGGTCACACAGCTAGTAAGTATTTGAGGCCAGATTTGGACTCAGGTCTTTCTGACTCTGGGTCTGGTGCTCTAGGTGGTGCATCTCAATCTCGTTGTCTCAGTGATCATGTAATCACTATTTGCCCTTATTTGTTTTCCTTTTCTGTCCCTTTCCCCTTTTTGGAAAGTCTAGGAGCAAAGTGAGAGGCTGGGAAGTTTCTATATATAAGCTGACTTCTGCTAAAGACGATGCTCCTTTCTTGGACATAAACTGGACAATGAAAGGCTTCTTCATAGAGTGAGCCAGAAAACTGTCAATTCACTGTTACAACTATTGCCTTTTTGGTATCTCAGTTCTTCCTTAGAGTGTTGACATTTTTTAATGACCCTACTCATATTTTGAGAAAATGTGAGCCCCTTGTACCCTGAATCAATATGTGGTTCCAATATGAATCAGTCTTCTTCTTCTTCTTCTTCTTCTTCTTCTTCTTCTTCTTCTTCTTCTCTTCCTCCTCCTCCTTCTCCTCCTCCTCCTCCTTCTCCTCCTCCTCCTCCTCTTTCTCTTCCTCCTCTTCTTCTTCTTCTTCTCCTCTTCTTCTTCTTCTTCTCCTCTTCTTCTTCTTCTTCTTCTTCTTCTTCTTCTTCTTCTTCTTCTTCTTC
>CM053592.1:160509531-160548640 GCA_028646515.1 Pseudochirops corinnae
TTTTGGAGAGAGGAAGGCAGGGCAATTGGGGTCAAGTGATTTGCCCAAGGTCACATGCCTAGTAAGTATTAAGTGTCTGAGTCCACATTTGAACTCAGGTCTTCCTGGCACTAGGGCTGATGCTCTATTCACTGTACCACCTAGGCACCCCTAGACCTGTGATTTCGCTGATACAGGGGATTCCTGGGTGAAGAAATTAACTCTACCAATGCAGGTTGTCATCTTCTCTGCCTTGTTCTTTGAGAGTTCTCTAGAGAGCTGAGAGTTAAGTGACTTGCTTAGGGTCATGACACCAGCATAAGTCAAAGGGTGGACTTGAACCAGGGCTTCCCGGCTCTGATGCCAGCCTTCTATACACTAAGCCATGGCTACCAGACAAGATACCTTAGGGCAAGGAAGGAGAACATGATATGAGCCTGGCCCTTTTAGCCATGTGAATAGAGAGTCAGTCCCAGAGTTAGGAAGACCTAGTTCAAATCCCATCTCTGACACAAACTGACCTTGTGTCCATGGTCAAGTGGCCCTCAGCAATCTCTTAAGACAATACATTGTAGAGCCGAGGCTCTTCTGAACTTTTGGAATGAGTTTTCTGTTCATGGTACTCCTCCTTGGGCTGGGGAGACAAGCCCTCCACATTGAACTTCTAGTGAGTTACATGATAAAAAATAAAGGGTTAGATTTTGACGTACATGTGATGCATGCTCACAGAGTTTGGAGAAGGGAGATATCATCATGGGATGGAGTCATCTGAGCTGTGGAAGTGGGAAAGGAGAAGATTACAGGGTAGCTCCTCCTTCCCAGGCTGTGACCCAGTCTGTTAGGGAGTACAATGAAGCAAAGGCAGCAGGGTCAGCTTCAGATGGCAGAAATGATTGGCCTTCTCTATTCTCTCTGTCTCTGTCTCTATTCCATTTTATAGATGAGGAGTCAGAGGCTTAGAAAGGTTAAATAAATTTCCTGGGGCTACTCCACTAGTAAATATCAGTGGCAGGATTTGAACTGAAGTCTTCTGGAAACCAAATGCACCATTTTATCCCATTGGCCAATCGGCTGCCTGAAATATGGGTCCCCAAACTAAACACAATATTCCAGCCATATTCTCACCAGGATGAAGTACAGTGGTGTCATTACCTCCCTTGTTGTAGATACTACACCTCTCAATGCAATCTAACACCAAATTTGATTTTATTATTAAGTCATATTGATATATTGACATTGCAGTCCATTGATACCCACCCCCCAGGTCTTTCTCACATAGCTTTCCTTATCCAAAGGCCCCAAAACATCAGTATGTGTGAAATAGCTTAGTTAGGGAGAAGTAAACTTTAGTGTTGATATGGCTTAATCTTTGTAGGGTCAATTAGCTTGGCTCTTTTTTGGAGGAGACAGACTTACCCTTTAACTGCTATTAACCAGCCTACTGGGGGACTGGGTAAGAGGCTGTAGATAGCTTGATGCAACATTATCTTCATCGTTGAGAAAAACCACTCAAAGTAGTTGCCCTATTGACAGTGGATACTGATCTCCAGAAAGTCTTTTAGCTTTCACAATTACCTCTCTTCAGCTGAGGTCTCTGCTTAGAAATCAAAGGAGAGAGAAGGGAGAGGCTATGAGATTTACAAACCACTTCATGTACATTTTCTCAAGATGAGTCTCACAGCAACCTCATGAAGTTGATGCTATTTTGATTCCTGTTGTACAAGTGAAGACTTAGGCAAACAGTTTGATAACTTGCCATGATCATACAACTTGTCAGAGTCTGAAGACTTGAAATCACATCTTCCAGAAGCCACATCTATCACTCTATCCATTACACATATTTGGTTATCTCGAGACATCTTTCTCCTGCCTCCTTTGTTGGGTCTTCACCTAGGCATGGCTGCTAAATGTGGGTATCTACCAGGGCTCTGCCCTGGGCTACCTTCTCATCTCTCTATATACCATTTCACTTGGTGATCTCATCAGCTCCCATGGATTCAATTATGAATTCTATGTTGCTCAAACCCACTTCTCTGGTCCTAACCTTTCCCCTGACCTCTAGTCTCGTGCTTCTAACTGCCTATGGCTATCTGGATCTGGATCTCCCATAGACACCTTAAATCCAACACATCAAAAACTGAACTCATTTTCACTTTAAACTTTCCCCTCTTCCAAATTTCCCTGTTACTGTCAAGGGTACAATCATCTTCCCAGTTAGCCAAGTTTGCAACCTAGGTGTTTTATTGGATTCCTCATTTTCCCTCACCCTTCGTATCCAATATGTTACCAATTCCTCAGTTCTACCTTTGTAATATCTCTGGAATATGCCTCCTTCTCTCCTCTGACATGGCTCCCACCCTGATGCGAGCCCTCATTACCTCATGCTAATCAATAGATCTCACTGCCTCCAGTCTCTGTCCAGCCCAGTCTCTCCTCCATTCAATGGTAAAATTGATATTTCTAAAGCACAGGTCTGACTATGTCACCCCACTTTATTATTTATTCACTATATTCCAGTGGCTCCCTAATTTCCCCAGGATAAAATATGAAATTCTCTGTTTGGCAATCAAAACTCTTTAGAACTTGGTCCCCTCATACCTTTCCAGTCTTCTTCTGCCTTATTTACCTCTGTATACTTTCTAATAAATACAGTGACACTGACTTCTTGCTACTCCTCTCACAGGCAGTCCTTCTCCCGACTGGGTATTTGCACTAGCTTTCTCCTATGCCTGGAATGTTCTCCTTCCTCCTCTCTGCCTCCTGGCTTTCTTGACTTTCTTTGCATCCCAGTTAAAATCCTTCCATTTAAGAAGCCTTTCCCAATCTCCCTTAATGCCGATGCCTTCCCTCTGAGATCGCTTCCAATTTATCCTGCTTGTTTGTACATACTTGTCTGCACATTGACTCCCGTATTAGACTGTGAGCTCCAGAACTAGGACTATATTTTTCTTTTCTCAGTATCCCCAAGTGCTTGGCTCATAGTAGATACTTAATAAATGTTTGTCGACTGCCTCACTAGAAAGTAGAATTATTTTAGCAATGATTTTGACAACAGCAACAACAAAAAAGATTTATTCTGGTCAAAGGGGCAAAAAATGCATCTTAGCCTGGATTCTTTACATTAAAATAGCTTTTCAATCACTAGTGAGTTACTCAACTCTCTTCTTGCCTTTGAATGGGTAACTATTAGCCCAAGAACCAGTAGGTCTGCACCAACAAAAAGGGTCAAAATAGGAACATTGCTCTAGGGCTGGAAGGAATCCAGGGGGCCATTTTAGACCAATCCCCTCATTTTACAGAGAGCTCACATGACTTGCTCAAGACTACATAGGTAGCAAGTAGCAGAGTCAGGATTTGAACCTATATCCCCTGACTCTAGGTCCAATAAGCTTTCTGCTGAGTCAGGCTTCTTTGCCCAGGCTTATCAGGGCAGTTGATGTGAGGGCTCCATGAACCAAGGGGAAGCTTCTTTTTTGGGTATAAAAAGCAGCAAATTGAGCTGCTGTTGATGTCTCAGATTATGTCAACATGATTTTTTGGATCCTTTTCATTCCCACAATGATGGAGGGGGTGGGGGAGAAGGGAAGAAAAAAAAAACCTTTCCTTGTGAATGTAAGATCAGCAGAGCAGAAAGGCTTTGAAATTGTGAAATGTAAATACAGAGTGCTTTGGAACCAAGTTGAAGGAGAAACTGCTGAATTAAATTAACATGGTCTATAAATACAAAGGTTAAAAATTGGAGGCCAAATGCTGAAAGGCTTTTGTCCAGTGAAAAAATAATCACTGTAGAATATTTTATTTTGTTTAGATTAAAGTCCAGGCTGAAATCACATTAGCTCCAACCTTGCAATATTTATTAAGAAAACCTTTTTTTTTTTGAACAGCGTTGCAGAGATTTATCTCTGTAGGGAATCTCCCCAAGCAAAGTGGGAAAGTGACCCTCTTCTCTGCTCACTCCTCTGTTCTGCTCACCAAGACATGATATATTATGCATCTATCTGTCTGGCTCTTTTTCTACATGCTGGCAATGCTGCCCCATATTCTCTGCTACTCTCTCCCATGACCTCCAATACATAATACATGTATACACATATATACACACACATATACATATACACACATGTGTACACACATACATATATACACACATATAGGTATGTGTATACACATACATATATACACATACATACATATATACACACACATATATATTAAGTGTGTTTATGTGTATGTATGTGTATATATATAATTTGAAACAAAGAAACTTAGGGCCAAAATCTTGTACTACTTGATGAAACTGGATAACATTGTAATTTTGGAGAATACCTATTTGCCAGGCTGCGGGTCCCCAAGGTGAGGAAGTGGCATTTATAGTGAACACAAATATGATTGGAACTTTAGCAACTAAAATCACATTTCCATCTGGAAATGTTGGTGAAACAGCTACCATCTATGGATAAAACTAAAAGATTTGCAAAAGCTCTACATATATTTTCTCATTTGATCCTCACAACAGCCCTTTCAGGTAGATTCTATTATTATAATATTGATCTTACAGATAAGGAAATGAGCTAAGAAAGGTCATGTGACTTGCCCTGGGTCACTGTTGTTGCTCGTCTTCCATACTTGAAGAGGACCCAAATGCCATCACAATGTCCTAGTCAATGTACAGTATATCCAGCTGTGACTGAACAGACCAATATATGAGCTCAGAAGCCTCTCCCGTGGCTTGGGCACCGTGGTCTGTAGAACCATTCGGAATGGTGATGTCTCTAAATTTGCCCATCTCACGTTTCTTTTGAGCTAATGCAGTTCTGTTTGGCTCCTAGAACACAGCACCTTCTTTGATGTGGGCATGCCATGCTAGACAGTCCTGTGCCAGTGTCTCCCATGTCTCACAAATGATACCAAAGTTCTTCAGAGACATTGAGTGTCCTTGTGTTACTCACTTCTTTTGAGCTCTTCATGAGTGTTTACCTTACATGAGTTCTTCATAAAATAGTCTTTTAGTCAAATATACACTTGATATTTAAGCAACATGGACTGTATAGGAGCTGTATTTGCTGTAGTAGAGTTTGAATACACATAGCTACTAAAATATCTGAGGTAAGGCTTAGCTCAAGTCTGCCAGACTCCAACTTCAGCTCTCCATCCTCTGTTCTCCCTAGTTAACTCCAATAGCAATGTTGTTGGGAAATCCCAACACTTGGAATTTAAAGAGTAGGGGCTCTGATTTTGGCTGTGACACCTACTAGCACTTCAACAAACTTTAGATCACAGGTTCAACATCTGTCAAATGGGCTTCTGCTCTACTTACCTTACCCATTTAATGTGAAAGGCATTCCATTCCATTTAACAGCATTTATCGAAGATATTCTGTATGCCACTAACTCTGTTAAACTTCGGAAATAAGACAACTCCTTCTTTCGAGGAACTTAATACACACATATGTATGTATGAGTATATATGTTTTATATTTATATATATGCATGTGTGTATACATATGCATATATGTAGGTATTTATAGGTACATATACATTATACATACATATAATATACATATATGATGTATTATACATATATAATGCACATATAAATATAAAGACATGCTTTAAGAATATCACTTTGGCAGCTATTTAGAAGGTGATTCAGAGTATAGGCAACTAAGGAAAGGAGCACCAGAAATGCAAGGGGGAATCGTGTTGGGGAATGCCTTAAAAGCCAAGCTAAAGGGTTTATATATTATACTATCAGTAATGGGGAGCCATTGGAGGGTTTTGAGTAGAGGAGCAAAATAGCCAGAATGGTACTTAGAGTTGTTGTTTTTTTAGTTATAGCAATGACTTTGTGCTGATTTAAATGCTTCCTCACCTGGTCCCCTCTTGTGAGCAATGAGGAGCATCTGTGACATGGCTTGGGCTCTAGATGCTGTGTGTGGCCTCAGCTAATTAAGAGCAGATGCAGGACCTTGACATAATTAGCATAGTGCTCTAACGAGTCACAGGCCATGAGGATGTTTATAGTGTTTTTTTTAATGGAAATACATAGCAGATATGTTTTGAATTCAGGTCAAGGGACTAGAGTCACTCAACATGATTGTGTTGTCCTTTGTATTAGACCCGCCTTTGGAAGGTCTTGTTCTTTCACTTGTCTTTAGTCATCGAAATGCGTTTGTGTTGGCAGGAGACTGAAGGTAAGTACACCATTGTGGAAAGAGATGGGAAAGGTAGTCACGTGAGAGGGACAGAACTGTGAACATCTCTGATTCTTTTGGGATTGCTTTGTGAAGATGGTATGACTTCAGGAGCTGTTTATTATAGGATGAGACAGTTTGTTGGAATAGATGTGACCTTATATGAGGCGCTCCCGTTTCCATATTAGTAACTTTGCACTGATGGTCTCATGCCTGGAATGTACTTCCTTCTCTCTTATTTCTTTTAGAATCCTTATTCTCCTTCAAGATTAATTTCATTAACTACCTTTAAGACTTTTCCCGATTTCCCCAGCTGCTACTGCCTTTACCTCCACCTTTATCTATTTTTCTTCCTTCCTTCCATCCTTTCGTCCTTCCTTCCTTCCTTCCTTCCTTTCTAGTTCAGTTGTTTCAGTCATGTCTGACTCTTTATGATCCCGTTTGAGGTTTTCTTGGCAAAGATACTGGAGTGGATTTCAGATGAGGAACTGAGGCAAACTGACTTTCCCAGGGTTGCACAGCTAGTAAATGTCTGAGACTGGATTCAAATTTAGGAAGATGACTCATCCTGATTCCAAACCCCAGTGCTCTGTCCATTGTATCACCTACCTGCACTGTCTGTATGTATACATATGCTTATTTATATGTATATACACATACACGTATAGTAGAAAACCCCAAAATTCTCTTATGGTTTTAAATCTAAGCTTCCATAATCTTGTTAGAGTGGGTTATTAAAATAGCTGGGGAAAGAGGTGATAGGGGCTTGACCTTGAGTGGTGGCAATAGAGAGGAAGAGATAAAGTCTTGGGTGGAGGATGAGTAAAATCCAACTTTAAATACTTTGAGCCTAGACTTCTTAAGAGGATGGTGGTGCTATCAAAAAAAAAAAAAAGAAGAGTGACCAATTGGCAGGGGAGAGGAGCAGGATGAGGACAGTTTTGTTGAATTTAAGGTATTGGAAAGATATCTACATGGCATTCTCAGCTGGCCTTAGAATTGTAAGTCTAGAAATTTATAGGAAGATCATTGTCAGGAGCTTTGGATGCTTTGGGACTGAGAGGAGAAGATAGAGCTGCATGTGCCCCATCAAAGAAGATATTCTCCCTATTTCCCAAAATTGCAAGATGAAACAAGTGCCATCCTGTGTCTTTGGGAACTTCACGTCACTTCAAGGATGGTAATTTTAACTCAGAAGTCTGACTTGAGAAGTCTTAAAGTAACCTGGAGATATTTTGTCTAGAAAAGAAATGACCCACGGAGAATATCTTGACTGTCTTTAAGTACTCAAAAGACTGCCATGTGGAAGAAGGAGTAAATTTGTTCTGTTTGGTTACAGAAGACAGAACTTGGAGCAATGAATAAAAGTGTTGAAGAAGTAAATTTTGGCTTAATGTAAGGAAGAACTTTTCAAACTATCCAAAAGAGGAATGAGGTGCTTCAGGTGATAGTAGGTTCCCCTTCACTGGGATCTTCAAGCAAAGGCTAAAAGATCCCTTGTCTGCTGCAGGAGATTTGCTTTTTGTGTATAGGATGGTCTAGATGACTTCTGAGGCCCTTTCCAACTTGAAAATTATATTATTTTGTGTATATGAAAAAATATGGAGAGTAATTGGGTTGAATGAGTCTGGATCTTTTCCATTTGAATGGTAATGATAATAGTAGGCATTTATACACTGCATTAAGTTTTGTAAAGAATTTTAAAATTCTTCTCTTATTTGATCTTCACAGGAACTCTGGGATCTAGGTGCCGTTTATTACTTCCATTTCATAGGTGAAAAAACAGGCAAACAGGTGAAATGACTTGCCTAGGATCATGCAGCTATTACAGATTTGAATTCACATCTTCCTGACTGTTATCACCTCGCTGCCTATGTAATAATCCTTGAATCATACACGTGTTTAAAAAGATCATGAATGTATGTTTTGAATTGGCTTGAGAGAAGGAATCAGTGTGCTATGTTCTGAGAGAGAGGGAGAGAGGGAAAGAGGGAGAGAGAGAGAAAGACAGAGAGAGAGAGAGAGAGAGAGAGAGAGAGAATGAGAGAGAGAGAGAATGATAATATGTCTATATTAGGCAACTTCAGAGTTTATGATAGAGCTCTTTCTACTCTATAGCTTTGTACTGTGGCCATCAGATCTTGTGACCTAGCTTCTGTTACTCATTCTCCGTCAGCCCCCAAACAGCTTGTACCAGTGAGATGGTCAATAATGACTGTAAGACAGGATTTTTATATTGCTGGGTATCTGAATCATGGACATGTGATCTGTTGCTCCAGGTATCCATTGCAGAAGGCATATGTCTGTGATTGTACTGTGTGATGAAGGGTACTGAGTGCCATGACAGTCATAGCTGGAAACATATATTTGAAAATTAATGAGGATATAGTTACAGGGGTGGGGAACTTGTGACCTTGAGGTCACATGTGGCCTTCTAGGTCCTTGGGTGCAGCCTTTTGACCAAGTCCAAATTTTAGAGAGCAAATTCTTTTATTAAGGGGATTTGTTCTGTGAAGTTTGGATTCAGTCAAAGGGCCTCACTTGAGAACCTAGAGGGTCACATGTAGCATTGAGACTGCAAATTCCCCACTTCTGATGTAGTAGATGGCCAAAGAGGGAAGTGTAAAGGGGGAAGATAGGAGGACCAAGAAAAGAGTGCCTACATTGAGGAAGTGGGGACAAGGAGAAGCTATCAAAGAGTGTAGGAATGAAATCTGTCATAGAAGTTTCACATCTTGAGAGCCAATAGACTGTGTACCAGTATAGAGCACTGCAGAAATGGGATAAAGAATGAGTGACTTGGCGAGGATGTTTTGGCACAGGAAATAGCTTGGATGACAGGCCCTGTCTGTTACACATCATAATAGTGGTTTTCCCTGTCACCATTTCCCATTTTCATGCCCTTGTAGGCCAGTAGCAACAGTAGTCAGCTTTGCTCTCCTGTCCCAAGATTGTGGCTCATCTAATTTACTTGTCAGTTCAGAAACTCTGACTCGAATATTATGTCTACTTTGAAAACATGACTCTTCATGTAATGAGATCACTAAAGGAGGAGACTTAGCGAGACTTGAAAAGAATTATTTTTAATTGCATTAGACAGATGCATATTTTTTAGAATATTTTCTAGGCCATTGAATCTTATCATTATGTTGGTGGTTTGCACTGAGCAAGCAAAGTCTTATATTTTAATCAACTGGCCCTAGCACCTTAAGCCCTATTTAGATGCTATCATGTGCTTTGCAAGGGTCATTAATCAATTAATTAATCAATGACATTTATTAAGTACCTACTACCTACTGTGCTATGCTAGATACAAAGAACATAACTATCTTTTCTCTAAAGGAGTTCACATAAAAGTCTGAGGGCTTTTTCTGACCAGCAAGGATTCTGATTGTCTCATTTTACTGAGACCCATAGACCACATGACTTAGACAAGATTACTAACTCCCAGAAGAGTTAACAGAGCTGGGTTGTGAATTGAATTATCTGCTACCCACTAGCTGTGGGGTCTTAGGTAAGTCAACTACCTTCTCTGGGCTTCAGTTTCCTCCCTTATAAAATAAAGGCATTGGATTAGATTACCTTTAAGCTCTCTACTACTCTTAATGTATAATCCTCTGATTTGATAGCCTGAAGTAATTAGTAGCTCTAAAAGAAAGTTGAAGAAACATCCTGTCAGTGAGGTCAGAGAATTGGAATTTTCCCAGCAAATTAATGCTCAAATTCTGGATCTCCCCAAGCTGGGTCATCCATATTCCCACTAGAAACTCTGATTTACCTTCTGTTCTTCGTCTAAAAAAGAGAGGCTTCCCAACCTGGAAAGGCCCTTTGCTCCCAGGGCGATGCTTTAATGAAGCTTGATTGGACAGCATTTTCTTAACATGACTGCCTGTTTATCTTGGTGGAAAACAGTCCTTTCCTCCTAAGGCCCATTTGTTCTTCAAGTCAGAGAAGAAATAATAATTGTGCTACTAATAATATGTCAGTTTTAATCAGAATCATCTAACATGATGAGAACTGAACCTTCTTCTGCCTGATACATTAGGTACCCTGGCTTTATCTCCTTCTGCTCAATTGATTTGCTACCACTCAGCTGCTTGGCTCTTGTCATGCAAATTGTGGCATTTCTTCCCCTTTGACTGTGGGAGCTGAGATTGGGGCTAAAATCCAGTCTATCTGACCAGCTGCTTTGTCTTTATCCTTCATTTTCTCCAACCCCTTTCCCCTTCCCTTCCCTTCCCCTTCTCTTCCCCCTCTTCTTTCCTTCCTTCTTTTGTCTTCCCCTTCCCCTCCCCTTTCCTCCCTTCTCTTGTCTTCCCCCCTTCCTTTTTTCCATTCCCTTTCCTGTGCCCCTTCCCCAATGTCTCTCTCCTTCCTTCCCCTTCCCTACCTCCCCTTCCTCTTACTCTCTCTTTACCTTGTCCTTTTGCCCCTGACACTTTCCCCTTATTTTCCTGTTCTCAGTTGATAATATGCTAATAATAACCTGTAGAAATCCTTACAGGAAGCTCAGAACCACAGAAACAGGACAGACAAGGCTCTTTCAGAGGTTTGATTCCTTCTGAGCTTGGGTCATGAATAGATATCAGGCAATAAACCCCAGGAGAAATTTTCCCTGCTCTTTGGAAGGGTCAGGGAAAGAGAATAAGACTGGATATTTAGGAGAAATGAGCAATAACGAACACTGGAATATTTTACAGATCTTTGTGGGATTTCATAGGGCATTTCAATAAAAGAATAACAGAACTAAGGAAGTGTCGATTTGTTTACTCCTGGCACCTGCTATGGTTATATAACAAATGGCCCCAGAGATGACTATTGGATTGTCTGATGGCCAGATTAGGGCTGGCAGGAGCTTCAACATTGCTTCAGGAAAACAAACCAAAATGCAGCTGGCAGAGTAGAATTCATTGCTGGAGAGGGGGAAGTTCATTAAGTAAGCCTCTGCCTTCAATAAATGTACTGCCAGATTTCTGAGAGCATGACTTGGTTTACCAGAGTGGTTGCCTGGGTCTGTCTTCTCCGATCTACTTTGCCCAGCTGCCAGAGTCACTTTGCCAAAACATTGCTCTCCTATGTCACTCATTGTCTTGCTCAGAGACCTACAATAGCTGCCACCTGCCATTGCTATAGTCTAAACTCCCTGTTCCAGACTTTCAATGATCCAGACTCCACCCTACCTAGACAACCCTTTGTTTCCACTAATTCTCAAGGGAAATCTTTGCTCCAGTCAGGTGGATCTCACATACACATATACCTTACTTATTCCCATCTCTGAGTCTTTGATTCTATTGGTTCCATCACCTAGAACACTCTCCTTCCTTCTTTAATAATGTCTAGCATCTACTATACCTTTCTTGACCCAGATCAAGATCCATGTCCCCCCAACCCTCCTACAGAAAATGGGTCAAAATGCTGATGTTGAGAGTGTAGATAGGTCACAGTGTCTGAGATTCAGGGGTAGAAAGGGCCATTGTAGTTATCTACTCTAATCATCTAATTTTACAGATGAGGAAGATTGGCCCAAGAAAAGTTAAGTGAGTCATCCAAGCTCACACTAATATTAAGCAGCAAGATTGGAACTTAAACTCAGGTCCTCTGATTCTAAACCCAACAACTCTTCTGCTTTATCATACTAGCTAACTGCCATCTCTTCAGAAAAGTGCTATTGGTTCTATTTCAAGTGTTTTTCTTTTAATTGCATAAATCTCTTAATATGAATAATGATACCACTTTAGCTTTTCAAAGCACTTTGAGGCAGTCTTGTGTGATCTGTCATGGCTTCTAAAGACCATTCTGAAAGAGGGGTGTTTCAAATAATAACAGCATTGTTGGAATAAGTGCATAGCCTCCCAGGGGGATTAACTACTTTGAAAGGAATGACTCTGTTATGTTTGTTAAAAAAAAAAAAATCAATATTTTAAAGTCAAAACTCATAAAATCAAAAGATTTCATTGTTGGAAGAAGCCTCAGAAATGACTTAGTCTGATGTTTAATGGAGTAGGAATCCCTCAAATATTCTTAATAAGAGGTCACTCAAATTCTGTTCAACCTGGAGGATTCTGACCGTGATGTGATGGATGGAGAGATTCTGGAGAGATTTAACATCACAGGACTTGGGTGGAAGGCCTTTCTTTGCCATTTATATTACCCTGGCCAAATCACTTGACTTCTGAGCCTCAGTTTCCTCATCTATAAATTGAGTGGGTTTTATTGGATGGTTTCAGAATCTCCTTCCAGCCCTAAATATATTCTCCTAGGATCTCAAGGTAGCCCATTTTATTTCAATTAAATTTAACAGAGACTTACTATGCATAAGTCATCTTGCTTACAAAAATAAAAATCAAACCATCATTGTCCTCAATAAGCTTATAGTTTACTGGCAGGATACATGCACATTATTAAGTAAATGCAAGATAATTGGAGGAAGGAGTGAACATCATAAATGAAGGGAATCAAGAAAAAGCTCTTGTTGTATTTAATAGAATACTTGACCTGAGCTTGGAAGAAAGCTAAGAATTCTGAGAAGAAGGAGCATGGAAGAAGAATATTCTAGGCATGGTGGACAGTCTGTGCAAAGACATAAATATGGCAGATGAAATGCTAAAATTGGACAGGAGCCAGTAGGGCATTTTGTTAGCTAGATCTAACTGCCAGGATTGAACCAAAATTTGAACACGTTCTATCAATGTCCCTTAAAGTCTTCAATATAATTCAATAAATTCTTTAAGTTCACCTGCTATGTTTAAGAAATGGTACAAGGCACTAGGGTTACACCATAGTCCCTGCCTTCAAGGTGTGACCAGAGCTATCACCTCCATTTTTCTGGATCCTCAGCCTCTCTTAAGGCAACATGGGATTGCATCTATTTTTTGGCTCCCTAGTCACTGTTATATCATCTTGATTTTGAGAGACATGAAAATCCCAAAGTGTTTTCTTTTCTCCCAGTGTGAAAGAGATTCAGTATTTTAAGGGCTGTTATGTGGAAGAAGAATTGGATTTATTTTGCTTGGACTCAGAAGGCAGAACTTAGAGAGGAAGGTGGAAGGAAGGTGCAGAGAGGCAGGTTTGAACTCCATGTAAGGAAGACTTCTTCACAACTTGAGTTGTTCAG
Organism: Pseudochirops corinnae; assembly: GCA_028646515.1. Taxonomy (NCBI): domain Eukaryota; kingdom Metazoa; phylum Chordata; class Mammalia; order Diprotodontia; family Pseudocheiridae; genus Pseudochirops; species Pseudochirops corinnae. The sequence continues at coordinate 160,522,818 of CM053592.1, forward strand.
AAGTATAATGGGCTGCCTTGGAAAGTGATGAAACTTTGTCAGGGGTATTATAAAAAGGATTCTTGGTCAGGAACTGATCATTCTCAGGGACCTCCAGGATTGCTCCCAGATGTGAAAGGCTGTGATTTTGTCAAAGGGCGTCCAATTCAGTTTGAAGTAAGAGATATATGACAGGTACACACCGAAATCTGGTTCTTTTGTCTTATTTGAACAAAGGTAGTGATATTACTGGAATGTGAACAGACTCCATGGTGACTACTTTTAAAGGAACAACATTAATTTGGATGCTTTAATCTCTTTTAGTCAAAACATCAGCGTTTCTTTGTTATATTAAGCCTAAATCTTCCTGTACTTGCTGCAACTGTACAGGATCTAGAACTTAAATGGATCTTGACATCAGTTAACCCCACCTAATATATAAGGACAGATAGGTGGTGCAGTGACTGTAGCACTGGGCTTGGAATCAGGAAGACTCATTTTCCTAAGTTCAAATCTTGCCTCAGCTACTGAGGTGTGACCTCAGATAAGTCACTCACCCCTGATTGCCTCCATTTCCTCATCTGTAAAATGAGCTGGAGAAGGAAATGGCAAACCACGCCAGTATCCTAGGCAAGAAAACCCCAAACGGGGTCACAAAGAGTTGGACACATGACTGAAATGATTGAAGAACAAAATCCTATTCTGTAGATAAAACTTTAACCAAAAGAAGTGGATCCAGGAGACAGCAGAAGAGCTGGGATTGGAATCACTCTGCTTAGACTTTTCTGTTGCTTTTGATTTTGGTCTCACTTGGTATCACAGTGTAGAAGGTCCTGGGGTCATTCCCCCTTCCTCTCCTCTTATGAAGTATTCCCTCCAGTATATCAGAGGGAAAGGGGAAGAGTTGAGTTCTGAGTTCATTTTCTAAGATTTGCTGAATGAAGACCACAAGCCAGGGCAGAGGAAATGAACAAATGATCACACAGCATGAAGTGCTTATTACTGTGTGCCAGTCACAGTGAGATACAAACAGAGAAAGTGAGACAATTCCTGCCCCCTCAGAGCTTGTAGTCTTATACTGTAAGTCTAATAAAGGAAGGCAAAGCATATGAGGGGGTGGTGGGTAGTGGGGGGTGTTCAAGACTGGGAAGTAGCAATGAGGGGGAGCAGAGCCACAGGATGGTCGATTGATGTATACTTTCAAGGACTGGTCATGTTGATTTGCTTACTGCTCCTAGAACTATAGATGGAAAGGGAGTGAGTGAGTATGTATGTGTGTGTGTGTGTGTGTGTGTGTATGTGTGTACACAAAGGGCAATGGCATAGAATAAAGATGACTGGAGAATAGAAGCGTGGTGGGTCTGCCTCAGGTTAAGGCTGGTTTTGGAGAATTCTGACCATAGGATACTCATTTGGGTCTTCTGTGTAATGAAATTTATCAACACAATGGGTTTCCAATAGTTATTTATAAATTGGTCTTTCCATTCTTTAAATTGTGATCTTCCTGAGGGCAGCATCTTATCAGCTGGTGCAAGTTTCATCTTGTACTCCTCTGAATACTGGGGTAGCTCTGGGATGTCACAATATTTCCTCCACGGATGGAGATTGCAGCCAGTTGAGATTCTTGTCTACATGTTTTCATAAATTTCTCAAAAATCTACTCTCAAAAATGCACTATGGGGGTCTGCCTGCTCTTGAAGATTTTGTGGGTGCCAGTGCCACATTTAAGTTGCTTCATCTCTCCTCTCCTTTTCTTTTCTCTTCTTTCCTCCTCTTCCTCCTCCTCCTTCTTCTCCCCTCACCATTTTTTTCCAGTCATACATATCCTTAATGATATATTTATCCTGCTTCCAACATTACAGTCAAAGACTTTCCTCAGCATGCACACCTGCAGTGCCTTTTGGGATGGTTGAAATTTTTCTTTTTGTGATTCTGTTCCATGATTTGTAGCCATATGGGAACAAGGGAAGAATGGGAATACTGGGGTTGACAGAGACAGAGTTTTGCCTTTGGGAGAAGCTTAGGATCTTTGAAAAGACACTGTCTTTTTCATGAGATCCAGCACACATTATTTAGTTCTGGGTCCAGCTTATTGTTCATCTGTAGTCCCTGACCAAGATACACATTGTGATAGATGAACTCAGTGGACTGCCCTTGCATTTGGCATGTTGTTGCCTAGGTAACATGCATTGTAACTAATGGGTACTTAATAAATGTCCATTGAGTTGAATTTATCGAATTAGTTAGTGGTTATTGAATGAATAATTTTGTCACAATAGCCCTATATCAGGCAGGGTTATCATACATATTGTTTTCCCTGTTTTACAGATGAGAAAACTCAAACTCAGAGAGTTTATCTGATTTGTTATCATAGTTCCATAGATCTGGAATAGGAAGGCAGGCAAAAGGTCAGCTAGTCCACCCATGCCCCCATTTATAGATGAAGAAACTGAAGCCCAAAGAGGTTAGATGACCTACCCAAGGCCACATAGGTCATATGTGGTAGAGATGATGTGTCTAATTGCTGGCAGAGTGAGGACCTTAAGCCAGGTCCTTTGATTCCAAACTTAATCTTTTTCCCACAAACAGGAGGTATTTCAGAGCAGTTTTCAGGCTCTAAGCAATAGAATAACATAAAAAGTCTCTTCCTTCCCCCACACAATATAAAGGAATAGAATACCTTGTTCTTTCCCATATTGAGTCCTAATTTCAACATAATGCCTACTCAACATAGCAAGGAGATCCAGATAAACTCAGATTCTAGGCAGGGGATGGTCCACGCTGAGCATGGTGGGGAGCAAATGGTAGAAGGGAGAGGCCTGAATAAGCCCATGGTCCATGGCAAGACTCCTTTAGAACTTTCCATCTGAGATGCACTGAGCCCCCAGAAGTTCTCTAATTGAGTTCTTCAGCCCCTGTAGAATGTTCTTGTGAAGGGTTATCATAGAAGCCAGTAAGTACAGGAGGAGAGAGAGAGAAGTGGTGCCCCAAGGTCACCCAGAAGGGCGTTAATGTCAGAGCTTGGAACAGTGTATATGGGTGGCTGTTCTTGATAATGGCCTCTGAGGATCTCATTAGAGAGCCATGGGGGCAAGAATATATGTGTGTGTAACACATATAGGTGTATGTGTGTGTGTGTGTATGTGTATATAAGAATATGTATATACACATTATTCAAATCTTTATATACAAACATATATACATACACACACACACACACACACACACACGTGTGTGTGTGTGTGTGTGTGTGTGTGTGTGCATACATAGATACATTTTGCAACTCCAAATAGAGATCTCTCTTTTCTCATTTCTTCCTCTCCCTTCTCTCCCCCCTCAAACTCTTATGGAATTTAAAGCTCCTCCAAACTTGCTCTCTCCCTCCCTTTATGGTCTTCTTACATATTACTCCTCTCCATGCTCTTATGGAGCAGTGATACTGGCCCTCTCATTCTTTCGCACCCATGAAGCTCCATCTCCAGACTTTGCCTTTCCACTTGCTCTCTCCTATGCCTGAATGCCCTCCCTCATCACCCCCATTTTGTAGAATCCCTGATTTCCTTCAAGACTCAATTCATCATCTTTTTTCTTCTATACTATGTTATGGAAATGCTTATTTTATCTCACAAATTAAAAAGAAAAAAAGGGCAGAAAGACTTAGTTTGGGAGTCACTTCTTGCTGGAGGCTTTTTGCCTCCAGCTTCTAAGCTGTCCCACCTTTCAAGCTACCTTGTGTCTTCTTTGGCTCTATCTTGTCTATATCGATGATGTGCATATCAAGCATGTAATAAATAATGTAATGGATATAGATAGAGAGGGTCTTGGAACCAGGAAGACCTCATTTAAAGTACTGCTGCTGATGCCTCCTGACCATGTGACCATGGACACCTAAATCTTAGCGCTCAAAGCCTCTAAATTGTAGAGGATGTCCAGATGTTGCCTTCCCCCTTCAAATGGGAGCTTTTGGGGGCAAGGCCTTTTTTCTGATTTTTTTTAAATTTATTTTTATTATGTGCCTATCACCCAGCACAGGAGTGACATGTAATAAGTACTTGAGAAATGTGTGTTTCACTGACTGATAGTCCTACCTGGCTGGAGATATTGGGATCAGACTGAAAGTGAAGCCTTTAGATTTCTTATTTTGAAAGGTGTGAGACAAAAGTGGGACTGATAGACTTCAGTATTAGAGGCTGAAACCCTTAGGGAACTTCAACATCTGAATCAGGAAAAGCCTTTCTTCACAAACTGAGTAGTTGTTTTTTTTTCATCAAAACTGAAATGACTAAATGAAATGTGGAACAGGTCAAAATCTGCCAGGGAATATGGAGTAGGTTTGCCATGGCACATTTCCAGTTCTGTTTCCGTTTTAGTGCCCAAGTGAATGGCATCTAGGTGGAGCAGGGTGGTCCTAGAGTCAGAAAGACTCAAGTTCAAATCCAGCCTCAGATACTACCTGTATGACTCTGGGTAGGTCAGCTAACTTCTACCTGCATCAATTTCCTTAACAGTAAAATGGAGATAATAAAAGCACATATATTGCAAGGTTGTTGAGAGATTCAACAATAACGTAATAATATTTGTAAGGTGCTTAGCACAGTGTCTGGTATACAGTAGGCACTATGTAAATGCTTTTTCCTTTTTAGCTGTACCCCTGTAAGACTGGACGATATCACTAGCCTTAGAGAAGCAGCAAAGATGGCTGGAGGGACTCCTGAGGCACTTGGGTTCAAAGCTGGGGGTTGCTTGGCTGGATCTTTAAAAGAGATAGTTATAATGATCTAAACATAGGTCACCCCTCCCCCTAGGCTATACCCTTTAAATTTGAAATCTCATTGATCCCCTTGGTGAAATTAGAACTGGATGAATGTGCATGGTCCAACCCTGAGTAGAGTCATTAATAGGTGCAATGTCAGTGTGGCAGAAAGTCTCTAATAGAGTCCCCTAGAGATCTGTATAGAGCCTTGTGTTGGTTAATGACTTTTTTCTTAAATAAGTTATTTATAATAATCTAATAATCATATAAGGTATGCTTATTAATTTTGTGGATGACAGAAAATTGAGAGGGATCACTAACACACTGAATTGTAAAGTCAGGATCCAGATCAATTCGGTTCAGCTCAGTAAGCATTTATTAAATGCCTACTGGGGGCTAGGAAAAGTGCTAAGTGTTGTGGGTTCAAAGACAAAAATGAAATAAATTAGTCCCTGGCCAGAGGAATTTGTAGTATCATGTTTGAAAAAAATGTAACCTGACAAGTAAATAATATACACATATGTGTATGTTTGTGTGTATATGTACATGCATATTACATATGTGTGTGTATATATGTGTGTGTGTGTGCGTGTATACACACATAGATATTTGGAGAGGGAGCACCATCACCCCAGGGGGCACAGATCTTATGTAGGAGGTAGCCCTTGAGACGACTCTTGAATATAGATCTAGGGAGTCCAGGAAGTAAGTGAGGCGAGATATTTGTCTGTTGCTCCCAGCAGAGACAATGAGTGGTAAAATTATCATTATCATCATCATTATTGCCTTTAGTAATAAAAATAATTAGCATTTATATACTGCTCTAAGGTTTACAAAGCACTTTACACATCGCAATCTCATTTGAATCTCACAACTCTCCAAAGTAGGTGCTATTATGATCCTCATCTAACAGATGAGGAAACTGAGGCTGGGACAGGTTGTGACTCACAGGGTCACACAATTACTAAGCATCTGAGGCAGAATTGGAATGGAGATCTTCCTGACTCCCAAGTCCAACACTATCCTCCCTGAGGTGCCTAACGGTTATCCGGGAGTGGACTGGGCTTCTCTGGAAAGAAGGTAATGAGTCCCAGAAATTCTTCAGACAGAGGCTTGTTGGGTATGTTATAGAAAGACTTCTTATTCAGATATGAGTTAGACTAGAAGGAAGCTAGAGTCTCTTTTAACGAAGAGCCTTGGTTCTTTGAAATGAAAAAGAAAGTAGAAGGTGAAGAGCAACAACAAACCTCCATATCAGCCATGGGCTGTATTCACACAGATTTAGAAGGAAAAAAATAGTCTTCTATTCAGATCAATTCTGTATAGCCAAGAAGCTAATTTTTTAGAACCCTGGTTGATCTGGCAAGTGTGAGAGTGTGTGTGTGTGTGTGTGTGTGTGTGTGTGTGTGTGTGTGTGTGTATTTGAGAGAGAGGAGGGGGGGTGAGGAAGGAAGGAAGGAAGCAAGGAAGGAAGGAAGGAAAGAAGGAAGGGAGGGAGGGAGGGGAAGGGAAAGAAGAATAGAGATAGACATGGGATGGAGGGATCTGAAGCTTTGAAATTGAAGGAGTCTGAGTGTCTCATGCTAGCTAGACTGAGACTGATAGTGAAGGCAGTTTCAGGGTGGCTGATGCTTCATCTCTTTAGACCTGGCTGTATTTGGTTTTTAAATGTAATCATTTGCCATTTGGAAGGCTATGCAAGGTGATGAACCTGACTTTGGTTCTCAAGAATATATTCTGACATATTTCTATTGCATATGTGGATGGACACCAAGGATGTTTCCTTGGTTTTTTATTAACTGTTTCCCTCTCTTTGTTACAAGAAAAAGCTCACTGGGGAGAAGGGGTGAAAGTCATATTGGGTTATGACTGTTCTACAAAACCAAAAGCATTAATAAAAGTTTTAAAAAAATTAAATGGTTAATACAAGAAAGGAAATTTTGGTTGTTTAGTTCCTCTGTCATCCATAGGGATCAGAAGAAAAGGGGGATTGCTATTTCTGGATGTTTGGAAGGAGCCTTGAATAGAAATATTAAAACATAGGCAAAGTACAGTGGCATAGAATTGCTTACATGTATGATATAGGTAAGAAAAGTACCATATATCAACAGAGTGCCTGATGGGAAGGACCAGTTCAATCTTTGGCCTTGAGCTCTGGCCAAACAGTCTTTTTCAAAGCATTCACTTTCCTAAGAGATTGGGTGGCGGATCTTCTTTCTGAAATGTAAAAAATAACTAATGTGGTATCGATACTGGTGGACTATGTTGGCATTCTGGTTTTAGAGTGCTTGCTAAGCAGAAATGAACTGTTTTAATATTCTGCAGATATTAGTATTCTTATCGGAGGGATGCTTTGAGAATAAGGGTGATTAAAGTGAGGAAAAGTTCACAGACTGAGAGTTAGTGTGATGAATCCTGACTCCACAAATTATTACCTTCACGGCTTTGAGCACACATCTCTGAACTTCAGTTTCCTGAGACAGAGAGAGAAAGACAGAGTTTTTCTTGATTGTAAAAGACCCCTGCTAACTTTCTGAGGTGTAGCGGGAGGAGAGCTAGAGTCAGAGGACTGTGCCTTTGTGTGACCCTGCAAAAAAAATCACTTTGTGCCTCAGTTTCTCTATCTGTAAAACTGTAAGGCTAGACTAGATGATTTCTAAAGTTCCTTCCAGATGTGAATCTCTCTGAGTCTCAGATTTATTTTCTAGTGAAGGAAGTTGCTAATGGGATACTTCTCATGCCCTCTCATTGTCCTTGAATTCCCAGCCTTTGCCTCCATTTCTTTTGCAGAGTACCCCCTTAGCTAAATGAAAGCTAGCCATACGTTGGAGTTAAGTTCTCTGTGAAGAAGAAACATTTTTGCCTCTTAGAAAAAATCTGAGACCAGTAGCTGCATATGTTTAGTTAATGTTCTGCATATTTTATAAATCCTCTTAACAGGGAATTACTTTCCCCATGCCAACTGCTGGCTAATGCCGCTGCTGTGATGATAGAGAGCGACCCAGCCCTGGCAGACAGATCTTTACAGAGCAGTGACCTACCGGGCCACTGGATGTAGGAAGCAGATGAGTTGGCAGTGGCTGCAGGTGCTGTTGTGAGCACCAGGGCTTAACTCTTTCTAGGCTAGCCATACCTACTGCTGGAGGGAGCCCTGGCCCGGAGAATCGCCACCCCCCACATGCCAAAACTGGAGAATTCATGAAAGTCTTGTGGAGTGCAAAGGCTGGCATCCACTGAGTCCGATGGCGGGATTATTGTGGCATATTGGTATTCCTCTAATGATTTCTAGTCTCAGCTTGGAAGTAAAGAGTTAAATTTGATCTCTGGCTGTAGCTAGGTTCCAGTATTCATTAGCTTTCAGACCCTTGGCTTTTGGGCTTTCCTTTTAATTCTTCTGATTAAAATTCTCCAGCTTCAACCTTCCCTTTGTTCTCCCTGTGGCTGGCACATGCCTTCTTGTCAAAAGGGAGGATGGAGAATTCAGGCACAGAATTGACTTTCAAGCTTTGCCTGAGCCCAGCAAGTAGAGCCTGCCTTAATGCAAAATAGTGGCTTGAGTCTTCAAGGCTGCTGGACCCACCTCATTATAGAGTCCTTTTGTTCCTTACCAACCCCATGTGTAGTCTTCCATTGCAAGGCACTCTGTAGTTACATCTTGCCCTCCATCCCCTGCTGCCCAACGTCTCCCCTCCAGGGCACCAGACAGAATGCCATAACATAGTTTAAGGGCACAGGACTCTTATGTAGTAACGCAGGTACCTAGGTAGGTCAGTTATGGAGGAATAGTGGGATCATTTCATGTCTCTGGGCCTCAGTTTCCTTATCTGTAACATGAGAGTGTTGAACTAGATGATTGCCAAGGTCCTGTGCATTTCTGACGTTCTTTGATTCTATGATTATGACATTGGGATATCTTCACATAGCAAAGTGAGCCTTCATATGGTGCTTTAAGGTTTGCAAAGTGTTTTGTACCTGTTATATCATTTGATAGATAGGGATCCTGCCCGAGCAACCCTTATGGGAGTGGTTAGTATTGAGGGGTTCTTCCATCTTTCCTATAGGTCGCTTTTCATAGTAAACTCTTAGACCGAGGATAAAATTAATAGTAGAGACACTGGGTTGGCTTAGAAGCAGTTGGCAGGTAGCGCAATCTGACTTCCAGCTTGAGTCATTCAAAATTCTAAGACTTCAACCTGGATCCTCTTTGCCCTGTGACGAGGTTTGTCAAAAGGCAGAGAAAAATTGAGCATATCTCATTTGACTGGGATTTCTATGGAAACGAATCCTGGCTCAGGAAAGGAAACATGTAAAAATGACTTTGGAAAGGGGAATTACCATGGAAAATGGGTTGGGGAGAGAGAGGAGGAGTTCTAAATTGGAAAGCCCATGTCGGACACTGAAAGTGAGGCAATATTTGCCACCCGTATGGGGTATGGACCACATTTGCTATAAGACAGCTCTAAAGGGAAGAAGATCCACTGCCCTGTTGCTGCACAATGACTCAGTGTTTTGGAAGCACTTTAAATGAGAGGAGAATATTATACTCCAAGGGAAAGGTGGGGCAAAGTTTAGGGGTTACCTAGCCTTCCCTATAGGTTTGGCCCATGGGGGAAAGATGAATTTTAGGAAGCTCCCCTTCCCTTCCTTCAGCACTCCTCCTAATCTTTCTTTTCTGCTGTGCAATTCCCTCATGCCTTGGCCATTTGGTGCTCCCGAACTTCCTAAGGCTGGATACTTCACCATGCATTTCACACAGTATCTTGCATATAATTGGCTTTCCATAATGTTATTATTGAAAAATTACACATGTTTTTCAAGTCAAAAATGATCTTAATTTTGCTAAATATTTTTGAGAGAATCAGTAATTTTACAGAGCCAACCTTTTTTTTTTTTTTAAACTGCCTACGCCTAACATATTTGTGGTGCTTGCATCTTTTAAAAAAACAGTTTAATGATTCTCTACATAGTGGTACTTCTTAATTTTTATATAGTTAATTCAGTTGTTGTTCAGTCCTTTTTCAGTCATGCTCAGCTCTTTGAGACCCCATTTAGAGTTTTCTTGGCAAAGATACTGGAATGGTCCTTCTCTAGCTCATTTTTGCTTTTTGTTGTTTGGTAATTTTGCATTCCTGCCTGACTCTTTGTGACCCCATTTGGTGTTTTCTGGGCAGTGGTTTGCCATTTCCTTCTCCAATTTATTTTACAGATGAGGAACTTAGGCAAACAGGATTAAGTGACCTGCCCAGGGTCACACAGCTAACAAGTGTCTGAAGCTGGATTTGAACTCAGGAAGGCGAGTCTTCCTGATTCCTAGCCCAGTGCTCTATCCACTGAGCTACCTAGCTGCTCCTTTTCTCCTCTTTTACCCTTGCAGCAAAGATGGGATGCTGGAAGATGTAAAACTATCATAGGAACCTGAAACTGGAAGACACAAGGCTTGGATTCTGTTTCCTAGCACTTAGAGCTGTTCAAGCTAGGTAGGGTAATAGATTTGGAGTTCAAATCCTGCCTGAGTCATGAACTTTCTCTGTAGCACCCCTGGCAATTGGTTATCTAACCTCTTCATGAAGACTTCCAATGACAGGGAACCCACACCTTCCCATTCACTTTCGGATTGCTCTAATTGTTAAGAAGATTTTCCTTCCATCGAGCTGTTCAGTTGTATCTACCCCAGATACCTGGGCAGCCATCATGCTGGTCCGTCTCTCCATACGACACACCCCTCTACCTCTCGTTCAGCAGTAATCAAATCAGTAGTACGATCGCTTCTGGAAAACCGTAACCACTGAATGCTCCATGACTCTGTTTGCTATTTTTGTGCATTCTCAGACCCAGATTTCCTTTTCTGACTGTCATTTCCCTGTATGTGTTGTATTTCCCTAACAGTTCCTTCAGGGAAAGACTATCTCATGTTAGTATCTATACACTCTAGCACGGAGCACAGAGTCTGACTGATAGGGGGTGATGGATACGTGCGTATCCATTCATTCATTCAGCCAAGTTCTATGCTATTTGGCTGCTACCTTTCAAATAAAATTGAAAACAGTTATCGTGCTTGCAGAATCTTTTCTCCAGGCTAAGACAACTCAGTTTCTTCATTTATAAGACAATGAGAGAAGACCACACAGATGAATGAAAGATTTATTAAGCACTCACTACGTATAAAGCAGCCTTCATCAAGACAAGCCTTGGTAGAGAAGAGACCTGGCCTGACTGCCTATGATCTGGGGCTCCTCTTGATTATGCTCAAGTCATCAAAGATCTATGATTTCTTTGGTGTTCAAATTCTGCCCATTTATCCAGATCACAACCGAGCATTATTTGTAGATAAGTACCTGAGGCTCTGGGAGATTAAATGACTTGTTCACGGCCAAATAACTGGTAGCTTCAGAGATGGGATTTGACCCTAGGCTTTTCTCCAAGTCCAATATTCTATCTATGCCACCACAGTGTATCTCGGTACTTCCTTAAAGTGTAATTTCTAAAATATGCCTTTTAAAGAAAAGTCACCTGAAAGCAAACAGATAACGAAAGCTTAATGGAAAGGGGTGACCTATTATCCTCAGATTCTATCACAAAAGCCGATGCCCCCCCTCACCTATGGTAGCCCATGCCATGTAGAGAAACCTAACAAATGCTCCTCATCATATATCCATATATATCCATATATATGTATACACACATATATCTATACACACACATATACACACACACACATACACACACATATGCCAAGAACTCTGGGAATGAGTTATTTGGGTCATGATATTGAAATATTGTTTTATTCACCCATTTGAAAAAATGGCCTTTTGGAAAGTAAAGACCTTACTAGGAAAGAGTAATGTATTTGCTAAACTCCTGTATTTCCAAGGTGGTAATTATTCACTCTCACTCTCTTCTCCCCCTCCCCCTTAAATAAGGTGAATGGAGCAGCTGCAGTCGCTGGCCTTGGTGCCTGTACAGATTTTGTATGTTCAGAAGCAATTAATCATCAACTTCAGAGGGAATTTCGCCAAGCAAAAGGTGAACCCTCTACCTGAACTTGTGACCCTAAAGCCACAAAGAGAAATGGGAATTGCTCTCCCTTTGCCTCTTTCCCTTTCCTCAGAACCCTCATATACTTCCAGTCCACATCCAAAGCAGTGATTCATGTTGACTTAAAAAAAATCAGATCGTTAGCACTAGACAACTCTTTGGGTCCACTGCATGGCCAGCTGTGGTTAGAATGGTGAACACCTGCACTGGGCAAGGCTCTCACTGTTCCAGCAGGCTGCTTCTTCTATTAGCTCTCCATTGGGAAGATCCTGCCATGCCATGGGTGAGCAGTCCATTAAGACTGGAGTAAATTTTTCCTTTGTCCCTGCCAGAATCTTTACAGGCATGGTGACATAGTGGATAGGGCAATGGTCCTGCAGTCTGCAATTCTGGATTCAAATCCAGCCTCTGACACGTACCATGTGGCGAAGGCAAGTCATGTTGCCCTTAGGCTTGTGAGCTTTTGTTGTTTGGTAATTTTTCAGTCCCATCTGACTCTCTGTGACCCCATTTGGTGTTTTCTGGGCAGTGCTTTGTCATTTCGTTCTCCAGTGTATTTTACAGATGAGAAAACTGAGGCAAACAGGGTTAAGTGACTTGCCCAGGGTCACACAGCTAGTAAATGTCTGAGGCCAGATTTGAACTTGAGAAGATGAGTCTGGCACTCTATCCACTGTGCCACCTTGCTTGCCCAAATCTCTAAGCCTAAGTTTCTTCATCTGTAAAATGGGTATCAATCTGTCAATCGACAAGCATGGGCATTAAGAGATACAAAGACAAAAGCCAAAGTGTTTTACCCTCAAAGAGTTTACATTCACTATCAGGGAGATCCTCCCATGTATGTAAGTATGTTCTTAAATTTAAGTTCAATTAATATTTATTAGACACATTCTATGTGCCAGGCTCTGTACTAAGTACTAGGGACACAACTTAAGACAAAAAAAGACAATCTTTGCCCCCGTGGAGCTTACAGTTTAATGGAGGAAGATAGAAGCACAAAAGGAAGTTTCAAAGGAGAGAGGAAGGTGGAGGGAAGGAGGAGAGAAGCCCACACTAGGGCACACACTGTTCTGTGGAGTCAAAACAAAACAGCTATTATTGATAAAGAAGGAAGACCTACCTATAAAGTTCTGAAAGTTCAGGTTGTGTTTATCCTTTGTTTTTGAAGAGGACTCTGGCATCAGGGAAATGATGACATGACTTGCAATTGACTTTGATTTGAGTGATGGAGGGTGGTGCAAGGTCACCAGCCCCATTTTCTCCTCCAGAGGCACCTGGATCCAGTGACCAGATACTCATCAGGAGATGAGCCAGGATGCAATGGGAGACCCTGACCCTTTTAGGCTAAGGCCTTAAAGGGTGTTCCCTTTAATTAGAAAAAAAGAGAAAAAAACATCAAGCTGCCAGGGGAAGACCCTCAGGGTTGCTGTTCCAAAGAGAAACAGTTATCATTGGCATTCACTCTAAGCCAGGAGGGCCCATATCTTGTATAAAAGAAGGTTTGGAGAGGAGTTACTGCCACACCTAATCAGGAGAGAGAGGAAACTGAGGGAGTTGGAAAGGTGTTGGCTATCTGGTGTTGGCTACGCATTAATTAGAGTGATTATGAGATTTCAGGAGATCAGCTTATCCTGGGGGAAGGCATAATATTCCTTTGAGTTGAAACCAAGCAGAGTTGCCAATAGGGAATGTAGAGATACTAGAAGGTATAAGCTAATACAAAATAATTTTGAGGTAGGAAGGGCACTAGAATCTGGAGGGGTCAAGAAAGGTGTCTTGAAGGAAACTAGCAAGTCTAAGAAGTGGAGATGAGGAAAGAGGGTATCCCAGAGAGGTATCCCGTACCTATCTTACAAGGTTGTTGTAAGGATCAGATGAGGTATAGAGATGCTTTGCAGACTTTTGTAGATGTAAATGAACAAATAGCTTATTTTAGGGCAGCCAAGTGGCTTGGTGGATAGAGTGTTGGACCTGGAGTCAGAAACACTCATCTTCCTCAGTTCAAGTCTGGCCTCAGATACTTACTAGCTGTGTGACCCTAGGCAAGTCATTTAACCGTATTTGCCTCAGTTTCCTCATCTGTAAAATGAGCTGGAGAAGGAAATGGTAAGTTACTCCAGAATCTCTGCCAAGAAGACCCCAAATGAAGTCACGAGGAGTCAGACAAGACTGAAATGACTGAACAATGACAAAAAGACCAGTATGGGCTGGTTCTAACACATCCCTGCTTACAGAGAGCAAAACTGAGACAAAGACAAGTTAAGTGACAGAGATGGGATTTGAACTCAAGCCTTCTGATGTCAAATCCAGGACTCTTTTCACTGTATCCTATTGTCTTCAAATGAAAACTATTTACATTGAAATAGGTTCATTAGAAATATCTGTCCTTGGTTCCTTTATTTGACAAGTTATGATCAAGGGGTATTCCATCAAATATGGCGGCTCGTGGGCTCTGGCTTTAAAGGACAAAGCAGAAGCAATGGGCTGAGGCTCCCATTGTGTCCATCAGCACTAGGTTTGAAATGTGGGTAATGTGATGCTCTTCCAGAGGCTGTTAGGCCTCTTGTAATTGGCTTAAAAATTGAGAAATTAATGTAGTGGAACTTTCTTGAAGGGGCCATAAATAAAAGACAGAGGATCCAGAGATTGAAATGTACCTGCAGTTATGTTAATTATGATTAATTGTCACTCTTAGAGGTTTTTGAAGGAACTAGTTATTAACCATGAACCATAATTACTGTATGCCAATGAATATACATGGTATTAAACACAGAGCAGGCTTTTGTTATCACAGGACATTTTGAACATTGAATTGATAATTATTTGACATGTTGGAAGAAAACCCAAATCAATCCAATTTGATGACACAGACATTTTTTTAGCCTACTGAATGTGGCCATAGCACAGAGGCGTAGGGTTGAAAGGGATCTCAGAGGCCATCTGGCCCAACCCCTGGAGAGCAAGAGGATTTGTCAATTGGACAGGACCATTTAGATGTTAAGTATAAGAACAGGAACTCAAACCCAAGTCCCTGGCTCCAAACCCAGTGTTCTTTTCACTGTACCACAATATGCAAAAGGGAAACATGATGCTGGGTAGTGCCCAGGATGTATGGGTGGCCAGCTTTTGAAGCAGGAAGATCTGGGCTCAGATCCTCCCTTTGGCTGTAAGCTGTGTGACCATGAGGAAGGCTTCTGCCCCACATAAATGATTATTTCTTTTTCACCTTTATATCCCTAAAGCCTAGGACAGTGACTTGTACATAGTAGGTACTTAATAAATGCATGCCAAATTAAATTGAATTTGATGAAACTTAAGTTTTCAAGATCCCCTGGGCAAATCTCTAAGTTCTGTAAGTTCCAGGGGAACTGCTGATCTGTATTAGTGGATGGAGTTTCCATATAAGGGAGCTCCTCACCTCAATGAAATTATAAGTCTAGACCTAACCTCACCCTATACTATTCCCCCAACAAAAAATGCACAAAAACCTTCTACCAGTCGATGAGGGAAATGCAAAGATTATTAAGATACAGTTCCCATTGTAGAGATTTTTATATTCTGTAAGTGAATATATAGAAAGGCAAGCAGTTCCAAAGAGCTAACAGACCTTCATCATGACAACAGGTCAATGCAACATGAACTTTATTCCTCCTTTTCTCAGGATTACTAAACTAGTAAATAAGGGAACAGCTATGCATGCAATTTAGCTGGCTTTTTACAAAGCTTCTGATAAAGTACTCAATGCTGTCCTCATGGAGGTGATGCAGAAATATGGATTCCATGTTAAAACAATTTAGATGGATTCAGCAGTGGATGCATGGCTATACTCAAAGAGTGACTGTTAATACTTCAGTAGCAACAAAATTGTAGGAGGTGTCTAGTGAAGTGTCCCAGGAATCTGAGCCTGGTTCTGTATTTTTTAAAATTTTAAAAAATTACCTGGATAAAAATAAAATTACCTGGATAAAGGCCTAAATGTTTTACTCACCAAATTAGCGCATGTCACAAAGCTGAGGAGGGTGAATACATTGGATGACAAAGTCAGGATCGATAGGGATCTTGACTGGCTAGAGCACTTTGCTGAATGTAAGATGAAATTGTGTAGGGTTAGAAGTATGAAAATAATTTCACAAGTTCAGGATGGGGTGGGGGAGACAGTATGGATAGACCGCATCTGTTTTGAAAAAGATTAAGAGGTCTTAGTGAACTGCAAGCTCAATATGATTCCATAGAGTGATGATGAAGCCAAAAATAGCCAGTGCAGTCATAGTTTCCAGGGAGGTGATAAAACCCCACTCTGCGTATTGCTAGTTCCCTTCCATACTTTTCTATTCTGTCTTCATTAGATCTCATCTGGAGTATGGTGCTCAGTTCTGGGTGCTGTGGTTTAAAAATGATATTAATAAGTTTTTAGCCTTTTGACTGGACAGTGTTCAGAGGAGAGCAAACAGGACAGTAAAGGGTGTGAGTCCATGTCATCTAAGGACTGGTTGAAGGAAGTGGACATGTATAGCCTGAGGATGAGAAGAATCAGGGGTAGATATGAAAGCTGTCATCATGAGGGAGAAGGAATAGACTTATTCTCTCTGACTCCAGAGGGCAGAACCAGGAGCAGTAGGATAAAGTTGAAAAGAGGTCAACCTAGGCTTGATGTCAGAAAAATAAATCCCTAAATAAAGCTGTCTAGAAGAGGGATGGGCTACCATGAGGGTGGAAGGTTATCCCACATTAGATGTTTTCAAGCAGAGAGTGGTGACTACTGTACAAACACAAGTATGTTAGAATAGGGATTCCTTCCATGTAGGGGTTGGACTAGATGGCCCCTGAAATCTCTTCTAACTAACTCCATTTTCCTTTATTGTAAGAGAAAAAAGACACATACGCATGTAAATATGATGCCAACCATACTGAATGAAGAAAGTCATTAAATCTTAAGTGCCACAAGAAGGCAGAGGTGAGGGAAGACTCCTTTGGACTTTGGCTATCAGGGTGGGCTCCCTGGAGGTAGTGGCATTCATTCAAACTGTCAGTGCTGTAGCTGGAACAGATAATGGAGCCTTAGCTGGAAGAATAAAAAGAGTAGAACTTTTCAAATCTCATAGCCAGGGATTGGCAGTGTAGTGATTTTTCAAACTAAAAATGCAATAGTTATATATGTCTCTGACATTGCAGGTTTTACAAGCCAAGTGTTTGCACAGTAGATAAAGATGCTAAATGTCCTATTAGAAATAGATACTACAGCAAAGCTGTGTTTGGGGTAGACTAGGTGCTATGACTCAAAGACCTTTTTATATTCATGTGAAAATCACTTATTGATAACTGCAGAAATTTTATGATTAAAACCATTTGAAGCAGTGGAGCTCAGACTGTGTTGCTCTGCACAGTTTGCTTACTCATCTCTCTTGATGGTGAGACAAATATTGTAGGGGGAAAATGGGTTTATTTGATGGCGTGGGGAATGGTGGGAAAAATTGCTTCATGCAAATCAAGTTGGAAAATGTGATTTCATGAATAAGAAATAAACCAAAGTGTCAACACCCCATAGGCAGTAGATAGTACACATTTTGGAATTAATTGTGCCCCTCATTGCTTTACTTTTCTTTATCTTCAATAGCAAGCCCAAAGATGCAAGTTTTCCTTAGACCAATTGAAAATAAAAAAGCATGTTTCAATTTTACTTCAGTTAAAAATTGTAAATGGAAAACATGTGTATCTAAAGTTACTCTGCAAACTGGCAAGGACATTTTTGGAATTGAGCTTGCTGTGAAACCCAGCTTTGAACTGATAGACCAGGGATTCTTCACATTGTTCTTGTCCTGGACTCCTTGGGCAGTCTGGTGAAGCTTGTGGACTGCTTCTCAGGATAATGTATTTAAATGCATAAAATAAAATGCATGGAATTACAAAGGAAATGATTACACTACAGCTGTTAAAATATATTTTTGAACAAATTCACAGAATCCAGGCTAAGGGTCCTTGTTGTAGAATAACCTATTTTTAGAGTTGGAAAGAATCTTCATGTAATTACTTTTATATTGCACATATAACTTACCATTGTATATGTAGGTTGTGGACTATTAGTACGTACACACAAACCTAGGTTACCTTTAGAGGAAAAGAATAACTACAGAAGGTTAATTAAGTCCTTTTGTTTTCTTCAGAAGTTCATTTCCAGGAATGAAAAATACCAAATATTTGTCGCTGCTGATAGTAATCTCATATTGGTAAAAATTAGGGACCGTATTTTTCTGTACAAAAGTTGAATTCAGCTGATAATGATTCTCTGATGGGATTTTTTCTATTCTGCTCATAGTCTCCTGCGGTAAGAGGCAGGGGTCAAATGAGGAAATTGCAGCCAGTCTCTGACGCCTGCCCCCTCCCTCCTTGGTTTGTGAATCTGTGGACAGTGCCTGATTGCCGTGAGTGCAAGGTCCAGGGGTCCAGGGCCCCTGTCTGATCCCCAGTAAGGCAGCTCTGGACTGCACGCACAATGATCTTCACTCTAAGCTCCTGCGCATCCCAAAGTTCTTTTATAAAATAAAAAGATACATATGTATATACACACATTATACATATATACATATATTGTTGTATCTAAGTTTGTATATACAAACATTATATCCATACATAGGCACAATAATTTTACGTATAATTTTTCACTGTATTCCTAAACACACACACATGTATATATAGGTATATATGAAAGTGAACATATATGCATATATGTGCATAGACACATGTACATATATATGTTCTCTTTATAAACATATATTTATTTATGTATTATTTGTTTTATGTGTATATATGTATACATATTTTGATGTGTATATATATATATTTCTTTGAAAGGGTAGGTGAATATATATGTGTGTATACATATATACATACACACTACATATACATACATACACACACAAACATCATATGGAGGGGAATGGAGGCTACTGGGGAAGACTGAATTCTAAGAGGATGCTCTGTTCCCTTGACATCGAATCTTCATGCCTCAACAGTGACTTTCACCACTAGAAGTTTATCTGATCTTGTAAAATTATGCCCTACAGTGGAGATCGTCTGTGTCAACTTATGGGAAGAATTGATGGAAGGTGAGGGCATGTGACCTGTGAGAGGACAGTGATATTGGTTGCATTTGTAACAATGACCTGTTTCTACAAATCTGGACAGAGAATAGGGACTTGATGTTAATAGCTTGATTTTATATAGTGTTTTAAGGTTTGCAAAGCACTTTATGTATTACCTCATCTGATTTTTGCAACACCCCATGTGAAATAGATGCTATTATTAACTCTGTTTTAAAGATGAAGAAACCAAGGCTGAGAGACATTAAGAGGCTTAGCCAGAGTCACACATCCAAATAAGTTCTGAATTAGTATTTGAACTGAGGTCTTCTACATTCTATGTTAGATCTCTACCCACTAAGCATATAGCTACCTTAAACCATACCTGAGGGCTTTAAAAGTACTATCTTCTTCCAGAGATCACTGGAAAGAAATGTTTCAATAAATAAATGGTAGTGTCAGATCAGAAATCCTGGGAATCAAACAGTAGTTGTCGCCCAACAAACCAAGAAACCATAGTGGGTCTTATATAAATGTGGTGCCTCCCTTGCTCCCCCCCACTGGATATTGTGTGATCTATCTTACAGCGATCCACACTGACACCCTGTTTTCCCTTCATACACCCACAGAAACTCCATTCTTCCCTTCTCCTCTTATTGAATTAGCACTTTTCTGACATGGTAAATAGCTTGTGCTCCGATAGGTGTTGGAAAATGACCCAGATCAATTCAGAATATCCCAGAATGGGGAGGAGGACCTGAACCCCAGATACCATTAATATAGATACACCATCCCCTGTCCTAGAACGAGAAGCTCCAGAACTTCTGTCTGAAATATAACCTTCTGAGTTGCCACCTTTTTTCTTAATAGTATTTTTCCAATTACATGTTCCAGTTACATGAAAAGATAGTTTTCAACATTCATTTTTGTGAGATTTTGAGTTCCAAAGTTTTCTCCCACTCTCCCTTCCTTCCCCCCAGACCAAGGCAGCAAGCAATATAATATAGGTTATGCATGTACAATCATGTATACATATTTCCACATTAATCATATTGTGAAAGAAGAATCAGAACAAAAGAGAAAAACCATGAGGAAGAAAAAAACAACAAAAAAAACCAAGTGAAAGCAATATGCTTTACTCTACATTCAGACTCCATAGGTCTTTTTCTAGATATGTTTAGCATTTTCTATCATGAATCTTTTGGAATTGCCTTAAATTCTTTCATTGCTGAGAGGAGATAAGTCTCTCAAAGTTGGTCATCACACAGTGTTGCTGTTACTCTATACAATATTTTCCTGGTTTTGTTCACTTCACTCAGCATCAGTTGATGTAAGTCCAGGTTTTTCTGAAATCCACCTGTGCATCATTTCTTTCTTTTTTTTGAGTTTATTTATTTTTAGTTTTCAACATTCATTTCCATAAATTTTAAATTTTCTTCCCCTCCTTCCGCTCCTTCCTTCCCAACATGGCATGCAATCTGATATAGGCTCTACATAGACATTCCTATTAAACATTTCTATTTTCACATTAGTCATGTTGTATAGAAGAATTATAATGAATGGGAGAAACCATGAGAAAGAAACAGAAAAAAAAAGGAAAATAGTCTTCTTTGCTCTGCATTCAACTCCATAGTTCTTTCTCTGGATGTGGATGGAGTTTTCCATCATGAAACCTTTGGAATAATTTTAAGTCCTTGCATTGCTGAGAAGAGCTAAGTGTATAAAAATCAGTCATCACACACTGTGGCTGTTACTGTGTACACTGTTCTCCTGGTTCTGCTCACTTCACTCGGCATCAGATCATATAAGTCTTTCAAGGTTATTCCGACTTCCATCTACTCCTCATTTCTTATAACACAATAGTATTCCATTAAATTCATATGCCACGACCTGTTCAACCATTCCCCAATTGATGGACATCCCCTTTGGCTACCACAAAAAGAGCTGCTATAAATATTTTTGTACATGTGGGTCCTTTTCCCATTTGTATGATCTCTTTGGGATACAGCACTAGAAGCAGTACTGCTGGGTCAAAGGGTATGTACATTTTTATAGACCTTTGGGCATAGTTCCAAATTGCTCTCCAGAATGGTTGGATCACTTCACAACTTCACCAACAATGTGTTAGTGTTCCAATTTTCCCACGTTTTCTCTAAATTTAACTTTTTTCTTTTCTGTCATATTAACCAATCTGATAGGTGTGCTCATAGTAGTTTTAATTTGCATTTCTCTAATCAATAGAGATTTAGAGCATTTTTTTCACATGAGAGACCCCACCTTTAGCTATAAGCATCATGTCCCCAAAGCTGAATAGAATCTATGAACCATTGAATTATCTGTGACTGGGCTGGAAGAATTCTAGAGAAATTCTTGATTGTGTATGAAAAACAGGTCATTCACGTTATAGAGGAGATCAAGATAAGCGGTCTAAACAATAGCCCTGTTAGGTGAATTTAAAACAAGTTGAACTGACACCCAAACAATTTCCAGATAAAGAAAAGTGATTAGAAAACTTCATGCGAAAAAACAAAACAAAACTAGGTGGGCATGGTATTAAGCAGACCACAAGCCAACTTAATATGAATAATCAGTGTAAGAGGGTATGGAAAAGCTAATGCAATTGTAGTTTAACCACTAAGTGGCATTGCTATACACTAAGCTGATCTTATTGACCTAAAAGACCAGGTTCCAGGGAAATCCTATGTTCCCCCTGAAGAGATTATGCATGCTACCTTGCGTCAAATCAATTGCTGGGGAAATGCCAAGCTCTTTATGGTTCTCAGATAGAAGACAACTTTCTATCCTCCAGCTCTGGCTCTCCTTAGAGTGGTCACACTTAGCTCTTCAGCCTGAGGCATTTGTTTAGTGCAGAATTACCCCCATCAAAGTAGCTCTTGAGCTCCCATGTATGAGGAACTTGACTTCTTCCCTGAATGTGCTCTATTTCACTGAGCCTTGGTATATATAATGGAGTTTTCCATCCAGGCAAGCAATTCAACATGGATATTGTACACAGTGCTTTATTCTTTGGCATAGAATCAATAAAAGGAATAAAATAGTATATAATAGAAAATACATTGCATGCCTACAGTTTCTCTCTGACTTAGGCAGCTTTAAATAGTTTATAACTATGTGCCAAACGCAGGAGTTTTAAGGTATGTTCACTCCCCTCCTTGGGATTTAACAATGAAAAGTGGAGTATGTTTAGCCTCCCCTCCTTCACCCCCTCATCACTCCTCCACAGAGCAAGCAAAGGACTGTGAGAAATAAAATGGAGTTCCCAATAATGTTTGATTTATAGTATTCCATAGGGCTATTAGGCAGTTAGTCCTAATAAACATTTATTAAGTGCCTACTATGTGGCAGAGTACTGTACTAATTAGGCACTGGATAAAGGTCTCAAGCTCTGGACTGAGTTTCTTTTCACAATACAGATGGTCTTCTTTCCTACCAGTCACTCTGCTCAGTCCACACCTCCAGCCTCTTTTGCTTCACTGCTCATCTTTTGAACCTCTTTTGGCCAAAAGTCATCACATCCCTTTAAAGGATCACCAGGGGCAAGACCAGAGTAGTTATTCTCCACTTGATACACCATCTTGCTGCCTTTGTATATGTCCTTTTTTCTTCATTGTTTCTCCTTAAATTCAAGTTTTTGGTGACTGAGAACCAGATCATTTCTACCCAAGTCTCTTTAATCATCATCTATGCTTGGCCATGCTCTGCTTAGGGTAAGAGGAGGAGAAAAGTAAGAAGGGCACAATTTCTGGCTACCTTGAAAGTTGTAATGAAGGAGGTGACCGTCCCACATGCTTTGCATTGAATATTATTTTCAATTTGAAGTGCAGCATTTTAAGAAGGATATTTAAAAGTTAGAAGGCATCCAGAAGAGAATGTCCAGGATAGGAAAGGGTTCACTCTCTCCCCAAAATGGTTCAGTGATGAACTGATGAGCACAGTTTTGTCTGTAAGTGAAAGACTGTGCAGGCATTTTTTCCACATTCATTTGAAGAGAAGGAAAGAAAAAGCATGAAATATGCGGCCTGAATAAGAACTCTATGAGATGCTTGCTTGTCATTTCTCAACTACATATATTTGTATTTTGCCAGAATAGAGCATATTATTCTGTGAACTAGAGTCTGGTGGAGATCATTTGATTTTTCCATACCAAGCTTGCTGACTTTCCATGCTCAATTTGGGTGGGATTAAATGCATCAAACAAGGGGAGAAGATTTGTAGGTTGATTGAATAATTTTTACATATGTCACAAATGGTGTCATCAGCATTTAAATGGGCAAAAATTGCTACTAAAGTACACATGCATGTTATTTATAGTTTTACTCCTTGACAGGTTTTGGTGTACTTACAGTCATGTTGCTATGGTGATTGAAAGGGACAGCTGCTGTCAGGTTTCCCCCCAAGGAATTATATGGTAATGATGGTCAAAAGGGGACTCCTTTTGGGGAATGGAATGTTATTAAAAATCTGAAAATAAATGGACAGGTAGTATGTAAAACTCCATTCTCATTAGTAGTAATTAACACAAATTCATAGAACATTAATGAGAAGTAGCTAATTTTTGGTGTAGAGATGCATAATGAACTCAAACCTGATGACTGCTGTCCAAGCTGATAATTCACATAGAGACAAATGATATCAGCAGAAGGAACCTAGAAAGCAATGCAAGAGATTTGGAAATCCTGGGTAAGAAATGGAAGAGAAGTACAGAATTAGTAAGTAATAAAATTATTTCTTAGAGTGGGATTTGGATCTCTGGACTAAAGATATAGGAATGATGGGATACTGATTAAAGGGGGCTATTTTAATTTATTTTGTCTGGGGACTTTTGTGAACTTGATCAAGAGGGCTTTAAACTAAAGATGAAGATGGAAGAAGAAAACTGCCTATGTATAACTACCCAATCAGATGTCAGAGAATAAGTAGCAGATAAAACACAGAAAGGAGACTAGTGGAGAGAACTAATGATTCACATAAGACAATACCCAAGAAGAGAACTAGTCATAAAATCCCATAACCTTATCTAACTATTCACGACTACACCAAATTTGGATAATAAACAAAGCAAAATAGAAATATGGAGAGAACAATTCTCAGAAGAAGGAAAAGCTGGGTTCATTTGCTGATACAGGCTGTAGGTAAGCCACTTATCCTCTCAGTGTCCTAGGCAACTCTGTAAGAGCATATTGATCTGCATTTGTGGAGAGGGTATTTTCACCAGTAGTATCTTACTGAAATCACAGGTGCAGAAACACACACACACACACACACACACACACACACACACACACACGGAAAGAAAGAAATTTTACTGAATAGGTATCATCAACACCTGATCATATAGAGTGCATGCAGATATGGAAAGGCATACCTAATTCAAAAGGAAAAGAGTAGGTAACCAAAAAAGGAGGTGGATCGTTGTATAGTAAAAAGATATGTTCATGTGAGCAATGTAAAAAAAATTAAAACAATGGAAAGGGAATAATAGGAGAGAACATTAGGATGAGGATCAACAGAAGTAGAAATTGAAACAGCATTGTACTGGGAGTATACTATAGGCTGCCGGACCAGAAGAAGGAAATAGAGAATGAATTTAGGAAACAGAGCACAAATTTGGCAGAAATATGATTTGTTAGGGAGAACTTAGACTTTTCAGGCATCTGATCTCCTATTTCTCCCTATTAGAAGCAGAATAGTTGAAAAAATTCTTGACTTGCCTTAACAATAACTTTATTCTTCAAAATGTAGAAGAAGCACTAAAGGGAACTGCTAATTAAATGTAACTGGTTCTGTCTAATAAGGAAGGACTTTTTATGGAAGTGGAAATAATTGGTATCCTGGGAACAAGTAACCGCTCCATAGATTAGTAGACTTGGAATCAGGAAGACCTGAATTTGCCTTCCTCAGACACATACTGTGTGACCAAGTCACAAAGAAAGTTACTTTATCTTTTCCAGCCTCAGTTTCCTCATCCTCAAATTGGGGATAACAGTGGCACCTACCTCCCAGGGTTGTTGTGAGGATAAAATGAGATAACATTTTATAGTGCTTAAAGTGTTATGCAAATGCTAGTTATTATTAAAAATAAAACTGTCTGATTCCTAGTTTAGATTTTCAGGGAGTAGATTTTATGGTGTTCAGAAAAAGGTTACCATTTCCTCCCTCATCACGAATTGCAACAGCCTTTTAATCTTTATTGTCCTTTCCTTTTGGCATAAAGATTATGCTTGGTGGTAGACAAGAAAGGTGTAAATTAAGCAGTGGGTAGTTTGCATTCATTCATCATTATCCTTTTCTCTCAGAGTGGCTGTCTCCTCACTTTTCTAATCATCTTCTGGTCAACAGCATAGCTTAGCCATTTTTTGTTGACTTTAGAATTCATCTCTGACCTCACCTGATTCTGAGAGTTAGTGCTCCTAACATGGTTTTTACAAGACTGTGTAACACTCTTATACTCCCCTTTAGATACCTGATCTTGTTTCCATCTTCTATACATGTCTAAAATCTTTTTCACTCACTAGTTCCTTCATCGGCATGAATCTTTGTACATTGCACCCCCCACCCCTTTACTTTGTCATCAGAATCATTCATGATTGTGCCATGAAAATTTTTTTCTTGCCAGTTTCATGTAGTTAATGGACTGACTTCCTATGTGGGTTTTAGTTTAACTTTAAGCTTATATTTGAGGTCAGTAGACGGTAACTACATGGCTCAGTGTATTGAGCACTTGGGCCTGGAGTCAAGAAGACCTGAGTTCAAATCCAACCTCAGGCACTTATTACTGTGTGACACTGGGGAAGTCAGATAACCTTTGTCTACCTCAGATTCCTTTTTTTTTTTTTCTTTTTTGCATTTCCTTAATTTTATTATAGTTTGCATCATTCATTTCCACAAGATTTTGAGTTACAAATTTTCTCCCCCTCTTTCCCCCCCCACCACCCCAAAACAGCCATCCCAGTGTGTCC